>CM021103.1:214666852-215302064 GCA_007115665.2 Sequoiadendron giganteum
CCAGATTGATTCCTGAAGCAACTTGACCTATTTTACCCATTTTACAAAAGTGTTAGAAAAAAGTTTCTGAGGCGGACCTATATCGTCTTTCAACTTCACGAGTATTCAAAACACAGTGTCAGGTCAATTCGAGGGAAAAACCTGTTTGAAAACGAATTTTTTTTAGGCCGGACCCATATTGGGACCTGGCGTATTTCTCACAATTGAGTTTATAAGTGCTTTCAATGTTAATCAGAGAGATAAAATATGTTAAAGTTTGTGTCATTATTAGAAGGTGGTTCTAGCTACAAATGGTGAGGGCAATCACCATGAAAATAAGTGACAGATGTATGCATAAAAATTGAAAGCATAGGCAAGGTAAGTGGCCTGTTTGACAAAGCTCCAGGGGCGTCACAGTGATTGTTGCCCAGGCACACCATGAATGTGTTCAAAACGCTTCAATATTTCCGAGGAAATGTGTTTTGTAGGAGATGAGGATTGGCAGGCAGGATTGTGTGAGAGGGCAGCATACCTATGACAAGGATGTGGTCTCACGAATGCAAGGATTGCATGATACACACAATTGACATGTTGAAAAGGCCTCAGTAACTTTCAGCAATTTTTTGGAGGCTTTTGAAGCCTACAACAACATACAGAGAGGTGCAACCAGCTGTGTATAGGGACACGGCCCAAACAAGGGAGCCCACAAAGGAGAAAACCAGTGAAGACTGCGGATGAAGAGAAGAAACCCACGCCATGGAAAAAATGCCTGCCACGGGCATGGAGGAAGGTTCATGTGGAGGGCAGAAATCAGGTGAAGAGGCACACAAGGAGGCAATCGGGTGAATGAGAAGGCTCACGGGTAGTGAGTGCAGGTGCTGCCAGTGAGGGATGCAGCTTGATGGGAGAAGAGGCCCGTAGCTAGTGAGAAGGAAGAGCAAAGGAACAGTGGAAATGGCACGACTGGTAAGAGGAAGGATGTGGCCAAAAGACACTACCAACAGTAGCAAGGGGAGACTTGGTAAGAGCTCGCGCACAACAGGTGGATGAGTGTCGCAAGTAACCAGCAAAGAGCCTGCGCCATACCATGAGGTGCTCTGGCCACCAAATACCAAGCCCGCAGCCAGGTGAGTTATGGTGGGCGTAGGAAATAGGATGGTGGAGACTACTGCACCAGCTAGAGTAGGAAACTCTAAGCCAAACACAAAGGTAAAGCCCACGCCAGCAGAGGAAGCCACCATGAGTGGAAGCTGCCGCCATGGATGCCCACGAAATGCTCGAGCAAACAGCATAGAGCAAACAAGAATTAGGAAAAATAAACGAAGTTGTAGGGAAGAAGATCCAACGGTGAAAAATGAAGATGAAACTCCAGCAAGATCTCCACCGTCGCCCGCCAAGTCGTGATTTGTAAGTGCACACGGGTTATCCATTGCACGATCGCAAGGAGAGAGGATGAACCAAATAAAACTTTTAACTTTTATGTTTTCCTAAGTCTTGTAGAAATTTAGGTGGAAGCCACCAAAGTTTAATTTTTTAAATTACCTTTCCACGGGAAGGAAATGGGGTGGGGCCCGATTCTCTTCGGGTAATGACATTTTAAATGAAATGTAAAATGATAAAAGCACGAGTAAAATTTGAGGTTGCCCAAATAAAATTAAAATGGTGAAATATTAAAATGGGCTTTCTTAAATATTTAAGTATGCTGAGTTGAGTGTGGGGTTTAAATATTTTAAGACTTGGGAGTGCTTAAATATTTGAATGGAAATGTAAGGGAGGATGAATAAAATTAAATATTGTACTCTCTATTGTGCTGGGTAAAAAAGCAAAAGCTAAATAGTTTATGCTATTGAGTAAGGTATTTTTAATACCTTGCATAAAGATTAAGTTGAATGTAATATTTTATTTACTAGTCAGTGAATGAAACAAAAATAGCAGTAAGTAAGCAAATAGAGGTAAAAATGCAGCAAAGGGAAAACATAAAATAGTAGAAGAGGATTTTCACAGGAAGAGAGGTTTTCTTTTAGCTGCAGAATTAGCTGCAAATAATGAGTGAAGAGTGGACACATGGCAGTTTTCTGTTGAGGAATGAATTGAACACATGTTGTTTTTGAAACAGAATCAAGTTTGTTGCAGGGAAATTGAGAGAATATTCTACAGATCACTGTTCAACGGTGGAGATGTTTCCAGATGGTTGTTGCTGCTCGGATTTAGGGTTTCTTCTAGAGTCTCTTCTCCTCTTCTTATTCTCTTCTCTTCTCACTGTAAAAAGGTTAGAAGTTAGTGGGCAACTCAGAAGTCTAGTGTAGAGCTACATAAAAATTGTAAAATTTGTAGTTATAGAGGCAATGCAAGTGCATTTTTTATGTCATTTTGCTGTAGATTTTGAGTTTATTGGGATTTAGTGCTTCATAACAGTACTGGCATTTGAGTTCAACTGATAAATCCAGGCTCATGTCTCTCCTATGTGCAAGTGTATTTGAATTTTGAATGAAATAATCAAGGGTTATTCTGTTCTTCTCACTGTTGTGGTGTGTGCAATTCTAGTTTTAGCTTTGATTCAAGGAATTAATTAAACTGCTTAAATGAGATTAGAGATTGATATGTTTTGTACAAGGATTGGGTAAGAAGTATTGAGCCGAGGTACAAATTGGTGATACTATAAGGCAGTATGATCAAAGATATGTTATGCTATGTGTTAAAATCTGCTATGAACCATTAGATGTTGGTGAATTTGACTCCTCCAATGGATATGGCACTGGTATGATTTGCATCTGTTCTTTGTGATGTAGTGTTTTGTTTGTCTTCACCTAGGGCTTGCTACCACCAAATTTTAAACATAATGATTTATCTTTCACCATGAAACAACTATGTTATAACCGTCTCACACTCCAAGTGGTTGATATTACTGATGAACAGCCAATTCATTTCAGTTCTATCCCATTTTGTTGAGATATTAGGTGAGATTATCTATTTTTCAAAGTTAATGATTGTTTATGACTTTTGTTGCAGAAGTTGTAAACTCATTACTGGGTACAACCTCTTGGGTCTTGCAGAGCCCGAAGTGTAGGAGGTTACTATTAAAATCCTCGTCAGTTGGTCTAGGTCCTCCGAGCTGCCCTTGATTGGAAATTTGGCAATTCCATAGGTAGATTAGGAGACAAACCTGGCTCATACATAAAAAACAACCAACAAAATGGCGACTGTGGTGGGGATGCACTCAAAGGTTTTGGTTGCAGATAGTGTTGCTATAGAGTCATAAAAATTATGAATTATTCCTATAACCATTGCTGAAAATTATTTTTGCCTTATAGAGTCATGAGCTTGATAAGTCCTTTCTCCTTGTTGGCTGAGTCAATTCTCATGAATGTTGCCAGAGAGTCTGTTGTAATTCATCTTTCAATGTAAGTCTATCAAGATTTGTCCATAGTTCATGCTTATTTCATAATACCTCATTAGTTGTGAGTGGCGACTCCGAGATCTATGCACTTGTGTGCATTATTTGAGAACTGGGAAAGAACCCAAAAGGTTTATAGTAGAGATGAAGCAAATTTGAGCTCTTGTGATGAAGTACTCTGACAAGTTGAGGAAGGAATCCATATGATGTCATATTGTTGGATATGAAGGTGTTGCAGTACTTATGCTGGTTTTTAATGAATTTGACCTGTGAAGAATTTCCAGCTGTTCAAATTTTTGTCCTATGCAAAGAGGTGGTGACTCTACCAAAGAACCTAATGAAGATGTGAATACGGTTCAAGATCTACAAAATATTTCCAATCAGAACAACCATTTGCAGTTGCTGCAATAGTTCCAGGTATTTTTCACTCTTGGTTTTCAAGAAATTATGTATTGAAACCATATGTGAACGTTGTAGGAAATTTTGGTTCCCTATTTGATGAATCTGCATTGTGAAAGGGAACAAAAATAGTATTTCTTTCCATACTTCTGAAATGTAATATGTAACATGAGTAGAGAAGTATGTTTATTGTGAGTTATGTCTTTGAGAAAGTTTAAGGCATAGGTATTCAATCAATGTTTTAGAATCATGGTTGATTTTGTAAATGATGTAATTGATAATCATGTATGAAGTTGATACTGATTGAATTTGTATACAAGAGGGTTTCCCTATGAAATGGAAAGTAAAAGTATGCAGGGAAAACAAGTTATCCAAAGCCCTCAAAGGGATTTTTCTATTAAAATATATATGCCATTGGTTTTTAGTGGTATCGAAGGTTTCCCGAACCTAATCCCTAAAGATGTTAGAAAGAATTTGCCCATATTCATAGGGAAAAGTTCAGAATCAGCCTCTAAGCATCTACAAATTTTCATGGATGTGATGGGGAACTATGAGGTAAATCATGAGGATGTAGTTATGAAACTGTTTGTTCAATCCTTGAAGGATGATGCCAGGGATTGGTTTGCATATTTACCATCATGTTCTATAGCCTCTTGGAATCAGTTTGCGATAACCTTTGTTAAGCAATTTGGTGAAAGGGTGAATCCAAGTGAGGCGAGGAAAAACTTTTTGGAGATCCATATAAGTGAAAATGAGTTGGTCCCTATTTTCAATCTCCGATTTGGAAAGGCAATAAGAGAGATCCCAGAGTATGTAAGACCGAATGATGTTGAATGCTTGGTTGTGTATCTTAGTGCATTTGACAGTAAGATGGGATTCTTGTTAAGGGATAAAGAGCTTGCAACTTTACTTCAGGCATATCAAACTGCCATGGATATTGAGAACAATTTAAAATACTCTATGATGAAAGGGTGTCTAGCTACAAATGTTGGTTACCCAAGAATAACTCATGATTCTGGAATTCAAGACTAGGTAATGGAAATGATTGTCAAGCTGATAATGCCTCTGCTGATGTGATTTCTTCATCATCAAAATATGAAGATCATAGTGAGCTCCAAGTTGAATGTCAACATAATTTGGACATTGTTGATAAAAGGTCTTTTGTACAAGAGTTGTATGAAATGAGAACACAAGAAGTAGTGAATGAGATACAGAGTGCTACTTCATGTCATGTTGTGACCAGCAACTACAAGGCATGTATTGTTGATATTTCATTAGAAAGCAATGACTCTAGTTGTGAAAGTGCAGCCCCAAGCTATTGTAGTGAGGATTTTTCTTGTGAAGAAAGCCATGATGGGGTTGCTAGTTCTGATTGCTTCTCTGAAGGTTGTGATTGCTATTCTGAAAGTGATGTTGAAGCATACTCCTCACTCAGAGAATGCAATGATATAAATGTTCATAAAGTCATTTATCCACAAGTGAAAGAACAAGGAACATGTGAAGAATATTCCGAATGTAATTCGAGTTCAAAATCAAAAGAGCATGTTCACTGTGAGAGTGATGCGGAATTTGAAGACAAACATGTGTGTGATCAGCATGTTGATTCAAAATATAATGTTGAATATGATGAAAGTGTTGATAAGTGTGCTTATGCTCCTACTCTTCATGTTTGTTTGAATGAAGCAATGATGGAAAAATTTATGATGCATGATGACCATGATGATGAAATGATGGATTCATCAAGCATGTATATGGGTGAATCAATATTAATTGATGATATTGAAAGGTTTGCTGACTTATGTGACAATAAGGTTCCTGATTTTGTTGATTTGGAAAATATTGTCAATTCATGTGTGGAGCAGCCAAGCAGTGACACTAATGGTGAATCTCATGTTGATGAATGTGAGGTTGGTTGTAACTACCTTTTGTTTGATGCTCCTAATTTTCAGAATATGCACATGGACATATTGTCACCACATGTGAAAAGCATTGATGTCCTTGTTGATAATGATTTGTTTGAGCCTTCACTGGAGGTATTTGGTTTTGAAAGGAGTGATGATGTGAAAAATAAATCAGAACATTTTCTCAATCTTGAGATAAATGTGTTTACTCATTCCTTGGATAATAATGATGCATGTGTTTTCCATTTCCATGATACCGAGTTGTGTTCTGATGTGCCTGAATTAAAGTGTAAAAAGATGGGCCTAGGTTGTAGTGATCAGTACAAGGATGTTCCTGAGTGTGCATCTTTTATCTTTGACATATGCCAAGATGATTTGCAGGGAACACACCAAATTCTTTTTGATAGCTTTTAGTTTGATTTGCAAGTTGATTTGGATCTGCAAATTGATAATCAGATTGAGCCTAATAGTTCCAGCCATACAACAGAATGTAAGTGCTATTTTTGTCAGCTGGAAGGAATTTTCATAGAATGTGGCAATATGCAAGATATGGAGGCAAGTTGTTTTCAACTTGAGAAAGATCCATGCGATGAATGTGATAGGTTGTTGCCACATAATGATCAATATTTTGAAAGTATGTCTGACTTTCAAATGCATATTAATTGTGAACATGTTGATAATGTTGTGAATGATTGTCTGTTAGGAGGTACTAGAATGTTTATTCAGGCAGATGGTTGTGATCAGACCAGGCTTTCATATGGTCCTGATCATTATTTTCAAACCATGTCACTTACTATAAAATCAAAAATTGAAAAATATGATAGTGATATGACCCTTTTGATTTGGTTGCCATATAATGAAGTTGAACAGAGAGCAAGTTTCTACTTGTCCAGAGGTAGCTTGACACTTGTGTTTGCAACATTGCAGTTGTGCATGTTATTACAGTTTGGTAAGTGCGAGCATATGTTGAGGGAGATCAACTCCTTCTACTAAATTTTGTTTGATAGAGGAAGATGTTGATTCCCATTTTTTATTTGGTGACCTAGGGTCATCAAATGAAGTTGAAAAAATAATATTGAATAAAGGGGAGTAGTTTGAGGACACCTGATGGATTCAACTTTTGGTCTACTCTCCAGAGATATAGGATCTTGCTATGCCCATAGGGGGCATACATCCCCAAATGGAGCCACTGTTGGAACTCTCAAATTTTGCAAATTTGAGGTGCCCATTTTGAGAATTTTGCCTCTGCACTTTCAGAAGTGCACTTGAGGGGTCGGTTTGAATGACCCACTTTGGAGAATCAGAACTTGAGGCATGTTGTTTTCCAAGAAAAACCCATTTGCAGATGTATTTGATTGACATATTTGAACGTGTGTGTCAACTTTCAGCTTCCCACGATAGGTTCTGTCAGGGTTTTGAAAAGTGAAGTTGGAGGGTTTTTGCACTGTTCTGCTGTTTACAGATTGGTCATTTTGTGAAACAGCCTCTTGTTTGAGCTTGGATTTCGCAACCAGTTGAGTGTTATGTCAAAATGAATGATGTTCTGTGTTCTTCATACCTAAATGATCTCATGTGTCAATTTGCAGAACCTAATGTTCTGATTTGCTATTTTTAGCAGTTGCATTCCTAACAGCCTTTATGAGTGGTCAATATCGATCATTAATATCTTTCGATCAGTGATGTTTCAAAGTAATTCCTTTTGCACACATGCTCAAGGTATCTTAATGTTCCACTGTGTCTGATGGCAGTTCGCCAGGAGTCGTTTCACTATTTTTACAAATTGGCAGTCGGGTGTGTTCTAGTTGGTTCTGAACAATTGTTGTTTCAGAAAAGTTTAATTGGGCAAATTTGCTGATTAATATCCTGTTCCTCAAGATCTATTTCTCTGAGCCATCTTTTGCATTGTACTGATGGATGAAATGACTATGTTCCCATGAGTTTTTATGGTTTCATGAGGGCATTTGAATGGTTTCCCAGATTGATTCTTGAAGCAACTTGACCTGTTTTACCCATTTTACAAAAGTGTCAGAAAACAGTTTCTAAGGCGGACCCAGATCGTCTTTCAACTTCATGAGTATTCAAAACATAGTGTCAGGTCAATTCGAGGGAAAAAATTGTTTGAAAACAAATTTTTTATAGGCTGGACCCATATTGGGACCTGGCTTATTTCTCACAATTGAGTTTATAAGTGCTTTCAATGTTAATCAGGGAGATACAATATGTTAAAGTTTGTGTCACTATTAGAAGGTGGTTCTAGCTACAAATGGTGAGGGCAATCACCATGAAAATAAGTGACAAATGTATGCATAAAAATTGAAAGCATAGGCAAGGTAAGTGGCCTATTTGACAAAGCTCCTGTGTTAAATACAAAGCTCCAGGGGTGTCATAGTGATTGTTGCGTAGGCACACCATGAATTTGTTCAAAACACTTCAATATTTCTGAGGAAAATGTGTTTTGTAGGAGATGAGGATTGGCAGGCGGGATTGTGTGAGAGGGCAGCATACCTATGACAAGGATGTGGTCTCACGAATGCAAGGATTGTATAATACGCACAATTGACATGTTGAAAAGGCCTCGGTAACTTTCAACAATTTTTTGGAGGCTTTTGAAAACTGCAACAACATACAGAGGGGCGCAACCAACTGTGTATAGGGACACGGCCCAAATAGGGGAGCCCACAAAGGAGAAAACCAGTGAAGATTGTGGATGAAGACAAGAAACCTGCGTCATGGAAGAAATTCCTACCACGAGCATGGAGGAAGGTTCATGTGGAGGGAAGAAATCAGGTGAAGAGGCATGCAGGGAGTCAACCAGGAGAATGAGAAGGCTCGCGGGTAGTGAGTGCAGGTGCTGCTAGTGAGGGACGCGGCCTGATGGGAGAAGAGGCTCGTAGTTGGTGAGAAGGAAGAGCAAAGGCATAGTGAAAATGGTGTGACTGGTAAGAGGAAGGACGCGGCCAAAAGACGCTGCCAGCAGTAGCAAGGGGAGACTTGGTAAGAGCTCACGCACAGCAAGTGGATGAGTGGCACGAGTAACCAGCAAAGAGCCCACACCATACCATGAGGTGCTCTGGCCACCAAATACCAAGCCCGCGGCTAGGTGAGTTGTGGTGGGAATAGGAAACAGGATGGTGGAGACTACTACGCTAGCTAAAGGAGGAAACTCTAAGCCAAACACAAAGGTAAAGCCCATGCCAGTAGAGGAAGCCGCCATGAGTGGAAGTTGCCGCCATGGATGCCCACGAAATGGTCGAGCAAATAGCATAGAGCAAACAAGAATTAGGGCAAACAAACGAAGTTGTAGGGAAGAATATCCAATGGTGGAAAATGAAGATGAAACTCCAGCAAGATCTCCACCATTGCTCGCCAAGTTGTGATCCGTAAATGCACATGGGTTACCCATTGCGCGATCGCAGGGACAGAGGATGAACCAAATAAAACTTTTAACTTTTATGTTTTCCTAAGTCTTGCGGAAATTTAGGTGGAAGCCACCAAAGTTTAATTTTTTAAATTGCCTTTCCATGGAAAGGAAATGGGGTGGGACCCGATTCTCTTTGGGTAATGATATTTTAAATGAAATGTAAAATGATAAAAGCACGGGTAAAATTTGAGGTTGCCCAAATAAAATTAAAATGGTGAAATATTAAAATGGGCTTTCTTAAATATTTAAGTATGCTGAGTTGAGTGTGGGGTTTAAATATTTTAAGACTTGGAAGTGCTTAAATATTTGAATGCAAAATGTAAGGGAGGATGAATAAAATTAAATATTTTATTCTCTATTGTGCTGGGTAAAAAAGAAAAAGCTAAATACTTTATGCTTCTGAGTAAGGTATTTGTAATACCTTGCATAAAGATTAAGTTGAATGTAATCTTTTATTTACTGGTCACTGAATGAAATAAAAACATCTGTAAGTAAGCAAACAAAGGTAAAAATGCAACAAAGGGAAAACAGAAAACAACAGAAGAGGATTTTCATGGGAAGAGAGGTTTTCTTTCAGCTGTAGAATTAGTTGCAAATAATGAGTGAAGAGTGGACACATGGCAGTTTTTTGTTGAAGAATGAATTGAACACATGCTGGTTTTGAAACAGAATCAAGTTTGTTGTAGGGAAATTGAGAGAATATTCTACAGATCACTGTTCAACGGTGGAGATGTTTCCAGATGGTTGTTGCTGCTCAGATTTAGGGTTTCTTCTGGAGTCTCTTCTCCTCTTCTTATTCTCTTCTCTTCTCATTATAAAAAGGTTAGAAGTTAGTGGGGAAGTCAAAAGTCTAGTGTAGAGCTGCATAAAAATTGTAAAATTTTTAGTTATAGAGGCAATGCAAGTGGGTTTTTTGTGTTATTTTGCTGTAGATTTCTAGTTTATTGGGATTTAGTGTTTCATAATAGTATTGGACTTTGAGTTCAACTGATAAATCCAGGCTCATGTCTCTCCTATGTGCAAGTGTATTCGAATTTTGAATGAAATAATCAAGGGTTATTCTGTTCTTCTCACTGTTGTGGTGTGTGCAATTCTAGTTTTAGCTTTGATTCAAGGAATTAATTAAACTGCTTAAATGAGATTGCAGATTGATATGTTTTGTACAAGGATTGGGTAAGAAGTATTGAGCTAAGGTACAAATTGGTGATACTGTAAGGCAGTATGATCAAAGATGTGTTATGCTATGTGTTAAATTCTGCTATGAACCATTAGATGTTGGTGAATTTGACTCCTCCAATGGATATGGCACTTGTCTGATTTGCATCTGTTCTTTGTGATGCAGTGTTTTGTTTGTCTTCACCTAGGGCTTGCTACCACCAAATTTTAAACATAATGATTTATCTTTCACCATGAAACAACTATGTTATAACCATCTCACACTCCAAGTGGTTGATATTACTGATGAACAACCAATTCATTTCAGTTCTATCCCATTCTGTTGAGCTATTAGGTGAGATTATCTATTTTTCAAAGTTAATGATTCTTTATGACTTTTGTTGCAGAAGTTGTAAACTCATTACTAGGACCACCCTCATGGGTCTTGCAGAGCCCGAAGTGTAGGAGGTTACTATTAAAATCCTCGTTAGTTGGTCCAGGTCCTCCGAGTTGCCCTTGATTGGAAATTTGGCAATTCCATAGGTAGATTAGGAGACAAACCTGGTTCATACATAAAAAACAACCAACACATTATGCCATAAGTTTTTGGAATTGTATGTCCTTGAGGTGTAACAAAAAGAATCCATGCTCCTGAACCATGTTGAGTGTAGGAACCATCAAAGTAGAGTTCCCATGGCTGCTTGATAACTGTTGTGAATACATCGACATCAGGAAAATCAATGTGTATTGGGTGTTCTTCTAGCATTGGTGCTTCTACTAGTTGATCTGCAATTACCTATCCTTTTATAGCTTTGCGATCAACATAATGAGTGTTAAACTCACTCAAAATCATGACCCATTTAGCCAACCTGTTGGTTAAGGTTGCCTTACTTAGAAGATATTTGAGTGGATCGATCTTAGCCACAAGCTTTATTGTATGAGCTAGCATATAGTGTCATAACTTTTGAGAAATGAACACTAACGCTAAGCAAGATTTTTCAATGAAGGTGTAACTTAGCTCATGACTTATCAAAGTTTGACTGATGTAATAGATTGTCCGCTCCTTTCTTGAGTTGTCTTCTTGTGCCAATAATGCTCCTAGGGACAGTTATGTGGCATAAATATACAATATGAGTGGTGCACCTTGCACTAGTGGAATCAACACCGGTGGATTCATTAGATATTGCTTTATTTGATCAAACGCTGCTTCTCATTCTTCTTCCCATTTAAATGGAAAATTCTTGTGTAAGAGAAGAGTAAATGGTAGACTTTTATCTGCTAGTTGTGCAATGAATCTTTTGATGGATTGTAAACATCCCTATAAAGAGCATAGTTGAATAATGTTCCTTGGTGGTGGCATATCAAGAATTGCTTCTACCTTAGCTCGATCCACCTCAATTCCCTTTTCTGACACAATATAACCCAACAACTTTCTAGATTTCACTCCAAAGACACATTTCTTTGGATTAAGTCTCAATTTGAATTGTTCCATTCTTTTGAAAATTTTAGATAAGATAGATATGTGTGCTTCCCTGATGTTAGATCTGGCAACGAGATCATCAACATAATCCTCCATGAATGTATGCATCATATCATGAAAAATCGTTATCGTTGCACATTGGTATGTAGCTCCTACATTCTTCAACCCAAATGGCATTACGTTCCAAAAATAAGTACCCCAAGGACATGTGAACGTTGTTTTATCATGATCCTCTGGTGCAATCTTTATCTGGTTATATCATAAAAATCCATCCATTAATGAGTACATCGCATGTCTAGTAGTCAAATCAACAATCATATCTATGTTTGGTAGAGGGAAAATTGTCTTTAGGACATGCCTTGTTCAAATCTCTAAAATCTGTACAAATTTTGATTCTTCTGTTTGGCTTTGAAATAGGTACGATATTGGAGATCCATTCCACATAGTCGATAGACCAAATGAATCCAACATCTTAAAGATTCTTTAACTCCTCCTTAACCAATAATGCAACATGTGGATGCATTTTTCTGAGTTTCTGCTTCACAAGTTTTTCCCCCAGCATGATAGATAGATCATGCATGATGAGATCCAGATCTAATCCAGGCATATCTATGTAGGACCATGCAAAACTGATTTGATTGTTCTTGAGAAATTCTATGAATTTTGGTATTTCCTCCTTTGTTAGAGATGCAGCAAGTTGCAAGACTTTGGGTTGTTCCGTAGTACCTATATTGAGTGCCTTTGTTGGTTCTATTAGAATAG
The DNA here is from genome assembly GCA_007115665.2 of Sequoiadendron giganteum. Classification (NCBI taxonomy): domain Eukaryota; kingdom Viridiplantae; phylum Streptophyta; class Pinopsida; order Cupressales; family Cupressaceae; genus Sequoiadendron; species Sequoiadendron giganteum. The sequence continues at coordinate 214,679,344 of CM021103.1, forward strand.
AAGATCTTTCCTGGTAATGTTCCAGGAGAGTGTCAAGTTTCCCATCCTCTAGTGCCTTTGAAAGGTTTTCACTATCGGATACACTTTTTACTTTTCTCTTTTCTTAATCTAATACTACCTTTGTTAGGTTTTCACCATTAGATATTTCTTTTATGTTATTTATTTCATAGCTGAGAAACTTGGCACTTTCCTATCGAAAACTCTGATCTTCTGATTTCTTGGTGGAACTTGTTTCCGGTTGGGATGCACAAAGAAATTTTATGATGGTTTCATCATTGGGAAAAGTTGGGATATCAATGCGTGCAATTTGTTCCCAATCAATGAGTTCAGGATGAACCAAAGGAAATGGATAACTAGGATGAGTAAGGTCATTGGTTGTTAGTGTCATGATGCTATTATTAACATCATTATGGGAGAGGTCTTGGATGGTATCCTCCTGTGGATGATCTATTTCACTTTGAATCAAATCGTTCTCACTTGAGTAATGATCGCTTAATAAGACATAATCAAGCAGAGGCCTTGAGCTTTCCCCTTGTAATAATGTGGGTCTAAATTTGTGTATGACATCCACCCTTTTATCCATCAAGAATGTACCATTAGATATTTCATCCCATTCATATTCATTGGAGTCATTGTCAGAATAGTTTTCTTGAATTTAGAGAATTGTTTCAGCTAACTCCTCATTGGACATGCTTTGGACTACTTCATCCTTTGTATCTTCACCATATCCTAACCCAAATTTATCCCTTGGGTTCATTTTTTTCAGTTCGATAGGTTCAACAATAACCTCTTTTCTCTTTTCGATAGGGACATTTCCTTCATAACCCATTTGTTGCATGATCGCATAACCTTTTCCATATTGTTTTGTGGGTAACTTGACATGTTGTACTGATTCTTCTTCATCTTTATAGAGCCAATCAAGGATAGACCTATCTTCCATTTCATTTTCTTTGAAAAATACTCCATTAAACTTGGTGATGGGAACTGAAGTCGAGGCTAAAGTTGTTGTAGCCTGTTGTATGGATGTTGATGGTTGACCATGGGATCTTGGAGATATGGGTAGATTAGAGAGACATAAGGAATATTCTCCCACCCCATTATCTTTCAATTTTAGCTTGGTGCCAAAATTACTTATCATTTATTATTCTTGCTCATTCTATTTACAGGTAGAAATGGCCAAAGCCTCTCTATTATGCGGGATGAGTGTGTCCTGAGTTGTGCTTAGGTTAGAGAAATTTTGACTGCTAATGTGATCAGTAGGTATTGTTACTTCTACTCCATCATATGGAAACTTCAAGAATTGATGAGAAGTAGATGGAACAACTTACATATCATGGATCAATGGACAACCCAAGAGTATGTTATAAGATATATCCTAATCTAGAACCTGACAAAAGGTATTCTTCACAACAAGTCCCACTCTAATTGGTAGCATGATGAGGCCTTTGGAAGATCTTTCCTCATCATCGTATGCCTTGATTGTAATCTTCCTTCGTGGATCTATAGATTCTTCTGAATATCCCAAAGTAAGGACCAATTTCAAAGTACAAATGTTTAATTTGGCTCCCCCATCTATTAGGACATGTCTAATTCAAGATTTGTGAACCATAACCTCTAAGTAGAGTGATGAATTATATGGATAGGTCATGGATGAGTCATCCTTCTTAGTAAAGGATAAAAATGTTGATGAGGAAAAGTGTCCCACCATGGCTTTAAATTTATTGATATCTAGATCAGGAGAGACAATTGTATCCATAAGTGCCTTTTCCAGAATGTCTTTATGTGCAGGTGATAACTTTAAGAGCTCCAAGATAGAAATTTGGGCTGATGTTTTTCATAGTTGATCAACCAAATTGTATTGACTTGGAGGGGGAACTTCTTCTTTAGATGAGCTTCCTTTTACAATGATTTTGTCTTGTCCCCCTATCGTAGTGTTGACCTCTCGATATTATTGCTTACCTTTGATTTAGATAGCATTGATTTGCTGATCATTGATATAAATATGATTGATAGTGGTGTCATAGACATGATTCACATTCTTTCCTTTGTCACCCGAAGATTCCCCTTTTTTATAATTGGGGAGAGGATCTTTAAATTCCTGATGATCATCATTGGCATTATTTCCTTCAACCGTTATGGTACGATTATCAATCAAATCCTAAACAATATTCTTTAACCCTTGGAAATTATTTGTCTTATGACCTTTACACCTATGATAATCGTAAAAGTGTGAGTCATTCCATGATGGTGGTTTAACTTGAGGCTCATAATCTCTTTGTGGTGGCAATGTAATAGCGTTTTGATTCAACAGTTCTTTAAGAATGGACTCTAAAGATTGGCCCAAGGGAGTAAAACTCCGTCAATTTGAAAAATATGAAGATCTGGGTACATTTGAATTTTGATTATTGCCAAAATTATTTCCATGATTGTTGGTCACATTCCCTTGGGTACTATAATTTCCAGCATTATTGCTACATTGGAAACCTGATACATTAAGAAAGGTAGGCTTCACATTCACGTTGTTAGCATCTACTACCCCATCATTCACAACATTTTTATTTTGAGTCCAAAATCATGACTTGTCATTGTTGTTACTATTATTGTTGTTGTTGTTGTACAAATTTGGACTTTGTTTATCGATTTTCAGAGCTCCGTGCTTGACCAAGGCACCTTCAATTGTAATCACATTTTCAATCAATTTTTCAAATGATTGAGGACAGTGGAGTTTTAGCCTATAACTCATCTCTTGATTCATACTATCGATAAAGATCTCCATCTTCTCTATTTTAGGAACAGGATGGGAGTATCTAGAAAAAACCCTTCTCCACATTTGTAAAAATGTGGTGAAGGATTCCCCTACCTTTTGTTTCACTTTACAAAGATCAAGCATGGTTATCTGGTGTTGGATGTTGTAGGAGTATTGTGATATAAATTTATTTATTAACTCCTCAAATGTTCTGATGGGGGGAGTGATCTTTGAAATCCATTCTATGGATTGTCCACCTAGACTTCATGGGAAAAATCACATTAAGTAGGTATCTTCATGAGAAAATTCTAAGCTCATATTTCAAAAATCCCTTACATGTTCAATGGGGTCCGTTTTCCCATTATACCTATCAAATTTAGGGATTTCGTATGTTTTGGAAAAGGAATCATTTGAAGAATCCTGTCAAATGGATATGGACATATATCATCCAAAACATACTTCTTTGTTCCACCCCCTTGGATTTCTTTTATTTTCCCCTGTAATGCTTTTAACTATTGAGTAAGGGCACTAAAATCATTAGGAGGAGTTTCAGGACTCTCTTTAATCCCTTCTATGTCAAAATTGGTAGGTAAATGAGCTCCTTGATTAGCTATTGAAAGGAAATATCTTTCCTTGTTTCGTTCTAAAATCCTTTCCATAAGAGTATGCAATTGGGGATCTTGTTCTGCTTCTTGGAGCTTTTCTTCTGTTATCTCTTCAGTATTTGAATTATGAAAGGGATTCTCTTCCCTATCACTATTATCACCCATTTTTCTTACTTTACTTTCTCTTTCATCTCTTTCTATGTGCTTTCGAGATCTCATGACAACAGGCATAATATTTTTCCCAATTTCTACTAAATTTGATCAAAAGAATGAAATAGTGCAATTTTGATAGATATGAAGATTCTATGACTCAAGAGATTTTTAATCTTTAGCTTGTGATTCCCTGATTGAAAGGATGGAAATCATGTTTGCGAGAATTAAACCAAAGATTTTAAAAAAAAGATGATTTTGCACTTTGTGAGGTTTGATTGTAGCTTTGTAAAAATAAGGATTTGTGATAAATGCCTAATATGCTTGAGTTCTCTATTGCAGAAATCTATTAGGACGAGTAGAGTATACAATTGCAGGTTGGGGAATGTAAGAGGAATGAATACATTGACTGTGATTATGCCTTTGAGAAAGGGTTCTTCTTTGAAATAAATCTCGTGAGTATAATGGCTTTATAACATAATCGCCAATGAAACCTCTAACAAAGTTATGGTATCGATGAATAAAGGCCTTGTGTTCAAGCAAGACCTTTCAACTTTGGTATAAAAATTTCTTCTTTTTCAATAAATTCTTATAAATGAGAGATTTATTTGGATTTCTAATCTTCCTCTCTAGGGACTTTTTGACAAAAGTTGCAGACTTCCAAACCCTGAGCATAGAAAAAGACTAGACTAAGATGACTGATTTCTGAATGTCAGAAAATTACCTAGGCTTGGAACATAGATGTGCCAAAATACAGCATGAATTCATCAAAATAGAACATAGATGCACCGAAACAGAGCACATATGCATTGAAACAGAGCACAAATGTGTCGAAATAGAGCATAGATGCACCGAAACAGAGCACAGATGCGCTGAAACAGAGCAAAGATGCACCAAAACAGAGCACAGATGCGCCAAAAAGAGCAGGGATGCGCTAAACTATCCAATTACTTTTTTGAGACAGACATGTTTTGAGATTTTGATATTTTTGGATGATCTTAATCTGATTTAAATGTGAAAAAAACAACATACAGTAGCAGACAGTTATTTTTTTAATCATAAAATCTAAACAAAGAGTGTATGTTCTTGAGATTTTCACTGGTATTGAACAAGATAAGCAATTCAAATAGAATCACTCTTAGTTGTCAAATAGGTCATCATAGGAATCACAACCCACAGATTAAAATCGCGTCGACTCACACAACCCTATGACCCCCTAGAGGGCACCCGTGTTTTTGTCTTTTCCAAGTGCGTACTCAAGGTTAGATTTCTTGATCCCTTGAGAAAACAATCTGTGGCAATTATATGGTGAGTTTCTTGGGGCTAGATTCTTCCCTCCCCTTGTACTATGATTAAAATGATGTTTGGATATTGACACAGTTGACTTTCTACACTATGGTTCATAGTAAAGTTTTTCGTTCGGCGTGGCAATGGATAAACTACCTCAGGAGACCTCCCAATATTTAGAACAAAGATTTTGGGGATGGTTATCTTGCTCACTTTCATTGAATATGGGTTTCCCCAAAATTCACTTTTGATTAGAATGGGTTGGAAAACCTGGCTTCGGTTGTTCCCACTTAGGTCGTTCCCATAGGGTGAGTACTTTTTCCAACTACGAAAAGCCTTCTAAAGGATGTAATAAAGCATGAATTGCATAAAATGAAATAGGTAAGTTTGGTGTTCTGATCACCCAGTAAAGGGAAGAGCATATACCTATTACCCAACAATCACAGTAAACAAATGGTGCAATTTTAAATCCAAATGATAGTTTTCTATGCTAAGTGAAAATTTTGCTTCACAACAAACATTGGATTCATTTTAACCAGCATAAAATAAAGTTTGGTGACTATCCTAGGATTGATAAATTTCAGATTTTAAATGTCTATCCTAGGATTGCTTCATTTTCCTTTAAAACCGAATTGAAAAATCCTATTCGTGGATGACATCGAAATCATAATTTTCTTTTACAACCACCGTATGTGCTAAAATATGCCATTAATGTGCCAAAATAGTTAACAAATGCGCTAAATGATCAAACAGGGATGCGTGAAAACATGTCATCTATGTGCTAAAACAATCCATGGATGCACTAATACAGTCCATGGATGCGCTGAAATAGTCTGGGGATGCGCTAAACAGAGGCTCGTATATGCTAGAGCACAAGTCCAGTCCATCATCTATTAGTTAGAAAACTCTGTAGTAAAAAGATTAAAAATGGGGGGATGCCCCACGGTGGGCGCCAAAAGTGTGTTGTTAGAATAAGTGAACTAGTTAGGAAGTAAACTAACACACCAATGAAACATTAGATTGAAAGAAACTAATTTAGAAAAAGACAAAAGAAAACTCTAAAATGACAGCAACTTCTTCAAATTCATCCCATTGTCCTCTATCTCCAAGAATTTGATTAAAGTTACTGACTCTCAGTTGTGTAAGAAACAACTTGTTGAAATGACAACTTAGGAGAACGGGATTGATTGAAAATGTATGTCCATTGCTAATGATTTAAGCTATGAAATTTAACTTGAAATGCTGATATGCTGATTCAAATACAACTATAGTAACTACACATGAAATCTAGGATGAAATCCACTTACGAGAAGGCTGTATTTATAAATTTTCGAAGGAAAGAATCTAGTTGGCAAGGATCAACGGTTGAAATTCAAGCCTGTTAAGATGAACGGTGAGAGATTAATAAGTTGAGAGAAAGGTGGAAGGATGAGAGGAAAGTGGAAGAATGTTTTCAACCCACAAACCCATCCTCATTCAAAAATGGAAACAAATTTCCATTTGTCACCTCATTTATGAAAATTGGTTGAAAGTTGAGGATAATTGCTAATTAAATTAAAAAAATTAATTTAATTTCTTGTGACAATGAATTTAAAAGCTTCCACAATTAAATAATTACTATTTAATTATGTGTGAGAAGTGAAAAACATGAGTAATTAAATATTTAATTTAAATGTGAAGTGAAGAATGAATATTCCATTGTTTGAATTTAAATGTTGAAACTTAGAAATAAAATGATAATCAAATAAATAAATTATGAAATTTATTTAATTAATTAAGAGGAAAATAGCAATAATTAAATAAAATTATTTATTTAATTAAACTAGAAGAATTAGAAAAATGAATGATATAAATAAATAATTAAATTTATTTATATGTAGATGACTTTAGAATATTAATTAAATAATTTATATTTAGATGTGTACACCTGCCAAGTCAAATTGTTTGATCATAGTTGTGTAGTGTTGTGGAGGTGGGTTCTAAGGATGTTGATATTGGTATAATGGATTATTGTATTTTATGTGGGGTGGTGGCATGTATTGTTGGCTTGGGGGTGGCTGGGAATTTGGGTGCTGTGACAAATTTTTAGGTGGAGCATTTGATGATCTGTGTTGATTTCTTGGTTTTTTCTTGGTGCTTTTGGGGGATTTGAAGGTCTTGCATTAGAATTATTTTTCTTATGAGGCAGTGTGTATTTAGGAATATTAGCTATCTAAGCATCAAAATGGGCTCTCTGCTGCTTCAAATCTTGGAGTTATTTTATTGCTTGAAGCCTCTGTTCATATTTTGCTTTCTTTCTTTCCATTTCTTGTATTTCATACTCCAACCATGCATCTAATTCTTCTTGAGTCATATATTCATATTTTTCTTCACAAGATACATCATCACAAGGTCCATTTTGATTCCCTTCGAGTGATACCATTTTCTGATCATATTCATGTTGTCTCCTGTCTGCTTCAACATTCAATCCAACCATGAATTCCTCATTTTTCTTAGGGTCTAACTGATATAAAGGATTCCTTCTTTCTTTAGGAGTATGAGGCTCTCAAGATGAGCTATTTTCATTTAATGTATCATAGTGATTATATGTATCCAAATGTTGTTTTGATGTTTTATCCTTATTTGTTGAGCATATTTCATCAGACACCTTCTTACCCTTATCATTCTTATGTGTCCACTTTTTATTGTCATTCAGACCTTCTGCCATGAATGTTATGAACTATTGTGATGATTTGATCTCTAGGGTGTGTTCCTTTTGATGTATATTTTATTTTATCAGTTTCAATGTACTTATCTCTTCACAGTTGCCCCTCACTTTTTAGAGAAGTGAGAAAATTTTGTAGTTCTTTGTTCCCAGTAGAGTCTTCTGCAAGGTATTGACTCTATGATGAAGGCTTGGATTCATATTTGAGTCCCCAACAGAGTAGCCAATCTGTTAGTTCTCAAAAATGCTATTTGAAAACCAGAAGAGGTTTCCAAGCTCTTGATATGTTTTTGGCTAACGAACAAGGCCAAATGCTGTATTTGAACCTTTTTCTCTTCAGGCTTTGCTAGACCTAGGTGGGTATACCTATATAAATGGTGCAGACTTGAACTGTGTGATTCCTATTTGTGCAATCTATCCCCAATGGAAAATAGTGAGGGATAGATGAAAGCTTAATAACTAATCCTATTAAAATTTATGAATGTTTGAATAAGATTTTATAAAATTCTAAAATGAAATGGTTAATACCAATGCCTACTTATGTTGGGTAAATGGAGTCAAGAGATGAGTGATATATGACTTAATTAATGGTTACAACTCAAATTTTTTAACACTTTTATGAGTTTATGCCTGGCATAAATGTGCAAGGATGTAATTATCAAGTTCTTCTTATTGATCCAAATGGCCTTTTCCAGATTACTGTGATTAATTAAAAGAATTTAATCCTTCTTTGAAGGACTCAGTTAATGGAATCGCACAAGAGCAGAAAATGTGCTTTGATAAATTAAAAATGTCCTTGATACATCAATTTAAATAATAATGAAATCTCAACCTTGGAGACAACCAAATAATATTTTCAATAAATTCAATAAAAAATTGACACCATAATTGAACCACCAAATAAAGGCTTCTTGTCCATTATATTATTTCAAAGGATTTTGCAATACATAGCATAATGTTTTATTTCAGCAACTGATCTACCTACTGATAATTTTCTAACCTACTCCTCCCTCTCTCTCCTTGCTCTTTTTTTTTATTTTCTTTCATCTAGTATATATACATCTTCAAGAGTTGTGACCTTTCGCATGTCTGCTCACTACAACCTCTAAGAATTGCATTTGTTTGAATTTCTGCCAGTTTTTTTGATCTAGGATGCTCTCTTAATATTTACACTTCATCGAGCAGACCACTTGATTGCTTTACCAATACTGTGTAACATCTCCATTTCCTCCTCTTTGGTGTTTGCCTTCTTTAGTGTACTGCTCTACGGCACATCACCTCTGGCTCACTAGCGGTACCGCATTGTATCCTTAACACATATATCAATATACCTCTCTACCATAGGCTATATTTTGATTTCGTATGGTACCACAGTGTCTTCCTAGTGCTCTTCCTTAGTATACCGCTCTACCACGTATCATATTTTGTTTCACCATGGTATCGTGGTATGTTTTCAACATCCTCTCTTAATGTACCACTCCATAACATACTACTCTACCGTGTACCGCTTGACCATGGGTTGAGTCTTGACCTTCTGAGGTATAGTGGTAAAGTATCAATACTAATGGCTCTTCTTACTTCCCTACCATGAGCTACTTGGTGATGAACCACGGTACTCCGGTAAGGCATGAGTGTTGTAAGGGTTGCTTAATACTATAGCGATAGCATGGTAAAGGGTGAAAATAGCTTCATGAATGGCAGTAGTGAGGTTTATTATGAAGATGAGAGTGGTAATTTTAGATTTTCGATGCTAAAAACCTCAAAAAATTTATGAAAAATCTAGTTCCAACATAGTAAAGCAAGGGAATTCTCCCCAAAAAACTAAGCCTACCTAGTTTTTATGTTATGTAAATCATTCGACTCTAACGCTAATTCCATTTTCTTTATCTTTCGATGATCAAAATTCATCCAGGTCAACTCCTTTTATGGATATTTCCACTTGGTCCTTTGTTAAGATTTTCCATCACAACACTTAACTTCTTCAAATTCAACAAGAGTTTCTTCTTTTACCTTCCTTTGTGGCTGCGAGAGAAAATTTTGTCGCTTGTTCTTGGACTGTTCACAAAGATCTCCTAGAGATGCTCTGAATTTCTTTAGAATCACTCCAAGATAGTTCCAAGTCGCTCTTTGAATTCTTCAAATTCATAGGCGATCAACAATAACTTGTAAATTTTCTCTATACATCGTCACTTTTCCCTGATTCGTATTGATTGCAATAGGCTTCAAAAATATGATAAAAATTTTCTTCCACTACACTAAGAAACCCTAATTCACTCCGCAAAAGAACATGCTTGCACCTTTCCTTCTGGTTTATTTTGCATAACCTTTTTTCATCTAGTCCTTACAATATATCCTCGTGCCAAAGACCGACACTCCTGAAATTAGTGGTGTCAAAAGTTTTTCTACTAAACCTCCCCCTAATACCATGCTAGTGTTGGAAAAACAAGGATGAACAACTAAGAGGGGGATTGAATCACTTGTTAAAAAATTTAAACTTATTTAACCTTTATCAACCTTTAATCTCAGATCTGATAATTTACAGTGAGAGCATGAATCAACAACACATCAGAAACACATGAACACCAAGCTTTTTGTGTGGAAACCTTATTAGGGGAAAAAACACAGTGGAGGTTAATCCACAATTATACCCTATTAAAAGTATAATAGAAAATGAATAAGGAATGCACATGCATTCAGGCACACTGCCTAGAGCTCACTGCTCAAAGGGAAGGCTCACTGCCTTACATAAAACAATCAGATTAAATCCATCTAATGAGGTTCAACTAAGAAATTAGCTTCTACAAAAGCCTGATGATAGTTCCAGTTAGGCACAAAAACACTTATTCACACTTCACTCAATCTTCTTCACACTCTTCTCTAAAATCAAATGATCTAATATTTATTTGCACATACACTTTGCATACATTCATTGAGCATAACTTAGAAACTTGAAAATGAAAAAATAATCGCTCTTATATATCTGCTAGATGAATTTACATCAAAAAAATTGTTGGCCACAAATAAAGAATAGATGAACTACAAACTGTCGGCTCAATTCATGATCAAATCTCAATGCGCACCAACCTAAGTTAGTCACATCATAATGAAGACATAAATCAACATCCTCAAACATTTAGAACATTAAAATATTAATCCACAAGGATCCACAACACGCTACCACCATCATGTCGGCCAAGAACATGAAAAATTGAACACACAAAGGAAAATCTTCGATCACAAGCACACCAATCAATGTAAATGTACCACAATGATAGAGCACAATCTAGAAACATCATTGAACATCATAGTAGCATACACAACAACTCAATTTACAAGAATTGCATTCTCTTCTTCCAGAAACACCTGCTATAGTAACATAATAACTGTAGGAACTCAAAAACTCATAACTCACTCCAAACTTGATGCGTACAACTCAAAATCCCAGAAAATATACTAGTTAGGCTTAGCAACAAACCCTTTAATGCGTGAATTATAATTAATAACTTACAGAACTTTCCACCATTATGATCATCATAGCTTCATAGACTACCTACAACATATTCATTCTAATTTTCTTAATATCCTTGACATATACAACCTTTAGAATCATCAATGCTAATAGTGTTAACATAAATGACAACCACATATCAACAAAATAACCACAACATCCAACAATCTCCCCCTTTGGCATTGATGGTAACACATGATGTGAAAAATACCATCAACACAACTGGTTCTTCTCTATTTTTTCTTCTCCCTTTTACATTACTCTTCTCCCCTTTTCTTCCTCAAAGGTTTTTCACATTGCTCTTCTCCCCCTTTTACATGAATGGAAAAGGTACACAAGTTTTGAAACACATATCTGAATCATCCGACTACTCCCCCTGAGTAGCAGCGACCACAATATCAATCCGAAATAAGATATGACTATGAGTGCACTGATTGATGCAAAGACTTGCATCTTAGTTCAGATTAGGAGGGGAAATCACCCCTAACTTGCCTCTGATATACTCCAAAGAATCCTTAGGCAACATTTTAGTGAATATATCTGAAATTTTTTCTTTAGTGGGCACATACTCCAGTCTGACTTCTTTATCACTCACTTTGTCTCTCAAAAAGTGATGGTAGATATATGTTTTGTCTTTGAATGTATCACCAGATTCTTGGAAATGTTTATGGCACTTGAGTTGTCACAAAATATATAAATAGGCTCACTATACTCAATTCTCATATCTCTCAACATTTGCTTCATCCATATTACTTGAGTACAGTTGTTTGCAACAGCAATGTATTCTACCTCAGCAGTAGATGAGGAAATGGAATTATTCTTTTTACTTAGCCAAGACACCAACTTCTTCCCCAAGAAGAATGCACCACCACTTGTACTTTTCCTGTCATCCACATCTCCTTCCCAATCTTCATTTGTAAAAGGCATTCAGAGTAAGATCATCATCCTTAGGATACCAAATACCAAAATCAACTATTCCTTTCAAGTATCTAAAAATTCACTTTATTGTAGTCACATGTGATTCCTTTGGATCAGCTTGATATCTAGCAACCATACATACAACATTCATAATATTTGGTCTAGTCTGAGTCAAATAGAGCAACCCACCAATCATTGATCTGAACCTTGTTTGATTTTCTTTAGGAGAATCATCATTCTATGTTAACTTGCATCCGGTTACCATGGGTGTTCCAACTAGTTTTGAGTCTTCCATGCCAAACGTTTTCAGTAACTCTCTTACATATTTGGATTGAGATATTAAAATTACATCCTCTAACTTTGTAATTTGTAATCCTAAAAAGAATTTCATCTCTCCAATCATTGACATCTCAAATTCACTTTTCATTTCATCAAAAAACTTCATGCATAAGTCATCATCACCTTAAAAAATAATGTCATCAACAAAAACTTCAATAATCAACTCTTTATCTTGATCCATCTTGAAATATAAATTGTTGTCAGTAGTACCTTTATTGAATCCAAGAGTCAATAAGTATTGGTCCAATCTAGCATACCAGGCTATAGGGGCTTGTTTGAGTCCATATAGTGCTTTCTTCAACCGAAAAACCATGTATTTTTCATTAGTCAATTGAAATCCATCTTGTTGCTCAACATAAACTTCCTCTTCTAATTCACCATTTAGAAATTGTGACTTCACATCCATTTGATAGACTTTTTAATTCTTGAAAGTAACATAAGAAAGAAATAACCTTGCAGCTTCAATTCTAGCAAGAGGGGGAAAAAATTCTTCAAAATCAATACCTTCCATCTGTGAGTATCCTTTACATACCAGTCTTGCTTTATTTCTGACCACTTCACCTTGTTCATTCAACTTATTCGGAAAGACCCATTTGGTTCCAATCACATTTTTATCCCGAGGTCTAGGAACAAGAATCCATGTATCATTTTTCTCTATCTGCATGAATTCTTCCTTCATTGCTTCCATCCAATATTCATCTTTACATGCTTCATTGGCATTGCTAGGTTCAGTCTTAAATATTAGAAAATATTCTTTAGCAATTTTTATTCTAATTTGCACACCTTTGTTCTTGTCTCCTATAATTTGATTTTTTGAGTGATTCAACTTTACATACTACTGATGGTGTTTTTATACACTTCACAACATAGGTAATACGTAGGGGCATTACCTCTCTTGAAAGACAATCTTCCACAATCAAATTACAGAACACTATCACAAGGTCTCTCGGGTGTTAGGTCATGATGAGGCTTGGAATATTTCAGTTGATTTATGTGATTTGCTGGAATCACAAGGTGGCCTTATGTAGTCGAAGTTGTAGGGGAATTGAGTCGATGAATGGAGTTCTACAGATCTGGAATTACTATGCTTTGCTATAGGCTCACACAGTGATCTTAGACTCCATTATTTTGTCAGATTTGGCTTTACAATGTGCAATGAACCTTAACACAAGTTGTTTCTAAAAAAGGGAAAAAGAAAAGGGCGAGGAAGGAAGATGTTTCCTGGACCTACAACTACTGATGAATAGTGATCATGGAGGTTCCTGCTGTGGACAGTTTCCTTAAACAAAATTTCACTTAACCAGAATTCTCACAATATCATGAAATTTGTGCTATCTTCTAAGGACTGCAGATATTCATCATTCATTCGCTATGGGAAGGTGATTAAAGATGAGATTCAATGAGAAGAAATGAAATCAAAGTCTAGAATAACTTTACACAGTCATCTGCCTTTAGTAAATGACCAAAAGTATGGACAAGAAAAGCATACACGCAACAACAATTTTCAAAACCAGAGACAACATACTAAAACTACCAAGTCTAATCTAAGGGCGCTAAAACAGCAAAGTAACTTTAAAAAAAGCTATAAATAAAAGGGAGAGGAATCATGAAACATTTTGAGAAACCCAAAAATACACCAAAAAATGACTGTATTTGCTATTATAATTTCTGCAGCATGCCTTTACAACAACTCAACTCCCTTAGAATGAGAGGAGGAGAGCCCTATTTATAGCTTTCAAAAAACAAAATGAGTGGCCAATATTTGATTCTATTGTGTGGCCAAGATTCACTTTACATTAGGGTTTCACCTACCCCCAAATATATTACATTTATAAATAACTTCTTGTTTCTTCCCTATTTCGTCATCTAGTGACAACACTGTAGCAAATTTGTCTTTTAGCCATTTGCCCTTTTCTGTAGCTATTCCTCAAGGAACTCTTCATTAATGATTGGATTGCCCTCTCGCTTCTTCAATGCGGCATACTCCATGAAACTTAGGACCAGGGATTGAAACTTATCCACCTCCGTGATGTCGGATTTCAAGATTTGGTAACTCCATTCCTGAGAATTCCTGCCAAGCTTCTTCCAGTCCTCATCATACTTAGCAGCATTGTCTTGAAAGAGTTTCGACCGCGTGAAGGCTCAGGCAGTGAAGCACATGAACTCAGTGGTGATTTTGGTGGACATCCCATCTTCCATAATCTTCAAGAAGTGGGGCTTGATGTTCTCAGGATTGATCTCGACTGTGGGCATCTCATACCCCGTCATCATTTTGAGATACCAAACGCACTCCTCTCTGGAATCCCTTGCCCATTCAATGTCTAGTGCCATCCATTCCAAAATCTGCTCAAGCCTCCTCTTTCAATGATCATAGTCTCGCTTCCAGGTGTCTACCAGCCAGTGATCATCATCCTTGAAGGCAAGGTCCTTTTCCCAGACATCACTTGGTAACGCGAGTATGGCCTCAATCTTTGGGTAGGCCACATCGTACTTCCTTGGGAACTCATCACAGATCTGCCTTGTGTCCTTGAGAGTTTTCTGAACCTCTAGGAACCTTTTTGCTGCCCGGGTAGCCAAGTTGATGCCTGTGTTTCCTATGTCCAAAACCTGTCGGAACCAATTTTCCATAGTTTTGTCCAAGTTCCCTCTCTTTTCGAGCTTATTAATCTGTTCCCTGGACAACAACTGAGGTGGGGCCGATGATGTTGTAGGTCGCTCATCCGAAGATGACCACTACTTAATATAAGTCGTTAGATCAGCCACCTGCTCCTTTAGTTCTTCTTTGGAGACCTTATCCTATTGAATAAGGTGCACCACTATGGCGACCGACTTCTGGAGATGTTCAACCTTTTGTTCCCTTGTGGCCACTCCCAGGTTGATGGTGGAGACGTTGTAAGTTATACCTTGTTCTCCAACCATCAGCATTGCTATTTGTACTGTCCTCGATCCTAAGGCATCCATGGTTACATTTGATCTTACCTTTGAATTTTTCTCTATTCTGGTGCTTACTGGTGCTCTAGTCATGATGGCTTCCAGCCTTGCCTTGGGATCCTTCAAGGTGGGAGTCTTTTTCTTGAATTGTCTTTTCAGCCAATCATGCATTTGGGGTTGATCCCTTAGCTGTTCACTTTGAGTCCTACTGTCCTCCTTTTCGAGTTCGACAGTTTTGACAACAAGAGCCTTCTCCTTTGCACCTGCATCTTCCTTTTCTTCATCAAAATCTTGTTCCAATGTTTTATGTCTAGCGGGGGACTCAGTGAGTGACTGCCCTTTGGGTGAATCCTTCTTTTCAGCATCCTCCTCCTTCTGGTTTAAAGTATCTTGATGCTCCTCGAGGCTCTCTCCTTGTTTTTCCTCGTGGAAGAAAGTTTCTTTGTCATGCTCTAGAGTCTGGCCATGTTCCTCAGTTGGAGACCTATTACCTTTTGTCTCTAGAGCAGCAATCTCCTCCTCCCATGCAAGCCGATCCTCAGCCTCCTTGTCCTCAATTTCCTTGAGCTGCTTGCCCCACTCTGCATTGAGCTTAGGATCATTCAACTCTCGGATTAGCTCGGCATCAAGGTCCTTAGTGCCCTTGCTAGATAACTCATAGGCCACCTCATCAATCCCTCGACACTCGAACAAGGGATGTTCGTGATACTCAAATTCTTCATACTCTGGGGCCTTCTCAGCCTCCAACTGCTGTCGTTCACGCTCATCTAATTTCTCCATGGTCAATTTCATCTTTGGTGATTTAGTGGAAGGGGATGTCGTTGGAGCGGAGGCCATAGCCTGAGCTATCATAGCCTAGACTACCGGATAGGTGAGCTTCCCTGAAAGCTCAGATAGCACATTCTACATTTACTTTACAAAAGACTCCGGAAGGCTTGGGGCTGGCGTTGTGGTAGCGGAAATGGAAGGAAGGGAAGGAGACATGGAGGAAGAGGTCATTGGCAAGGTGGTGGCGGATGATGAATCTATAGGAATAACTTGCAACACTGGAGGAGTAGGAGCAAGGTGAATGGACATATCCACCATAGGCAAGGAGGAAGCAAAAGCTGGAATTGAAGTAAGTGGGGTGGCGGTGGTGATTGTAATGGGTGGAGACCCCAATGAGCTAGATCCCTTCTTTTTGATCCCAAGGGGTGAACCCTTGGGCATCACCATTGTCTTCGTGCCTCCAGTTTTTTTTCTTTTCTTCTTAAAGGGCTTCGGCTTGGAAGACTTACGGGCATAGACTTTTGGTTTAGGCAGTTGTTCACTAGCCTCCTTTCTTTTCTTGGTCTTTAGTGATGGTGGAGTCTTAGATGTCTCCCCAGTTGCAGCAGTGGCTTCCCCACCTTTGGAGCCACTTGGTTCACTTACATGCTCACTTGCAAGCTCGGTGAACATCAGGACGACCCCTTTGTTGTTTCAATTGAGCCACCCTCTCATCGATCCATGCCCTTGTTCGGATTTCAATGGGCCTAGTGAGCACACCAATGTCATTAAGCTCAGGTGCATTCCAGTCAATTATAGGCAGTGGCAGGTTAGAAACTACATCGTAACCTCAGTCCACAACTGTGTCCTCATCCTCCTCTTGCTGATCAGGGACTGGGCACAAGTTCACCCTTCGTACATGGACAATGGTCATGCGCATGTAATGCCGTAATCGTACCTCAAGATCATCCCTACAGTTCTCCCAAAATTCCTCGATGTTGTGGAGGTGGGCATATTCATGTCCCAGTGCCTTTCTGACATAACCATAAGGATCCATTCGTGGCCTTGTCATGTATTATTCAAATTTATACTCCCCCAGCTCCTTTTTCGAATACCTTGCGCACTAGGAGGTGTGGATCTTATACATCCCCTAACCAAGCTTCATGGGATAGGCGAGGCCCACCAGATGTTTTTCGCTGAAGATGTTGTGAGTGTGTCGTAGCTGTTGAGTCAGCTCCAAAAGAATGATAGGATCATTTGGGTACCAGGACAGCTTGTTCGGTCTTTCAGTGAATCCCTCGGCATGAATGTATGTAAATCTAGGGAACTGTATGTACCAAAAGGCGTACTGCTTGAGGAGGACCCTGGCACTCTAAGATGTCCTCTTATGAAAATCCCCTCCTACTGATCGGATGATGTGACCAATGAAAGCGTCGTTCACCCTACAGTAGTTTTTTTTGAAATTTTGGAATTATAACTAAGGGTATTATCATAAGGCTTGAGCTCTAGCCTTGCTAGGTCACTGGGCATCATTGTCAATCCCTGATAATGTCGCCGATTGGTGAGAGAATATACCAAGTAGGAGGTCATGAAGAATTTGTTGGTTTTCTTCATGGTGGTAAACTGCTCATGGAAGCAGTCGCTGATGATCTCGCCCCAATAGAAGATGGTGCCGTTACCTCGAAGAATCTGTTCTATGAAATAGAACATCCATTTTTGAAAGAAAACCGAGCTGGGAAGGCCCATGACTTGGTTGAGTAGAGTTACAAGGTCATGGTAGTCCTCGAAGAAGTCGCTGCGGAATAGCTCATGAGGAAGCTTCCAAGCACTAACCCGTTTGTCCTTCAACCAACACTGGTTGATAAGTATTTTGCACCCCAATGGGTCCTGTTTCGACACCTCTTTATAGTCTTCCATGGTGGGGACCTCCATGCTTTCAAAGGTAGAAATGTGGAAGGTCTTTGTTATACCTAACAGATACATATATGCAAGGATATTCCCCTCATGGTCCACTATGGTTCTGGTATCAGATTGGTATGCCTCCACACATGCCATCACCAACTCTGGGGCCACTAAGGCGGGTGGGAAACCTGCAGCTTTAGCAAGTCCACTGCTCTTTATTAATCTGGTGTTTGCTATTTTCAGGTTCATTTAGACCCTCTGCGTGAATTCATCAACATCGACTTGTCCAATGTTGGTGTCTGAGACATCCCTCCAAAGGGTAGTGATCCTGGTTTGAATAGGGACCCCCTGGAATTTGTATTTCATTAGGTCTCTGTCTTCCTTGCCCGTTGGTGGCTTGGCCATTCCTTTTCCTTTCTTTGAAGCACCGGAAGTCTCTGCACCAGATTCCATAAATCCTGCATAAAAGACGAGAATTAGTAATGATGAACTTGATAAAATGGCCATCGACAAATCCCTCCATGTCAAGATTAGTCCAACAATCATAATTCATGTTTAATAATCATGGAAGCTAGATAGTTCATTTTTAGAGGGCAGTGCAGACAATCCGGAGTTCCTGGGCCAGAAATCCCTTGGCAGAATGTTGTTT
The DNA here is from genome assembly GCA_007115665.2 of Sequoiadendron giganteum. Taxonomy (NCBI): domain Eukaryota; kingdom Viridiplantae; phylum Streptophyta; class Pinopsida; order Cupressales; family Cupressaceae; genus Sequoiadendron; species Sequoiadendron giganteum. The sequence goes on from CM021103.1 coordinate 214,697,830, forward strand.
GAAAGGGCAAAATGGGAATGGAATTCCCATAGGCATTTCTTGAGGTTGGATTTGAAGATTTGAGGTTGGAGGTAGAGGAAAACCAAATTTTAGAAAATGGGTTGAAATCCATTTTGGATTTGGAGGTCATTTGATGCCTCATTTGGAAGTTCAGGCATCATCTACAGGGAAGCCGTCTGAAACGGCACAGAGGAAACGAAATTCCAGGTGGCGGATTGCCACCACCATGAAATGGCCACGGGTCGGCCGTTAGGAATGGTGAAATAAAAGCGGGGTTCGGGACAATCAGGCGATGAACGAAGCATCAAGACTTGGAGGTCGGAAAGACGTTCTGACGGGGCCATTTGAAATGGCGCAGTAGGGATGGAATCCCTGGAGGGGAATTTCGGGGTTCAGAATCCGAAAGAAGTTCAGAGGGAGTACCTAGATTTTGAGTTTCGACGGACAGCGGACCGGGGTCCGGGATTCGGGAAGACGCTCGGGCAAGGTTGTTTGGAACAACAAAGACACAAGAGAGTCCCAGGAATGGAATTCTGAAGGTTGAAGTCTGAAGAGAGAAATTAGTGTTAAGGGGTTTGACTAGAAGATGGAAGATTTTATGGCCAGGAAGCGAAGTCCGAAAAGCCGCAAGGTGAAAGCCGTTTGAAACGGCGAAGATGGGACGAAGTTTTGAGAACGGAATTCCAAAAACCAAATTCCAAGGGAAGATTTGAAGAAGATTGCGATTAGAGTTTGGATGGACTCTAGGGGTTTGGGGTCTGATGTTTGGGAGGATGCTCGGGCAGGGTTGTTTGAAACGGCGAAGACACAATGGAATCCCAGGAAGGGAATTTCGGAGGTTGAAATATGAAGAAGGGAAAAAACCAAATTCCAAATTTGAAGAGAGGACGGCCACTAGAAGACCTGGGCCCGGAAGGCGCTAGCACTATTCCGAAGAACAACTGCAACGCAAAGAAGTTCCGGATAGAATTTCAGGTGATTTGAAGATTGATTTTCATATTTTCAAAATATGGGTTTTGACCGGAAGGCACGAATCTACTTTATTTTAAACTCATTTTACAATTTGCATGCACAAAAACATGAAAATTCATGAAATAGAGAGGGAGGGCATGCGGACGGCGATCCTACCTTGAAATCCTGAAGAACGATCAATCGGCCATGTGAAAAACAATTAAAAATGGAGCTCGGGATGTTGGGTAGAAAACACCTAGTCGCCAGAAGTTCTTGAAACTTATCTATCACTCACGCAATTGATAATGACGGTCGAAATTTTTTTTTTATAGAAAAATCGCCATTAATGCGACATTTAATTCCTCTGTACGATGACAGGTTTGGTTGGTGAATTTGAAAACGCAGGGGCGACAGGAGGTCTGGGGTCCGGAGCCCAAAAAGTCGCAAGGTGAAAGCCATTTGAAATAGCGAAGACCAATGGGAAACCCGGTAGGGGAAACTTGGTAGAGCAAATCCGGCAAGGGAAACCTGGCAAGGGAAACTCAGTAGAGGAAATCCAGCAAGAGAATCCTGGAAAGGGAAACCCGGCAAGGGAATCTTGGAAACTGGCATAGCTGCCAAAACAACATTTTGACAAGGAAAACCAAAGTTAACCCAAGACTTAGCAATTTTTTTAAGGGGGAGGGACTCCGAAAGTTTGAAATACGGCATTGAGAAATCCACCAACCCCTCCTGGGGCACAAAAATGGGTATGCAAAACGAGGCGGAACAAAAAGGGATCACAAAAGCAAAGAGGGAAAGAGGGTCCTCGTTCCGAATGGGGCATGTGTGCAAAAGGCACAACAAATGGTGACTCCACTGGGAGAATGCTCGTAGCGTTCTAGAGATAAATATTCATTCCGAACCCATGATCTCTAATTTCGTAGACCCAAGACAATTTTCAAAGCTGAAATGAGGACAGTTTAAGGAGGGCAGGATTGAATGAGACTAAAAATTTATCATGGAAGTGTGTGCATGGTGAATTCATTTCCTTTCCTCGGAGATAGTACGAGTAACCATGGGTCAGAGAAGATAAGCTACGTAGTTCATCTAATCCTAAAAGTAACCTGGACATTGCTTCACTGCCAATTAGGCATCCATAGCCCCGACGGAGTTATCGCTACGACCTCACGAACATAGTTCTACTGCCAGCTAGGTGTCCATAGCCCTGGTAGAGATATTCACACACCCATACAGTTGCTCTTTGCAATTTATTTACTACTTGTGCTGGGTATTTCCTTTCAGCACTTTCTCTTTTGTTTTATTTTTTGTCAAACGCGCGAATAGCAAAATCCACAATGGGTTTGAGAATCACAGTGGTCACTGGAACAGACTTTATATTTTTCACTTATCTCTACTTCCCAATGATCAATGTACTGTTCTTTGGAGATATTTAAAAAAAAATTTGTGTGTACCATGAGAAGAGCAGGGATTCAAGTAGACAACCATCCTAGGTTAGTGCAATGTTCGAAAGTTGAAAACCAACACTTAGAAGATTTCAAGGGGTAGCAATAGGGAATGAAGGCTTAGCTAGAGAACAGCGTGGAAGCGGACAGCAAGGTAAACCATTCGCTAGACCAGCCATGGCCACCACAATAGAATAGGGACACACTTCCCAAAATCATGACAAAGCAGCCAAGAAGGCAAACAAAACCAAAGGATAAAGCAAGAAATCTATCTTAACCTATCAACATGTATTTACACAAACAACTCCCAAGAGCTCAGGCCTGGAAGTAATGCTTGAGGTGTTGCCCCTTGACCGGTAATAGGACATCTTCATCAGTGAGAGTCTTTAGATAGAAAACATTGTCTCCAAGGATTTCAGCAATCTGAAAAGGGCCAAGCCAAAGATTGTCAAATTTGTTGTGTCCCCCTTTTCTTTTCGTGGGCCTTGTCCTAGTAGAGGACTAGATCAGAAATGCGGAAGGCCTTAACTTTGGCTCGACGATCGAACCATCTTTTGACTATGCCCTGGTGCTTGGCAAAATTTTCTATCGCACGGTCTCGTACTTCTTCAAGGTGCAGCAGTTCAGCGAGGTGAGCTTCTCTGCGGTCTCCTCCTTCATAAAAGTCGTTGATGAACTAGAGGGTTAGGATTTTCAAATGTATGGGGAAGATAGGTTCTAAGCAGCTAGATGGTATGGGGAATCTCCAAGGGTAGCCTTGTGGTGGGTGCGATCTTCCCATCAGGCGAAACGAAGTTAGGTGTGCCAATCCTTAGGATTCCTATCAAGCAGCTTCTTAATCACCGTGATCAAGTTTTTATTGGTGGATTCAGCAAGGTCATTTCCTTGAGGGTAATAGTTAGAGAAGAATTTGAGGGTGATACCATAATCAAAGGCCCAACTTGTGAATTTTAGTGAAGCAAATGTAGGGCCGTTATCACATACTAGAGCATACGAGCAACCGAAATGATTCAAAATGAAAATTTCTAAGAAATTAGTCACAACTTCAGTTGTATATTGCCTACAAGTTATTGCTTCTATCCATCTAGTGTAGTAATCAAAAGTAGTTAGAATGTACCTGTGTCCCATAGATGATGGAGGACTTATTGGACCAATGGAGTCGAGACCCCATTGCATAAAAGGCCTTACCTCTAGAACAAGTTGTAATGGGATAGCGACATTCTTTTCTCTAGCAGTGGCAGTTTGGCACATGTGGCAGGTACGGAGGTGACCGTGAGCATCCTTGAAGACAATGGGCCAATAGTACCCAGCTCTCAGTACTTGATGCATAGTCGAGAGGCCTGAGCCATGGCCAGTTCTGAATTTGTCATGGAATTCCTTAAGGACGCGATCAACTTCCTCCTTTGCCAAGCATCACAGGTCGATACCTTCATGATTTCTCTTGTACGAAATAGAGCCCTGCAGCATATAACTATTGCTTTTCAACCTCAGAGCTCATCTCTAGACTCCTTGCAAATGGGGCAGGCACTTGTGGTTCAGTAGGTAGTACACTATGTCATCATACCACTCTCCGGAGGGGACATCCTTCAACTGGTATTGTTGCACCATGAGCTTAGGTACAACATCAATAACTACCTCCGCCATTGTTCAGGCGAGTGCCTGTCCTCTTACCAACTTCATCGGCTAGATCTCCATATTATATTCCTGTAGCAACGTGATCCACTTTTCCCTTTGTTCGCCCAACTCATTTTGCATAAACAACATTTTTACTACTAGATCGAGAACTATGGAAAAAACCTTGTTACGCAAGATGTAGTGTCGGAACTTCTTGAATCCTTTAACAAGGGCATAAGCTTGTTTTTCTATGTTATAATAGCGAAGTTCGGCGTCCTTCAAAGGATCACTCATGAAGGCGATCGGATGCTCGCTCCCTTCGTCATCCTTTTGTGTCAGAATACTAGCACAAGAGTGATCTGAGGTAAAAGAGTATATATAAAAGGGTTTTAGGTAATTGGGGCTGACCAACATACGGGCATCATCGATTACTCTCTTGATCTCCCCAAAATCCTACTTTGCTTTGGGAGTCCACTCAACCTTGGCATCTTGCTTCAAGATGGCATTGAGCGGTTTGACAATTTCTGCGAAGCTAGTGATGAATTTGCGGACGAAGTTAATCTTCCCGAAGAAAGATTTTAGTTCCTTCTTGCTACCTGGCAGTTGGATTTTCATAATGGACTGGATTAATTCAGGGTCGATAGAGATTCCCCGCTCTGATAAGACGTGTCCAAGGAGCTTTCCTTCAGTGACCCCGAAGATACACTTCTTTGGGTTAAGGGACACCCCAAATGCGTGGCATCTTTCAAAGACCTTGCATAAGTTAGCAATATGATCATCCCGCTGCTTTAAAAATATTGTCAAATCATCCATGTAGATGATTATGCACTTGCCTATTAAATATTTGAATGCGATATCCATGGCTCGCTGGAAAGTGGCGCCAGCATTGATGAGTCCAAACGACATTCTTCTATACACGAACATTCCCCACTTGGTGGTGAATGTTGTCTTATGTCAATCCTCGTATTGCACCATGACCTGGTTCTATCCTGAATAACCATCCAAGAAGGACATCATCTGGGATCCATTTACTACCTGCAGCACCTCATCCAATGAAGGTACAGGATAGTTATCCTTCTCTGATGCTCGATTCAGATTGCTGAAGTCCACACACAACCTTATTTCTTAGTTTTTCTTTCTAATGGGGACCAAGTTTTCTACCCAAGTAGAGTGTCTGACTGGAAAGATAATCTTGGCTGACAGCAACTTTTGTACTTCCTTATAAATGATTGGCTCCAACAGAGTGTTGATAGGGCATTATCGTTGCCGGAATGGTTTTATATCTAATCTAAGAGGGATAGTGTGTGTGATAATCGATGTGTCATATGTTTTGAGGTCATCATAGCTCCAGGCGATGACGTTATGATATTTGCGTAACATTTCAATAATCCCTTTTCTTTCTTTGGGAGCACATACCTTACCTATGAACACATTCTTGGTATTTTCAGCTGTTCCCAGGTTGCAGGTATAACACTGACCGCTGATAGTATCTTCTTTGGCTCGTTGATCTTGCTCTTTGATCTGATCAAGGTCAAAGATTTGCTCCAATTGAACCATTCCTCTAGGGATGGTGTTAGTTTTTAAGTTGATAACCCCTTTTATATCCAATTCCACCTCTTGAGGCTCGACCTCATCGATTATCTGCATGGAAAACACATCGGAACTAGTGAGAAATTCCAAGATGTGCATGTCATCATTGAACACTTGGAAATTGGCCACATTGTCAGGCACTGATGGGACGGAAGTGAGTTCCATCATGAATCTTTTTAGGCTAGATAGGGACAAGGGATGCAGTGTGCTTGTTGCCTACGCCAGGGCATTGGTTGTATAGTTTTGAGCATGAGGAATTAGCTGAATGTTGAACGCATCCAACCCTTCTAGTAGATCCCAAATGCAGTGTCGGTAGTTCATAAGTCTTCGATCATAGCAGGAATAAAGCTTTCTGACTTGCTTTATGACCAACTCTGAATCTCCATACACCTGGAGCTTCTTGACATCCTTTCTTAATGCCATTAAGAGGCCCAATACCAAAGCCTCATATTTCGCCATGTTATTGGTATAATAAAACTGTAGTTTCTGAGCAGAGAAGTATGATTTACCTTTGGGACTGATCAGTTTGAAACTTGCTCCAGCTCCATGTTTGGATTTAGAACCATCAAAGTGCAACATCCAAAATCTGGGAGAATCCTTAGGCACAGGGCTGACGGATCCGACCTTCACCCTTGGCGGGGGTTTCATTTCGGTGGCCATCTCGGGGACCATAGGAACGGGACCTATTCATCGATCGGATATAAATCCCATTTTTTTCTTCAGAGTAGCCTGCCTCTTGACATGCTCAATTGTTGTTTGGCACAAATAGTAGTCAAATTCTGAATGGGCGACATTGTGCACCCAACACCAATTAAGAAGCAAGAGCTCTTAGAATTTTTTTTGAGTTCCCAAACTAAGCTGGTCGTGCACGCATTTTTCCAAAAAATCTTGGAAACCATCGAGCAGTCCCCGACTTTCACCCTCTTCCAGCCCTTCATCATCAGATTCAATGAGGACCTTAGTGCTCTGAGGAGCATTGTTCAAGTTGGTAGGTGGGCTACATAGCACGAGGAAGACCTCACTCATTCCTTCGTCTTCAAGGTATTCCCACTCATCCATGCATGCCACTGGAGAATAATTTCCTAGACTTGTTTCGGCATACAACACCTCATTCATGTTGTTGTACTCGGTAATCATGAATTTCATCCATGGTTTTCTATCAATCCTGATCTGATTAGGCATTCCTTTCCATGGCATCCATATGTGAGAGTAATCAGTGGCGGCATATTTGTTCAGTGCCCTCATGAAATCCCTTTCTAAGATCATGCCATAGGTGTCCGAGATATCGGCCACCTATATATCAATGGTTTGTTGGACCCGGGGATCAACAGCAACTTGCATGGGTATCCTATTGATCTCCCCTACTATGCTGATTTTGGTTTTATCAAGCTGCATCACCTTCCGCTGGGAAGGGGTGGGCGTGATTCTGAGTGCCTTGTACATGCTCAAGGGCATGAAATTAGCCAACACTCCTGAATCCAACAAGCAATTGTGGAGGTTCTTCCCAAACACACGGACGGTGGTCAGAAAGGGAGGGGTCTTGAATTTCCCTTGAAACAACCCTCCAGAAATGTCCACCTGAGTGAGCTGGGCCTTTTCCTTCTCGTTGCCTTTGTTCTGGGCTAGTGTCAGATTAGCAACCCTGTCGAACTACCTATTTTCCTGTTGACTTGTTGGTGGGTCAGCTTTACTATTGAAAATCTTCCTGACCACTAGTTCATCCGATTGATCATTAAAAGAAACCTTCTTTATTGAAACCTCTTGCTGACCTGACCCCTATGACGGGGTCCCATTTATCATTCAAAAAAAGGTGTTCTTGATAGCAAGCACCTTTAGAAGCTCGAAGGTGGACACACTCAGCTTTACTTTCTTGAATTCCTCAACAATATACTTCCCCATTTGTTCAATCTCTTGGTCGTGGGGAACATTCTGGGAGGGGGTAGTGTTTTGGCCTTGGCCACTGCTTTGCTGTTTATTTATGCTGAGGTATTATGTGGGTGTAAGTGGAAAACCCAGATTATTGTTTGCATTCAGATCGGGAGGGGTACTAAAATTATTTGGTGGGACAGAGATCATAAAAGGTCCTCCAGTATGGCCTCCTGCTTGTCTATTTTGGAGGTTGTAAGGGGCAGTCCATTGGTGAAACATTTGGACTTTGTCCTCCCTAAGTTCCTCTTCATCATCCTTAAGACCATTATCTATTGAATTAAAAAGCTGAGCCAAAGGGATTTCGGGACTTACCTCTTTCACTGTGTCATGATGGCCTGAATCAGCGTTTTCCAGTTTGGGGGTGTTGCATTCCACCTTTGGGAAAGGGGCCTGATTTAGCACCAACACCGAGGCATCATACAGATCAGATGGGACAATGTCCCTGCATCCTTAGCTATCAACCGCATTCTAAACTTCCACTTGGAAAATCTCAGCTGCAGTTTGGAATTCCAAACAATCTAGTTCAGAATGGCGGCTCATCTTGTGTATGCGGCACCAACCAGATAAAGCAGCCTCTACCAAATAAACTCTGCTTGTGGGGTTTTCATTATTGCTACTGTTAGGCCGGTCAAGGGGCGTAGGAATACCACCGTTGTTGGGGCATGTATTCCATGTCTGGTTCTGCCTTTGGAAGGGCCTCCTGTCAAAGTTCTGGCTCAAGTTCTGATTTCTATCATAATTCTACCTTGATGATATGCCAGCCTCTCGACTATCCCGACTTTTGCGACGATCTCGATTTTCCCTATTGAGCTTGGCCTGGATGCTCTTTTGTGACATCTGCAACTTGTTATTCTAATTCCTTAAATGTGTCATTTTAGTTGATATTTTCTTGACCATCTTTGTAAGCTCGTCGATCCTATCCCTTTCGATGCTATTTGGCTATGACATGGTATTCTGGAGGAACACAAGCTGTGCTGCCGGTTGATTCTGATGAGCAGGTGGAAACTCTACTACTTGGAGGTATGCTAGCATCTAGGATCTCTGTGGATATGACTGTTGCTATTGGGGCAGCAAGTAGTGCGGTACCGGATACGCCTGGTTCATTGGCTACCTAGGATACAGAACTATAGGCATCTACAGCACTGGGTTTAGTAACGGCGTCTGGTGCTATAAGGCTTGCGTGAGACCCTGTATTTGCACCAGATGTGCAGTTTGCCCAAGAGAAGGCAGCGGACCTAATATTTTCTACCCCAAATCTATACTAACAATGAAGGCTTCAGCATATGCATCTACCAACCTGGTTGATGGTGGTCTCATCCTTTTCACCAACGCTAAAGTGAGGTTGTCCAGTGCCGCATAGTAAACGAGTAGGACATCAACATCGTTGAAAACATATGGGGCCTACAGCCGAATGTACACTCTATGGAAGTGATCATTGAATGAGCTATTTGGTTCATTGATCTTCCTTTGAACTGACATGAAATGTCGATACAAATCTACAGGGCTGATTGGGGTCTTGAACTTCTGCAAAAAGGCACTCTTCAAAAGATTCCACGTGCTGATAGTTCCGGCTAGCAAGTTGACGTACCAATAGAATGTCTCCTCCCCTAAGGAATAGGGAAAGAGCCTGCACGCTACATCTTTGTACATGATCTGCATAGTCTTCAAGGCAATTTCAAAAATATTGACATGTTCCTCAGCTGTCCTCTGCAGATCCCGGCAGTTGAACTTCGCGCAGAAGTTCTTAGGATTCTTTGGCATATCATGGTAGAGGTTGAAGGCGAGTGGAGATGGGTTATTACCTAGCCACACCATCGAAAAAGGTGGTGGAGGTAGCTGCACCAAATTGGCCTGTGTTGGTAATGGAGCTGCAGTGACAGGTGAGGTAGCAACAAGGTTGGTGAACGTGCATGAAAGGCGGTGCTTTTCCTAAGAGAAGTGGGAACTTGGAAGGTCTTAGCGGTGGGATGAGCGGAAGATGAACCTGTCAATGAGGATGAAGAAGGTGGAGGAAAAAGAGCAATGAGTTGTCCTACAGAATTAGTGATGGATGGTCCACTTCGTTTAGCTCTATTGGCTTGGATTGAGGGCTGTAAATCATGTAACTCTCCCTTGTTTAGTGTGGACCTCAACACTCGATGAAATCTCTTAGGGGAGAATGACTCAATTCGATCCAGCTTTAACCTTTTATGTGCCCTCCTTCTAGCGCCAGTTCTCTTGACGACATTTTTATGCACTTCACAACATAGGTAATATGTAGGTGCATTACCTCTTGATAGACATCTTCCACAATCAAATTGCAGAACACTATCCCAAGGTCTCTCGGTTGTCAGGTCATGACGAGGCTTGGAATATTTTAGTTGATTTATGTGATTTGCTAGAATCACAAGGCAGCCTTACGTAGTCGAAGCTGTAGGGGAATCGAGTCGATGAATGGAGTTCTACAGATTAAGAATTACTATGCTTTGCTGCAGGCTCAGATAGCGGTCTTAGACTCCATTATTTCATCAGATTTGGCTTTACAATGTGCAACGAACCTTAACACAAGTTATTTCTGAAAAAGGGAAAAAGAAAAGGGCAAGGAAGGAAGATGTTGCCTAGACCTGCAACTATGGATGAATAATGAAAATGGAGGTTCCTGCCGTGGATAGTTTCCTTAAACAAAATTTCACTTAACCAAAATTCTCACAATATCATGAAATTTGTGCTATCTTCTGAGTACTTCAGATATTCATCATTCATTCGCTATGGGAAGGTGAATAAATATGAGATTCAATGAGCAACAATCAAATCAAAGTACATACTAACTTTACACAGTCATCTGCCTTAAGTAAATGACCAAAAGTATGGACAAGAAAAGCATACACATAGCAACAATTTTCAAAACTAGAGACAACATACTAAAACTACCAAGTCTAATCTAAGGGGGCTAAAACAACAAAGTAACTTAAAACAAAGCTATAACTGAAAGGGAGAGGAATCATGAGACATATTGAGAAACCCAGAAATACACTAGAAAATGACTGTATTTGCTATTATAATTTCTGCAGCATGCCTTAACAACAACTCAACTCCCTTAAAATGAGAAGAGGAGAGCCATATTTATAGCTTTCAAAAAACAAAATGAGTGGCCAATATTTGATTCTATTGTGTCACCAAGATTCACTTTACATTAGGGTTTCACCTACCCCCAAATATATTACATTTAGAAATAACTTCTTGTTTCTTCCCTATTTCGTCATCTAGTGACAACACTGGAGCAAATTTGTCTTTTAGCCATTTGCCCTTTACTGGAGCTATTCCTCAAGGAACTCTTCATTGATGACTGGATTGCCCTCTCACTTCTTCAACATGGCATACTCCACGAAACTTAGGACCAGGGACAAAAACTTATCCACCTCCATGATGTCGGATTTCAAGATTTGGTAACTCTATTCCTGAGAATTGCTGCCAAGCTTCCTCCAGTCCTCATCATACTTAGCAGCATTGTCTTGAAAGAGTTCCGACTGCACAAAGGCTCGGGCAGTGAAGCACATGAACTCAGTGGTGATTTCGATGGACATTCCATCTTCCAGAATCTTCAAGAAGTGGGGCTTGATGTTCTCAGGATTGATCTCGACCGCGGGCATCTCATACCCCATCATCAGTTTGAGATACCGAATGCACTCCTCTCTAGAATCCCTTGCCCATTCAATGTATGGTGCTATCCATTCCAAAATGTTCTCAAGCCTCCTCTTTCAGTGATCACAGTCTCGCTTCCAAGTGTCTACTAGCCAGTGATCATCATCCTTGAAGGCAAGGTCCTTTTCCTAGACATCACTTGGCAACGTGAGTATGTCCTCAATCTTTGGGTAGGCCACATCGTACTTCCTTGGGAACTCATCATAGATCTGCCTTATGTCCTCAAGAGTTTTATGAACCTCTAGGAACCTATTTGCTACTCGGGCAGCCAAGTTGATGCCCGTGTTTCCTCTGTCCAAAACCTATCGGAACCAATTTTCCATAGTTTTGTCCAAGTTCCATCTCTTTTCGAGCTTATTAATCTATTCCCTAGATAGCAACTGAGGTGGGGCTGATGATGTTGTAGGCTGCTCATCCGGAGATGACTACTGCTGAATATAAGTCATTAGATCAGCCACCTGCTCCTTTAGTTCTTCTTTGGAGACCTTATCCTGCTGGATAAGTTGCACCACTATGACGATCGACTCCTAGAGATGTTCAACCTTTTGTTCCCTTGTGGCCACTCGCAGGTCGATGGTGGAGACATTGTAAGATATACCTTGTTCCCCAACCATCAGTGTTGCTATTTGTACTACCCTTGATCCCGAGGCATCCATGGTTACCTTTGATCTAACCTTCAACTTCTTCTCTTTTCTGTTGCTTACTCGTGCTCTTGCCATGATGGCTTCCAGCCTTGCCTTGGGATCCTTCAAGGTGGGAGTCTTTTGCTTGAGTTGTCTTTGCAGCCAATCAGGCGTTTAGGGATCTTCCCTTAGCGGTTCACTTTGAGTCCTGTTGTCCTCCTTTTCAAGTTCAATAGTTCTGACAACAAGAGCCTTCTCCTTTGCACCTGCATCTTCCTTTTCTTCATCAGAATTTTGTTCGATTGTTTTATGTCTAGTTGTGGACTCGGTGAGTGACTGCCCTTTGGGTGAATCCTTCTTTATAGCATCCTCCTCCTTATTTAAAGTATCTTGATGCTCCTTGAGGCTCTCTCCTTGTTTTTCCTCATGGAGGAAAGTTTCTTTGTCATGCTCTGGAGTCTGGCCATGTTCCTCAGTTGGAGACCTATTACCTTCCATCTCTGGAGCAGCAATCTCCTCTTCCCATGCAAGCCAGTCCTCAGCCTCCTTGTCCTTAATTTCCTTGAGTTGCTTGCCCCACTGTGCATTAAGCTCAGGATCAAGGTCCTCAATGCCCTCACTAGATGACTCATAGCCCACCTCATCAATCCCTCAATGCTCGAACAAGGGTTGTTCGTGATACTCAAATTCTTCATACTCTAGCACCTTCTCAGCCTCCAATTACTGTCGTTCACGCTCGTCTGATATCTGCATGGTCGCTTTCATCTTTGGTGATTGAGTGGAAGGGGATGCCATTGGAGCGGAGGCCATAGCCTAAGCTATCATAGCCTGGACTAACGGATTGGTGAGCATCCCCAAAAGCTAAAATGACACATTCTACATATACTTTACAAAAGACTCTAGAAGGCTTGGGGCTGGCATTGTGGTAGTGGAAATGGAAGGAAGGGAAGGAGACATTGAGGAAGAGGTCATTAGAGAGGTGGTGGTAGATGATGAATCTATGGGAATAACTTGCAACATTGGAGGAGTAGGAGCAAGGTGGACAGAGATATCCACCACAGGCGGGGAGGAAGCAAAAGCTGGAATTGATGTAAGTGGGGTGGCGGTAGTGATTGTAATGGGTGGAGACCCCAATGAGCTAGATCCCTTCTTTTCGATCCCAAGGGGTGAACCCTTGGGCATCATCATTGTCTCCATGCCTCTAGTTGTTTTTCTTTTCTTCTTAAAGGGCTCCAGCTCAGAAGACTTACGAGCATAGACTTTTGGTTTGGGCAGTTGTTCTCTAGCCTCCTTTCTTTTCTTAGTCTTTAGCGATGGTGGAGTCTTAAATGTCTCCCCAGTTGCAGCGGTGGCTTCCCCACCTTCGGAACCACTTGGTTCACTTACATGCTCACTGGCAAGCTCGATCAACGTTAGGACGACCCCTTGTTGTTTCAATTGAGCCACCCTCTCATCGATCCATGCCCTTGTTTAGATTTCAACGGGCTTAGTGAGCACACCAATGTCATTAAGCTCGGGTGCATTCAAGTCAATTGCAGGTAGTGGCAGGTTAGAAACTGCATCGTAATCTAGGTCCACAACTATGTCCTCATCCTCCTCTAGCTGATCAGGGACCGGGCACAAGTTCACCCTTCGTACATGGATGATGGTCATGTGCATGTAATACCGCAACCGTACCTCAAGATCATCCCTATAGTTGGCCCAAAATTCCTTGATGTTGTGGAGGTAGGCATATTCACGTCCCAGTGCCTTTCTAACATGACCATAAGGATCCATTTGTGGCCTTGCCATGTATTGTTCATAGTTATACTCCGCCAGCTCCTTTTCTGAGTACCCTGCACACTGGGAGGTGTAGATCTTATACATCCCCTGACCAAGGTTCATGGGATAGGCGGAGCTTGCCAGATGTTTTTTGCTGAAGAAGCTGTGAATGTGTCACAGTTGCCGAGTCAGCTCCAAAAGAATGATAGGATCATTTGGGTACCGGGGCAACTTTTTCGGTCTTTCGATGAATCCCTCGGCACGAATGTATGTAAACTTGGGGAACTATATGTACCAAAAGGCATACTACCTGAGGAGGACCCTGGCACTGTGAGATGTCCTCCTATGAAAATCCCCTCCTACTGATTGGATGATGTGAGCAATGAAATCGTCGTTCACCCTGCACTAGTTTCTTTTGAAATTTTGGAATTGTAACTAAGGGTATTTGTCATAAGGCTTGAGCTCTAGCCCCACTGGGTCATTGGGCATCATTTTCAATCCTTGATAATGTCACCGATTGGCGAGAGAATATACCGAGTAGGAGGTCATGAAGAATTTATTGGTTTTCTTCATGGTGGTAAACTGCTCGTGGAAGCAGTTGCTGATGATCTCGTTCCAATAGAAAATGGTACCCTTACCTCAGAAAATCTGTTCTATGAAATAGAACATCCATTCTTGAAAGAAAATCGTGCTGGGAAGGCCCATGACTCGGGTGGGCAGAGTTACAAGGTCATGGTAGTCCTCGAAGAAGTCGCTACGAAAGAGCTCATGAGGAAGCTTCCCAGCACTACCTTGTTTGTCCTTCAACTAGCACTGGTTGATAAGCTTTTTGCACCCCAATGGGTCCTATTCCCACACCTCTTTATAGTCTTCCATGGTTGGGACCTCCATGCTCTCAAAGGTAGGAATGTGGAAGGTCTCTGTTATAGCTGACAAAAACATATCTGCAAGGATATTCCCCTCATGGTCCACTATGGTTCTGGTATTAGATTGGTATGCCTCCACACATGCCATCACCAGCCCCAAGGCCACTAAGGCAAGTGGGAAACTTGCGGCTTTAGCAAGTCCACTGCTCTTTATTAATTCGGTGTTTGTTATTTTCGGGTTCATTCTGACCCTCTACGTGAATTCATCAACAGCGACTTGTCCGATGTTGGTGTCTGAGACACCCCTCCAAAGGTTAGTGATCCTGGATGCAATAGGGACCCCCTAGAATTTGTATTTCATTGGGTCTCTGTCTTCCTTTCCCCTTGGTGGCTTGGTCATTCCTTTTCCTTTCTTGGAAGCACCGGAAGTCTCTGCACCAGATTCCATAAATCTTGCAAAAAAGATGAGAATTATTAATAATGAACTTGACAAAATGGCCATCGACAAATCTCTGCATGTCAAGATTAGTCCAACAATCACAATTCATGTTTAATAATCATGGAAGCTAGATACTTCATTGTTAGAGGGTAGTGCAGACAATCCAGAGTTCTTGGGTCGGAAATCCCTTGGCAGAATGCTGTTTGAAAGGGAAAAATGAGAATGGAATTCCCATAGGAATTTCTCGAGGTTGGATTTGAATATTTGAGGTTGGAGGCGGAGGAAAACCGAATCTTAGAAAATGGCTCAAAATCTATTTTGGATTTGGAGGTCATTTGATGCCTCATTTGGAAGTTCGGGCATCATCTATAGGGAAGCCGTCTGAAATGGCACAGAGGAAATGGAATTTCGGGTGGCGGAATCCGGGTGTCAGATTGCCATCGCTGCGAAGCAGCCACGAGTTGGCCATTAGGAACGGCGAAACGAAAGCAGAAATCCAGGGGAGGAAATCCGGGAGGAAGTTTCTGGAAGCGGTCAGAGGGTTCCGGACAATCGGGTGGCGAATGGAGCATCGAGACCTGGAGGTCAGGAAGATGCTCGGACGAGGCCATTTGAAATAGGGCAGGAGGGACAGAATCTTGAGACACGAATTCTGAGGTTTAGAATCTGAAAGAAGTTCGGAGGGAGTACCTAGAGTTCGAGTTTCAGTGGACAGCGGACCAAGGTCCGGGATCTGGGAAAATGCTTGGGCGAGGCCATTTGGAATGATGAAGACACAACAAAATCTCGGGAAGGGAATTCCTGAGGTTGAAGTTTGAAGAGAGAAATTAGTGTCGAGGGTTTTGACCGGAAGATGGAAGATTTTGTGGCCGAGAAGCTAAGTCTGGAAAGCCACAAGGTGAAAGCCGTTTGAAACGGCGAAGACGAGACGGAGTTTCGGGAATGGAATTCCAAAAACCAAATTTCAAGGGAAGATTTGAAGAAGATTGCGATCAGAGTTTAGATGGACTCTGAGGGTCTGGGGTCCAATGTTTGGGAGGACGCTCGGGCAGGGCCATTTGAAACGGCGAAGACACAACAGAATCCCAGGAAGGGAATTCCAGAGGTTGAAATCCGAAGAAAGGAAAAAACCAAATTCAAAATTTGAAGAGAGGACAGCCACGGGAAGACCCGAGCCCAGAAGGCGCCAATGCTGTTCCGAAGAACAACCACGGCACAGTGAAGTTTCAGATCGAATTTCAGGTGATTTAAAGATTGATTTTCACATTTTTAAAATATGGGTTTTGACCTAAAGGCATGAATCTACTTTATTTTAAACTCATTTTACAATTTGCATGCACAAAAATGTGAAATTTCATGAAATAGAGAGGGAGGGCGAGTGGATGGTGAACCTACCTCGAAATCTCGAAGAACGATCAATTAGTCGCGCGAAAAATGATTGAAAATAGAGCTCGGGATGTTGGACGGAAAACACCTGGTCGCCGGAAGTTCTTGAAACTTATCTATCACTCGTGCAATTGATAATGATGACCAAAAAATTTTTTTTTATAGCAAAACCACCATTAATGCAACATTTAATTCCTCTGTACGATGGCAAGTTTGGTTGGTGAATTTGAAAACGCAGTGGTGGCGGGAGGTGCGGGGTCCGGAGCCCGAAAAGCTGCAAGGTGAAAGCCATTTGAAACAAAGAAGAGTGATGGGAAACCTAGAAAGGGAAACCCGACAGGGGAAACCCGACAGAGGAAATTCAGCAAGGGAAACCTAGGAGGGGAAACCCGGCAGAGGAAATCTGGCAAGAGAATCTTGGAAAGGGAAACCCGGCAAGGGAATCCCGAAAATTTCCACAGCTGCCAGAATGGTGTTTTCACAAGGAAAACCCGAGTTAACCCAAGACTTAGCAATTTTTTGAAGGGGGAGGGACTCCAGAAGTTTGAAATATGGCATTGGGAAATGCACCAACCCCTCTTGGGGCACAAAAATGGGTATGCAAAATGAGGTAGAACAAAAAGGGACCAAAAAAGCGAAGAGAGAAAGAGGGTCCCTGTTCCGAACGGGGCATGTGTGCAAAAGGCACAACACATACCTTGGGACTTTAGGATTCTCTTTGACTTCCAATTCTTTTGTTCTCTCTTGTGCACTTCCCCTAGCTTCTCCTTCATGATTCTCTTGATTCACTAGAACAATTTAAACTTGATTTTGTGTCCGCGCATTCTTTCCATTATTAGTTTTATCTTGTTGATCATCTGAGTCGTATCCACAATATCTAGATGATCTAATAGTATATTCATCAACTCTGAAATTTGCACTTTCAACCATTTTCTTCAATCTTCTATTGTAGCACCAGTAAGATTTTCTCTTAGTAGAGTAATCCAAAAAGATTCCTTGATCACTTCTAACATCAAACTTGCCAATATCTTCATCTCTTTTGATATAATATCTACTTCCAAATATTTTGAAATATTCAACAGTAGGATTATAACCAAACCATAGTTCAAAAGGACTCTTACCAGAACTACCATTGACAATTACCTAGTTAATAGTAAATACAATAGTGCTTATAGCTTCTCTCGAGTAGATATGAGGAACATTACCTTCCAACATCATAGTTCTAGCAGAATCTAGAATTTTTTTGTTCTTTCCCTCAACAACTCCATTCTATTGAGGGGTTTGGGGAGCCAATAATTGTCTTTTGATTCCATGCTCTTCACCAAATGAATTGAACTCCTAAGAAATGAGTTCACCACATATGTCTGATCTTAAGCATTTGACCTTCAAACCTGTCTCATTTTTTGTCATAGCCTTGAAATATTTGAACTTTTCTAGTGCTTCATGTTTTTCTCTCAAGAAAGCAACCCATATCATCCTAGAGTAATCATCAATAAGCAACATAAAGTACCTTTGTCCTTGTAGAATTTTGATTCTAGATGGACTGCATAGATTAGTATGTACCAATTCCAATACTCCATTTGAATGATGTTGTTTACTTCAAAAATAAATTCTTGTATTCTTTCCCATCTGACATTCCTTGCATATAGTATTGGTAGGCTTCACAAAATTAGGTAGATCTCTGATTGCTTGAGTGAAGCTTACTTTGACAATGTTATCAAAATTCACATGACACAACCTCCTATTCCATAGCCAACTTACATCAACTTGAGAAGTTAAAAAAATATCACTAGCAACACTTAAGTGAAAATGTTACCTCTTATCTTTGTACCTGAAGCAATTATATTTATAGAGCTTCCCAATATCTTGCACTTATCATCTTTAAACTGAAGATTGTATCCCTTGTCTACCATTTGTCCAACACTCAACAATTTATGCTTCAATCCTTCAACATAAAGGACATCATCAATATTATATTTACCACCAAGATAAATAGTTCCTCTGCCACAAATCACACCAGCATTGTTATCTCCAAATCTTACAACACCACCACCACCATACTTCTCTAAGCTTAGAAATTTTATTTTGTCACTAGTCATATGATGTGAGCATTCGTTGTCAATCACCCACTCATATTTTTCATCAATTTTGGCTGCAAGAGCTTTCTCAATACTCTTATCACTAGAAGATTTAGTGGACACTGTATAATTTTCCTTGATAGAAATGAATACCCATCCATCTTCATTTCCAGTTTCTTTATCAGATTCATTATCAGTAACACCTTCTTCAACATAATAACATTTCTTTTGAAATCTAGACTTGTTAGGTTTGTACTTAGAAACTCTTTTAGGACACCTTGATGCAAAATGACCTATCTTACTATAAGAGAAACATTTAATAGGTAGGTTTACTTTATACTTACCATGTCCTCTGTCTTCTCTTTTCACAATCAATGCTTCCAACTCTTCTAGCTCTCTTTCTTCATCTTCAATCTATTTCATCTTATATTCATATTTGAATGTTTTTCTAGAACTTTCTCTCAGATCATATCTCTGTTTATTTTTTTGGATACAGTAGCTTTGAATGTAGATTCCATCTTAGAAGTAGACTCACTAAATTCACCCAACTCAAAGTCAGCCAATTGACCAATCAAAATGTCTCTTGTCTCATTTGTTACTATCCTAAGCTCCTAAATAGCATGATCTTTTGTTTTATAAGAAGTAGGCATTGATTTGAGCACTTTAGCCACAATATCATCGTCATCCATGACTCCATTAGCACATCTAATACCACTCACTAGTTCATTTAATTTCTCCATGAAATCAAAAATGTTTTCATCTTCACTCATCTTCAAGCTCTCCCACTTGCCTTTCAAACTTGTTAGCTTAGCAATCTTCACTTGTGCATCTCCCTCATACAATGTCTCTAATTTCTTCCAGATCTCATGTGTTGTCTTCAGACCTATTACATTTGTCATCTTTGAATCTATCAAAGCACTTAATAATGCTTCTATAGCCCTGATATTAGTTTCAGGTACTTTGATCTCATCAGGAGTAGTGGGACCATTATGAGGAATATTAAATTTGTTCTTTGTAATCTTATAGAAGGGTTCACCAAGTCACTTCAAATGACACTCCATTCTAACCTTCCACATACAGTAATTTGTACCATCAAATCTGGGACTATCCTTCTTATATGATGCCATCTTAGATCACCTCAAGTTGTTAAACTTCTTCAAAGGAACCTGCTCTGATACCAATTGTTGGAAAAATAAGGATAAACAACTGAGAGGGGGGGTGAATCAGTTGTTACAAAATTTAAAGTTATTTAACCTTTATCAACCTTTAATCTTAGATCAAATAATTAACAGTGAAAGAATGAATCAACAACACATCAGAAACACATGAACACCAAATTTTTTGCGTGGAAACCCTGTTAGGAGAAAAACCACAATGGAGGTTAATCAACAATTATACCTTGTTAAAATTATAATTAAAAATGAATAAGGAATGCACATTCATTTAGGTACACTACCTATAGCTCACTACTCAAAGGGAAGGATCACTACCTTACATACAATCAGATTAAATCCATCTGATGAGGTTGAACTAAGGAATTAGCTTCTACAAAAGCCTGATGACAGTTCTGGTTAGGCACAAAAACACTTCTTCACACTTCGCTCAATCTTCTTCACACTCTCTTATGAAATTGAATGATTTGGTCTTTATTCACACATACACTTTGTATACATTCATAGAGCATAACTCAGACACTTCAAAATGAAGAAACAATCGCTCTTACATATCTACTACATGAATTTACATCAACAACTTTGTTGGCCACAAATAAAGAATAGATGAATTACAAGCTATCAGCCCAATTCATGAAAAAATATCAATGCACGCCAACCTAAGTCAGTCACATCATAATGAAGACCTAAATAGACATCCTCAAACATTCCAAACATTAAAATATTAATCCACAAGGATCTGCAACATGCTACCACCATCATGTCAGCCAAGAACATGAAAACTTGAACACACAGAGGAAAATATTTGATCACGAGAAGACCGATCAATGCGGCCATACCAAAATGATATAGCACAATCTAGGAACATCATTGAATGTCATAGTAGCATACACAACATCTCAATTTACCAGAATTGCATTCTCTTCTTCCAAAAACACCTGCTATAGTAACAAAATAACTATAGGAACTCAAAAACTCATAACTCGCTCCAAACTTTGTTGATGGTGTTCTTATGCACTTCACAACACAGGTAATACATAGGTGCATTACCTCTCTTAAAAGACAATTTTCCATAATCAAATTGAAGAACACTATCCCAAAGTCTCTCAGATGTCAGGTCTTGAGGATGCTTGGAATATCTCAGTTGATTTATGTGATTTGTTGGAATCACAAGGTGGACTTATGGATGAGGTACAAAGTGGGGGAGTTGGATCTGCAAATGGAGTTCTTAAGATGGGAGAGTTGCTGAGCATTTGCTATAGGTTCAAATAGCAGTCTAGAACTCCATTTCAACATCAGATTTAGCTTTATAATGTGCAATGAACCTTGCCTAAGGTTACTTATTAAAAAAAAAGAAAAAAGGTAGGGAAGAGAGAAGGTTCCTGGATCTAAAACTACAAATGAACAGTGATCATGGAGGTTGCTACAGTAGACAAACTCCCTAAACTGGGTTTTGCTTGGCCAAGAGGATCCTACAGTTACACAAAACCAGTACAATCTTCTAAGGACTGCAGATTTTCAGTTTGCATATACACATCATGAACATGCAAGTGAACTAAGTTGCAGCAATCAAATAAAGAAGCCCAGGCTAACTTTACATAGGAACTTGTCATCAACAAGTGCCAAAAGTATGGGCTGGAAATTCATCAAATACTGAAACAACAATCACCATTACCACTTCCATTAAAGAAAATACAACTAAAACTAACCTGGAACGTAGAACCATGTACACATAATGACCAAACTCAAAAGTAACACCCATAGATCATGCAATGCTACTTTCTATTGCTGTAGAATGTTTTTACAACAGCTCTCCAACCCTTTACAAATGAGGGGGAGACCCTTATTTATAGTTTTCCAAAGCCCAAATGAATGGCTATGATTGCGTTACATTGTGTGGCTCAGATTAAATTACATTAGGGCTTCACCTACCCCACAATATTCAGTAATTTAAAATACATCTATTGTCCTTTTCCCATTTTGTCTTGTAGTGGCCAGTCACTATAGCAGTTTTGTCTTCTAGCTGATTTCCCTTTTACTGTAGCTGAAATTGACTGAAAGTTGCCTCCTCCTGATGGAATTGCAGCATTATTCATTGGATCAAATGCGTCTGTCGATGATTGGCATCAGTGGATTGGTTCCCCCTGATTCGAGCAAACAACCCCCAAAGATCATCATCATCTGGTGAAAAGTAGGACAAACCCCCTTGCATTTTGTCATTGACTTCCTTGGCGTAGGCCTTCTTCTGATGCCAGCCCTATTGATGTTCACCATGAGGAGAAGTGGGCATAAAATTAATGGTGATAGAAGCCACATGCTTTTATTTGTTCAGCTTTCTCAATGGGTTTCCTAACGAACCCGCGGTAGGCTTCTTGAAACCTACATGCATGAAGTGTCGTAAGTGCTTTCATACACAAATCAAGGCAAATGTTAACCAAATATTGCAAAATCCTTGCTAGATTCATGCATGCATCATCAAAACATCATAATATTTAGTGTGAATTACCATTAGCAGTTTATTGGAGAGCGTTGGAACGTTCCGAGACTGAGAGGTCGGAATGATGTTCTAGAAATGCTACTTTGAAAATAGCAAAAATAGCATGGAACTCTGGATGGTATCTCCCAGCTACAAATTTAGAATTTGAAAGGACCGAGGAGGATAAGATCCAATTTTGGCATCTGGGTCGAAGTCCGTTTTCAAATTGGACGAGCGCTTGGATGTTCCAGAAACAAGAGGCTGAAATGTCATTCTGAAAGGGTGACAGACAGTCTGGGCCCTATATGGTATCTCCTAGCCACAAATTTGGAATTTGAAAGGTTCATACAGGAGAGGATGCAATTTTAGCATGTGGGTCAAAGTCTGTTTTGGATTAGGAGACCATGGAGGGGCCAGGTTTTAGAATGGTCGAGGATAGATTGAGTTCGTAGATGGCAAAAGAGGGATGAACTTGGAAATGGAGGGGCCGGGCTCTGGAAGTTAGAATGCCTAAGGCAAACGGATGGGAGAAACAAAAAAATGAAGATGGAATCCCAGAAACAGCATTCTGGAGGTGGAATCCTGGAAACGGCCATGGAGGGGTCGAGCTCCGAAAGCCGGAATGCCTAACACAAACGGATGGAAGAAACAGAAAAATGGAGACGGAATCTCGGAAATGGCATTTCAGAGGTGGAATCCTAGAAATGGCCATAGAGGGGTCGGGCTTTAGAATCTGGAATGCCTAAGGCAAACAAATGGAAGAAATGAAATTCTAGAGATGAAATCTCAGAAATGGCATTCCGGGAACGGAATCCCAGAAACGGCATTTCGGAGACAAAATCTCGGAAACGGCCACAAAGGGGTCGGACTCCAGAAGCCAAAATGCCTAAGGAAAATGGATGGAAGAAACGGAATTCCAGAGATGAAATCCCGGAAATGGCATTCTAGAGACGAAATCTCAGAAACGGCTACGGAGGGGCCGGGCTCCGGAAGCCGGAATGCCTAGGGCAAATGGATGGAAGAAATGGAATTCCGAAGACGAAATCCTAAAAATGGCCACAGAGGGGTCGGGCTCTAGAAGCCGAAATGCCTAAGGCAAACAGATGGAAGAAATGAAATTCTGGAGACAGAATCCTGGAAACGGTATTCCAGAGACAGAATCTTAGAAACGACATTCCAGAGATGAAATCCCAGAAATGACCATGGAGGGTTCGGGCTCTGGAAGCCAGAATGCCTAAGGCAAACAGATGGAAGAAACATAATTTCGTTGACGAAATCCCAGAAATGGCGTTCCGGAGACAGAATCCTAGAAATGACCACGGAGGGGCTAGGCTCCGGAAGCCAGAATTCCTAAGGCAAACGGATGGAAGAAACGTAATTTCATTGATGGAATCCTAGAAACAGCATTCCGGAGATGGAATCCCAGAAACGACATTCTGAAGACGGAATCCTGGAAATGGCATTCCGGAGATGAAATCCCAGAAATGGCCACGGAGGGGATAGGCTTCGGAAGCCGGAATGCCTAAGGCAAATGGATGGAAGAAATGAAATTCCTGAGATGGAATCCTGGAAACAGCATTCCAAAGACGGAATCCCCAAAACAGAATCCCGGAGGCAGAATTTCGGAACAACCGAGGACAGACGAAGTTCTCAGACGTTCCGGAACGAAAATTTTGCAACTTCCCAAAACTTTATGAAAATCTGGTAGTTCACTTAGGCACCACAAAGACATCCTAAATCTATGGGAAAATTGTTCCCAAATTCAGAAATGAAGGAAAAAACAAAACAAGCGAGCGGAGAGGTGAAGCCCCAAAAAACCCAAGACTTAGATTTTTTACTTTTAGGGGCAAAATATGGTCAACCAAAAATGAGACTTGGAAGGGAACATTGACCAACTAGGATACCAAAACAAGTGGCATGCAAAATGAGGGGCATGTAAAATAAGGGGTACACAAAATGAGGGGCACACAAAATGAGGTGGGAGCAAAGCAACCCACCAGGAGTGAAAAAAGAGGGTCCCTACCTACGGCGGGGTGTGTGTGCAAAATATGCACAACAAACTTGATGCATACAACTGAAACTTCTAGACAACATACTAGGTAGGCTCAACAAAAATCCCTTTAATGCGTGACTTTCGATTAAGAACTTATAGAACTTTCCACCATTCTGAGCATCACAGCTTCATAGACTGCCTGCAACATATTCATTCTAATTTTCTCAATATCCTCGATATATACAGCCTTCAAAATCATTAATGATAATAATGTTGACATCAATGAAAACCTCATATCAGCAACACAACCACAACATCCATCAACTAGGTCTAATTCCTAGAGGAATCACCTACACCAGATGAGGGTACAAACACATCTATCATCTTTGATTCTTCTTTCTTCTTCCATAACTTGCTCATTTCTTGCTTAATCTCATCTTTTTCATTTTTTTTCACAAGTTCATCTTCCTTTACCGGAGCAAACTACTTTCCCTTTTTACTTTTGCACACTTTTGAAATATGTCTTGGTTTTTTGCAATTGTAGCAAACAACATTTCTCTAACTTTCTTTACCATTAACCCTTGATCTGCACTGATTTTATTTATGTCCAAACTTGTTATAGGTATAGCAATAGCCATCAAAATATTGATTTATTCTACCTCCATTAAACTAATTCATCATCTAAGTTATGCATTTACTAGCTCTATGTCCAATGTTCTTGCATGCATAACATTGTTCAGAGAAGGAACCATTAAACCGATTCATCCTACTCCTACATTCAATTTCCCTATGACAAGACTTACTACATGAAAAGGAAACAACATTGAAAAATGGGTACCTTTGAGAATTTGGTTGTATGATAGGTGGTCTTCTTCCTGGATTTATTTTATGCTTCCCTTTATCTTGAGTCTTTTTATTATTTATTATATTTTAGTTCTACATATTTTCACCAGCTTCATTATTGAAGCCACCTTTTTCTTTAGAAGGTCTTTTCCCTACTATCAATTCATCTAGCTTGGTGGAGCTTGTCTTGAAATCATCTTCATAGAGTTCTACTTTCTCCAACTCTACTTTAAAATTCATCAATTCTTGTTCAAGCCTTGAGCATACATCTGACTTACTTTGTATCACTGTATTCAGATGCTCCTCAACCCTCTTTTTTCATCCACTTTCACCTTTAATTTCATAATCTCTTCATCTTGTTTTAGTTGCTCACTCACTTCTCTATCTTTGTTTGAATTTATTTAATTGCTCTTTCAATTTCTATATGAATTCATTTTCTTCATCAACATTTTCTTTCAGATCTATATTTTCAATTTTAGCCTTGTCAAGATCTTCAAGAGCAATTCAGAGCTCTTCTTTATCCATTTTTTCAATCTATAGGAACTTCCTCAAGTTGTTAGGCTTCTCTAGAGGAACCATGCTCTGATACCAATTGTTAAATATTCAAGATAATGAGAGGGGCATGAATTAGTATCTTCTCAATTCCATTGAACAAACACCATCAATTACTTTAATGTATATAAAAGAGAAGAGCAAGAACAAAGCATGAAATCACACAACACATAAACACCAAAGTTTTAAATAGAAAACCCAATAAGGGAAAAGACATGCGAGGATTAGCTCACTATATATAATTGTTCCAATATCGGATACAAAGAGGCTCACTGCCAGTTACAAAATCTCACTTCTTACAAGGACTCACTATGCAAACAGGGAGGCTCACTGCCTACAAATGATTATTAAAACAAAATTGCTTATAGCCAGAATGTGAACTAATAGGATCACACCACAAGTGCAGATTTAGTTCCTTTTATGCTTAGAGTATTCACATGCTATAAGACTAATCTTCACCCTTCTACTCCCACACTTTGCATATCCAACTAACACACTTTTCCATCTACAAACCATTGTGTATATACATTTGATATATCCACACACATCAATTAGGTCAGCCTAATTGGGTGCATTACATATTTACAAACAAATAACTATCTACTCCATACAAAACTTCTCCAAAATTAGATCATGTGGAATGCTATATCATGTCAGCTAGGACCAAAGATAGGTCACTTATATATCCATAATACATGTCAAGCCATTAACTGAGTATTAGGTCAGCCATAGATAGACCTAATAACAAAATGTGACATTATATCAATGCCAACTCACCATACAAATATATGAGTGTACATAAATACATACATACACACTTCCAATATTCATAATTATTTTCCCAAATCCTTGAATTACGATAATCACTGGAGTGGAAATGTGGACCAAAATACCAGACCAAAACACCGAAGGATGTAAACATGTTCTTCATACCAATTCAGGGTACCAGGCCAATCTAATACCATAAACAACATGGTGACATCAGTGAAAACATAAAGACTGATCTTCTCCATCCTTCCAACATCTAATTGGGCTAAAGATTTGGATAAATAGAGTTTGAAAAGTGGTTATGTTTTTATTTTATTTGATGAAATATTAATTGGATAAGAAAGTGATAGAGGATAGTTGAACTATCCGAACTAAATTATAATATGTGGACACAATTTATTCTTATAAAGTAGTGCACTGTTGAAGAGAATAATTGATATTATTGGATATAAGATTCATACAATGGTGAAATGTGATTTATAGAGTGTAATTTACTAGCATGAAATCCTAGTTACTTTCATAGAACCAAGAACATTGATGGCAACCTATTCCTCATAGGCTCCCAAAACCTCAACCAAAATGGAACTAGTAGGTGAAGAAGGGATGTATTACTATAAAAAACTCTCCAAAACCTATGTAGAGGTCTAAACACTTGCTACGAGTCAAACCTTGACCTAAAGGGACACAAGAACAAATTATAGGGATCAAACACTATGTTTCAAGAAAATAAAGCAAAGATGCAAGTAGTAGCCTATTGTTGTAGGTGCATAAATGATGTTGCAGATGCATAATTAGATGTTATAGGGATAAAAAAATTATATGCTAGAAGTTCTTTACCAAAGAATACCCAAATCAGAAAACACTCCAATATTCACACATAAATTAAATCTTTTTCAAGTAGCGAATTCATTAAACATATCATTCAAAATCACACACAACAAGTCCAAGAAGGAACCAATTTTGGAAAGACTAATATTCTATTTTATTTAAACTCAAAAATGCATCTTTTACAATAATTTTTACATAGTTAAAAAACAATAAGACAAATTTGGGATTCCTTTTTATTTCTACTTCCTCTTCTTGGTATGTCATGTACTTTATTCCTTATGTCTTCCACTTTTTTGGATTTTTCCTCTTGAGGTTTTTATCTTTTCCTCACTTTATTCCCTTCTATTTTACTCAATTTATTCTTTCCTTTGTTCTTATTTTTGAAAAGATCCCAAAATTTGGAAACTTCTTTTCCCCAAAATCATGCCTAAAATTTTGGTGTAACATTTAAAAATTTATCATTAATGCCCAACTACTTAATTTTGATTTTCAAAATCCCACTCAAACCTCTTCCTCTCTATTTTTCCTTTCTTCTATCATAAATGAGCATGTGGGTAGGTAACTCTCCCAAAAGGAAAAAGTATTCAAATTTCAAAATATAAGGAACATGGAAAGTGACAAGTGAAAGAAAATATAAAACAATAAAATGGGTTAGATACTATGCCCCTATATCAAACTACTAGGTTAAAAAAATCATGACCCCTTGATCACTAAGGAAAAGTTTTGTTGTAGGTAAAATGATCCTATTATTGCAAGTCAACAACTCTCTCATCATGGGTTGAATAGAATGACTACAAATCTATTAGGATCAACCACGTCTTGTCCTCCACAAGTATATTCTTTCATCTAACTAACTACTCACTATAATCTTTTCTCCTTGTATTTTTACCACTTTAGAATCCAAACTACATTCATCCTCCTCTTGTGATCTATTGGGTAATTTATCCTTCCATTTTTCAAGTAATGTTTTCTCTTTTTCTTAATATTGTGATGTCCCTTCCTCATAGTAGGTATATAAATTAGAAAGATTTAAAATTGGATATATTTCCAAACCTGTAGGTAACTCTAATTTGTAAGAATTTTCTGAAAATTTCTTGATAATCTTACATGGTCCAATGTTCTTCCACTTGAGCTTGTTATAATTGTGGCTAATTAATATCTCCTTTTATAGATGTCTCGGTACCATATCTCCTACTTCAAAATTATTCCATCTCCTCTTCAAATTTTCTCTCCCTTTGTACTATTGGCTACTCCAATTGATATTTTCTCTTAGTTGGTGGTGCAAATCTTGCATCTGTTTGGAAAATTTCTATCCTTTAGCACTTATCTTATACCCCTAGTGTTTATAAGATCCATGCTAAAACTATATCCATAAATAGTTTTAAATGGAGTCTTACCTATACTCTTTTTTATTGAGTCATTATATGTAAATTAAACATGAGGAAATATTGAATCCCATTACTTAGGATTATAACCAACTAAACATTTTAGAAAATTCCATATGCTTTAATTAACAACTTGAGTATTCCCATCTATTTTGGGATGATATGTAGAGACAAACTTCAAATAAGTACCTAATTTATTCTAATATGTCCTCCAAAAATTTATTTCAAACTTAGTGTCATGATCTAAAAATATAATTTTTAGTAAGTCATGTAATCTAGCAACCTTCATGAAAATTAAATTTTCTACACATGTGGCATCATCAATCTTCTTGCACATTATAAATTGGTTCATTTTTAAAAATATAGTAGCAACCACAAAATATAATCCTTACCTTGTTGTTTTCTTGGTAATCCAAGCACAAAATCAATGCTTACATCATCCCATGGTTTCTTCAGTATGGGTAATGGCTGGTATATTCCTACATTCTGACTCCCTGCATTGGAATATTGACAAACTTGACATACTTGCACAATTTTTTTAATTTTTTCCCTCATCCTTGGAAAAAATTATCTTTCACTAATTTGTTCCATAGTTTTGTCAGCTCCAAAATGTCTAGCTAAACTGCCATAATGTTTTTCTCTTATTAAATTATGCCTTGTTGATTCTTGAGGCATGGATTTTATATAATATAAAGTAATCCATGTAGGTTTCATGTTCAAACTATAAGGTCTCATACATTTTTTCCATGTTGAGTGAACAAGAAAACTAAGAGAAGGTGGTGAAATGTTTGTATCTCATCAAAGCACCAAAACCCTCATTAACATTTAGATCCACAATAATTCATTAAACCCTTAATCTATTATGAATTTTTAACATGAAAAGCATATAACCAAAGCTTAAACAACTCAAAACAAAACATAAGAGAACACCTTATTTACATGGAAAATGCAAGTGTAAGAGAGGGGGACCAACCACTACAATCTCCCAGGTCACAAAAGCCCAAGAGTATTATGGTTGCCCTAACTTACCATAGTTTAAAGGAGAGTTAAGATAAATGGGATTTGAATGATGAGGACTATAAGGTCCTTTGATCACTCTGCAAACATAGGAATTGAAAGGAGACTAGGTGAGTTCATTTTTAGGGTCGACTGTATATCTTAGATACCTCTTTGTCGGAGGACAGAAGCGCGGTTCTAGGATGACAACACAATGTGTTGGTGTCTCATAGGTGTGTTGGTGTCTATACGTCCAGAAAAATAGAGAGACAAGAATTAACCTATGAAAGACAAACTAGCAGCCTCATTTAGGAATTTCCAAACGTGCAAAATAAGATTAAGAAATATGAAATACAAAGAAGAATGTGATAAAAAAAAGTAGATTACCACAAGGGTGACAAATATGATCTCACACAATAATCTTTTTGGCAGCTTGCTCCAATATCTTTCCACCTACACACAACAAAGAGTTAAAATGTTGGGGGGTTGTATATGGGTTTGCCTCAGTTAGATTCCCGATTTGGTGTTTCCACCTCCATGAACAACCAAGTTTGAAATTATAGAAATAATGTGATAAATAGGAAAACACAAGAAAATTATACAAAAGACACTACAAAATAGTGTGTTCTTACTCAACCAGATGATAAAGAAGATAAGAGGAGCTTACCACCTTCGTGCAAAGCGCTCAAGCCTAGTGGAGGAGAAAGATGAGAGGAACTCAAGCCTCTGCTATAATGGATTTGTCTCGTGCTTGCACTATCAAAGTGATGGAGTGGTAGATTGTTGCTATGAAGTGTGAAGTGTTGCTGCAAAACTTATGGATGAATGCTCAAAGTGTGAAGAGATTGTGTAGGCTTCAACCAAAGATTTAAATTAAAGAATGAATGGAGAATATGAAGAAGGAATGGAAGAAAATGGCCATATTTGGGTTGACCCGTTGAAGAAAGGCATTACACTTCGACCTCTAATGGGAAGTGTAGCATTTTTGCAAACTCCAGACATAGGAATATGTCAAGGATGTAAGTGCACTATGCGAACATCTACGTGCCACATGGGCATCCCCGACAGAAACACCTCCACCGACACACAAAATGAGCACCAAGTGTGATGTGAACAATGCACTTATGTGGAATTAAGCCTTCGAGTTTGGTTTTCTAAAGTATAAAGGGTTGAAAGGGGAATTTTCATTAGGGTTGAAAATTTTCTCCTATACATTTTTTCCCCACTTTAGCGAGCACAAATACTGGTGAGTGCTTCGGTAAAGTAGAGTACTAAGATTAGAGATGTATACCTATACTGATGAGGAAGCAGATCACGGTCTGGTGAACCCGAAAGTGCAAGGAAGGGCTTTATAGTTGCATAGAACTATAAAGATAAAGAATGAAAGTTCCTCACAAGCCTATGGACCTTCAAGGGAGGTATCCCCCTAGAACTCTCACATGATGGAGATTGAGTAGAGGGGACTCTGTATTGTCAAAAATGATGACATGATACCCGCAGATAGAACACGTCAGAAAGCAGCCACACATGCCAATAAATGGACAGTCCGGAAGACCATCGCTAAGATGGAAGACTTTCAATAGGTCCCTTAGGAACCCTTCAAAAGGAAGAGGGGTCCACTCAAGGGATGCACTATTTAAAAATTAGGGTCTATTCGGGCTATCCCCAAGCTGGACACAAAGATGTGAAGTAGGTCTAGTCGAGTTGCCTTCAGGCTAGAGGTAGAGATGTGAAGACCAGTCTAGCTGAGTTGCCCCTGAGCTAGACATCATAGAGCTTATTAGAAATAGAAGACATTTGAAGGGATCCCTCAAGAACCCAACGTGAAAGGAAAGGGTCCACTTAAGGGACACACCATTCAAAAGTTAGCGTCTTCTTTCTCAAATTGATTCATCATCAAGGAATCCTTCTAAAATATTTTCACTCCATCGAGGAATTCAAGAGGAATGATATGCCCCCACATGAGGGGAAGATCAAAGTAATTCCCACTTCAGAGGAGGGTTTCCACGTCCTTTCTTTTCGAACTTGTGATGAAAGAAACATGTTCCATTAGGGCTTCAAGTTGAGAATTCAATTCTAACAAAGAAGTGTGTGAGGCTATCTTTGAAAAAATATTCGTTTGGTAACAAATGCATTTTCTAAAGATCGTGTAAGGTAGAAGTGGCATTGTCACACATGAAAGGGACAACTCAACTGAAGAAGAGAGAAAGATAAAGGGAAATCAAATGAAAAGAGAACATGAACAAAGGGCATAGGGAGATCTGGTTTCGTGGGGTCAGATCTGCCTTTATTTACATATAATAGGTAACAGTGGTGCGAGGTGAAAGATCATCAATCCCCAACCATATCAGGAAGAATGCATGGAAGATAAAGTATAAAAAAAAATTGGGTCAACATGGAAGGAAGCCTAAATGCTCATGACGCTTTGCATTGTCCCCAATTGTTCAAAAGTCAATCACAAACATGGGAGAATGATGATACACATAGAGAAAGTTTTACAACACAAACACCATTCCTGTTTCCAAGCAACAACAGGGGTGACGAGGGTCATCCAGGTACACATAGCATGATCATGGGGGAAAACACATCACAACACACACACGACTAATCTAAAGATCAAGAAGAGGGTCTCCCGATAACATTGGTCAACCAAGAGGTCATCAGCTTCCCACTCTAGATCACCATAGGGGGAAGGATGATGAGCTTGCAATGGTGTAATGTTGAGGGGAGGGACTTCTGATCCTGTAGACATGGAAAATGTACAATTTGATCTGACACACTGGATCCTGATTTACTAATACCATTTCATCCTGATTCATCTCCTTCGCTAGTCATTTAATTGAATAATCTATATTTGATTAAATTCATCACTCATCTCTTAATTAAATAAATCAACTTTATCTAATTAAGTCATCATCTCCTGTTAATTAAATAAATCAATTTTATTCAATTATTTATGTAATCCCTCTTTAAATAAATAGAACATCTTATTTAATTAAATCCCTAAAGTCCTCTTATTAAATTAAATAAATTAAACCTTATTTGATTTAATCTAATATATTCCTCCTTAATTAAATAAATCAAATCATTTATTTAATAATCATTTCCTCTCAATTTTGATTTAAATTAATTCATCTATTTGAATCAAAATTATCAAATCATCTAATTCTTCATTAAATTAATCAAAAACATGATTAAGTTAATCCCTTTCATTAAAATCCTCTAGAGAATGCAAGTTGCACAATAAATCAATTACTTTGATTTATTTAATTAATCTATTTTCCCTCATAAAGCATCAAAAGGGAATATTCCCTCATTTGAATTCAAAAAGGTCAAGTGGATGGGTAATTCCAACAAGGCATTCACTCCTCTTACATGTCCTTTTGCATTGAGCCAAGTGACATTAACTCCATTTCTTTCATCCGCCCTAAACTTGTCACTTCATCAAATTCAAACTTGCACATTGACCAAAATGTGCTCATTCCTCAACCATTCACATCTTGACAAATGACACTTGGCCATTGGATGTTGAATGACCCCACATTGCTTATTTACACTCTCTCTTCCATTTTGGAAATCTATGAATGAGAGACTCTTCCTCTCATTCTATCATCAACAATTTGAGTAAACTTACTATACTCAAATCCATCATCATCCACAATCATATGCAAAGTTACTCTCTTCAACTTGAGAGCCAATTTTTCCCATTTTCATCAACTATTCATCATATTTCAAGATTTGCAACAAGGTTATGCTCAAAATTTCTCATTTACACACCATAGCTACTTAAGGAATTTGGAAAGGGCCAATTGCAACACTTCATTGGCACCAATTCCCCCATAAGATCATCATGCTATTAGCTTAATTAGGATTGAATCTCTTTTGTTTCAAGTTTATTGTGTTCTTCATTTTTCTATTTTAGTTTGAATAGATGGATTTTATGGGGAATCTCTTATACTTGTTTGCATGGATATGATCCAACAACTAATGTGTTTTGTTGCTCTTGTGCATTTGCAGGTTTGGGGGTTCACATTTTGGCTCTAGAAGGAGGGCAGTTCAAGAGTTTAAATCGCGTTTTTAAAAAAAAAACATGGTTTTTGACATTTTTTTTTGCAGACACAACAAACTCAGCCGCGGAGCGCTATATTGCACCGCTTTCAGCACTATGGTGCAATACTTCTTCATGCTTAATTTCCACACATCGTCGCAGATTCTCCCCGCCTGTCTTTTTTTTTTTTTTAAATTCCTAACTCTACTGCGTGGGGCTATACTGCACCGCTTTCAGCACCGCGGAACCATATCATGCCACGTTTCCTCCAAACTCCACTGCTCCTGCTTTCTCGCCTGGAAATTTTGAAATTTTAAACTCGACCGCTTCCAAACTGCACCGCTTAGCTCTGTCTCACCGCTTTTCCACTCTTTGTTTTTGCAGAGCACTGCCAAAATTCAACCGCATGTCGCTATATAGCACTTCTTTTACTCAAATTGCACTGCTTTTGCTAACTTCGCCGCACCTGCAGTTTACTAGTTTTTTTTAATTTTTTTTTTTGTGATGTACGAAACTTCCCGAGGTCATAACTTTTGACTCGGATGTGGGTTTTTGCTAAAATTTGACAGGTGGTTTCTTTATGAGGTGGCATATGGATTGCAAACCTATCTAAGATAGGTTGGTGGCGATTTTGGCACATTTTTAGGGCTTGAAACTTTCATCTTGGCCCTCAAAATGATATTTTAGTGTTTTTTCCTAGTTTTTTTAAAGTTGTTTTTGGTAATAATGCAAAACCCATGTTCTCAATTTCAAATGTTAGTTGGCAATTCATCATATCTTAGTATTGGGTAGTTTTTGGAAAAAAATAGGACTCTCAAAATCATAAATGCAAAATTACCAAAAATGGAAAAATCTAAAAAATTGTTGAAATCTCATTGTATCAAGTGTTTCTAAACACTTTTGGGAGAACTTATAAGCCCTTTCTAAGAAATTTGTTACTTTCATGCTTTAGAAACACTAAATTTACTTTGAGTTTAAAAAGAACAAACAAATTTTTATTATGACACCATGCCCATTTTGTACAAAGTGTTTTTAAACACTAAAGTCTTCTTCAACACTTTTTGAGGAATTTGTTAAGTTCATTTGCCTTAGGAACACTAAAATTTCTTTTGGGCTCTAAAAAGAACAATAAATTTTTTTTTCAAAAGTTACAAAGAGGCTAAAAAGAACCTTAGACAAACATACTAGATTTTGTTTAAAGGTTAACAATTGAACAAGGCAATCTCACATTTCATTTGGTGCTTAAAAAGAACTCATCATTGCTTTCAGGAGTTTAAAATTGAACATGTGTTTTTCATGCTTTGTAATTCTTTTTGCAAAGTAGTGTCATTTAAAAAAAGGCGTATGCGCTTCTCTCGCACTTCACGACGATCTTGAGAATCAAAAGTCTTTTTTGGTGACACTAAGTTGCATAAAAGATTGCCTCCACATTTCAATTTGGGCATTTTAAAATTGAACAAAACATGCGAGTGTGAGCATGACATATTGTAGAGGTTTTCCCCTTTGTTTTACAACAAATTTTGTGTAAACGATGGGATATGTTAGCTCGATTTTGTTTATCTTAGAGGGCTTTCCTTGTGGGAAAAAGTACTCACCCAAGGGAACGACCCAACCGGGAACACGCTAAAGCCAAGCGACTTCCAACCGGTATATAAGTGTGGATTTTTGAGGAAAGTTCAAGAATCATGAGGATTATTTCGACGAGATGGAAATAAATGGACTCTCACTGATGTTGGATAATCCCCCATCAACGGAATGCCCGCATTAGAACCCTTTGTTTAGAAAGGCCAAAACCTTGTCTATCTTGTTGGTGCAAAAGGTCATGTCCTTTGAAGCCGCCCCACGTTATACATGCGATTTTGTTGTAGAAATGGAAAGTATGCCATGGGAGATTCATGGGTACTAATGCTTGGCTTACCTGAGAAGTGTGTGACGTGGAGGGGAGCTAGTGTGGTCAAGCAATTAGCCATTCACACAAGATATGTGTAGCTGGATTTATCCAAGTCCAAACCCAACAAGATATTGCCTCATCATCCTAGGATTATAAAAGTGCTTGAAAGAAAAGAACACATTGCTTGGTCCTCAAAACTTTTGCAAAATGAACATTCACAAGACCTTCAAATTTCAAACCCCTTTGAGGAGACAAATACCTTTGACGAATTTAAGCACTCTTGCTTTCCCTAGGGATTCTATCCTTAGAAGTTTCTAAGTGCTTGGATTCTATCATCATTTATTTTTGATAAGGTTAAACATTAGGAAACCTTTGCCTTGATTTCCTTGATTTCCACATAATGCACTTTGTGGGATGAAAGAAAATTAGGGTATCAGACATTCAGTTTGAAAAGAATAATCAAAAGAGTGTCTGTGGTAAAAAGAATCGAACCTAAGCAAGATAAAAGACAATTGAACCACACATGTGCTTGGTCCCTTTTGAGTCATTTGGTTTACATGCGAACATTGATCTTTTGGTTTGAACTACTTTTAGGGAAAAGCATGTTCTTCATTACCTTGGTCTTGTAAGTAAGTCCTTATAGGGTCATCTAGGATCAATTCAAACACTTCATCCATCCAAACATCAATCAAACATCATTTCACCAACAACTTTTGGAGTTTTGAAAACATCTTTCATGCTAGACTTTTAGAAAATCAACATCACTTTGTTTGACTTAATGCACTTAGTCAAACTATCAACCAATCAAAATCAAATCAACTCCTAAAGTCTAGCATTGATCCAAAGTTCTGAGAAGTTCAAACACCCATATCATTCACCCCTTTCATTCCTTCATCTCATCATTGGTCCTAAACCCCTCAAAGGTCGGCAAGGTCAAAATACAAGAGAAGCATGGAATATAAACTTGATTCGTCCATCATGAGTAATCCGATTCAACCAAACTATCCAAGTCTCGCAATGCCAATTGATTTTCAAAAATTGCATTTATACAATCCATACATGGGATCATTTTCTCCTCCAAACATCAATGGTACAAATGTGAGCATGCCCAATCTAAATTTTGGAAAATCTTTTCCTATGGTAGATTTAAATCAAAGCCAAAACTTACAAATCTATCAAACAAACAATCATGGCATGATCCTTTCGAGAAATACTCCAATCATAAACCAAAACATCGTAACAAATCCTCTAGTTGTGCCATGGATATCACAACAACAAATAGCAACCATTCAAGCAACCCCAAAAATCAACACCATTCCCCATCCACCGCCACCACCGCCAAAACACAACATGACAAATTCATTCTCCATCATGTTGCAAGTTGCTCGACAAGCTACCCACTAAAAGGCACTCCAAAAATAACAAGTTGCACAGCTAGCTGCTCAACAAGCACAAGCAGCTCAAGTAGCCCAACAAGCACAAGCTCAAGCTCAAGCCCAGTTCCAGGATCAACAGGAGCAAACACAATTCAGGGCACTATTGCAAGTAATCCATGAACAAGCAGCTCAACAACAAGCCCAACAAAAGGAATTTTTGGCACCACAACATGACCAACAACAAGCATTGTTGGCTCAGCAACAAACACAGGAATTACTCCCTCAGAAAAGCTTGCAACTGATTCCCACCACAATCATTCAAATTGATGGTCAAGATCCTTTGACAATGATAATGTTGAAAATGTCTCTACATCATCTAATGAGTTAGAGGACATATCTCAAGAATTTATTTCAAAGCATGATCAACATCTTTCACCAAAGTCTAGCGATGGACCTTTCCAAGACATACTGACATCCTTTGACCTCATCATTATAGATATTGGAGAAATTCTCAAATCACCATTTGATCCAAGTCCACTCAAAGATGAAGAGGATATTGAGCCACTTCCAATGCCTTATGACGATGTCCAAGAACCCTTTGAAAGCAATCCATCCTTTGAAATCGACCCATGTCAAGAACTTGATCCAAAGCATGTTGAAAGCAATTCCGACATTAATCAAGATGAAGAATTTTTATATGCAAGATACTACAATGAGGTGATGGCCACTCTCCTACAAGATATCACAAATAATGATCATATCCACATAGCACATACTCCTCCATCTACCCATGAGATGCTTTCCTCGGATGCACACGTAGACGATCTTCATTCAAAACACGATTCCTTTACTCCTGATATTATTACACAAAAATGGCAGGTTATTGATTCCTACGGTCAAACTGAGTTGTCAACATCAAGATCAGATGTATCCCAAATTAAGACTGAGGACATCATGTATGAAGATATCCAACATTATCCACTCAAGGAAACAATTCAGAATGAACAAGATATTCTAGAGTCAGCAGAGCAACAAATTGAAATGACGTCCTCTACAGTGGTCATTTGTCAGAGAATACATTCTAAACAAGGCATCTCAAAACAAGGAGAATCAGAGAATAAAGGTGCTACTATCACCATACTGGGGGAAACTTCGTCTCAAGCAAACGTCAACATAGGGAGCATGAAGAATCCTTATGATAGGAAACTAATGCCAATACTACAACCTAACACGTCACGAATCTTCATCAACCTATCACCCCATCCACAAATTGGGACCAACGTCAAAAGAAAGATTTGAATCAAAGCATGAAGAACATTATCAAAGAAAAAGAAGTTAAGAAGCATATCGGATAAATCAAATACACTTGAATACCAAAGAATACAAAGAAAGATTATCCCTATCAAACTCCATCAGTCAAAAAAACTATGGGGCAAAATAAAAAAGGGAAAAGTATCCATCGAAGATGTCCACAAAAGCAAAAGAAAGCTTCTCAAGTGACATACAAAGTTTATCAAGCAGTTGGTCCTAATTCCACGAACACTTCCATATCCACTCATTATTACTCATCTTCCCAAGTTTGAAGAATCAAAGGCTCCAAACTGTCAACCAATCCATCTTTTATCCCTAAACACACTCCATCCATGCCTCCATGCATGATATCTAATTCTCACATTAACCATGTGTTGGAAATGACCCTTCATCATAAGGATTCAGAAGGCACTCTATCGCGATGTGTGCACAAAGACAGAGTTAACTTCGATATCAACAAAGCAGATCAAGGATCTCAAACATTGCATTCAAGTGCACGTATCTTGGAAAAGCAACTTCTTCAAGCAGGATATTGATGGCACATTATGAAAAAAGCATCTACATCAGCACCACCAAGTGGTTCAGCATCAGCTTAAAATCTCTCAGAAAATACAAAAAAATCAAAAAATGGATAGAAAATAGTAAAGATAAAAAATCTTCCTCTAGTGAAAACCACTACGGTGGCGCTTTGGTCAGGTACCATGATGAAAACCTGGAAAATAGGCATCATGTGTAGAATCGAGCATCTGCATGCGCCAGTTCAGGAGAAAGCATCTTATCACATCCATAATAAAGCCAACATTTCGGCCATATCATCCATTCATCCATGAACCATTTATCCAACACATTGCCATTTATCTACCTTATCTAGATCTTGATGAAGGTTTGGTGCACACTTTACACTTGTTTGTGGTAAACATCTTGACATGGGTCATTTTCATTGATCCCATCCTACCCAACGCTATCTGAACCTTGAACCACTATCCAAAGGGGCATCCGCTTTTTGAACACCTTATCTTATTGCAAGATGATCCATATCCATTCGTCCATCCGCCTATCAAAGAACCCATGGCATTCCATACATTGCTATACACTAAGGGAAAATATTTACATCTTGCTTCGGGAATAAATCTTGATATATATCCTCCTACTTATGTGGTGATCCGAACATTGGAAAACATAAAATTAAATCGGTTAAAGCATTTGTGAGCCAAAAATCCAAATCACTAGCCCATGGCATATTTTGACAGCAAGACGATGCTCCTTATCAAGCTTTATTTTTCATCGAGAATCAATTTGAACAATCAATATCAGTTGCATCTAATGTGTACTTCAATGTCACATCAAATCATCAAAATAAATTTTGTTCCAAGCCAAGCTTCCAAATCTTGATCAATCAAATCCAATCAATTATCATCTTGTTTGACTTAACACACTTAGTCAAACTATCATCTTATGCACGAGTTTACTCTGGGATAACACAACTTCCTTGGGTTTACAAGTTCATTATCATCTTATTTGACTTAACACACTTAGTCAAATTATCCAATCCATCATCAACTTGTTTGACTTAACACACCTAGTCAAACCATCCTCTTCTGTACAAGTTTATTCCAGGATAACACAACTTCCTAGAATTTTATAAGTGCATTATTACTTTTGTTTGACTTAACACACTTAGTCAAACTATCAATCCATCAATCTGATTGATCAACATTAAGCTTGGTTTTCAACAAAATATCAAAATAGAGAACTGATATCATCACATATCTATATCCAAATTGTCAAAATCATGTGAAAAATCCAAAAACATCAAAAAAATAAAAAATAAAAAACATTCAAAAAATTCATCAAAAATCCAAAAACATGTCGAAATATCAAAAAATCTTCAAAAAATTCATCATTGAGTCTTGTCAGTCTTTCACCTTGTCGAACTACGTTGTCTCTAAGCTTGAACGTAGGTAAGGTTGATCTTTGATCATCTCTCAAGACATTTAGGTCAGTCCCTTAGGCATCTGTCGCATTGACAATCTGTTTGCCCATCTGTTCTGCATCTTAGGTCAGTCCATTAAGCAATAAAAGGGGCAATCTGTTTTCCCATCTATCTCATCATCAAGTTAGTCGAACTACGTGGTCTCTGCATATATAATGTAGGCAAGGCTAATCTATGGATCAGCTCCTGAGACCCCTAGGATAAGTCTTTAAGTTAGTCTGTTCATCGTAAATCTCAAAAATTCTAAAAAACAGCCTCAAAATATCTGAAAAACCAAAATGGTGCATCCATTTCATCTCACTTTCACCTGTGATTGTCTCACTCATAATAAAATCAATCGTCGCCTTCACCCTTTGTTGAGTTAGTTAGAAGAAAGTCTAGCAGGTTTAAAAGTGAATGCTCTAAACGTCAGAGTCTTGAAGGTCAAAGTCAGTAAGCAAGCAAGTTGGTCAAATCAAAGTATCAATAGCTTATCACCCAATCAGTCCCAACAAAACCCTGATCACAACATGTCTTAGGATGAAGCTTTCCTGCGATGGACATAAGCATCAGGTACCCCTCACAGTAGTTAGTCTTGGCTAGCGGTATGAAGAACATTAGCTTATTTGGTTTGCTTTATTTGGTCTTTTATTGACTTATTTTATTTTGCGCTCATTCCTAGGACTTCTCGATGATGCCTAGACAAAACAGGTTTAGAGAGAAAGGAATGGGACAAAGATCATTATCTTTTTTATCTACTGTGCTTGTGGGATACACTTGTAAAATAACTTAGTTATATGTGCTTTGTTTAGTATGTGGGGATGATGTTTTAGATATCTTATTGACCACATAGGAAAGCTTTCTTTCGTGTCTTTTGGCCCGAGATATTTAGAATGTATGAACTACATCTTGAATGAAGTATGTATGCTAAGTGTGAACAAGAACACTCCTATCTGATTGACGAGTCAAAGTCCATCACACTAGGTACAATGCCATCCTGGTCCTTTATACCTTGATGCATCGTACCTATGTGTGTTATCAAACATAAAGTAATTGGCCATTTGAAAATCCCAACTCCTAGTAAGCAATACAACAAAGTCCATCACACTAGGTACAATGCCATCCTGGTCCTTTATACCTTGATGCATCGTACCTATGTGTGTTATCAAACATAAAGTAATTGGCCATTTAAAAATCCCAACTCCTGGTAAGCAATACAACATCATCATCGGTAATAATGTGAACTTTTATGGATCCTCCTTCTATCCATCTTATTCTTCTTTTTCTTCTATCTTTACTAACATTTCTATCTAAAATTGGTGTGTTGTATCAAAATATACATGAGGCTACCCATGGCCGATGATTGTCTATACATCATCGAAATTGTCTACATCAAAGAATTATCTTTCATACTCTGATCAATAGAACCACTCCTCTCACATTTTATCGTGACCTCGATTGGAAAATCGTACATTTTCGCTCGATCTCTCGAGGGGGCAGTATACCAGCATAATCCTTTCGTTGGGGCAATAGTGGGGCATTGGAAAAAATCAAGAAATTTTTAACTTTGATCACAACAGTTTATTCTTTGAATCAATGCAACAAGTACATTGCTTCAAAGAGGGGCAAAATGTAGACATGGAAAATGTACAATTCGATCCGACACACTGGATCTTGATTTACTAACACCATTTCATCCTGAATCATCTCCTTTGCTAGTAATTTAATAAAATAATCTATATTTGATTAAATTCATCACTCTTCGTCTCTTAATTAAATAAATCAACTTTATCTAATTAAGTCATCATCTCCTGTTAATTAAATAAATCAATTTTATTTAATTATTTATGTAATCCCTCTTTAAATAAATAATTCATCTTATTTAATTAAATCCCTAAAGTCCTCTTATTAAATGAAATAAATTAAACCTTATTTAATTTTATCTAACATATTCCTCCTTAATTAAATAAATCAAATCATTTATTTAATAATCATTTCCTCTCAATTCTAATTTAAATTAATTCATCTATTTGAATCAAAATTGTCAAATTATCTAATTCTTCATTAAATGAATCAAAAACATGATTAAGTTAATCCCTTTTATTAAAATCCTCTAGAGAATGCAAGTTGCACAATAAATCAATTACTTTGATTTATTTAATTCATCTATTTTCCCTCATAAAGCATCAAAAGGGAATATTCCCTCATTTGAATTCAAAAAAGCAAAGTGGATGGGTACTTCCAACAAGGAATTCACTCCTCTTACATGTCCTTGTGGATTGAGCCAAGTGACATTAACTCCATTTCTTTCATCCCCCCTAAACATGTTGTTGACACTCTCAAATTTGAGAGTGCCCATTTCAAGAATTTTGCCCCTTCACTTTCAAAAATGCACCTGAGGGGTCAATCTGAGTGACCCACTTTGGAGAATCAGCACTTGAGGCATGTTCATTTCCAAGAAAAACCCATTTGTAGATGTATTTTATTAACATATGTGAACGTGTGTGTCAATTTTTAGCTTCCCACGATAGGTTCTGTCAAGGTCTTGAAAAGTGAAGCTCGAGGGTTGTTGCATTGTTTTGCTGTTTGCAGATTTGTCAGTTTGTGAAACAACCTCCTGTTTGAGCTTGGATCTCGTAACCAGTTGACTGTTATGTCAAAATGAATGTTGTTATGTGTTCTCCATATCTAAATGATCTCAGATGTCAGTTTTCAGAGCCTAATGATTTGATTTGCTATTTTTAGCAGATTGAAACCAAATGCAGTTTGCTCAGTTTCACATCTGCATTCTTGATAGCCCTTCTAAGTGGTCAACTTTGATCGTTAATATCTTTTGATCAAAGATGTTTCATGGAAATTCCTTTTGCACACGTGCTCAGGGTACCTAAATAAACTTATGTGTCTGATGAAAGTTCGCCAGGAGTTGATTTACTACTCTTTCAAATTGGCAGTGGAGTAAGTTTTAATTGTTTCAGAATAGCCGTTGTTTCAAAAAAGTTCAGTTGAGCAACTTTTCTGATTAATATATTTCACCTCGTGATTGATTTCTCTGAGCCGTTTGCTGCACTGTATTTTTGAGTCATATGTCTATATGTTTGCTTAGCTTCAGGATCTCAAGAAGATTTCAGATGGGTTAATTAATTATTTTCTGATCACGATAGGGCCAGATCTGGTGTTCCAAAAATTTTCAAGTTTTGCATATCTAAAGACAGCCCATTTCTTGTTTTGGTTTGAGACATCTCCAGATCCATTTTCATTAAAAACGGAGGTCATATGATGCATTATTTTAATGCACTTTAGTTGCGGCAAAGGCGTTCAGAAGGCCAGTTTTCAAAGGAGGTACTTGAGATATTTTGGCAATGTGAATTTTGAGGAGATGGGTTTCCTCTAAACAAATTATAAAGTCCCTATGCAAATTTTTGCGGCTCTAAATGTCACAATTTGTCCGCAATAAATTTTCCCTATTTGGGCAATAGTGAAATTAAAATTTGCAGTTTTTCCTAATGTCCAAATTGCACATATTTAAAATATCTTGTATATTTTAAATATTACAAAAGGAAATGTGCATGGGAATAAACAAGAATTAGGGCAAGTTCAATATATTCAATGTTTTATGAAGTTCAACTTTATAAAATTAATTTTCCTATGCACGGCAATGCTTCCTCCAAGCCTCTCCACAATTAAAATAAGTTTTTGCAGAAGCTTGCAAGGTGTGCGAGGAGAATGTTGGGAGAATGATGGTGACCTATAATTTCCATTGTAATGAAGATTGAGTTGTTTTCTTCTCCATCAGGATTTTTTTGAGTGGGTAGATTCAATATGTATTGTTGGAGGAGGTTCTCACGTTTTTGAGTTACCTGGCATTTTTTGGGGGTCCATTTGAGTTAAAATTTGTTGTTTTAATGCTTTAAATTCATCCCCTAACCATTCCTAATGCTTGGATGGGGATTTTAAGAATGTTTGAGATGATTTTTGGGTGCCTGCAGCAATTAAAACACCCTCGCATTGTCAAAAACGACTCACTGTATCACCATTTTTGAGCAGCTTGTATTGCAGGGAATGTATCAAAATTGTTCGAGAGTTGAAGGCTGCCACCATGAACAGAGAATACTCAAGCAAACAATCAGAAAATTAGGGCAACCGATGCAGAGTGGAAAATGATCAACAGTGGAAAAATCCAATGAAATGCATCTAAAATCTACACCGTCGCCCGCCAAGTCGTGATCAAAAATTGCCTGAAGATTATTGATGGCAGAGAAAATCCAACAATGGTGAAAATGAAGTTGACTCCAGCCAAATATCCGCCATTGCTCGCCATATCGCACTCAGGAGGAGCACGGTAAATATGGATTGCGTGATGGCGGGGAGGAAGAAACAAAATAAAACATTTAGTATTAAATGTTTTACTATAGTTCTGACAAATATTTTAAATGGTGGGCCCCATGATCTTTTAAAAGGCTCGGATAAATGAAGTATTAAAAGGGGTAATAAATTAAATGTTTTGGCTACAGCCTTAGTAAATTTTAAATGGAGTGGTGGGGCCGGTGCAGCCAAATCTCCGCTGTTGCCCGCCATTTCGTGATCTGACGATTGCGGGATGGCGGGGAGATGAAGAGAGAGGAGTAATTAATTTTTTTTAATATTAAATGCTTCCCTAAGGTCTAGTCAAAGTAATTTTAAAATATGGTGGGCCCCAAGAATTTTCAAAGTGCACGGGTATTTCAAGTTGAATGCCGAGTATTTTTAATGGGAATTGGCATTTACTTTATAAAATACAGCCATGACAAACATTATAAAATATATAGCAAAGGGGAAAACAGAAAACAACAGGAAATGGAATTTTTCATGGGGATAGAGTTTTCTTTCAGCTGCAGAATCTATTTATTACAATGAGTGAAGAGTGGACACATGTCATTTTTCTGCTGAGGAACGAATTGGGCACATGTTGTTTTTGAAATAGATTTAAGTTTGTTATAGGGAAATGGAGAAAATATTTTGC
Organism: Sequoiadendron giganteum; assembly: GCA_007115665.2. Taxonomy (NCBI): domain Eukaryota; kingdom Viridiplantae; phylum Streptophyta; class Pinopsida; order Cupressales; family Cupressaceae; genus Sequoiadendron; species Sequoiadendron giganteum. Next base: position 214,742,803 of record CM021103.1, read on the forward strand.
AGATCACTGTTCAATGGTGGAGATGCTTCCAGATGGTTGTTCCTGTTCGGATTTAGGGTTTCTTCTGGAATCTCTTCTCCTCTTCTTATTCTTTTCTTCTCTCATTGTAAAAGAGGGAGCAAGTTAGCAAGTTAGGTTAGCAAGTAAGCTAGTCGAAATTCTGGTATGGAGCTGCATAAAAAAATTATAAAATATGTAGTTACAGAGGCAATGCAAGTGGGCTTTATGTCATTTTGTTGTAAGATTTGAGTTTATTGGGATTTAGTGCTTCATAATAGTACTGACATTTGAGTTTAACTAACAAATCCAGGCTCATGTCTAACCTATGTGCAAATGTATTCAAATTTTGAATGAAGTAATCGAGGGTTATTCTGTTCTTCTAACTGTTGTGGTGTGTGTAATTCTAGTTTTAGCATTAATTCAAAGAATTAACTAAACTGCTTAAATGAGATTGCAGATTGATATGTTATGTACAAGGATTGGGTAAGAAGTATTGAGCTAAGGTACAAATTGGTGATACTGCAAGGCAGTATGATCAGAGATATTACATGTTATGTTTTAAAATCTACTATGAACCATTAGGTGTTGATGAATTTGACTCCTCCAATGGATATGGCACTGGTCTGATTTGCATTTGTTCTTTGTGATGCAGTGTTTTGTTTGTCTTCACCTGGGGCTTGCTACCAAATTTTAAACATAATGATTATCCTTCACCATGAAACTATGTTATAACCATCTCATGCTCCAAATGGTTGATATTACTAATGAATAGCCAATTCATTTAGTCTTATCCCATTCTATTGAGTTGTTAAGTGAGATTGTCTATTTTTCAAAGTTAATGACTGTTTATGATTTTTGTTGCAGAAGTTGTAAACTCATTATTGGGATCACCCTCCTGGGTCTTGCAGAGCCCAAAGTGTAGGAGGTTATTATTAAAATCCTTGTCAGTTGGTCCAGGTCCTCCGAGCTTCCCTTGATTGGAATTGGCAATTCCATAGGTAGATTAGGAGACAAACTTGGTTTACAAGAAAAAACACCAACAAAATGGCGACTCTGCTGGGGATGCACTCAGAGGTTTTGGTTGCAGATGGTGCTGTGACAAAGTCATTAAAGTGTTGAATTATTTGTGTAACTATTGCTGAAAATATTTTTGCCTTATAGAGTCATGAGCTTGATAGGTCCATTCTCCTTGTTGGCTGAGTCAATTCTCATGAATGTTGCCAGAGAGTCTGTTATAATTCATCTTTCAATGTAAGTTTGTCAAGATTTGTCCATACTTCATGCTTATTTCATAATACCTCACAAGTTGTGAGTGGCAACTCTGAGATCTATGCACTTGTGTGCATTATTTGAGAACAACTGGGAAAGAACCCAAAAGATTGGTAGTAGAGATGAAGCGGATTCGAGCTCTTGTGATGAAATACCCTGACAAGTTGAGGAAGGAATCCATATGATGTCATATTGTTGGATATGAAGGTGTTACAGTACTTATGCTGGTTTTAGATGAATTTAACTTGTGAAGAATTTCTAGCTGTTCAAATTTTTGTCCTCTACAAAGAGGTGGCGACTCTACCAAAGAACCTAATGAAGATGTGAATACAGTTCAAGATCTACAAATATTTCCAATCAAAAGAACCATTTGCAGCTGCTGCAATAGTTCCAGGTATTTTTCACTCTTGGTTTTCAAGAAATTGTGTATTGAAACCATATGTGAACATTTTAGGAAAAATTTGGTTCCCTATTTGATGAATCTACATTATGAAAGGGAACAATAACAACAATAGTATTTCTTTCCATACTTCTGAAATGTAATATGTAACATGAGTAGAGAAGTATGTTTATTGTGAGTTATGTCTTTGAGAAATTTTAAGGCATAGGTATTCAATCAATGTTTTAGAATCATGGTTGATTTTGAAATGATGTAATTGATAACCATGTACGAAGTTGATACTGATTGAATTTGTATACAAGAGGGTTTCCTTGTGAAATGGAAAGTAAAAGTATGCAGGGAAAACAAGTTATCCCAAGTCCTCAAAGGGATTTTTCTACCAAAAGATATATGCCATTGGTCTTCAGTGGTATTGGAGGTTTCCTGAACCTAATCCCTAAAGATGTTAGAAAGAATTTGCCCATATTCACAGGGCAAAGTTCAGAATCAGCCTCTAAGCATCTACAAATTTTCATGGATGTGATGGGGGACTATGAGGTAAATCATGAGGATGTAGTTATGAAACTGTTTGTTCAATCCTTGAAGGATGATGCCAGGGATTGGTTTGCATATTTACCATCATGTTCTATAGCCTCTTGGAATCAGTTTGTGACAACCTTTGTTGAGAAATTTGGTGAAAGGGTGAATCCAAGTGAGGCGAGGAAAAACGTTTTCGAGATCCATATAAGTGAAAATGAGTTGGTCCCTATTTTCAATCTCCGATTTGCAAAGGCAATAAGAGAGATCCCAGAGTATGTAAGATAGAATGATGTTGAATGCTTGGTCGTATATCTTAGTGCATTTGGCAGTAAGATGGGATTCTTGTTAAGGGATAAAGAGCCTACAACTTTACTTCAGGCATATCAAACTGCCATGGACATTGAGAACAATTTAAAATACTCTATGATGAAAGGGTGTCTAGCTGCAAATGTTGGTTACCCAAGAACAACTCATGATTGTGGAATTCAAGGACTAGGTAATGGAAATGATTGTCAAGCTGATAATGCCTCTACTACTGTGATTTCTTCATCATCAAAATATGAAAATCATGGTGAGCTCCAAGTTGAATGTCAACAGAATTTAGGCATTGTTGATAAAAAGTCTTTTGTACAAGAGTTGTATGAAATGAGAAGACAAGAAGCAGTGGATGAGATACAGAGTGTTACTTCATGTCATGTTGTGACCAGGAATTACAAGACATGTATTGTTGATATTTCATTAGAAAATAGTGACTTTGATTATGAAAGTACAGCCCCAATATTTTGTTATGAGGATTTTAAACATGGTTTGTGTAGTGAGGTTTCTTCTTATGAAAGCCATGATGGGGTTGATAGTTGTGACTGTTATTCTGAAAGTGATGTTGAAGCATTTTCCTCACGCAAAGAATGCAACGATATAAATGTTCATAAGGTCATTCATCCACAAATGAAAGAACAAGGAACATGTGAAGAATATACTGAATGTAATTCGGGTTCAAAATCAGAAGAGCATGTTCACTGTGAGAGTGATGCGGAATTTGAAGACAAACATATGTGTGATCAACTTGTTGATTCAAAACATAATGTTGAATATGATGAAAGTGCTGATGAGTGTGCTTATGTTCCTGCTCTTCATGTTTGTTTGAATGAAGCAACGATGGAAAAATTTATGATGCATGATGAGCATGATGATAAAATGATGGATTCATCAAGCATGTATATGGGTGAATTAATATTAATTGATGATATTGAAAGGCTTGCTGACTTATGTGACAGTAAGGTTCCCGATTTTGTTGATTTGGCAAATGTTGTCAATCCATGTATGGAGGAGTCAAGCAGTGACAATAATGGTGAATCTCATGTTGATAGATGTGAGGTTGAGTATAACTACTTTTTGTTTGATGCTCCTGATTTTTAAAATGTGTACATGGAAATGCTGCCATCACATGTGAGAAGCATTTATGTCCTTGTTGATAATGATTTGTTTGAGCCTTCATTGGAGGTATTTGGTTTTGAAATGAATGATTATATGGAAAATGAATCAGAACATTTTCTCAAGCCTGAGATGAATGTATTTACTCATTCCTTGAATGTTAACGATGCATATGTTTCTCATGACCTTGATACTGAGATGTGTTCTTATGTACCTAACCCAAAGTGTCAAAAGATGGGCCTAGGTTGTAGTGATCAGTACAAGGATGCTTCTGAGTATGCATCTTTTGTCTTTGACATATGCCAAGATGATTTGCAGGGAACACACCAAATTGTTTTTGACAGCTTTCAGTTTGATTTGCAAGTTGATTTGGATCTGCAAATTGATAATCAGATTGAGCCTAATAGTTCCAGCCATACAACAAAATGTGAGTGCTATTTCTATCAACTAGAAGGAATTTTCATAGAATGTGGCAATGTGCAAGATATCAAGGCATGTTGTTTTCTACCTAAGAATGATCCATGTGATGAATGTGATAGGTTGTTGCCACATAATGATCAACATTTTGAAAGTATGCCTGAATTTCAGATGCATAGTGATTGTGAACATGTTGATAATGTTGTGAATGATTGCCTATTAGGAGGTACTAGCATGTTTAATCAGGTAGAGGGTTGTGATCAAATTGTGTTTTCATATGGTCTTGATCACTATTTTCAAATCATGCCACTTGATGAAAAGTCAAAAAATGAAGAAAGTAATAGTGGTATGACTCATTTGATTTGGTTGTCATATAATGAAGTTGAACATAGAGAAATTTTCTATTTGCCCAAAGGCAGCCTAACACTTGTGTTTGCAAAAGTGCAGTTGTTCATGTTATTACAATTTGACAAGTGCAAGCATGAGTTGAGGGGGATCAACTCTTTTTACAAAATTGTATTTGATAGAGGTAAATGCTGATTCCCATTTTTCATTTGGTGACCTAGGGTCATCAGATGAAGTTGAAAATGAAAGCTGAATCGGGGAGCAGTTCGAAGGCACTTGACAGATTCTAAATTTGGTCTACTCTCCCTAGAGAATCTGGAATCTTGCTATGCCCATGGGGGGCATACATCCCCAGATGAAGCCACTGTTGCCACTCTCAAATTTGAGAGTGCCCATTTCGAGAATTTTGCCCCTTCACTTTCAAAAATGCACCTGAGGGGTCAATCTGAGTGACCCACTTTGGAGAATCAGAACTTGAGGCATGTTGATTTCCAAGCAAAACCCATTTGCAGACATATTTGATTAACATATGTGAACGTGTGTGTCAATTTTTAGCTTCCCATGATAGGTTCTGTTAGGGTCTTGAAAAGTGAAGCTCGAGAGTTGTTGCATTGTTCTGCTATTTGCAGATTTGTCAGTTTGCGAAACAGCCTCCTGTTTGAGCTTGAATTTCGCAACCAGTTGACTGTTATGTCAAAATGAATTCTGTTATGTGTTCTTCATACCTAAATGATCTCAGATGTCAGTTTTCAGAGCCTAATGATTTGATTTTCTATTTTTAGTAGATCAAAACCAAATGCGGTTTGCTCAGTTTCACATCTACATTCCTGACAGCCCTTCTGAGTGGTCAACTTTGATCGTTAATATCTTTTGATCAAAGATGTTTCACGGAAATTCCTTTTGCACACATGCTCAAGGTACTTAAATGAACTTATGTGTCTAATGAAAGTTCTCTAGGAGTTGATTTTCTATTCTTTCAAATTGGCAATGGAGTAAGTTTTAATTGTTTTAGAATAGTCGTTGTTTCAGAAAAGTTCAGCTGAGCAACTTTTTTGATTAATATCTTTCACCTCGTGATTGATTTCTCTGAGCCATTTGCTGCACTACATTTTTGGGTCATATGTCTACATGTCTGCTCAGCTTCAGGGTATCAAGATGATTTTAGATGGGTTAATTAATTATTTTCTGATCGCGATAGGGCCAGAACTGGTGTTCCGAAAATTTTCAAGTTATGCATATCTAAAGAAAACCCATTTCTTATTTTGGCTTGAAACATCTCCAGATCCATTTTCATTAAAAATGGAGGTCATATGATGCATTATTTTAATGCACTTTAGTTGCAGCAAAGGCGTTCTAAAGGCCAGTTTACAAAGGAGGTACTTGAAATATTTTGGCGATGTGAATTTTGAGGAGATGAGTTTCCTCTAAACAAATTATAAAGTCCCTAGGCAAATTTTTGCGGCTCTAAATGTCACAGTTTGTCCGCAATAAATTTTCCCTATTTGGACGGCAGTCGAAATTAAAATTTGCATTTTTTCCTAATGTCCAAATTGCACATATTTAAAATATCTTATATATTTTAAATATTACAAAAGGAAATGTGCACGGGAATAAACAAGAATTAGGGAAAGCTCAATATATTCAATGTTTTATGAAGTTCAACTTTATAAAATTAATTTTCCTGTGCATGACAATGCTTCTTGCAAGCCTCTCCACAATTAAAATAAGTTTTTGCAGAAGCTTGCAAGGTGTGCGAGGAGAATGCTGAGAGAATAATGGTGACTTATAATTTCCATTGTAATGAAGATTGAGTTGTTTTCTTCTCCATCAGGATTCTTTTGAGTGGGCAGATTCAATATGTATTGTTGCAGGAAGTTCTCATGTTTTTGAGTTACCTGGCAATTTTTGGGGGTCCATTTGAGTTAAAATTTGCTGTTTAATGCTTTAAATTCATCCCCGAACCATTCCTAATGCTTGGATGGGGATTTTAAGAATGTTTGAGATGATTTTCGGGTGCCTGCAGCAATTAAAACGCCCTCCCATTGTCAAAAACGACTCACTGTATCACCATTTTTGAGTAGGTTGTATTGCAGGGAATGTATCAAAATTATTCAAGAGTTGAAGTCTGCCGCCATGAATAGATAATACTCAAGCAAACAATCAGAAAATTAGGGCAACCGATGCAAAGTGGAAAATGATCAACGGTGGAAAAGTCCAATAAAATGCATCTAAAATCTACACCGTCACCTGCCAAGTCGTGATCAGAAATTGCCCGAGGATTATTGATGGTGGGATGACGAGGAGATGGGAAGGGAAATAGTCATAAGCATTTAAAATTAATTGCTTTGGCTATAGTGTGGTCAAATGTATTAAATGGAGGGGCCCATTTTGTTTTTCTCTCAGATGTTAAATTTGTTTTAAGTGAAATGAGGGTAGAGAAAATCCAACGGTGGTGAAAATGAAGTTGACTCCAGCCAAATATCTGTCATTGCCCACCATATCGCAATCAGAAGGAGCACGGTAAATATGGATTGCGGGATGGCAGGAGGAAGAAACAAAATAAAACATTTGGTATTAAATGTTTTACTATAGTTCTGACAAATATTTTAAATGGTGGGCCCTATGATCTTTTAAAAGGCTTGGGTAAACGAAGTATTAAAAGGGGTAATAAATTAAATGTTTTGGCTACAGTCTTAGTAAATTTTAAATGGAGTGGTGGGGTCGGTGCAGCCAAATCTCCGCCGTTGCCCACCATTTCATGATCTAGCGATGCTCGGTAAATATTGATGGCGGGATGGCGGGGAGATGAAGAGAGAGGAGTAATTAAATTTTCTTAATATTAAATGCTTCCTAAGGTCTGGTCAAAGTAATTTTAAAATATGGTGGGCCCCAAGAATTTTCAAAGTGCACGGGTATTTCAAGTTGAATGCCAAGTATTTTTAATGGGAATTGCCATTTACTTTTGGGGGTAGGAAATGGATTTTTTATCGGGATAGAGTTTTCTTTCAGCTGTAGAATCTATTTATTGAAATGAGTGAAGAGTGGACACATGTCATTTTTCTGCTGAGGAACGAATTGGGCACATGTTTTTGAAATAGATTAAAGTTTGTTACAGGGAAATGGAGAAAATATTTTGCAGATCAGTGTTCAACGGTGGAGATGCTTCCAGATGGTTGTTCCTGTTCGGATTTAGGGTTTCTTCTGGAATCTCTTCTCCTCTTCTTATTCTTTTCTTTTCTCATTGTGAAAGAGGGAGCAAGTTAGCAAGTTAAGTTAGCAAGTAAGCTAGTCAAAATTCTGGTGTGGAGCTGCATAAAAAATTTATAAAATATGTAGTTACAGAGGCAATGCAAGTGGATTTTGTGTCATTTTGTTGTAAGATTTGAGTTTAATGGGATTTAGTGCTTCATAACAGTACTGACATTTGAGTTTAACTAACAAATCCAGGCTCATGTCTCTCCTATGTGCAAATGTATTCGAATTTTGAATGAAGTAATCAAGGGTTATTCTGTTCTTCTCACTGTTGTGGTGTGGGCAATTATGGTTTTAGCATTAATTCAAAGAATTAACTAAACTGCTTAAAAGAGATTGCAGATTGATATGTTTTGTACAAGGATTGGGTAAGAAGTATTGAGCTGAGGTACAAATTGGTGATACTGTAAGGTGATATGATTAGAGATATTACATGTTATGTGTTAAAATCTACTATGAACCATTAGGTGTTGATGAATTTGACTCCTCCAATGGATATGGCATTGGTCTGATTTGCATCTGTTCTTTGTGATGCAGTGTTTTGTTTGTCTTCACCTAGGGCGTGCTACTAAATTTTAAACATATTGATTATCCTTCACCATGAAACTATGTTATAACCATCTCACGCTCCAAGTGGTTGATATTACTGATGAACAACCAATTGATTTCAGTCTTATCCCATTCTGTTGAGCTGTTAAGTGAGATTATCTATTTTTCAAAGTTAATGACTGTTTATAATTTTTGTTGCAGAAGTTGTAAACTCATTACTGGGATCACCCTCCCGGGTCTTGCAGAGCCCAAAGTGTAGGAGGTTATTATTAAAATCCTCGTCAGTTGGTCTAGGTCCTCCGAGCTACCCTTGATTGGAATTGGAAATTCCATAGGTAGATTAGGAGACAAACTTGGTTTACAAGAAAAAACACCGACACATGTCACTTCATCAAATTCAAAATTCAAACTTGCACATTGACCAAAATGTGCTCATTCCTCAACCATTCACATCTTGACAAATGAGACTTGGCCATTGGATGTTGAATGATCCCACATTGCTTATTCTCTCTCTTCCATTTTGGAAATCTATAAATGAGGGAATCTTCCTCTCATTCTATCATCCACAATTTGAATAAACTTACTATACTCAAATCCATCATCATCCACAATCATATGCAAAGTTACTCTCTTCAACTTGAGAGAAAAATTTTCCCATTTCCATCAACTATTCATCATATTTCAAGATTTGCAATAAGGTTATGCTCAAATCTCTTTGGATATTTGACCATTTCTCATTTACACACCATTGCTACTTAAGGAATTGGGAAAGGGCCAATTGCAACACTTCATTGGCACTGATTCCCCCATAAGATCATCATGCTATTAGCTTAATTAGGAATGAATCTCTTTTGTTTCAAGTTTATTGTGTTCTTCATTTTCCTAGTTTAGTTTGAATAGATGGATTTTATGGGGAATCTCTCATACTTGTTTGCATGCATATGATCTAACAACTAATTTGTTTTGTTGCTCTTTTGCATTTGTAGGTTTAGGGGTTGACATTTTGGCGCTAGAAGGAGGAGAAAGGACGACACAACAAGAGGTCTGAATATAGGAGCGGTCGTCTCTGCTTCTTTCTTCTATGAGGTGGCTTGCTCAACTAGAAGAGCCTTTTGTTGGTGCTTGTGCTCGCACACAAGGTTTTTTTTGTGACTCTTCAAACCAAAAGCTAGAGTTTGCAAAGGAGCGGGGGGTTCTTGCTCAGTCATGGGACTATCATCCATAGTTGTTTCTAGTGGATGGATAGACTTCTGAATGGTAGAAGGAGGAATAGGTTTAGAGATGGAAGGAGGAATCGACTCTACCGCCTTGGTAGTGGGCCTCTTCCCGTTCACTCTTTTAGGGGTAGGAATGGTAGGGGGCCACAGAGGCCGAGACATAGAGGACTCTCCATGGGGAGATTTCTATCTACCATACCAAAAGGGCCTAGGCTCTATGGGTAATAAATGAAGCTCAAATGTAATATTCTTGGCCTTTTGCCAAGTGGGCACAATGGGATTCTCTCACAAGCGTGAGACAGAAGTAGATGGTACCATAGCAGAGTGAGAGGAAGCATCATGATGAACAATGGTAGGGGAAGAAGGAGGATCTTGGGACTACTTCTCTTCTTCTCTTCTATGCAACTTGGTGGCATCATTGTCATCTTTCAGGCAGGCCCTATGTGAAATAGCATAAGGAAAAGGAGGGTACCTTACTTTTGTCCTAGAGTTCCCTCTTATAGTTTTGGTATGTGTGGTACAGGAGGTCCTTCCTAGGCAGGAGAGGACCAATAGGTGTAGGCCAAAAGTAATCTAGGGTATAGTTGCCACTTGTAACTAGTGGTCTATAGCTAGTGTCATGGACACCATGTACCAAACCTCCATGATTAAATTCCAAGCACTTGTGCACAATTGACGGAACTGCATTCATAGCTACTAGCCAGGGGATTCCTAGATTTACTCTGAAGAGTTTAGACCCTAGGATGTTGTCAAACTTAAGATTCATAGATTTAGGTCCAACGAGGACCAATAGGACAATACTCCCTATAGGAGGTATGAAAATTATATCGTGTGTGCAGACAATACTTTTAGGTGCATCATATCCATCCTTGTGCACGAAGTTGATTAGCATGATCTCCTTAGTTATGATATTCACTTCAAATGTCGAATCAAAGAGAACACCTGCTATGGTATTCCCATTTATCCTAATAGGAATGTAAAGAGGAGATGGTTCCCTATTAAAGCCTATTGGTAGGTCATGCGAAGTGAAGGTTATGCTAGTACCACTACTCATGGTCTAGATGGAGGGAATAGGTTGGTATAAGAAAGAGGCCATCATGCACACCAAGCAGTACTTTTATAGAGCCTCCTAAGGTTTAGAGGATAGGACAATGACCCAATTAAGTTTTCATTACACAACACTATTGAAACCTTCCAACTATGCCTACTAGGGGTCACAGGTTGGGTTGCAAGGTGAAATCCTCACAACACTCAAACCTACAATGCTCCTAGGATATGAGGAAAGGATCTTTCAGTATCGTCAAAAGGAACAATGCATGGTTCTGGGATGACAATGTAGCATGTTGGTGTCTCACAAGTGCACTGGCATTTTTACAGCCAAAAAACTAGAGAGATAAGACTTAACCTCTTAAAGACAGACTAACGAAATAGTTTAGGAATTTCCAAACGTGCAGAATAAGATTAAGAAATACGAAATATAAAGATGAACGTGATAAAGAAAGTAGATTACTACAAGGGTGATGAAGACAATCTCACACAATAACCTTTTTGCTAGCTTGCTCCAAGATCTCTCCACCTACACACAACAAAGAGGGAAAATGTTGGGGGGATGTATAGGGGTTTGCCTTAGTTAAACCCCCCTTTTGGTGTTTCCACCACCATGGACAAGCAAGTTTGCAATGATAGAAATAATGCGATAAAGAGGAGAACACAAGAAAAGTATACAAAAGACACTACAAAATAGTACGTGCTTACTCAACCAAATGATAGAGAAGATAATAGGATCTTACAACCCCTGTTCAAAGTGCTAAGGCTAGTGGAGGAGAAAGATGAGGGGAAATCAAGCCTCTGTTGCAATGGATTTATCCTTCGCTTGCACTATCAAAGTGATGGAGTGGTAGATTGCTGCTATGAAGTGTGAAGTGTTGCTATAAAGCTTGTGGATGAATGCTCAAATTTTGAAGAGATTGTGTAGGCTTCAACCAAAGATGAAAATGGAAGAATGAATGGAGAATACGAAGAAGGAATGTAAGAAAATGGCCATATTTAGGTTGGCCAATCGAAGAAAGGCCCTACACTTCAACCTCCAATAGGAAGTGTAATGTTTCTGCAAAATCAAGCCACATGAATTTTCCATGGATGTAAGCATGCCATGCGGACGTCTATGCACTGCATGGGAATTCCTGATAGAAATTCCTCCATCGACACACAAAATGGGCACCAAGTGTGATGTGAATAGCGGGCTTATGTGGAATTAAGCCTTTGAGTTTGGTTTTCTAAAGTGAAGGGGTAAAAGGGGAGTTTGTGTTAGGGGTAAAAATTTTCTCCTCTACGAGAAGAAGGGAAAACCGATGGTGAGGATTGTCTCACAATATAGAGTATATGCAAGATCATCATGGAAAAGAAAGGCCCTTAAGTGGCAATGAAAATTCAGAAAATCAGAATTAGGCAACTTGATGTAAGAATTTGAATAAGTTATCTATATTATTTCAAAAATATGTAAGAATAGAATCTGTAGCAAATTGAATGTAGTTTCTAAACTACTAGGTTTATTTATTTATTTTAAAATATTTGGTAAAAATTTGAAATTTCAATGCAATAGTACTTAAATTTCGAGGAAAAAATAAGAAGTAGGTGTCTTTTTTATCGCCCTAACCAGAATAAAATGATAATATTTTTTTATAATATTTTAGATATAAGTAGAGGAATCATGTCCCAATGTGATTCAAAAAATGTGATATCGTTCGAAAGCTATAGATGTTTTTCAATCAACCTATCAATTAGGACTTTAATCATAATTCAAATAGAAAATGAATAATAATTATTTATTAAATTCAAAGTAAACCATAATTTATATTGGTTGAAAGATGAGAGTCTCCTTTAAAAAACCTTTTTCGTTTCATCAATTTTAGGTTAAAAAAAGTCATCAGCCACATGGGCCATCATATCACTTACATAACACCACTTTTTGGCTCATCATGATCCTACACATACCCGATAAGTAATAGAAAAAATGGTTAAAAGGGCTCAATGCTAGAATAGGACACATTATATAGAAAGTATCATAGCCATGGCTCACTATTGGAGTATAGAAAGAAGCTATAGAAGAAATGTTACATAGAGAACATGATCTCAATGCAACAAAGATTCCACTACAATAGCTGCAACACCTTCGTGTTTTGTTTGAATGATTGTAGACACCTTCTACTCAGCACATTTGGTAATCCAACACTTGAAATTTTACATTTCTCTACTCAATTCCACATCACTCACATCATACACTTCACACATTCATCTATCTTGCATCTATCTTGACCTCCTTTAACAATTCAACTCATACTTATACCATCCTCAACCTTGAAATCCTCTCCAAGGTTGGCAATGCACCTCAAATATGCAAATTAAATTAGGTCGATGCCAAAAAACTTACATGATAGATAGAATTGAATGTGTACCATACCAAAAAATAATTGGGACCAAAATAAATAACACCACTTAACCACACGCTACCAAAAACAATATTTATCATTTGCATGTATTGTAAACACTAGGTCAATCATTACTCATGCAAACACCATTATTCAATTAAGTACATGCTTGATAAAACTCAAAGATGACTTGAAAACCATGCTCCATGCTTGAAAATAACCAAGAATATTCGTCAAATACCCTAAAATCCATCAAACTCCTTCCCAATAACTTCCACCTAAAGAATGTACAAACCCAATACACTTAGACAACTCTGCCAAACACTGTTACTTGAAAACTTATAATTTGAGGTAGACAACTCTACCAAACACTGTTACTTGAAAACTTATCATTTGAAGCACCAAGCCTCAAATCCTCTTGATTAAGGAAAACAACCAATATCATCAACACACATTCAAATTTGCAATACATAAAGAATAACTGTGGAGAAATGTAGAGCCAAAATATTTCTTCCAAACACCTCTGCAATACTCAGTCACACACTAGTGAACATGACTTCTACTATACAATGTTCCAACATACGATCTCTTGAATATAACATCTTTGAACATCTCTCACCAATATATCTTAACCAGATAGGCATAGCATCAACATATAAGAAATGAAAATCACATCTTAGAGAACATTTTGAACCATTGAACACACCTTCATCACAGTGTTTTTCTCTATTCTTCAAATTTTCTCAAAATCACTTGGAAACTAAGCACCCGAGTCATCATATCCAAAATCTTCATGATAAAGATAGCTCCATGTACTCACACACTTGCTCAATATCTCAACTATACATGCACACCTAAACACTTTCATTAACCAATTGACACAAATGACTAAACATATGGTTGACATCAATGACAACACCGACTTCTCCAAACTTTCAACTATCTCCCTCTTTTTCATTGATGGAAACATAAGATGTGAAAAACCATCAAATACAACATATACACTCTCCCTTTAACAATAATGGTTAGAAAACATACACACTTTCCCTTTGAAAACAAAGAAAGATAATACACACACTCTCCCTCTTTATGGATATGCATTTTCACATGATTATCTCTCCCCCTTTGACATAAATATAAAAGGAAATATTTTTTTTATTATTATCTCCCTTTGATATTATACACAACTAACTACAACAATCTACAACTTGAATTCACTCTTAGCACCTCTAAAACTAGTTCATTTTTTCAACAATACTACTCCCTTGACTATAACAACCAATTGTTCTTCATCAACTTTTTCTTTTTTGTTCAGATTACTCTCCCTTAGGAGCACACACCAAGATCTATAAAAATCTATAATAACTCTACCTACTCCCCTTGATAGGTAGCCACCAACACTAGTATAGAATAAAGGATAGATCATGAGATCCACTAGATTGATGCATCATAGACCACTCTGATATCCTTTAATGTTTTCCTCATCCACAACACTTGTGTGTAGCAAGATACTTCTGCAATGTATTCAACCTCAGCACTAGATAAAGAAATTGGATCTTGTTTCTTACTTACCCATAACACCAATCTATATCTAAGAAAGAATACACCACCACTTTTACTTTTCCTGTCATCCACACAACCAGCCCAATTTGCATCTATATAATCAAAATATTAAATTAGTATCCTTTGGATATCATAAGCCATGATCTAAAGTTCCTTTCAGGTGTTTGAATATCCTCTTCACTTGTTCAATATGTGACCCTCTAGAATCTTCTTGAAATCTAGCCACAATATAAACTACATGCATGATATTGGGTCTAGCAGTAGTTAGATATAGAAGTCCACCTATCATAGATATGTATTTGCTTTGATTATCCTTAAGGAATTTATCATTCTTTCTCAATTTTCAACATAAAACCATAGGAGTACATATCGACTTGGAGTTTTCCATTCCAAACTTCTTCAACATTTCTTTAACATACTTTAATTGTGAAATGAATATGTCTTTATTTGTTTGACTAATTTATAGCCTAGGGAAGAAATTCATCCCCCCAAACATAGGAACCTAAAACTCCTACATATCTTCTACAAACTTCCTACACATAGCCTCATTTCCTCCAAAAATCATGTCATCAACAAATAAAACTACAATAAAGATTTGATCTATTTAAACCTTAAATTAAAGGCTACTATATGGTGTTCCTTTATTGAATCATTTTTATTTCAAATACTTATCTTACCTCTCATACCAAGCTCTAGGAGATTTCTTCAATCCCTATAATTCCTTCTTCAATCTGCAAACCATATTAGGTTATGTGATAACTAAAATCCTTCCAATTTTTCCATGTATACTTCCTCTTCCAACTCTCCATTCAAGAAAGCAGACTTCACATCCATCTGATACACTATAAAATACTTATGTGTTGTATTATCTAAAAACATCTTGATTGCTTCAGTAACATAGAGTAAAATCTGGTTGAAGATCTAGAACTAAAATAAACGATGTTAATCCTAATCTAAATCAATATTAATCTAAATCAAACAATAAAGAACGAATAAGTAAACATAATTAATAACTAAACAAATGAATTGAAAAAATCTCACCAAATATGCATTCACTCCTTCGAATTATCTCGATTGCTCTTCTTGATTTTTCTATTTCAATATTCTTTCCCTCAGATTTTCAGTATTGATGCAAGCATAACTTCCTCGAATGTCTAAGCAAAATATCGAAGATAAGTTTCTTCTCAAAAGTGTATGATTTCGGGAGGAGAAATAATGATAATGATAGGCCATTTTATAGATTTTGGGTTTTCGAACGATCGGCTCAAATTCAAAGATAGATTGACAGATGAGATTGATAAATGTCATGCAATGTGAGTTTTGTGTCACATAGAACGTGAGTTAGAAAATGAGTCAGAAAATACTGTAGGATAAAGATTAACTTAGAACGATAACTTAATCTTCAGTTAAGAGTCTTCGAAAATAGAAGAAATAGACTTTGTATTTCAAAGACAAAGTAAGAACTCGAAGATGGAGAATTCATTTGAATGCATACATCCATATGAGTTGGAACTAGTTAACTGACTAGTTGTGATAGAGAGTCCTCTCTCAGAGACAGTCAGATACCAAACCTGGAGATAACTGGCGGATATAAAAATAGATCTTGAGTCAGAAGGTGAGTGAATGACTTAGATAACTGAATGATAGAAGACTATGACATAAATAATTAATAAATGAATTAAATGTTAATTTAATTCAACATTCGAAAATGAAAGACTTAATTAAATAATAAAGATAATTTATTTAATTTGACCGTTGAAAAGGATAATTTGAATAATTAAATAATAAATATTTAATTATAGATAAAGGGGGCTAAATGAATAATTAAATAAAGATATTTAATTATAGTTGACATATGATAAAGGGGGTAATTAAATAATAAATTATTTAATTAAGAAGGAAGAATTAATTAGTTAGCGACATAATTAAATAAACATGATTTATTTAATTAATCAAGTTGAATAAAGGTTATTTATGAATTAATGAAAAGGAGTATTTAATTAATAGAGGAAATATGTGTTAGAAAGGTAATTAAATAATAAAAATTATTTAATCATGACCATGGATATTAGAAAATTATGCCGAAAGTGGTGCTCATAGGCCTAGACCAATTTTCGGTCTTTACAGTTTTCCCCTCTTTGATACAATGTTGTTATGACATTGTGTCAAAGAAAATATGCCCCGATTGTGCCCCAGCATAAAACAAGTTAGGGTATGCCCCCTCGAGAAATTTGACAATTTTTTGAAAAATTTCAAAAAAATTAGGAAATATTCCTGATAAGTCAATTTGATAGTCAGAAATGTTATGGAGTTGACAGAATTGAATTTGGAAGTGATACAGATGTGTACGGGTCAGTAGAAGGTGAAAGGTTAAGTGGCCAATAGAGAAGGACAGAAGAAATACCACCCAAACCCTAGCTATAAATAAGAATTAGGTTGAAAACCAATTCATTTGCACCCGGAAGAGTTTGCAAAACTAAGAATTTGCTCTGACTGGTGGACGAAAATGGCAGCCATTCCCTATGTTGCGCATCAAGGATATCGGATCTGGACCTTCAGGTGGCCAGCCGATGCAGGACCACCAGTATGTACCTGAAAATGAACTCTTGAAATTAATTTTTGCACGTATTTCTAGGCCTCTAAAATTTAATTAGCATATGTGGTCTTTTGGGATCGATGCATATGCTGTCGTATTCGCCACATTTGACTACAAAACGACGCATGTGCAAAAACATGTCTAGGCTAGGTTAGGCATTTTAGGGATTAAACTCATTTGTTTGAAAATGCACCGCATATGTAGTTATGGAATGCATCTGCATTAGAAATAAACACATGTAGGGTAGTGAACCACATGTGCATTAGTGAAATGCAAATGTAGCAGGTAGACAAGCTTAGAAAATGCACCGTATTTGGTTTTTTGCATCACATTTGTAAAAGATAGAATTTGTTTAGGTAATGTGCAATGCATATGTAATATGCAATGCAAATGAGTTGTCATTCAACACATTTGTATGAATGCACCGCATCTATTAAAGTGAGCCGCATTTGGCTGGTAAAATCTTCTAAATTTTTTTTGACATGTTGGTTGAAATGCAGGTTGTATTAGATCCTATATATGCGTGGGAGACATGTCCTGGACATTCGATCTGAGAGATCGTTTGAGTACTACACAGATACGACTTCTGTGTAGACTTGGTCTATGTCACTATCTTTCGATGCCCACTATTCGGGCGAACAGGGGGATGCTTATTGCGTTGTGCGAGCGATGGCACTCTAAGACATCTTCATTTCATATGCCAACTGGGCAGGTGACTATCACATTGGAGGATGTGTACAGGATACTAAGAATTCCGATTAGAGGAGAGCGGGAGATGTACGATACCCAACACGGATTGACTGAGCTAGCCATATTTTATCAGGTTGATGATATTAGTAGGCTCAACATTGAGCACTATGAGATTAGATGGCCGATTTTGGCAGATAGATATGAGAGGATGTACTGTATACTATGTACACTTATAGGTGGGATAGTATTACCAGATCGATAGGGTCATGGTTTTCTTGTCAGATGGGGAGAGATGTTAGTGGGGATGTTAGAGAGAGATACCGTGTATGCCTAGGGTCCATGTCTATTAGGGATGTTGTATTTTCACTTACATGATATTGCATATAGAGACAAACAGTCACTGAGTTGTGGGACCACTCTGTTGATGGTTTGGGCATGGGAGAGGATAGCTATTTTTTCGTCCTCTAGTTACTATAGAGCAACGGGAGAGATCTCCATATGTATTCTGGTACACGAGACACATTACTCAGAGCCATGTGGGGGACACTAGATATTGGAGACATGCGCTCGACATTGTAGATCAGTTCACGTGGAGACCATACTTGGACTATGAGGAGTGGTCTAATGAGGATAGACATTTTCCGTACTGCAGACAGACACAGTACCTAATTAGGAGGATTGTTTCGAGTGTGGACATCATAGAGCTATAGTTGCCAGATAGAGTTTTGAGACAGTTCAGCGAGATTCAAGATGAGCCTTGGAGTAGAGCAGAGTTTGCTCATTCGTCTAGAGAGGTTCCATATTGGGGGCCCATGATTCCAGTTGCTACTGTAGAGGCAGAGATATAGGCTTTACAACCAGTACAGTGGGGATGGAGAGATGGAGCAGCAGATCTAGGGACTACTGTTGCATATGACGCATGGTGGGTGGAGGATCGTTCTATTCCATACACCGATCTGGATCAACCAGAACCAGTTGAGAGACAAGGCACAAGACCGAGAGGATGGTGGAGAGGTGGAGGTGCCAGATTTGGAGGGAAGGGTGATGATGGTAGAGGTGGTAGACGAGGATAGAGAGGGTGGAGAGGCGATCGGGTAGGTGGACTTTCACCTATTCGAGAGGCAGTGGTAGAGGATGTACCGATGTTGGACATCGGAGGTGGAGCTGATGCATAGGTTGGAGATGAGCATGCTTCCAAGGAGGCAGTTGTAGAGGAGCGAGCTGATGTGGATATGGATATGGATATAGACCCTCTAGGTATTCTAGCAGGATATGGGGAGGATGATGTTGAGGAGGAGGCACCTATGGAGGAGCAGGAGAGAGAGATCAGAGATCGGATTGTGGAGGGGAGACGGGAGGATGATGCCCCTAGGGATGGTGATAGAGAGGCCATGGAGGAGAGACTAAGACTAATGATAGCAAAGCTTGATGCTATGTAGATAGAGAGAGACAGTGCTCATGCAAAGAGAGACAGGGCGTGCGCAGATAGAGACAATGTCCGTGCAGAGAGAGATAGTGCACTCATGGAGAGGGATCAAGCCATAGCCTGACGATAAGAGATAGCGAAATAGTTTACAGAGGTTAGACACCTTTACATTGGGTCTTCATCTGATGGCATGGTATAGGAGTTAGTCAAATCATTTGAAAGAGCATCATATTATAGGGATTCATATGAGTCAGTTGTACCAGCAAAGAGACGAGCTCCTAGATTTTTAGAGGTTCGCAATCAGAGATCATAGAGCAGAAGTCATACCATGACACATTGTATAGAGGGTGTGGTAGGACTACCAAGGATAGGTCCGTATGATAGGCCTTCAACCTCACAAAGAACACCTCTGAGACAGTAGTGGTAGTGGGACATGATGATATGTTTTTATACATGTAGACATTGTATTATGATCAAAGAGCCCGCGAGCTCATTTTTATTTATGGATACATTCTGACATTGTACTGTGACACATTATTTTGAGCGATATATATATAATTTTGGCAACTTTTGTATGATATACAATTCTATTTTATGATGATGCATTGCTTCTATATGATTATGTTTCCTAGAAGATGTATGTATATGTGTTATGAATGAATGTTTCTACATGATATGAGTTTATGCAGTTTATGAGGTTATGGATGTCTTAATTTACTTATGATAATGGATGTAATGCTCTATATGATGTTATGTATATATGATGGTGAAATGCATGTAATGTTTTCATTATATACCTTATAATGATGAAATGCCTATTATGTAATGATTTCGTAAATATGTAATGAAGATGTTAATGCAGTGTAACTATATGAAATTTCTATAGAATGTGTGCAAGTGTGGATTATCTAATGTTTTTGTTGTGTCACATAACTTTATCATTATGTCAGAAAGAAGAAATGCTAGCATGATGAATATAGAATGTTAGTAAGAAATAACGAAGGTTGATTGATTGAAAAACATATGATCTTTGATATTTTTCCAAATATGCTATGCTTGCTTTTTATCATCATTGGGTGGGACATGACACAAATGGATAGTACACACCATGATATAAGATAGACCATAGTGTACAAAGTCATCCATCTATGAAAAACAAATAGTCTTAGACAAGGAATATCTTAACTCATACTAAGGACAAAATTTCCCCATTCGTTTTGTCGAGACAAACCACAGACAACAAACAAATAAAAGATGGGTCATGAGACATCATTGCTCCTCTAGATTCTTGTTAGGACATCCTTGAGGAAACTATGCATAGGAAAAACAAAAAATTAGGCTTGACATTGAGCACTATGAGATCAGTAGGCCAGTAAACTTTGTTGTGGGACTATATCAGTAGGATCGACATTGAGCACTATGAGATCAGATGGTTGTTTTTGGTAGATAGATACGAGAAGATTTACTACATACTATGTACACTTATAGGTGGGATAGTATTAGGAGATCGACGGGGTCATGGTTTTCCTATCGGATGGGCATATATGTTGGTGGGGATGTTAGAGAGAGAGATCATGTATGCCTGGGGTCCATGTCTATTAGGGATGTTGTATTTTCACTTACATGATATTGCATATAGAGACACATAGTCGCTGAGTTGTGGGACCACTCTGTTGATGGTTTGGGCATGGGAGAGGATAGCTACTTTTGATCCTTTGGTTACTATAAAGCAACAGGAGAGATCTCCATATTTATTCTGGTACATGGGACACATTACTCAAAGCCATGTGGGAGACACTGGATATTGGACACATTTTCTCAACATTCTAGATCAGTTCACATGGAGACCATACCTGGACTGCGAGGAGTGGTCCAATGAGGATATAAATTTTTCGTATTGCAGATAGACACAGTACCTGATTGGGAGGATTGTTTCGAGTGTGCACATCATAGAGCGACACTTGAGAGATAGAGTTTTGAGATAGTTCGGTGAGATTCAAGATGAGCCTTGGAGTAGAGAAGAGTTTGCTCGTTCATCTAGAGAGGTTCCATATTGGAGGCCCATGATTCCAGTTGCTACCGCAGAGGTAGAGATACAAGCTTTACAACCAGGATAGTGGGGATGGAGAGATGGAGTAACGGATCTAGGGACTACTATTGCATATGATGCATGGTGGGTGGAGCATCATCCTATTCCATACACCGATCTGGATCAGCCGGCACCATTTGAGAGATGAGGCACAAGACTGAGAGGATGATAGAGAGGTGGAGGTGCTAGAGTTGGAGGGAGGGGTGATGATGGTAGAGGCAGTAGACATGGATGGAGAGGGCACAGAGGAGGACGGGTAGGTGGACTTTCACCTATTCTAGAGGTAGTGGTAGAGGATGTACCAATGTTGGACATCGTAGGTGGAGCTAATGTATAGGTCAGAGATGAGCATGCTGTCGAGGAGGAAGTTGTAGAGGAGTGAGTTGATGTGGATATGGATATGGATATAGACCCTCTAGGTATTCTGGCAGGATATGGGGAGGATGATGTTGAGGAGGAGGCACCTATGGAGGAGCAAGAGAGAGAGATTAGAGATCGAATTGTGGAGAGGAGACAAGAGGATGATGCCCCTAGGGATGGTGATAGGGAGGCCATGGAGGAGAGACTAAGATTGATGACAATAGAGCTTGATTCTATGCAGATAGAGAGAGACAGTGGTCATGCAGAGAGAGACAGTTCTTGTGCAAAGAGAGACAGTGTCCGTGCAGAGAGATAGTGCACTCATGGAGAGGGATCAGGCCATAGCCTGACGATAAGAGATAGAGCAACAGTTTACAAAGGTTAGAAACCTTTGTAGTGGGTCTTCATCTGATGGCATGGTACAAGAGTTAGTCAGATCAGTTGAGAGAGCATCATATTACAGGGATTTATATAAATCAGTGGTACTAGTAGAGAGACGAGCTCCTAGCTTTTCAGAGGTTTACAGTCAGAGATCATAGAGCAGGAGTCATACCAAGACACAAAGTATAGAGGGTGTGGTAGGACAGTCAAGGACAGGTCCATATGACAAGCCTTCCATCTCACAGAGAGCACCTCCGAGGCAGTTTCCACCACCTTCACCATGAGATAGTAGTGGTAGTGGGACATGATGATATGTTTTTATACATGTAGACATTGTATTATGATCAGAGAGCCTGTGAGCTCATTTTTATTTATGGATACATTCTGACATTGTACAGTGACACATTATTTTAAGCGATATATATATGATTTTGGCGGCTTCTGTATGATATGCTGTTCTATTTTATGATGATGCATTGCTTCTATATGATTATGTTTCCTACATGATGTATGTATATGTGTTATGAATGAATGTTTCTATATGATATGAGTTTATGCAGTTTATGAGGTTATGGATGTCTTAATTTACTTATGATAATGGATGTAATGCTCTATATGATGTTATGTATATATGATGGTGAAATGGATGTAATGTTTTCATTATATACCTTATAATGATGAAATGCATATTATGTAATGAATTCGTAAATATGTAATGAAGATGTTAATGCAATGTAACTATATGAAATGTTTATAGAATGTATGCAAATGCAGATTATCTAATATTTTGGTTGTGTCACAGGACTTTATCATTATGTCAGAAAGAAGAAATGTTAGCATGAATGAATATAGAATGTTAGTAAGAAATAAAAAAGGTTTATTGATTGAAAAACATATGATCTTCGATATTTTGCCAAATATGCTATGCTTTCTTTTTATCATCATTGGGCAGGACATGACAAAAATGGATAGTACACACCATGATATGAGATAGACCATAGTGTACAAAGTCATCCATCTATGAAAAACAGACAGTCGTAGACAAGGAATTTCTTAACTCATACTAAAGAAAAAATTTCCCCAGTCATTTTGTCGAGACAAACCATAGATAACAAAAAAATAAAAGACGGGTCATGAGACGTCATTGCTCCTCTAAATCCTTGATAGGAAATCCTTGAGAAAACTAGTAACATGACTCAAAAACTAAAGGTCAAAGGACAGTTGACAGACAACAGACAAATAAAAAGAGCCCTGAGACATCCTTGCTTCTCTAAATCCTTCATGGGACATCCTTGAGAAAGCTAGTAACCGGACTAAATTCACAAATTGATAAAAAGATAAGACAAAATAAGATATAAAGTCATAAATCCAAATAAAATTATTCATCAAAACTTGATATTGTGGGATTGTTTGATCGTTTGATTGTTTGATGTTTGACATAGCGTAATGTGAGGGATGACACATACTGCAATAAGACGTTGAGTCTGGTTTTGACTTGGTGACTATCTGTATAAGGCATGACAAAGCCTGGTTTTAGAAAAGACATGTGTCATATAAGACGTTGGAGCCTAATGATGTTGATGCAACAAGCTACATGAGGCTATGAAAATTTGACGACATTTGTTGAAAAGAAAGACATATCTTGCAAAGAGATAAGTTGATCACTTTGACAATGTGTTTGATATTGACTTGATGACTGTTTGAGATGTTGCCTTGTTAATGCATGACTTGTTTTGATTCCTTAACTAATTAAAAGTGTTTGTGTGTATTGATCGTATATGACATGAGATGATACCCTAAAGGACTAACCTAATGTGGCTAAAGTCATGCATCTAAGTGAATGATATGCAATGTGTGTGATAGTGAATTGTGATAAACCCTATTGGACTGACCTAGTGTGGTCTTGAGAGCTCATCAATTGATTAGCCTTTCCTATGTTGTACACGCAGAGACCTCATAGTTCGACACGACCAATGACTTTGAATGTACAAAGAGTCATGATTTTAATGTGTGTGATACATGACAAACCTAGATAGACAGACCTAATGCTTTGGGGGCACATCGATTGATGGCCTTGCCTACGTCCCAGTCACAGAGGCAACATAGTTCGACTATGTCTACAACTGACCTAACATGATTGACTTGACATGACTGACGATGTTTTTGGGATTTTTTGACATGTTTTGATTTTTTTGGATTTTTGAAGTTTTCTACTATTTTTGGATTTTTCTCAGGACATTTTCCAATGGTGCAATGTTATGTACAAGGTCTTCATGGAACAGAACAAGGATTTTCCCCCATTCGGGAATAAGACATGTGAGATGGAGTGGGGAGTGTGACAGAATGGACGTTGATGTCAATCATTCCAAGAAAATGGATAGGACAACCATTTATTATGAGGGATGGTGAAAAATTCTAATTGGAATTATGGTAGACGGAAGAGTGAGTTTGACTACACATGGCACCTATTTGCCAGGTTTTCACCATGGTACTTATCCATAGCGCCATCAAAGCAGTTTTCACTATTGGATGGATTATTTCTATTTACTTTTTTGTTATTTTTGGTGTTACAAAGATGCCTATTTGCCAGGTTTTCATCAAGTTAACCATTTTTTCATTTTTTTATTTTTTTTTTGTATTTTCTAGATTAAGACAGATTCTTCGAAGCTACGCATAGAACCTTTTCAGATGCAGGCTATTGATTGGTGACAAAAGTGGCTCTCCTTCAAGAGTAGAGAGTTGGTACGCTCCTGACCCAAAAGCTTTTGTGACAATATAAGGCCCTAGCCAGTTAGTTTCAGAATTTCCTGGCTTTTTCCATTCAACTTGATTCTTGGGATTCTCCATTAAAACCAAGTCACCAATGTCAAATTTTCTATTTAGAACTTTCCTATTATAGCTATGATGAAGATGATTTTGATATGCTTGCAAATGATCTAGTGCTTTCTATCTATGTTCATCCAATAATTCTAGTTCTTGTAATCTGGATACATGGTATTCCTCATCATCAATTTGACCTTTCAAGGATACCCTCAAAGAAGGAATTTCAACCTCAATACGTAAGACAGCTTCGGACCCGAATATGAGGGAGTATGGAGTGGCACTAGTGGGAGTACAAATGCTTCTTTGGTAAGCCCATAAGGCAGGATTTAGCTATAGGTGTCAGTCATGACCAATATCATTGACAGTCTTCTTCTAGATTCTAATAATGGTTTTATTAGATGCTTCGACTTGGCCATTACCTTGTGGGTAATACGGGGTGTAAAAATGATGTTTGATATGGAACTCTTCACATAAATGGTGTACTTCTTGGTTTTTGAATGGGTGGCCATTGCTTGTGATTATGGATTGGGGTACACCATACCAAAAAATGATATAGTTTAAGATAAACTTGGATATTTTCATGTCGGTGATATAGGTCATGGGAATAGCTACAATCCATTTGGTGAAGTATTCGGTGGCAGTTATGATGAATTTATGGCCGTTGGATGATGGAGGGTGTATCTTACCTATGAGGTCATGTCCCTATTGGGAAAAGGGCCATGGTGATGTAATTAGACGAAGCTCCTATACTAGTGCTCTTATCAAATCTCCATGTATCTAACACTGTCTACATTTCTTTACAAAGATATATGAGTCTTTCTCCATTGTAGGCCAATAATAACCTAGTCTCGTAATCTTATGCACTAAAGTAGGACCACTCGAATGGGATCCACATATACCCTTGTGTACCGCTCACAAATTTGTTTGTGCTTCTTCAACATTGATATATATCATTAGGGCATTATCTAAGGTACGTCTATACAGGGTATCTCCAATGATGGTGTACTTAGCTGACTTACGGATGAAGGTTCGGGATTGGTTATTTGACAGGTCTAGAGGTAAGGTTTGGTTAGTTAGATAGTCAAATATGTCTTTATACCAAGGGGAAGTAGGACCAAAAATTTTACATACCATCACATAATCGGGGACATCATAGGTGGGGACCAACAAATGTTCAACCAAAAACTCAAACTTAGGCATGTTACTCGGAATATCCAATAAGGAACCCATGATTGCCATAGCATCTGCAACCTTGTTCTAAATATGTGGTATCTGTTTAAAGGAAATATCATTAAAGTATTATTTGAAACTGTCATCCATGCACTTGTAGGGGGCAAGTTTCTCATCCTTAGTCTCATAATCATCATTTACTTTCCGGACTACAAGCTGAGAATCGCCAAAAACATGTAGACTCTTAATCTTCCATTGTGCTGCCATTTTTAATCCTATCACTAAGGCTTCATACCCTGCTATGTTATTGGTGCAAGGGAAAGAAATCCTAAATGATTTAGGAATTTTTTCACCTTGAGGTGTAACAAATAGAATACCTTCTCTTCACCCATGTTGTGTATGTGACCCGTCAAAGTATAATTTCCATTCGGTTCTAGTGTCAATGTTGAAGATAAATTTATTAGGAAAATCTACCACTAAAGGATGGTCTACCTTCATGGGTGCCTCTGCTAACTGATCTGAAATCACCTATCCTTTTATAGCCTACCTCTCTACATATTGGATGTCATACTCACTAAGTATCATAACCCATTTAGCCAATCGACCTATTAATGTTGCCTTAGGAGATATTTGAGGGGATCAATCTTTGCAACCAACATTGTTTGTCGATTGAGCATATAGTGCTGAAGTTTGTGGGTAGCAAAGACTACCGCAAGATAGGAAAATTCTATGTTGTTGTAATTCAATTCATATCCTACCAAGGTATGACTGATGTAGTACACTACTCTCTCATCACCTTGATCATTGTTTTGTGCGAGAAGAGCTCCTAATGCTGACTGAGTTGCTGAAATGTATAGAATCAATGGTTTTCCATCTATAGGTGGCATTAAAATAGGTGGAGTGAGCAAGTAATCCTTTATTTGTTGGAAATCATCTTGACATTTAGGTTCCCACACAAATGGTACTCCTTTCTTCAATAAATATTGAAATGGGTGTATTTTATCTGCCAGTAGTACAATGAAATGCCTGATGGACTATAATCTTCCCTGAAGGGTTCTTAGTTGACCAATTCTAACTGGAGGAGGCATTTCTATGATATATATTACCTTCTTTGGATCCACTTCAATGCCTCTTCAGGAAATCATATACCCTAGAAGTTTCCTTGATTTTACTCCAAAGACACAATTCTTTGGATTTAGCCTGACGTTGTAATTCTCTAACCTCTGGAATATCTTGTCTAAAACCTTCAAGTGATCTTCCTTTGTTTCTGATTTAGCTATAATTTCATCTACATAATCTTCCATGAGAGTGTGTACAAAGTCATGGAAAATCCTAGGCATTTCCCATTGATAGGTAGCTCATGCGTTCTTAAGCCCAAAAGACATAACATTCCAATAGTATGTGCCCCATGGACACGTGAAAGCTATCTTGTGTTGGTCTTCAGCTACGATTTTGATTTGGTTATATCCAGAGAAACCATCCATGAGGGATAGCATCTCGTATCCTGCTGTAAGATCTACTATCATGTCTATGTTTGGCAAAGGGAAGTGATCCTTAAGACATGCCTTGTTGATATCTCTAAAGTCTGTGCAAATGCAGATGCCCCCAATTGGTTTAGTCACTGGCATAAGATTTGAAAACCAGTCTGCATAGTCTATAGTTCTTATAAATCCAACATCCAAGAGTTTCTTAAGTTTTGTCTTGACTAGTAGAGCAATCTGTGGATGCATCTTCCTTAACTTCTGCTTGACTGGCTTAATACCTAGCTGTAATGGTAAATGGTGCAATATTAGGTTTGGATCCAGCCTAGGAATGTCAGTGTACGACCATGCAAAGTTTATCTATCTCTTTTTGAAGAAGTCCTTAAACTCAAGTTTTTCTGTCTCTGTTAAAAAAGCTGCAAAATATACCATATGAGGATTCTCTTTTGTACCTATGTTGACATCAAAAGAATCTTCTACTAGCATCAGTGACTTTTCCTATTCAACGGGGAGAATATTTAGACCTCTATCCTTGGGTGCCTCTGAGAGGTTTTCACCCTTAGATACATCATTTATTTTGACTGTTTCTTCGTCCAAAGGTGCCTTTCGATTTTCACCTAGGGACTCATCATTTTTCTCATTTTTCTCATTTTTATTCTTATCTTCATTTTTGCAACTAGAGGTGTAAATAGACTCCCCAAAATATGCTTTGTCATCCAAGTCTATGGTAAAACCATCTTTATGATCCCCTCTTGGTATTCCTTCTCGAAGTCCCATGAACTCAGTGATTGCCTCATCGTTCTTGAATGTATCTATGATGGGTGTACCTTTTTGATCCTAGTCGATAAGTTCGGGATATATGAGAGTCATGTCATCATTGGAGTTATTAAAGGTAGCAGTTGACAAGGTGAATATAGAGTGGTTGACATGATCACATAAGTTTTGGACTAACTCCTTCTTGTTCTTTTTCCTATGGGTAGAGAAACTTTGTTGTGGGACTATTGTAAGGGCTGAGTCGTCAGAAGATGGTTCGATAGGTGCCCAAGATGCATGATCAAGGGTTTCCCAATAATAGTGTTTATGCCATTCTTCTTTAGAAAAGTGCTTCCTATGACGGGGACTAGATGGTTTTGGTACAAGTTTTACCTTTAGGTCCAATTCTCCGAAGAGATCATCTATGTTCATGGTACTGGTAGAGGAAAAACAATCCCATTCACAATCACTTGTGTCGGGAGATTCATCATAAACTGGGGGAAGTGATTTGTGAGATTCATCATAGACTGGGGGAAGTGGTTCGTGAGATGTCTCGATGCTTGCATAAGCACACTCTTTCTCTTGAAATGGTGATGAAGTACTAGGAAACCCAATTCCAAGTGGCTGAAACCCTAGCCCTAGGTATTTTGGTTGTGGTGAGATAGTGATCGGTTTCATCCTTCCATTTTGATGTAGTCCTAACCCACTATGCCCATCATAGCCTTCATTTTGCATTATATGAAAGCCTTTTCCATATTGGTCCTTAGCTATTTGAATAGATTGCAAGGGGTATTCATTGTCTTCTTGATACAACAAGGAGGTAATATCACCTTGATCCACAATTTCTTCACTTAACTCTCCCCATTTGGTCAATGTCATTGTAGGGGGAACATAGAATGTGACTACTAACTATCTTCTATCTGCCATAGGTAAGCCATATGCCTTAGGTGGAACCAGTTGACTGACATAGTATGATGCCTTTATGTAATATTCTCCACAACCCTTGTCTTGGATCTTGACCTTAGGAGTGGATGATTGTGGTTTGAATGAAATGGACTTAGTAAGCTATGATGGGTCAACACATAGGGATAAGGTGGATGATGAAGCTTCTTGGTTAACTGGTACCTGTCATTGTGGAATTTCCCTTAGGCTTGTACAATAATAAAACAGATCTGGATCACCATCAATCATGATCTCGGTGCCATTATATGCGAATTTAAGACATTGGTGATATGTTGAAGGTACAACTTTCGTTGCGTGTATCCAAGGTCTACCTAACAATAGGTTGTACAAAAGGGTGAGATCCAAGACTAGGAAGCCGGTGTTCATGATTGCTGGGCTAATTCTGATAGGGAGTGTGACAACTCCTTTGGATGATCTTTCCTCATCATCGTAATCCTTGATGACTATACTCTTAGAGGTATCTATGCAATCTTCTGAGAATCCTAATTCCTTAAGAAATTTTAGGGTACACAGGTTCAATGTAATACCCCTCCGTTTTGTTTCTTGTTCAAGTTGCTTTATGCTATGTTTGGTTGCAATTACTTTGATACTGGATACATTTTGTTATGATGTTTTGATTGTTACTATTGAGCAACAACTATTATTGTGGGATGTAGTTATCTGATTATTGTTTCACATGCATTATGGATTAATGATGTTATAGAGTTAACATGAGATGTTATTATGAGATTATTGGAATTATGATGGAAGTGTCAGTTTTGATGAGTGTATTGGTGAAGAAGACGAGTTCACATCACTCGCTTGCGAGCGCCCTGTGAATCCGTAATTCCTTCTTCACGGTGTGTATTATATGCTGGATATATTGTATGATGTTGTTTACTTGGTTGCAGGATTGCAGGTACATGACATCGACTCCACCTAGCTTCACAGGTTTGAGCGTGTCGATCCAACGGTTAAGTTGAACGGGAGATAGTAGCTAGGTAACATGTGTCAAGTCTATACCCTAGCCTTAGTGTGTCGTCAGTTGTGTTTGTCGAGTCATTGTCTGTGTTGCTTTGATGTTATTTAATTCTGAAGCATTCTTGATTTGAAAATAGATATTTAGAATAATTGCATTTAAATCATGTTGATGGTTATTTAACTTAAATAATGCAATGTGGATAAAAGTTTATATTTGAATTAATTAATTATATTTAGATTATTTAATTAATTTAATTTGATCAAAGGGGTTGAATTTAGTTATTAAATAATTAAATTAATTAATTGAACGTGATGCAAGAGAATGAAAGGAAATAAAAGAATTAAAATTAATTTTGGAATTTAATTCCAACGTGTGGCAATTAAATTAGAAATTGTAATTAAATGTTTATTTGGGAAATTGGTTGCAACTTTGGAAATTAATTTATTATTTGAAATTGTGTTTTAAATTGAAAGTGGGTTTTTGAAAAGTGAAATTGAAATTGAAATTGAAATTGAAATTGAAATATCTAATTTGCATATAATGTGAATTAGGGTTGTAAATATTGAAATTGAAATTGAAATTGAAATATCTAATTTGCATGTAATGTGAATTAGGGTTGAATTAGGTATTTTTGATTTATAAGGATATATGTTTTAATTTTAGGGTAGAAAAATCTTTTAGAAAGAGAAAAATACATTTTTACAGCAGGGAAGAAATTTTGGAAAATTTGCACAAGGGTTTGAAGAAAGTTTGATTGTAGAATTGATTGAAGGAAAGATTGTTTGCATTTGTTGGATTTTGGATTGGATTCATTGGAGGATTGAAGAAAATTCAGGAAATCTTTGGAGGAGGCTTGTATCGGAAATTCATCTCTTCCTGTAGCTTCTTGTACCAGGTTTTCCTCTTTGTGTTTTATTGTTCTTGATTGTTTTCTTTAAAATAGTAATGATTAAATATTTGTTTGTTAAATCTGTTTTAAAAAATAAATTTGATATTAGAAGAATAGAATTAAATAAATTTACAGCCTTTGCTTGTGAAAATTCTTGAGTGAAAATTGTGAAAACCTTAGTTGAATTTAAATTATTTGGAGAAATTAATTTTATTGTTATTGAAATTAAACATAGAGATTGAACAAGGCATTTAGAATGTTTTTAGAAAATGAAACCCTTTGTTATTATTAAAAATCGGATTTAAAAATCTGCAGTATAGTTATATTTTCATGGTAAAATGGTCTGATTGTGCCGCCTATAACTTTAGTTTCACAAACTGGGTTTTCAGGAAATTTAAAGGGTTTTTTCATTTTGAAATTTTCTAACCCCTATCCAAAAATCTCAAATACTTAGATCGTTGTTTTTGAGTTATGCTTAAAACATGAGACTGCTGTTAAATTATTTTCCCATGGTTGTTTTGAAAATAAAATAATAATAAATTGATATTTATGAATATTAATATTTTATGTATTGTTATTATAATATTAAAATATTATTTAATAATATTTTATATTATAATTTATAATACTAAAGTATTATATTTATTTATATTATTTTAAATAAAATTTGTAGATTAGATTAGTGGAATTAAAATTATAAACATATGGGGAAATTATTGTTCATTTTAAAATGGCATGTTAAAGTTTAATTGAAGGAGTTAAATATTTGATTTGAAGAATGCATAATTTAAAATTGAATTGTGGAATTTAAATCCATATGTAAAAGGTCCAATTGTTAATTTGATTTAATTGGAAAAATATATTTATATTTTGAAATATTGATGATAAAGGATATTTTATTTTGAATTAATCAATTTGATATTCTGCAAAGGATAGAAGATATGTTAATGATTAAATATATTTAAATATATTAATTTATATTTAGTATATATATAGTGAAGGTATATATCCATTTGAGAGAATAAATAATATTTTATCTTATTTTATTCTGATGTTTGCAAATTGGGTATTATTAGTGTTTTAAAAGAGATAATTAGTATGTGTAGAAAATGTATAGAAAAAGATATTTTTTTAATAGAAATAATTACTTGATTTAAAAAAGAAATGGTTATTTTGTTAATATGATTGAAAAAAAATATATTGAGATGTATATATATATATCCATGAGTATTTTCAATCAGTATTTACCTTGTTTTATTTAAGTGCGTGTGATTTAGTTTTGCATGAAGAATTTAAAAGATAAGTTTTGAATGCGTAGTCAAAGAGATATGCCAAAAGATATTTTTGTACATTGATGAAATTGCATGTTTTAAATGGATAGTTGAAGAGATATAGATTCCGGATAGAAAATTGAAAAGATTGTTTGCAATAGTGTTAGGTTGCATTAGAAGTAAATTTAGGAACTATCTCTATTGAAAAAGGCAAATAGTTATTATGTTTTATTTCCATAGAATAAATTAATCGTTGTGATTGGAATATTAAAGAATCTATATAATTGAGTTTATTAATATATATGTTTGGTGTATATATAATATGGAGCATGTAAAATATGTTAAGGGTAAATTCATTATCGTATTTCGTTTTTATAAGATGTATGCAATGTATTATTGAATAGAGATTTAAAAATGGATTGATTAGTGTATATGGAAAATGGACAGAGAAACAATATGTTATTACATTAAAGTGATTGAATGTTTTAAATAGAAAATTGAATGAGATGTAAGATTTGGTTAGGAAATGGAAAAAGTTTACTTGCATGGATTTGTGTCGATTTAAAAGTAAATTAAGAAGTTGTTTTATTGATGAGGCAATCAATTATGTTATTTATTAATTTCTATTTAGATTAATTGAATCATTGTGATTGGATTATGAAAGAGATATGGATTTAGTATATCCAAAAGTAGTATCTTCCTCATGCTTATCTTAAAAGATTTAATTCTTTGTATTCAGTAAAGGGAAGTAAGTTTAATTGTTTTAGATTTCCAATAATGAAAAGGGAAATAGGGGTTATGATTATTTTAGATGATCTACTTATCATGTCTTTGACTTTGTCAACACTACCTATTGAATGAGTATGGATTTAGGAAATCCAAATATTAGATTTGATTGATGACTTGAATGCTTTTGTTGCTATGTCGTCAAGTTGCATTGTTGGTTTTGGGATTTAGTGTTAGTCCTAAATTATAAGTCTTCCAGAAGAACTTACAGGATAAGGGTTATTGAATCTTTATGCCATCCAGTTGTTTTCCCTTGGGTAGTGCATGGCGTCTTTTTAGTTTTAGATGGTTTTCATGAACGGGGATGTTTGCACCTCCTTGGTTTAGGAGCGGATTATGGGATCCGTGTCTCCTTATATGGAGTGATCTTGTTATGTGGTTTCATCTTGTTGCCTCCTGTGAAAGGAGTGGACTATGTGCTGTTGCCTCCAAGATGTTTGGAGCGAGATCTTTTGTACCTCTTGTGAAAGGAGTAGACTATGTGTTGTTGCCTCCAAGATGTTTGGAGTGAGATCTTTTGTACCTCCTGTGAAAGGAGTGGACTATGTGATTGTTGCCTCCAAGATGTTTGGAGTGAGTTCTATTATTTGTATCCTCCTTGTGTTGGAGTGGTTATGATGCCTAGTTTGTATGCACTTGTGGTTCCCTTGGTGGATTGTTTGGATGTGTGTTGTTGAATAGAAGAGTGGCTTCTGTTAGGCGCCAGAGCCCAAAGAGGTAAACTGGATAACCTTCAGGAGTGATTTAAACAAGTGATAATTAAAATAATGTACTTAGAAGATTAGGACTAACTTCTCATTAATCAAGATAATTTTACCTCACTCATAGACACAAGGGCTTGTTTAGACTTGGGATGAGTGAGAAGGCCTGGAATGGCAAGATCAACTATCTAGTTTTTGCGAGAGGTAGTTGATTCCGCATGAGTGAGTATGAGTGCTGGGATTTGGTTGAGGCCACTAGGATTACTTGTGTCGGAGCCTATGAAGAATGCCCAAAGGAGATCTCATGACAAACCTTGCGATGACACTCTATCTATAACAACTGGTGTTAATTGTTTTATGTGTATGGTTCTGTGAACATGCTTGATTATTATTATGTCTGGAAGCAATGTGACCTATGTTAGTGATGTTGGAGTTGTACTTGTATTGTATTTGATTTGTACTTATGTTGTACTAGAGTTGTACTTGATTCGTACTTGTATGGTGAATGAGTTGTACTTGTTAATTCATTTGGTTGGTTATAACAGTATGAGTCAGTTTGAATCTGCCTTTGGTTAGAGGTAGTAGATCTTTGTCCATGTTACCTTGTTACTATCTCCTAGCATGGGGGGTGGGCCTTCGGGTACCACATTAGTTGGGTGGAACATGCACCAAAACCGTTGGGTCCCCATCGATCTTCAGTACTTGGTGGCGAGACATCCAGATGGACAGCTCACAGTTCTTGTTGTATTATCTTGTATTGTAATATTTTAACTTGTATAAGTTATTTTATCCCTCTTATGTGTATGAGGTGGAATTTTGTAATTGTAATACATTTGTACTATTGCCTCATTCTGGGAATGAGTGATGTATCTATTGGATTAAGATAATGTTTATGAGATTGTATCTCGGTTGATTATCTTTTTATGTTATATGATATTCTTATGATGTATGATGGTGATTTCATAAAGTTCATAAGGCTATGGTTATATGTAATATGTATATGTGGGTTTAAGTAATCCTAACCTTGTAGTCTTAGAGGTTGTTGTTAACTAGTAAGTGAATGTGTATGTTAAATGCACTTTATAAAAAAAAAAAATTGGTTCGCTTATGATGTTAATTGCAACTTCCTTTAGGGTTGCAAGGTGGGGCATTACATTCAAACCTGCTCCTCCATCTACCAAGACTCATTTGACTTTGGTTTGATGGACTAGGACTTAAGGATGTAATGGGTCATTATGATCAAACTTTTCGGTTGAGTAATCTTGTTGG
The DNA here is from genome assembly GCA_007115665.2 of Sequoiadendron giganteum. Taxonomy (NCBI): domain Eukaryota; kingdom Viridiplantae; phylum Streptophyta; class Pinopsida; order Cupressales; family Cupressaceae; genus Sequoiadendron; species Sequoiadendron giganteum. The sequence continues at coordinate 214,777,802 of CM021103.1, forward strand.
GAAAATGTGGCATGATGTGAGTTGGTTAAATACCCCACCATTTGTTTGAAACAATTGACATCTAATTTTGTGGGAACAGTCGTGTTCTGTAAAGCTTTATCAAGAATGGCTTGATGCTCAGGTGACAAAGTCAATAGTTCCAAAATGGGTATCTGTGCGGGGTTTTTACTCAATTGATCAAGGAGGTTGTACTTAAACTTGGAAGTTTGCGTAGGTGGCTCAGAAGAAGGACCTAGAATAGTAATCTTAGTTTTGCATGTGTTTACATTACATTCCAGATTCTTCTTAATGACGATAGTGTTGACGTTTTCATTCACAGCTTGGAGGTGATTTACGATTGTTCCTTTACCATAGTCATACTTGGTATTGGTATAATTGGCCGATGGATTATTCTTGGTTCTTGAACTGGAGGATTTTCCTTTTGTGTGGTCATGTAATGGGTCTGTGAAGACCTTATGATCATTGTTCTTGGTATTTTTCTTCCCATTGACCTCTATGGTTCCATTTTCAACAAAGTCTTTTATAATATTCTTTAACTATCGACATTGTTGTAGGTTGTGTCCTTTTGTTCACTGATAGTCACAAAAATTGTTATCATCCCACCATGAAGGTTTAAACTATCTAGGATCATACTCTCTTGGTTCCAAAGGTTTAATGAGATTATGTTTAATCAACTCTTTGAAAACAGTCTCGATTGGTTGCCCCAAAGGGGTAAATTCATGTGTAAGAAATCTCCTTTGCGGTCATTCTTGTGAATTTTGGACATAATTGGCTATTTGATCTGGACTATTCATCATGTCTTGATTGAGGTTGTAACCTCTAAGTGTGATAACTAGTCCGTTATGTATGTTTTTAGCATCAATAATACCGTCATTCATAACATTTTTGTTTCTAGACCAAAATTTGTTTCTATCGTTTGGTGTGTTCTGATGTTGGACAATCGGGTTTATGCCTGGTACTTTTATTTCTCCTTTTTCAATAAGGCCTTTTTCAAGGATGATTCCCTTTTGTACCAAGTCTAGGAATGAAGTACAACAATGTACCCTTAAGTTACTTCGCAGTTTTGGATTGATTTTTTCTAGGAATATCGTGACCTTTTTCTTTTTTGGTATTTCAACTGGACATCTGTTTGCTAGGCTTCTCCATCTCTGGAAGAAAGTGGTGAAAGTTTCACTATCTTCTTGTGTTGTGTGGCACAAGGTTGCTATTGTTACTTCATTGTCTATGTTAAAGGAAAAATGTTCGACAAAATTCTTAGCTAATTCACCCCAAGATCGTATACCATATGGTAATTTAGAAAACCATTCCAGTCCTATCCCGAGAAGGGTTCGTGGAAATAGTCTCATCAAGTATGTGGGGTCATATGATATGTCCATGCAAGCTGTTGAGAATTCTCTAATGTGTTCTAAAAGATTGTTCCTCCCATTATACTTAGGAAAAATTGGTATAATGTATCCATGGGGGAAAGGTGTCATATAAAGCTCTTTTTTTGAATGGACATGGACATAGGTCTTGCGCTGAGATAGTTTGTTTGCCTAACATAGACATGTTGTCCATCTATTGTTGAAGAGTTTGAATTTAGTTTTGGAGGACATCTACTTGTGTCAAGGACATGTTGTTTGCGTTGTTTGGATCAATGTAGGTGTTCTGACATGCCATGTTCTATGATGGGTTATGATTTGGCGAGGGAATATATCCTGTTAGAATGTTCTGATTCGGATTGGGCATAGTTCTTGTAAGAATATTCTAATTTGGTATAGGAATATTCATGCCAACTTTGGATCTCTTACCAGTCGTGTTGGTGCCAAAGTGGTTTGATGAAATTGCTCCTACATTAAATTGTAAACCTTGTGTTATGTTGAAAGGGGTTGTGTTTATAATTGACGATGTTTGAGTTGGTATGCTAGTTGGTATTGCTGTGGTGATTTGGGGAATAGAAACACTTGACGTCACAGTTTGCGTTGGTTGAGCAGACTATGTTTTCAAAGTATGAATATCAAATCCTGGTGGTAGTGTGGTACCTTCTACTAGCAACTTTGCTAGATATCATTGGGGAACATTTGCCAAAAACTCATCCATAAAGGATGCAAACTTAGGATCTTGTAAAGCAGCATCTATGTCTTTTATATAAATTCATCCATGTGTGTCTCTAGTGACATGTTTTTCAAGCAAAGGTTTGTGTGGTCTCTCACTTCCTAATGGTTGATTTCCAAATGGATTGATGAATTCGTTGGGGTCCGATATTACTTTTTGTTTCTTTTGAGACCTTGTTTCGACCATGAAAATTTGCTCAAAATGGGGTAATGCAGACTACGTCTAAAAACTAATATGTCCTATTTCTATGTTTTTTTTTAATTTTCTGATAGTAAAGGATGTTGCTAAAAATGATTTCTAAAATGACGTATACTAAGATGACATATGATAGGATGGACAATATGCAAAATATCGAGTAGACTATGATGATAAATGAGTCTAAGATGGGTATAATCTACCACCTATGGAATAAATACATGCCATGATTTGTATTTGACCAAGGAACCTTATTGTAGGACAAGGATAGTTGATAAGGTGAATTTTCCAAACTAGACTGTTGAGCTAAAAAGATTCACTAAATAGGGCTAAAGTGACTAGGTTCAATGATTATGAAAAATTGGGACATGAACCTATCCAATGATGAGAAAAGTTATCTATTCTACGATATGCAATTTCCTAGGAAGTATCTATATGCATGCAACTTAGGATGACTATGAATAAGATGTGGACTATGACTAAGACATATATGACATCTAATAATGAAAGTTTTCTAAGCAAAAAAAATTTGGTTTCAGTCCAAGGTTGATCTTTAGAAACAAAAACGAAAATGATAGAATGTTTCAAACTCAGTTTGTGGTTTTTGAAGTTTTTTGTTGACAGTCAAATGCAATTCACCTAACAGCTGCGGTTCAAATTTTGATAGATGTGGTTTATAATTGGGCATGTAGTGATTTGACTAAAACCTCATTTCGAATACTGATAGTGTTTTGAATTTTTGATTGATGCAGTTTAATTTATGACAGATGCGGTTTGCAATACGCATGTGGTTTTCTGACAGATGTAGTTTTTGTTATGACAAATGCAGTTTTGCAATACGCATGCGGTGATAAATATGGACTCTGTAGACCTTAACTTTTTGACAGACACTTGCGGCTTTAAAATTGACAGATGCGGCTTGCATGCACACATCCAACTCAAAATGTGACAGTTGTGGCTCGTAATATCCAGACTGTTAAAAATGAACTTTTTTTTTTGACAGACACATGCGGTTTTTCCCCTAATAGATGTGACTCGCTAAGATAGATGCAGTGTTAAAACTGGCAATTGCAACTCACTTTTTTGATAGTTGAATTTTTCTAAAAGTTTTTTTGACTAACTCCATTTGATGATCAATATTTTTGACAAATATAGCAAAACAAACACAACAATCAATGTATTTTTCAGTTTGTGATGATAGAATTGTTAAGACAAGAAAACATTTACAACCTAGGCTTTTTGGACAATACTTGTTGAGTTCTTACTTGGATTTCTCTAGCTACGCATATTTATGGAAAATGACTAGTAGCTTGACCACATTGGCTCCCCTCCACAACACTCACTTATACGGGGCAGCCAAGCTTCTATACCCATGAAACTCCTATGGCATACATCTCATCTCCACACATAAACCGTAAGAATGTAAGATGACTTCACAGGGCTGACCCTACTGCGCTAGCAAATAGGTAGGATTTTGGTAAATCTACAACAAGGTGTTTAGTAAGGGCATTCTGTTCGTGGGGCACTATTCAACTTCGGCGAGAGTCCATTTATGTCCATCTCATTGGAATAGTGAGCATGATTTCTGGGTTTTCTCTAGAAATCCATTTTTATATACTAGGTGGAAGTCGATGGCTAAAGCGTGTTACCGGACTAAGTCGTCTTGGGGTGAGTACTTTTTCCCACCAAGATAGGCCCAAGTTCTAGATTTATTAATCGTTTCTCTTACACCCAAGATCACACGAATGTGCAAGGGGAGAGGATACTTCGGTGTACCAAATTATGGGGTTACAAATTGTGCTTTCGCACTGAACAAAGCAGACACTGATTATTTTTATTCCAAATGATAGTTATTTATCTACCAAACAAAAATCTTGCTAAATAAATTAAAACAAAGGCATTAGGTCCTGCATGCAAATTGATCAGTAGTTCATTTTTTGGTCTTCAGCTTTCATCCCACAGAAAATAATGGTTTTTGTTTTTATGGTCTTCTATGCTTCATCCTGCAAACACTAAGTTAATCCACCTTAACATAGCTATAACCAAATATTAGCAAAAATAAAAATAACCTACAAAGTGAGAATGAAAATACGAATGTATAGAAATGACTAAAAAGTGAAAAAAAATGATTACCAGGCAGATGCAGTGTTTCAAGCAACAGATGCAGCTCGATGTTGACAGGTGGATATGTTTCATGAATTGTTGATAGGCAGATGCGGTTCATGAATTGTTGACATGTGGATGTGGTGCATAGGTTCACAAATACAATGCAGAATGGCAGATGGATTGTGAAATATGGAAGATGTGATGCGCGAGGATAGATGCGTCATTTTTCTGAATAGATGCGGTGTGTCGTATGATAACCTACAAAAAAAATGAAAAATGAAAACATGAAAAGATGTGCGAATTTGAAGCGTGTTCACATCAGGTTCACCAAATGTAACATAGAATAAAATCTAGTTGAAGATCTACAACTAGAATAAATGATGTTAATCCTAATCTAAATCAATTTGAATCTAAATCAAACAACAAAGAATGAATAAGTAAACATAATTAATAACTAAAAAATAAATTGAAAAGATCTCACCAAATATGCATTCACTCCTTCGAATTATCTCGATTGCTCTTCTCCATTTTTTTGTTTTAGTATTCTTTCCCTTAGATTTTCAGTATTGATGCAAGCATAACTTCATCGAATGTCTAAGAAAAATATCGAAGATAAGTTTCTTCTCAAAAGTGTATGATTTCTGGAGGAGGAATAATGATAATGACAAGCCATTTTATAGATTTTGGGTTTTCGAATGATCGGCTCAGATTTAAAGAGAGATCGACGGATGAGATTGATGAATGTCATGCAATGTGAGTTTTGTGTTAGATAGAATGTGAGTTAAAACATGAGTTAGAAAAGACTGCAGGATAAAGATTAAGTTAGAACTATAACTTAATCTTCAGTTAAGAGTCTTCAAAAATAGAAGAAATAGACTTTGTATGTCAAAAAAAAATTTAGAACTCAAAGATGAAGAATTCATTTGAATGCATACATGCATATGAGTTGGAACTAGTTAACTGACTAGTTGTGACAGAGAGTCCTCTCGCAGAGACAGTTAGATACCAAACCTGGAGATAACTAGTGGATTTAAAAATAGATATTGAGTCAGAAGGTGAGTGAATGACTTAGATAACTGGATGATAGAAAACTGTGACATAAATAATTAATAAATGAATTAAATGTTAATTTAATTCAACATTCGAAAATGAAAGACTTAATTAAATAAATAAAGATAATTTATTTAATTTGGCTATTGAAAAAGATAATTTGAATAATTAAATAATAAATATTTAATTATAGATAAAGGGGGTTAAATGAATAATTAAATAAAGATATTTAATTATAGTTGACATATGATAAAGGGGGTAATTAAATAATAAATTATTTAATTAAGAAGGAATAATTAATTAGTTAGCGACATAATTAAATAAACATGATTTATTTAATTAATCAAGTTGAATAAAGGTTATTTATGAATTAATGAAAAGGAGTATTTAATTAATAGAGGAAATATGTGTTAGAAAGGTAATTAAATAATAAACATTATTTAATCATGACCATGGATATCAAAAAATTATGTCGAAAGTGGTGCTCACAGGCCTAGACCAATTTTCGGTCTCTACAGCTTCCATTCTAGCCACTAGAGAAAATGTCTCCTCAAAGCCTATTCCTTCAACTTGTGTATAGGCCTTACACACAAGCCTTGCCTTTTTTCTTACCACTTCTCCATTCTCATTCAATTTTTTTTAAAACCCACTTAGATCCAACTATATTCTTGTTTTCTAGTCTTGGGACAAGTTCCCAAGTTTGATTCTTCTCAATCTATATAAGTTTTTCTTCCATAGCTTTCATCAAATGTTCATCCTTACATGCCTGAATCATTATGTTATGTTCAACTTTAGAAAGTAGACATAAATTCACCTCTTCTTCAACAACTTTCCTTCCTATCAACACACCTTTTCTTTTTTCTCCAATGATCTATTCTTTAGAATTATTTCTCTTCACATACTTAGGAGTTTTCAGGGTTATTTTTGGAGCTTCTTCCTCTTCATCATGTGATTCTTGCTCCTTGGATTTTTCTTCTCCTTCTCTACAATCAAGCTCATTTGATTCATATCCTTCTATCACCACTGAATTTTGTAGATCTTCATCCACTTTGACACTTGCACTCTCAACAATCTTTCTCAATATTTTATTGTAACATTTGTAAGGTTTTCTTTTAGTATAATATCCAAGGAATATAACTTCATTAAATATTGCATCAAACTTTCCTAAGTTTTCTTTATCTCTTCTAATATATAATTTTCTTCCAAACACTCTAAAGTACTTGATAGTAGGGATCCTTCCATACCACAACTCATAGTGAGTCTTTGTTGTTTTCCTTTTTCTCAAACTCTATTAAGTATGTAAATAGTAGTATGAACTACTTCTCTCAAGTAGACTTCTGGTAGGTTAGCTTCTTTCATTATAGTCCTTGTAGCTTCTTGAACAACCTTAATTTTCCTTTCAACTAATCCATTTTATTGAGGAGTTATAGGGGCAAACAATTCCCTCTTTATGCCATGGTTCTCACAAAACATGTTAAACTCATTGGAGGTGAATTCTCCACCTTTGTCATACCTCAAATATTTAATCTTCAAATCCATTTCATTCTGAACCATAACTTTAAATGATTTGAATCTATCTAGGGCTTCATATTTTTCTCTAAGTAACCCATGTCATTCTAGAATAATCATCAATCAAAATCATAAAATACATGCCACTTAATAGAATTCTCATTCTTGTAGGACCACAATGGCCTATATGCACCAATCCCAATAATCCTAGAGAAGATTTTTCTTTACCCTTGAAAATTCTTGTTTTCTTTCCAATATGATATTCCTTGTAGACAACATTGATAGGCTTTGTAATACTTGGAAAATATCTTACTTCTTGAACTAAATTGACTCTAACTAAGTAATATAAAATTGATGTCACACATCCTCCTGTGCAATAACCATCTTTCATTAATCTAGGTCATAAAATAAAGACCATCAACACCCTTGAGCTGATAAAAATTTCCATATGTCCACTTTCTAGCAGTAATCATTATTTAGGACCCTATTTTGATCTCACATCCATCATCCTAAAACATAATATTATATCCTTTGCTACACATTTTTCCAACACTAAAAAGGTTATGCCTTAAACCCTTGACATAATAAACATCATCAGTATTATGCTTGCCATCAAAACGGATTGAACTTATTCCACAAATCTTAGAACCTAAATCATATCCAAATCTAACAAGTCCTCAATCATATTTTTCAAGTTTAATATAATTAATCTTGTCTCCAGTCATATGATTTGAGCAACCACTATCAATGATCCAATAGTTCTTATCTTGTCTAACATGAAAAGTAGATACCAAAGTACCTTCATTCTTAACCTTTGTGCCATTTGTCTCTGGAGCACATTCCTTCACACATCTTTTAGAGTTAGAAAAAAAATCATCTTTTAAAGACAGTAACAATTATTCATCATTATTAGGATCTCCATAATTAGATTCATCATTAGAAATACCAACATCTTCTCTAACTTAATAACTTTTCTTAACTTTCTTACCTTTATTGTCCTCATCTTTATCATTCATAGCTCTATTTGGGAATCTTGAAGTAGAGTGACCTATTTGTAAACAAATAAAACATTTGAAAGGTAATTTACCTTTATACTTAACATTACCTCTTCCCATCCTTCTCACAAAATTAGCTTCCACATCATCAATATCTTCTTGATCTAGTTCTTCAGTCTTCTTTATTTTAGCAGCCTTAAAATTAGGTTAAATATTTTCACCATTGTTAGTATCAAACTCTCTCATCTCAAATGTATTTAAAGAGCCATATAATTGATCTCTAGAATACTAATCTAGGTTTTGAGATTCCTCTATTGTAGAAACTTTATAGCTATATGATTTAGTAAGGGTTCTAGTAATTTTCTTTACCACTTTAGCATGTTTGACCTTTCCTCCAAGATCTCTGATTGCACTGACAATTTCATCAATTTTCTACATATAGTTTATGATACTTCCTTCTTCAAACATTTACAGGTTCTCAAATTGTGTCTTCAAATTATACATATAATCTTTTTTGACCATAATATCTCCTTCATAAATAATTTCCAACTTATCCCAAACTTCTTTAGTGGTTTTTATATCCATAACTTTCACTAATCTAGAATTTGCAAGACTACTCAAAGGAATAAACCTTTCTTTACCATTTTTTTCATAGGCCTTGATCTCATCACTTGTTCTCAGTCCATTTGTGGGTATAGTGTAATTAGTATTCACCTCTAGCAAAACATCATATCCAAGGTAAACCAAACAACTTTTCATCTTCATTTTCTAGAATGCACATTCAATGCCATCAAACATAGAGATCTACTTCATTTTCAACATCCTAGATCTACCTCAAGTTGTTAAAATTTTCTCCAAGAAACCTTTCTCTAATACAAATTGTTGAGTGAACAAGACAAAAAAGAGGGATGGGGTGAATCAGTTGCATCTTATCAAAACACCAAAACCCTCATTAACATTCAGATCCACAAGCATTCATTAAACCCTTAATCTGTTTTGAAGTTTTATAATGAAAAGTAGATAATAAAAACTTAAAAAACTCAATGCATAACACAAGATAACACCAAATCTATGTGGAAAACCCAAGAAGGGAAAAATAATGGTGAGGATTAGCTCATAATATAAGTAATAGAAAACCTAGTTATAAGGGCTCATTGTCAAAATAGGAAACACTATCTAGAAAGGCTCATAGCCAAGGCTCACTATCAGAGTAAAAAAAGAAGATAGAGAAGAAATGTTACATAAAGAACATGATCTCAATGCAACAAAAATTCCACAAAAATAGATCCAACACCTTTATAGTATGTTTGAATGATTGTAGACAAATTTTTCTCACTCCATCTGATAATCCAACACATGAAAGTTTACAGTGATCTTCTCAATTTTGCATTGCTTGTATCATACACTTGATACACTCATCTATGATACATCTATCTTGACATCCTTCAACAATTAAACTCATACTTATCTCATCCTCAACTTTGAGACCCTCTCCAAGGTCAGAAATGCATCTCAAACATGCAAATTCAAATTAGGTCAGCCTCAAAACACTTTTGTGGTAGATAAAAGTGAATGTAGATCATATTAAAACTGAATTGCGACCCAAATCAACAACACCTCTTAACCACATGCTACGAAAAACAATATTTATCCTTTGCATGCAGTGTAAACACTAGGTCGATCGTTACCCATGAAAACACCATTAGTTAATTAAGTACACACTTCATCAAACTCGAAGATAATTTTCAAACCACACTCCTTTCTTTAACACAATCTAGAATATTCCTCCAACACCTTAAAATCCATCGAACTCCAAAAAAAATTCCACCTAAAGAATGCACAAACCTAGTACACTTAAACAACTCTGCCAGACACTATTACTTGGAAACTTATCTTCTAAAGCACCAAACCCCAAATCCTCTTGACTAAGGTAAAATACTAACATAATCAACACACCTTCAGAATCACAAGAGCTAAAGTATAACTGCAAAGAAACGTGGAGCCAAAAAATTTCTCCCAAACACCTTTACAATACTCAGTCACACACTTGTGAACATGACTTCCACTATACAACAATACAGCATACCATCTCTTAAATATAACATATCTGAATATCTCTCACCAACATATCTTGACCACACTAGCATAGCATCAATATATAAGAAATGTAGAGTACATCTTGGAGCACATTCTAAACCACTAAACACACCTTCATCACATTTTTTTCTCTTTTCTTCAAATTTTCTCAAAAGAACTTTGGAAACCAGGTAGTAAATACATAATCTCATCTTATCTTAGCATCTCATATAGTCTCTAGACTCTTCATCATAAAGATAACTCCATGTACTCACAATACTTCCTCAATATCTCAACTATACATGCACACCTAGACACTCCCATTAACCAGTTCACAAAAATGAAAATACATTTAGTTGACATCAATGACAATACCAAATTCTCCAAACTTCTCCAAACTTTCAATAGTCCATGCATCCATAAAGCCCAAATCATCTTTATATAAATCTCTCATAGTATCAAAACCAACTACTTTAGCTCTCATTTTAGTTAATAGTGATTCTCTCCTACTTAATTTGCATTTTGTACTTTGTTTGTACTTCCACTTCTAAGCTTGAGAACAAAATAATACCAGTGTAGGAATTCTACCCATTTCATGTGTCACTAGTTAACCTTTATTTTACAATTAATAAATTACAAAGCGTGATTATCTTTGTAAAGAATAAACTCTTTTGGAATAAAATAATGATGTCACTTCATTAAATATTACACTATGGACTAAAATTCTTGATCATAAAAATAATATATCTTCTTTCCATCATTAATAGTTTCACTAAAATATACAATAATTCTTCATTATTAACTAATAACTACTCTTACAATTGTCTGTAGTGCCTCTTGTGATACTGCTCTATTATGATACTGTGTGGATACTGTTATGTTTTTTTCATACTCATGATTACATTGGTGATTGTTTCACCTTTTTGACTTATGTGTTTTGTTTGGATGCACATGATACTATTTTATGATGTTGATGGTATAATGATGCATGGTGTTTTTCTTTATCTGATTTTCCAATATTGTGTGGTTATGTAAATTGTGTAATACTCATTTCATGATATTTTTAATGAATGTGCTATTTCTTTAGGTTCGGGTGAGAGGGATGGTGTTGCATCGCTCATTCATGAGCGCCATGCCACACTGCAATTCTCTCTCACGGTGTGTATGGTATCAGACATATATATTGCTTCGACACTTGTGTTTTTATGCAAGGTTGCAGGTACCCAAGCCTCGATTCCACCTACACTAGAAGGACAGGGCAAGCCTCATAAATACCCAATGGATATGACGTGGTTTAAGGATTTGACAAGGAAGTGTCCCCATTTGCGTCTATTGTCCCGTCAATGTTTGGCAATGTCATCCGTCAGTATTTAATCCTGTATGGTATTGATCTGTTTTATGTCGATCGTTTCAAGTCATAAATCTTTATGTGCTTATTGTTTTATTTGGATGCATATCATTATTGATAATTGGATAATTAATGTGTTTTTTAGTATCGGGCATAGTCATTGTTTATGTTCATTTAGGCCTTGTTTTGAGCTTCGTAGCTCATTTTTATAATATGGATTTAATTATTGTAATAAATTAAATTATTAATTTATTAAGGGAATCTTAATAATTAAAATATTAAATTAATGTACATATTCTAATTATATTGAAATGCAAATGTAACACAAATTTGCATTTATAAATGATGGTTATTTTAATTTAAAATAAAGTGCATTGATAATCAACAAAGTTTAAATTTAAATTTAAATTTAAATTATTTGATAGAGGAATGTAATAAAATATTACCCCCTAAAGTAAAGTTTTTAAAAACAAAATAAAATAATAAATAAAAACTATGTGTAAACATATTTATTTTAAATTTTTTTATCCACAATCAAGATTAGTGGGGGTAGATTTCTTAATTGGCTAAATTCCTCCAAGTGTTAAGTAGGTTAAATATAAGGTGTCGAGTGGTGAAAATAAAAGTGGGTAATTAGCCACTTGTCCTATTTATGATTAAGATTTCTTAATAAAAAAAAATTGGAGGAAGGGAGTCGAGAAGGATGGTAAAAACAGGAAATTGGCTCCGGTGAAAGAAAGAAAAAAAACTTCATCCTCATACGGTGAATCTCCAGTTTGGTTATTATTTCAATTTTCTTTTCCTTACAAGTATTTCATTTCAAAAAATCTTAAGAGTGGAGTTTTTGTTTTACACACTTAATCTCCATAGGGTTTTCCTAATGATTCCCATGTAATCCTTGAGGGGTTTTCATTTCCTTAACTAGACTTAAGATTATTAGTTGTAGTGTTTAGACTTTGGAGAGTGTATAAATTTAATTAATCTCCCTGAAAGCCTATCACACCCGTAGTACTTGAAAATAGAAGGTTGTGAGGGATAAATAATCTCCCTAATTCCGTTGTTCACCAGTCTCTGCACTTGAATTTAATAGGAAGTTTTAAGATTTGAATTATTATTTTGTTGGCAATCTATCACTGTGTACACTTGAAAATGCAATTAAAAGAAATAAATAAATAGATAAATAAAAATCATTATTATTATGTTATTAGAATAAAATAACACTGATATTCACTTCATTCACAAGTTCATAGAATTAGAATAAAATAACCGTGATATTCACTTTATTCACAAGTTCTTAGAATTAAAATAAATTAAATTAAGCTTAAAAAAATTTGTAAATTACAGTTAATTTTCTTTTATTAATATACATATATTTCTTATAAAGAAAAGAGGAGAGTAATTAAATTAGATAAAAAGAGGTTGTTGAGTTAGTTACACATAAATAGCTATTTTAATGTAATTTAAAGTTGTTTTCTTTTATCTTATTGGATTATGTATACATATATTTAGTTATATATATGTATTTTATTTTTATACTATAATTGTAGTTAAAAGAAATTTTCATTTAAGGGGAGTTAGTTACTTTTGTAGATAGTTGATTACCAAAAATAAAATCTTTATTTTGGACTAGTTAGGTAGTAAATTTAAATAGGAGATCATGTATGGATAATAAATTTTGGTGTATCATTATAGATGGTGAAATTATATAGGGGTGAGTAAATAAATGAAATTCACGAAGAAGTAAGGTAATTGATCACTAAAGTGGTTAAAGTTAAATCTATTTACGAACTATTAGATTTGTAATTTGTCATGTATATTCTATATTTTTGATTAAATTTATTTAAGTAAACAAGCATGTTACATTCAAAGTTAATTTATTATTTTAAAGAAACAAATATAAATTTTTAATTATTTTGAAGTAGACAAATGTACAAGCTAATAATTTTTAATATTTTAATGATCTTTTTATAAGCGAAATGTTAAAAGTATATAAGTACATTTAAAATTTGATTTATTTCCTAATACATTTAAATTAGATTTATTTTTAAAGTACATTAAAAATTAGATTTAACTACAAATTAGATTTGTGATTTGTGTAAAGTTTATATTTTTTTGATTAAAATTATTTGCAGTAAACAAACAGGTTACATTCGATTTTAATTTATTATTTTAAAGTAACAAATATATATAGGTTATATTTTTAAATTTAAATTATTCTGAATAAACAAATGTTCAAGCTAGGAATTTTAAAATCAAGAGGGATCTGATGGTACACATACTATAGTTTTCCAGAGTGCTTATTTAATTAAAATATATTATGATGGAAATGCTTTTAATTATAGTGGATTATTTAAATTATTTATTGCATTATCTTTAATAAGATTGGATTATGATCACGTCTAAATGAATGGGTATTATAGTCATCTTTGAACATGTTTGTATGGTTATTTTATTTATATTATGAGTACTTTTTGGAATTGATTTATTATGACTGCTAGTAGTAAATTGATTGATCAATTTTCCTCTTGTTTTATTCTGTTATTGAGGTGATCTTTATGTATAGTCACGTTTTGGATGAGTTGGGAACCTGTAAATGTTTAAGTCACTTCCTTTTGATAAATTTTAAGTGTAAGTTGTTAGGCTTCTAAAGGGAAAAGGGAAACCCATTGTGTGTTGCATTTTCTCCTGATTTGACCTTTGAGTTCCATGGATCATATTATTTTCTTGAGCTCTTGTGGGTGTACCCCTTGTTCCATGAGATCCCTTGCCTTTGGTTATGACTATGAGCAAGATGGTTCATGCCTCGCATGTGCTTTCATTTTGTGGCCTTTATGTTTGGTACACCCCTAGTGGTTATGAGTCTTATTTCAAAAATTATTGGGGAGGGTGGCTCTTCATGGGGGTCAGCGCACAAAGGGGCTGCAAGGGTAACCCATGGAAGAGTTTCCTAAACAAGTGATAATCTAACTAATGAACTAGTGGGTTTGGGTAGTTAACATTTAATGAAGATTAATTATGTGCCTCACCCATACCGTTAGTGCTTTCTTAGACTAAGGATGGAGTTAGAAGACTTGGTCAGTAAGATCATTGCCTTGTCCTCACGAAAGGTAAGAGATCCTACATGAGTCACCCTATGGAGCGGCGCCTTGAGATAGGAAGCCAGGATAACCGTAGATGAGGCAACACCTTGTGATAGGTTGTCTAGATAATCCATGAAAGGCCATGCGATGACACTCTCCCACAATACCCATTTACTTTCCTTTGCTTGGCAGCCTTTGGAAGTGTTTATGTACTTGTTTGATGCTAATTTATGTCAAGTATTGGTGTTAGCCTTGTCTGCTTGACCTTGTTTGGATGTGGATCCTTTCTTGTCATCACCTAGCACGGGGGTGGACCTTTGGGTCCACGTGGTCGGGTGGAATGTGCTATGCACCCCATTGGGTTCCCAAGTTGTGTTCATCATGCAGAAGCAGATGCAATCTCCAGAACTTTACTTGGTTGAAGACTATCCCACATTTTGTATCTTATTCTTCATTATATATCATTCTTGTACTTCATTTACTCTTCCCATTGATATAAGGGAATCATCATGTAATGTACGGTTGAATCCATGATATGTTGTATCTCTAGAAATATGCGCCACAATTGTAATATTAAACTTTGAATTAAATTGTAATAATATGAGGTATCCTTACTTCATTTTGTTCATGGTTGGCTGCATGTATCATTATTTTATCTTGTGATTGTGTGTATTTGTTGTTATGTTCTTGGCATTATCTTTAACGATGTTGTTGGTATGGGTTTTACATTTAGTAATGCCACCACATGTACCCTAGGGGATGTAGATGATTCTGTAAATGTACAATGGCTTTTCATGTAATGCACATACATACTCATCATATGAATATTTCTCTTTCAAAAAAAAAAGTGTGGTGTTTGTTGTCATTTGGGGTTCACACGGCAGGGCGTTACATTGTCCCACTCACATCACTATCCACTTGAAACATGTTTTATAAAATTGGGTAATGCTAATAATGGTTCTTTAATGATCTTCTTTTTCAAATGATGAAAACTTCTATCTTCTTTCATTTTCCACTTAAACCCTCTTTTGTCTCCCATTATGGTGTTAGTTATAGGTGCACATATCCCACTAAATTTTTGAATAAATATATGATAGAAGATAGCTAAACCATGAAATCTTGAAACCTCATGTACACTCCTTGATGTTGGACATTCAATTATAGAAAATAACTTTTTTGGATCCATTTGTAGACTTTGTGGTGAGATAACATATTCAAAATAAACCAATTTCTACTTCATAAAATTGCACTTTTTAAACTCTCCAATTAATTTTCCTTCTTGATTATTTGTAGGACTTTTCTAATATGCAATAAATTTTCCTCCTTGCTATTACTAAAAATCAAAATGTCATCAAGATAAAAAATCATAAATTTTCCTAATTATGGTTTCAATACTTTGAATTAATCAATCACATAAATTTTATGCATGCATTTTTTAATAAAAATAGAAAATACAAACCACTCATATAGTCCCTCCTTGGTCATAGAATAATTCTTCCACTCATCACCCTCTCTTATCCTAATTTTGTGATACCCACTTTTTAAATTATTTTTCATAAAATACCTAGACTTTCCCAAATAGTCCATGAGGTCATCCATTCTTGGTAAAGGAAAATGATACCTAATTATTTTTTTATGCATCTTGATTCTTCACACATACTCCATTAATCATCATTTTTTGGTGCTAACATAGTTCGTAGTTCACATGCGGTAAGGCCTTATCTAAACAATCCTCTTTCAAATAGTTGTTGCACCTGCTTGTTCATCTCCTCATTTCTACAGGTGTCAATTTATAAGCATCATTGTTGCGTAAATATTCTCTTGAGATCAAATAAATATGATGGATAATTCTCCTCATATGTAGTAGTTATTTTGGCAATTCATTCCACATAATTTCTTTAAATTCTTCAAGCAACCCTTTTACTTCTAAAGGCATTTCACAATTGTTATTTGTTGCATCTAATTGTAGCTCCTTGGGAAACACCATAGGATATTTTTTCCCCTTAACATCTTCAAAAAAATTATTTCCTATTACTAGGAAAATTCTTGGACCACTTTCCACCTTTTCTTCCTTAGTTACTAATGGTGTAAGAGTATGTTTTCTTTTATTTATTTTCAAAGCATAAGTATTTTATCTCTCATCATAGATTTCATTTCTATCAAAATTTCATGGAATCCATAAGAGTACGTAGAATACATTCATAGGAATGATATAAAACCAAATCTTATCTTCATAAGTGCTTACTGAAAATTTCACTAGGCATTGTTGATCACTAGATCAACCAAGACCTGGTGCCCTTCTTCTAACCATGACACATTTTAAGGGATAGGGTGATTCATTTTTTTAAACCCAAATAATTCATTATTTCAAGTGAAATTGAATTATCAATGCTACCACTATCTATTATTAACTTGTATAATTTTCCACCTTACATATTTTCGTAAATAAACTTTTCTCTTTTGGTTGGGTTCAACAATGATTTCTTCATAATAAGTGATTATCCTTCCTCAAGATCAAATGGTTTAATTAAAAAACATATACACTTGGTATCCACTCTGGTTATGTGTGAACTTGTAGCATCTATTCTCCTCGATCATTCTCTTTTGTATTGTGGGCATCCATAGAATCTATGGCTTGATTTTCCATAAGTGAAACATGTACCTTGGAAGCCTCTGCCTTGGCCACTTCCATATCCAAATCTACCTCTAATAGGTTATATTCTTGGTCTTTTTCCTATTGGAAGTTGATATGATGTCATTGATGTCAACATAACATATAATGGAATTTTGATGTTTGTCAGTATTTAGTTGCTCCATAAATGAAAGTTTGTTGATCTAGTATTTTGGTCTAGATTATCTTGTTTTGTAAAGATTTGCTTAGAATATCATAACATGTTCTATCTTGATACCTATTGCATCTATTGATATGGTTTCAGCTGACTAAGTTGTATGGTTGGAATTATACAATAACCAATAGCTTGGAAACAAAAATATACTTATATACTAGCTCTGTACGATGGTTATTTTGTCTGGATTCTATCTCAGACAAAGATATCATTAAAAGACTTTGTACATAGGTTTAAGACTACAAGGTGAATTCTACTTTGTAATTTCATAATGATATGTGAAGGAATTTAGAAGATATGAATGATAGTATTCTGATCTATAAACTATAGTAAGCCTTCTTACAACACATTTATGTGGGAGATTCCACATTTTCTCATATTTGATTATCATATCATGTAGTGTTGAAGATAAGAAGGTTGATGTCATCTAAAGGAGAACTCATTGTGCTAACAAGTGTTGGGTTACACACTTGATGGATTGATGTTTTGTGTTTTTTGTTTAACTCTGACCAACCTAATTATACATTGAGATATGTTACAAAAGATAAAGGGATGAATATGTTTTGGGTATAGTGCTAACAAAATTAGTTTTGATTTGAAATGAGGTTTCTTTAATTAGGCAGACCTAATTAACAAACATGGATATATATATGCAAGACATTCAGTGGAAATAAGAAAAAGGGAGAGGAAGAGAGAGTGAGGAGAAAATTTAAGAACTGAAGGAAGTAGGAGAGTTACATGAAGGAAAAATCAAGATGAGCAGATAGATATGTTAATTATTGTTCTTCACCAGAAATGAACTCCAACACAAGGAAGGTGCACTCTTTATCAGTTCACTCGTTAGTAGTGATCCATAACATTTTGTATCTTTGATAATGAGATTATTTTTTGTACTTTGATTGTGAGCCCTTTAAGAATAGTGGGTCCTGGTAGTGAGCCATTGTAATATTCTATATTTGGATATATTAAATTGTGAGCTAATCCTCATTGTGGTCTTTCCCACTTTTGGTTTTCCATATTAAAATACTGGTGTTCATGTGTGTTCATGCATTATCTTGATTCCATAATTTATCTTGTTGATTCATCTAGACTTGTGGTAATATTTGAATGGATTCTATGTGAATGGTTTTTTGGAATATTGATTCACCCCCTTCTTAGTATTTCAAATGTTCAACAATTGGTATTGGAGCTTGGTTCCTCTAAAGAATCCTAAAAACTTGAGGAAGGTCCCAAAATTTGATTACATGGAAGACAAAAAAAATATTATTCCTTTGGAAGAGATCTCTATTGAGCATACATGAGAAAATGAAGACTTGAAGGATAGACTGAAGGAAGAAAATGAGTGTAGCAAGAATCTGAGGAAAAGATATGGAGAAGTCAATGATCAATTAAAGAAATTAGATGAAGACATTATGGAGCTAAGAGAACAATTGGAAGAAAAGAGAAATATTGAATATTATCAGAAAGATGAAATTCAAAGGAATATAGATGAATGTGTAAAGCTTGAGCAAGAAGTGGTAATTCTAAAATCAGGTCTAGAAAAGGAAAAAATGCATAAGGATAAATTAAAGGAAAGCACTACAATGCTTGATGATTTGATTAACTTGTATAGACCTACTATGGATAGAAGTGGTTTAGGGTTTAAAGAAGGACAAAGTTCAAAAGAAAATCAACCTCCTGATATAAAGACTCAAATCAATGGTGGACAACTCAAGAACCCAAGAAGTTGTATCGTAAAGACCCCTATCAAAAAATATAATGCTGAAAGGTACTTATATTTTAATGGTGTATGTTATTCTTGCAATAAGTTTGGACATAAAGAAAAATATTGTAAAAGGAAAGAATAAAAAAATAATGGAGTGAATGAAAATATCCTATCACTTTTTGGTCAATGACTTGAATGAAAAATAATTGAACATAGAACTAAAGATTATAGAAATCAAAAGTTGAATAAGGTATTTTATTCATTCAATGGCTACTCTTACCACTATAAATCATTCAGACACAAAGCTAACCAATGAAAAAATAGATTGAATAAAAGAAAACCTAGATGGAAGAATGCAGTTTGTTACAATTATAGAAATTCAAAACATTTTTCCATTGACTACAAAAGGAGAAATATGAGATGTAGCAATCTGGTAAAAAGATATGAACTAGTAATTAAGTTTGATCTGGAAAAAGTAAAGAAGGAAATAAAAAGAATTTGGAGAAGAGGAGGAGAATCTAAGCAAGGAGAATCTGATTCATCAGTCTTTTTTGTGCCATCCTTCGGTGCAGATACAACCATCAAAATTTAAGTCAGGCAATGCCTAAGGGGGAGCAATAATCAAAACATTTCACAACCTCAATTTTGATATATAATGTTATTTCATGATATAAGTACATTTATTAAGGTAACAAACTCAAGATTTCTTGCAAAAGTAATTTTCAGACACATGTGTGAAGAATAAATTTCATAGAGTTTAAAAGGATGGAAGTGAACACGAATTTTGAGGTGATCTACTTGTGATTTGAATCATTTATTGTAGAAGAAATTGGAATGAAAGAAATAAATTTAGATATGTTATGAAAAATGTATTCAATGAAAATAATTTTTAAAAGAAGAGAAGTATGTTGAGGAATCTTGAAGGAACTAGAGAAAATTCATAGTGCAAGAATTCAAAATCTAGTGGAAAAGGAAGACATAAGTCTCTATATTCTATTTCATCTGAATTATTTTGGATGCAATGGATATAACTTGAATTATAGATAGTTCACTAAAAATACAACCAAAAATAAAATTGTACCCTGTTAATAACCTGTAACTTGATATTTTGGGTTCTTTTTCAGATATTCCTCTTTGTATCATGCCAATTGAAGATGTTGGAGTATACATTCATAGAAATTTAGAAGAATCTACTTGAAAAAAATATCGCATGTTGTTGGTTGAAGAATTAATTGGAAACAATTTTATCTTGAAACCGAAATACAACTTACTTTTGAAAATGAAATTGGATGCATGGAACAATTTCTCAAACTTTAGTAATGAAGAAAGATGTATCAGAATGGATCTTATTAGATTCTATGGTGAATATGTGTGGCTTGACAATTCATATGCAATAACCAAAGATGTAATAAGGGATATAACTAGCTTATTATCCTCCAAACTGATTCCTGAATGTGATTTTGATAGAATAAAAGGCTTTGTAAGGAACACACATGCTAAAACCACCAAACCAGTAGTCTAGTATGCAAGCCTAGCTATTTCACAACTAGTTCTTGGCGAAATTTTCATCTCTACTACTATAACTCATTTTGCATTGGACATGATTGAGAACAGAACAAAATATGATCTTTGTGATCTTCTCCAACAACAATTATTGAAAAATCTGAGAGATATGAAGGAGAAAATTTGTACATTCAAGTATGGTACACTAGTTCTATGCTTAATCTTCTATTTTATGAAGGAGATTCCTAGAGTTGGCAAAGTCAATTGGGAAAATACTACACCAGTCACTTACCAGATTGATAAAATGATGAGAAGAATTGGGGACTTGGATGCACAAGGAGATTCCTTTGTTTCATTCTCTGGTAAATTCCAGAGATAGATGAATAGAAGAAGAAGGGTTCCAAGAGAATTGATTACAAAGTATAAGGAAGACATGAAATTTCTAGAAACCAATGATAACTACACTATCAAGGTAGTTGAACCAAGAAATTCATGGATACTTGAGTTTGGATATGAAATTGAGAAGGAATATGATGCTAGCTATATTGAAATGTTGATCAATAGACCCTGATACTCTAGAAGACCTAGGTTTGGAACTTAATCTAAAATAGCTAAAGCTCTTGAAAATATTGAGGCAAGCCTCAAAAAATCAATATATGCATCCAAAGAAAATAGAATATTTGTAGAAGTTCATGCACTACTTGCATAGGCCGAACCTACCCCAAGAAGACTCAAGTAGCTAGCAAAAAGTAGATGACAAATTTAGTTGGTTTCTAGTGTAGTCACTAGATCATCATAGGTTGGTACGATAAGCACAAGTTCATTAACTGATAAATTTGATGAATTTAAGAGTAGAGCAGTAAGTGACATGGTCGGTTGGGTTGAAAATAACCAATTTTTTGGAAATTGTAGAGAAATGCAAGTCCACTCATAGTATTGCACTTGATAGAATCAAAATTATTCAAATGTGTGATGAAGAGGTAAAGAGTTTATTTAAATTTTGTATTACTTGACCTGATGCAATTCAATGGATCAAGGATGTTGAAAGGACATTTAAAACTTGCATCTAGCACATTTAATCTTTCTTTTGATTTGGATGATCACACTTGGTATGAAATGACAAGGATGCATGAAGAATACCTTGCATCTCACAAGGAAAAGGAATAAATGATTGAATTTTATGGGAAGCTCAAAGATATTATAAATACTAAATGCACTCCAATATACTATGTTGTCTCTATGGTTTATAGAACTCTGAATTCTAATATCTCTCCCAAAACTGTGGTTGAAGGATAGAACATCTTAATCGATCTCAATTATCTATATAATACATTGTCAGAGGAAAAAATAATTTAGGATGAAGGGATATCCTTATGGATAGGAATCCTTTGGAAGCTTGAAGGAGCAACTGGTTCTGGTTGATGAAACTGTCATCACTATTTTTAATGGTACTCTTTAGGGGGATAATTTTGAATATTCAGGTATGCACAATAGAATTGTTAAAGATTTTCTCTTCCTTTTCCATTGATGTCAAAGGGGGAGAGAAAGAGGTATCATTTGAAAACAAGAAAAATATTGATAACAATTTTTGGAAGAAATAAGTATCATGCAAATAGTGATGGGGGAGTTCTTTTGGTAGAGATGGTTTTCATGTCATGTGTTGCCATCAATGAAAAAGGAAGATATTGTTGCAAGTTGAGATGTTATAATTAATTTCAATAGAATAGATAATGTAATTTTCATGTTTGTCAGTATTCAACTACTCCTGAAATGAAAGTCTATTGATCTGGTATGTTGGTTATTTTTTAAGAACTAATCTAATCTTCATAATTTTCTATGGACTTTTCCATTTCTCATATTTAGCAATCTAAAGGGATTGGCCAATGAACGATTAAAATTTGAAAATCTTTCCTCCTACACTTTGGACTTTGTGAAACCTGAGAGGGTAATCCCACAATGTATATTCAAGAACTTATGTAGTTATCATTTAAATACATTGTAAACACCAGATAATTCTCATATGACCACTCAACAATGTAATGTATCAAAAAGTTGACAATTATTTTAGCAATACACTAAACTCGGAGCATGAGAACCATGAAATTCAACATAAAATAGCTACAATGGTAACTCATTAGAGAATTTTGTAAATAAAGAGTGATTTGCTGATAAATCAACCCAAAAACTATACTATGAATATTTTACTTAGACCAATGTCTTATCCTAAACACGGAGTCAATCTTAACCTATGCATCATGATAACAATTTTACACGTAGACACATATAATATTTACAACACCTCCAAATTATATTCTTGACCGCAACTCCTTATGAAAATCCTAACACTTAATTCATATGAATCAATAATTTCATTCAAGCCTTTACACTAATTCCTTGAATTAATAGGCAATAACAAAACCATACATCCATTCAAATCAATGGAGATGAACAAAAAAATCCTTGATTATGTTATTCACGACTCATAGAACAAGTACAAAGGAGAGAAAATAGCCATGAAATTGGCACCATTCTGTATTTTATTTTCTATCTTTTTTATCAAAATTACATATGTACTAACATACTCAGAACTTAAGATAAAACTGAAAATATGCTTAGTATTCTTTTCTACAATTCCTCTGTGATCAATTGTAATACATTGAACCCCTACATTTTCCTTGAATTCATTATTATAGAAATGAAGGAGTAAAATAAGCCTTGGCCAAAAATTACACATGTCATTATTTTACTGAACTGGTATATAACATATATTCCCCTTGCAGTTGCATTTGAATTCATAGGTGGTGGGAAACATGTATGAGACAAAAATATCCTCATTGGTTGTTGGAGATTTGGTCCCACATTTCAAAAGGCATCTTCAAGCAGTTTTCTCAAAAAGTGTCCATGCACATAAAGTGAAAATGAAAGAAATTATGGAATAATAAAATAGGAAAGGGCATGGAATATGTCCACATCTACAAACTAGTCATCAATTCAAATTGGGGAGAAAAAAATATATTGTCAATACTTCAAAAAAAGCCTAATCTATACTAATTACAAGTTATGGATTACATTTCTCCTATCCGTTACTCATCATGATTGTAGATTTCAAAACCTAAATTGTAATCACCACCCCACTATTACAACTCAATCCTCTAGCTCATCCAAGAATTTATTCTTCCATGCCAAGAATTCTTCTTTAGTGGGCTAGTTGAACTTCATAACATCATCAACCTTTTGTCTATAATGCAAATATTTGGTAAAAAATTGATTGGCCTCCTTATTAAATGTTGGTCAAACAATCTCTACATGGGACAATAAGCCAATATTTATTTTTAGTGTACCCATATCATACCCTTGACAAATTGAAGCAACCTCTTTTTAAATGACATCATTAGTTTCATCTCTCCATTCCTATATGGTTTTTATGATACCATCATCCATTAGAATAGATGGTAGAAGACCATGACGTGCTTCATGAAATTTGGGCACCAATTCCCTTAGTTTATCTTCCAAAGGCTCTATATTTTCCCTGTACCCCTAATTTCATTTACAAGAGTAATAGTGGGCTTCATATTTTTAGGGGTTTAGCTTCCTTATTAGCTCAAATAAACATCATTCTCAGTTCTTGGAACCTAGGGATCCATGTCTCCATAAGTGAAATAACCCTTTCCCTATCATTGTCAAAATTATTTATAGCAGACTTCATGGATGAATAACTATCATGAATGATATTCAATCTACTACTAACCCCTTTGTTTAAGTGTTTCAAGATTGTTGTGACAATATTCATATTACTCATTAAGACTTCCCTATGATGGTTGTCACATTTCTCTTTACACTCATTTAACTACTTGAGCAACTCTTCATTATAGACTTCTTCCTCAACCTATGGTTCGTCTAATGTACTAGGCTCTATCATTGAAATGGGAACTATTCCAATATTTTATGCAATAATTTTCCATGAGAAACTTGCTGGCGGGGTAAAATCAATGGGTGCATCTTCATGTGTATTGATAGGAGAATCAACATTGTTCTACTCTTTCTTTCTTGTTTGAAAATTTTTCAACTTCTCCTCTAATAATGCTATTTTCATCTCTAGTTGCATCTTTTGTTGTTTAGTCCTTCCATATTCAACTAACAAGTCATTGTATTGTGTCTTGAACTTATCCCTTTTTGCAGTTACTGATTCCACTAGGGCTCTTGTGAACTGAGCTACATGCACTGCCATATTTGCTGCCTCTAAAGTTGATGTTTCTAGAATCCTTTTAATTATTAGGCCTCCCTTGCAGTTTGGTATAGGCTCTGCAATATTAGGCTTCTTTTTACTTGGGGCCAATAACCATATAGCTAGTGCATCCCATTGCTCACTAAAATTAGATAATTGTAATGCAATTTCAGCCTCCTCTTCTGAATTGTAGAGAGGTCTCACATCTTTTTAGTGTCAAAGGTGATAATAGAAGCGAAATCCCATTCTGGTAACAATAAAATACCACCATTTCTTACCAATTCTCTATCCCCATCAGTAGTCATTCTATAGAACTTATCTTTCATCTCTTTTAAAACCTTTTCTTTAATGGTGGCATCGGGAAACTCTAGATGAAGACTTATTTCCTTAGCTAGATTGCTTACATATTCATCCCTTTTGGACCTATACGAAAATTCCATGAAAGATTGAGACTTTACAAATGAATCATCATCCATGAACTTTGTACATGCTTCCACTCTGAAATCATCATTACCATTTACCCCAGTAAGATCAACCTTGCTCAACCTCAAGCCCAATTGTTGTGACATATTCATTATCGATGTAGAGGGAAGTCCCTCTTCTATTTTTTTCTTAGATACCCAAATTTCATCATTAGAGTCATCCTCAACATAATAAAAAAAACCTATTGTTTCAACCTTTTACTTCTTCAATGGTGGCTCTTTTGGTGGTGAGACATGTTGTGATGGAGTATCAACATCTACAATTTCAAGCTTTGTTGTCCTCGGAGGAGATTGTGGTGACATTTGTGACATTGGAGAAGGAGGTCTTTGTTCCTCTTGTTGAGAAGGAGCAATAGCTACATCCTTCTTCCTTTCCTTGTCCTTTCTCCTTATGAAGAACTTTATTCCTAGTCCCTCAAGAGGCTGAGATGTAGGTTTCTCCTCCATAATAAGGATATCTCCCCCACCCTATTCTTCTTCAATGGGGGATTTTGCCTTATCTAGAATCATCTTCTCACCTTCAAGGTGGCCCACAACTATTTCAATGTTTTAGAATACATATTCCATTATTTGCATGATATTTGGAATTTCTAGACGAGAAATGAATGCAATGTCTTTCTCCCTTACTTTTCTTTGCATTTTTTTAGAAGAAATTCATGTTGTTTTTCTATTATTTTTCTCTAAAAATTCAAATACAATCCTTATCACATCCTCAAGGAACTTGAAAATGTGCTCAAATTTGGATCTCCGATTTCTCAATTTTAACTAGGCTATGAAGCCTTTCAGATCATAATACTCCCTTTCCACTTCTCTTTTTAGGTAAAAAGCTTTGGGTACATCACTTATCTTATTCCAACCTCCCTTTGTCGTGAAAAAATCAGAGAAGCATGTGTATGAAGGAAAAATGTTCCTTTTCCTTGATTTAACAAAACTTCATTTTCCACACTTCCCAATTTCCATACTACTTCAAGGGAAAAAATTATCTTTGGTATACAATTTGGCAGCAGGTGAGGTGCAATAATAGAACCATATACTCTCAAAATAGTATATGTAGGATATCAGATAACATCTTCCCAATTATGGTCAACTCCTAACTCTAGCCTCTGGTCTCTAGGTCTCAATAAGTCATGTAGGGTCTTGTGAATTCTAGGCACATTCATAACTAGAGATTTTTTCAACTTTGAAGAAAACAAGTTCTAAAATATTGCATAATCAAAAGTCCCATAATCCTTATCTAGGATGGTAGTCCAATACTGAATAGGAAGCTCCAAAGTACCCTCCATCATATCCAATGCCATATTCTGCCCAAAATAAGGTGCACCTTTGAATAGAACATGTGCATTAACAATGAGTACTAGTTAAACCTTACTCCATCTGCAACTTTCTTCAATTTTATCAAACTCTCATGATTTCTTTCTACTAGAAACCCTACATAATCAAATATTGTGCAATATTAGGGGTTTGGATATAGGCTACCATATACATCCATGCCATGGGCATCATGATGAAAGGATCATAACCAATTATTTGGGAAATGCAGTAAAAAGCTCTTTAGTAATAAGGAACAAAGTAACTAACAAGAAAAGGCTCTTTATCAAATGGCCCTAAAGTAATTCTTCAGCCCCCAATTTTTGCTAAGTACCCTGATAGCATATGGACTATGAATGCAATCTTAGTCCTATCATATTATTCCTTAAGAACCTTTCCATCAATTTTAGCCATATCATCACTCCACTTGGTGAGTTTGAAGACATGAGAAATCTCTTCCTTTGTGATCTTAACCATGTCAATTCCTTCATAAGACCTCATAGTCCTAGTAATTGGGTCATAATTCAGAACTATTTCTTTCAACAAATCAATATCTAGATGTACATTAGGTATAGTTAATTTCCTCAGGTCAAGATTCCAAGGGTTACCAACTCAAATTCCCATGTTTCTATGTTTAAACTAGCCATAGAACAATTTCCACCACATAAAAGGTATTTTGTCATCCATAATAGAACTATTTTTGTCAACTAATCCCTCGAATACTTGCAAACCCCTGAAAAGAAATTGACCTTTATAATTTTCACTAGTCGAAGGTGGTAGATAGTCAGCAAGGTCTTTACTCAAAGGTATTTTAGGAAAAAAGGATTCCCCTTTAGATAAAAATGATTTTTCTTTGAGAGCCATAATTCAATAGTTTTACAAATCATGGTTTCTTGTTTCCTTGGAATAGAAATTACAACTTAAATAAGTGTTCGACACAAATTATAGCAATGTAGGAAAAAATAATTCTTCTTCAAAGAATTCCAAACCTTAAAGAAATACAAGAACAAGAAAACCCTAACTGATAGAAAGCTTTGGAGACCACAATTTATCATCAATTTTTATGAGAAGGCAATAATTCACTTACTAGTTTTTCATAGCTTAATAACCCTAGCTTGAATATCAGACAGGCCTAAAAATTGTAGCACAAGCTCACAAAACATGTAGAATTTCTTTCATAATGCTCAATTATACCTTGAAAAAAGTTTTAATAGCTATGCGATCTCTTTCCTTTGTAGCACAACATCCTTTCCACTAGTAAGGCTTGTTCATGCAAACTGGAACAACTGAATTTCCTTCAAATTAATATTTGAGTTACAATCGTTGATCACTTGGATGTGTTGATGTGATAGACAATCTAGATTTAGTCATGTTGATTTGAAAAGATAACTTTAAGTAGTCACAGTATCCTTCAAATAAAAATAATCCATGTGGACTATCTTTCTTGTCATGCATGGGATCCATCATTTCTTTGTCACTGAAGAAAGAATCCATGTGTCATCTTCCACTTGCCCCCATGAGACTTATATTTCATGTAATTCCAAGCAATGAGGATATGAGGAAGGGCTGAGCTTAAATCTCATGCCTTCAATATATTCATATATTAATATAAGACCATTTTCCCATGGCCATATTCCTTTCACATAGCCAACATCCTAGATTAAAATATCTCACATGTTTTCAAAATAGGTGCCTCATATTTCCTATTAGTAGCACACACTTTATCATATATGCATGTACTCAAATATTTGTTTAAGTTTAGCTTTCATTCTAATTTCCCTTAAGCCCTCTAGGTTTCTCCTCATTGGGAGCTTGTCGATAGGGATGGGACCTACACATGATAGTAGGGAGTGATTAGGATTGACCCACATCACCTTCTATCAACTATTGATCCTCATTCATCAAAGTGTTTGCTTCACTTTAGAGCTCGGTAGGTCCCTTGACTACGGGATACACATCCATATCCCACTAGCGAATGTGATTATTTTAATGAGAAATAAAATGAGATAGGGAAGCATGGAACGATGGATATTTACTCTCGATGATCAAATGCTTAACATAGAATTCAATATCAGCATATGCCAAAATTGTTAGTTTTAAGAAGGGGCCATCACTAGGCAGAAGACAATCAGGGACATAACAATCAAGGTTAAAACCTTAGACGACTGTGGGAAAAATTAATCCAAACTTAGGATCTAACCATAACTTTAAATGAATCTCAACCTGTATTAATGAAACAATATTTTAAACATTACCACAAGCAATGACTGAGACTAATAAGGTAAAGGGGTTGGTTTATCAATGAGGTGAAAGGCATAAGGCACAACTTAAATGACTAGGAACCAGTAGTATAGGGTTAAAAAAAAGTAGAATGCCAATAAGGAATTTTAGACTTAGACCTTCTAGAGGGTTAAGGAGCACAAAACCATAAAGCATGATTTAAGAACCTAAGACCACAATAATGAGAAAAACCAAGCTTTGAACAACATTAATCAGTGGAACACAAATTTTTTTAAGGGTTCAACTAGTGGCTCTGATTGGCAACACATGCCTCTTGCAAGCATGGTGAGATCCCAAAATCTCAGGTTGAAGCAAACCAACCATAGAGAACCAAAAACTAAGGACTTTCCCATATAAGGAAAGAGGACCAAACCAGACACAACCCAAAGAAAAAACACCTATATACAAAATGTACAAAAACTATAGTGTACGTGGAGTAGAACATACTTAAGAGAAGTATGGATTCAAGAACTGTCCATGTACTAGTCATTCAAGAATTTCACCTGTCAAGCTCTAGAGGAAGTATGCTTCCTCCCCATGTGTATTCTCTATAAGATAAGGGCCTAACCATAATGCTTCAAACTTTCCATGCTTACCCTTATCTTGAGCCCTTGCATTCCCGAGTAGTACCATATTGTTCATCTCAAATTTTCTAGGAGAAGCTTTCTTTTCATGCAAGTGTTTAGCTTGTAGTTGTTGGAAAAAAAAGGATAGACAAATGAGAGGGAGGTGGATCAGTTGTCACATAAATTAAAACTTATTTAACCTTATTAGCCTTTAATCTTAGATTTGATAAATAACAGTGAAAGCATGAATCAACAACACATCAGAAACACATGAAACCAATATTTTTGCATGGAAACCCCATTAGGGGAAAAACCACAGTGGAGGTTAATCCACAATTTATACCTTGTTAAAAGTATAAGTAAAATGAATAAGGAATGTACATGCATTCAAGCATACTGCCTAGAGCTCATTGCTCAAAGAAGACACACTGTCTTACATAAAAATTTCTGATTAAATCCATCTAAAGAGGTTGAACTAAGAAAATAGCTTCTTCAAAAGACTGATGACAATTTTGGTTAGGCACATAAACACTTCTTCACACTTCACACAAAATCCTTCACACTCTACTTTGCAATCAAATTATCTACTCTCGATTCGAACACTTCAAAATGAAGAAAAAAAATCTCTTATATATGTGCTTCATGGAATTACACTAACAACTTTGTCGACCAAAAATAAAAGAATAAATGAATTACAAACTGTCAGCCCAATTCATGAACAAATTTCAATGTGCACCAACTAAAGTCAGTGAAAAAATAATGACGACCTAAAACAACATCCTTGCGTGTGCCAAGAATTAAAATATTAATCCACAAGGATCCGCAACACGCTACAACCACCATGTCAGCCAAGAACATGAAAAACCGAACACACAAAGGAAAAATCTCCGATCACGATCACATCGATCAACATGAACGTGCAACAAGGATAGATCATGATATTGAAACATCAATGAACATCGAAGGAGCATACACAACAACTCAAATTACCAGAATTTTTTTCTCTTCATCCAAAAACACTGGCTACAGTAACATAATAACTGTAGGAACACAAAAACTCACAATTTATGTATAACTTTATACATATTTAGAGTTTTTAAATATTGGAGAATCCTTCTATACCAACCACATGTTTGCATATCACAAATAGGTGCAACATCAACAGTATCTATTTGATTTATCTAATTAACTTCCAAATTAGTCTTTGTCATTATTTTAGCTAGACCTTGTCATCTAACTAACTTGGTGATCTTGACATCAATTTTGACTTCTTGGATCCTATTGATCCATATAATCATTTTGTCTATAGTTTCTTGTTGAGTGAAAATATATTTCACAACAACACTTAGTATAGAAGCTATGACTATAGATCCCACTAATTAAGTTTTAAAATTCTTCACAGCCTTGACTAGAGCATACACTTGCTCTTAAATCATATCATACTTGATATTTGCAACCTGTAAAGAATTAATAAAGAATGCAATGTGTTGTTCAAAGACCTCATCATTTTTGTATAGTAACACAACAAAAATAGTATGGAAATGAACAAAAGAGAATTTAGGAGACTTTAAAATTGGAGCCTCCTTGATAGCTTGTTTTATACTCTTGAAGGCCTAACTTGGCTCATCACTCCAAATTACCTTTTCTCCCTTCTTCAACATCTTGGAGATGGGTCTCGTAATTTTTACAAAGTTGGTTAAAAATATCCTCAAGAAGTTGATCTATCCAAAGAATGCTTGAATGTATTTAACATTCTTTGGTTGAGGAATCTTGTCTATGGTTGCTACCATTTTAGGGTCAATTCTCACTCCCTCTTTGGACACAATATGCACCAAAAAATTTCCTTTAGTAACCCCAAAGGAACACTTTTTTAAATTTGGGGAAATCCCATATTCCAAGGACCTAATAAATACCTTCTCCAAGTGCATACAATGATCTTCTTCCTTCTTGGAGTAAGCCATCAAGTCATCCTGGTATAGTACCATGAGCAAGTCAATAAAATCAGAAAAGGCTACATCCACAACCCTCTAATAAGTTGCACATGAATTTGTTAAACCAAATGGATTCCTTACATACACATAGGTGACCCATAAATTTGTGAATGCGCTCTTGTACAACTCAAACTCCTTCACTTTAACTTGGTCGTATCTAGAAAAACCATCCATCATAAACAATAGCTCATAGCCAATCACCTTTTGCAACATGACTTCCATGTCCAGTAGTGGATAGTTATCCTTCAATGATGATATGTTTAAATTTTTGAAGTCAACACATAGACTTATATCAACATTTTTCTTTCTAACTAGCAATAAATTAGACACCCATGAATAATTCCTAATAGGTTTTATGATACTAGAACCCCTTAGCTTACCCAATTCCTCTTGCATCTTAAGAGCTAAGGTTGGATTTATGGGTCTTTGGTTCTATCTAAAAGGCTTAGCATTTTCTTTCAGAGGAATTTCATGCTAGAATAATTCCTCTATATGCTTTCAGGTCATCATAGAACCAAGCAAAGACATGCCTATACTTTCTTAACAAGAAAATCAACATTTCCTTGACCAGGGAAAAATTTAGTGGTGAATCTTCACCAATTGGCGAATAATAGAAATCGAGAGCTCCAAAAATGGCAAATAGTACAAGCTAAAATGGAGACTGAATCGCTAGGGTTTTACAAAAAAAGAAATCATCTCGATTAATTTTCTATGTAAACGATGCCTCATTGGCACCGATTCGCCAGTAGTTTATACAGTAATTAAAAATATTAATAATATTTGCCAGTAATATTGTGTAATTCTGAAGAATCAAGAAGGGAATCTACTATATTTGCGCCAAGCTCCCAGAAAGACGTCTGATCAAAGCTCTATTTGATCTCCACTGCTAACTATTGTCAATAGTTCATGACATATGTTATCATCATTGTATTGGTAGGACATCTCTAAGTGCCCCACTGATTATGTTCACTCATGCTGATAAGGCTTCCATACTCCACCTTGGGTCCACCAAGGCACAGGTACACCACTTGTGTAATTTTAGAGAATCATGAAGGGAATCTACAATATTTGTGCCAAGCTCCCAGAAAGACATCTGATGAAAGCTCTATTTTATCTCCATCATTCACTATTGCCAATAGTTCATGACATACGTCATCATCATTGTATCGGTGAGACATCCCTAACTGTCCCACTAATGATGGTCACTCATGCCGATATTCGCTCACGAAATGAACTTGAAGTCATCTGATTTAAAAGATAATTGATGGTAAAATTTTAAAGTTTCATTTAGTCTTATTTTTCAAGTGATATTTTTTAAAAACACTTCATCGGCGTGTGCTCCAATGCATTTTCAATAGTCTTAGGAGCTCGTTGGGGCCGCTATCCCCAAACCCCGCAAGGGGGAATTTCCCCCTCGACCCCCTCAAGGGGGCTCTACCCCCTTGACCCCCACAAGGGGTGCTACCCCTTGACCCCACTGGTGGCTGCCGCCCCCGGGCCTCTACTTCATTATTGAAAAAAAAAAAAATATATATGGGGCAACTGTGCAACCAACTATGCAAATTTTTAAAGGAGAGATTCACCATTGTAATTAATATTTTTAGTGATTATTCACTAGGATTTTCCACTGTGATTATTATTTTTACCAATTATTCATTAAGATTCTCCAGGATTTTACAAAAAATTTAATACTGTGCATAAGATTCGCCAGGATAATTAATATTTTTTTCAAATAAAAGAAAAGATTCGCCAGGATTTTACACCTTTGCCGAAGGGGGGGTTTCTTAAATTTTTCCATATCCTTGACCTTTGGTTTCATCTTTTTGCCTACATATACTTTCTTAAGGACATTTTTAGTCCAAAAATTTACTTCCTCCAAATCCTCTCGATGGGTGGAAGTTGTTTTAACCTTTCTTTTGTCCTGGTTATCAAATATATTTTCTAATGCTACAAGGCCTTTGGGGATCTTATTTTTCTTTAATTTAATAAATTAATTTCCAAAGACAGTATCCTTACCATCTATATTCTCAGCAAAATCCCCAAAATAAATCTGGTGACTCTCATATTCATCAACACATTTAAAAAAATTCAAGATATTTTCATCATTGTTGAATATTTTCCAATTATGTATATTGTCAGGGATTGATGGCCTTGCTTATACCTCCACTTTAGAAATACCTACAAAAGTTATTTCATCAGTTCTGAATGCAATATTTGCAAGAAAGTCAGCTACTTTTTTATATCCCCTCTCCATTTAGTCAATCCCAAAAGCATCAAACTGTTCAATAGAATCCCAGACAATATTTTTGTATTGTTTCAATCTGTTGTTCTTGCATGCGTATCTAGACCTCACTTGGGATATCACAAACTCAGAGTAACTAATTACCATTAACTTCTTTATCCCATGCTTCTCAGCTAGTCTTAATCCTAGTAACAGTGCTTCATACTCTGTCACATTGTTTGTGTAGAAAAAGGATAGGGTAAAATAAATATTGTATGTATTGCCAATAGGTGACACCAGTAATATTTCTACACCAGACCCTTCATTGGAACTTGCACCATAAAATTACATCTTCCATAATCCATCCTTGTTAGATAATATAATAACTTCATTATGTATAGGTGCAGGGCACCTATCAATTTCTCTTGGTACTTCTTCCACCTTAAAGTCACTGATATCAATATCTATAAAAAGAATTATATCATCCTCAGGAGAATGCTCCAACACATGTGGCACCTTTGAATCTCTTACCACTTCAACATCCTTACCATCAATAGGGAAGGTAGCATAGGACATGTCACACTGCATACTACCTCCCATTGAAGCACTCCATTTCCTAGATAGAAAAATTCTATAATTGGGTGGGATATCCACTACCACCACACTCATCTTAAACTCTTTCTCTAGATAGGCTACTAACTTATAAGGTAGCTCATTGATTACATCGATCATACGAACCTCCCTTGAGTCCATAGCATAAAATTTTCCATGAGTGATATCATCTTTTAGTCCCAATGCCTCCATGATTTTTGCTGGCATTATATTATTAGATGCCCCAAAATCAATGATACCATTTTTCAGAAAATTTCCCTCTACTATTAGTGTGAGGAAGAATTGATCTATTTTTCCAAGACAGGTTGTAACTAAATTCCCTAGAAAGATAAGATGAATCTCAATAATCACTCCCTCAACTTATTTATCTTTCTTTTCCTTCTCACCCACTTTGGGTGGAGTGGACTAAACTAATTTGTTATAGGCTATAGTAGCACCATTGATAAGGGCTACTATATTTTTGTTATGTTCATTTATTCTCATCATATCAAGTAAAGGGATAGAATATTTTACTTGACTAAGAAATTGAAACATGCCAACAAGAGTACATTTAGGCAATTCATCTGGAGTCATACCTTGTTCTGTACCACTATCCTTTTATTGATTTTTTTGTTTCAAATCTAGGCTTGACATCTTTTATTGCAACTTCAAAATGTTGCTTCTATGAATTTGTCTTCATAGTAGGGGTCTTGATCTCTCCATCTACTTTTGGTTTATCAACCTTTTTAGCCAAAATCTTATCTCCCCTGCTTTCCTTAGCTTTGACTGTTATTGCTTCACCATTAGACTTTTTCTCCTTGATGAAAAGACCAGTTGGAATACCTTATTCACCACCAATTGTTCTATTCCTTAAGTGATATGAGCTTCTGGGTTGAACAACCAAGGCCACTATATATTTGACAATTTCCTCATCTGAAGGTCTTATCAGGGAAACATCATCTTTAGTTTACTCCAAATTATATACTTCATCATTACTATCATCATCCTCATAAAAATAAACTTGATGGTGATATGTACTAGAAATGTACCTTTTCTCATCCACATCCATTTTATGAGACTCCATATCAAATGATAACTCATTTTCAACAAAATTAGAACCATCCATAATCATATATACATCACCATCCTCTTCATTAGACTACTCATAGTCCTCAGGTACATCCTCATCCACTTCCACCATCTATACAACTCCACATTGATGAGGAGAATGTTGCATTTGGAAAACCATGCACCAAGGGGTCTCATCAACAAAATTTCTTGAGTTCTTTTGTAGAGGATCCAACTGAACCTTGTTTTGAGTATTTCTCTAATTATTAGGAATGGGCTTCCCATTATTCTAGTTTGTATTATATGGATGATATTGAAACCAAGGAGGTATTTCATTCTTATTATAATTGGACCTTTCATTTGATAGAGCCTTATCTTTCTTTACAATATTATCATTCATACTTTTCATGAAAATATGAACCTTATCCTCAAGAGTACCTCCTTTATTACCATAATTTTTATCCTCTTTCTTTTGATTCTTGAGGATCTTTACACAATTTCTTCTCCCAACCTTTCCAATTTCTTTTAAAATACTATCAATATGGATATCCACCATATAAGCCTCTCTCAATGTCTGGGGATTTTTTTTCCAACAAGAAATAGCTCATCTTTACATCAAAGGAATTACAATAGTTCATTGGTCATAAACTATCTATAATCTTAAGTGTAGAGGTAGTTGATTCATGGAATTTTGGAATGTTATATTGAAATCAACCAAACTTTCATTATAACTTTTGATTATATTATTAAACTGATTTATAAGGAACCTTGAGTTAGTCTTATCACCATAATGTTCTCTAAACAACCTCTTAAACCCTTCCCATGAACCAACAATTTTACGTGGAAAAATCCTATACCATTCTCTAGCATCCTCTATGAGGGAATGCATAAATAACTTCATCATTACATCCTCTTCTTCTACCTCAAAATCATCCATGACATTAGAAAATTCTTTGAGATGATCTTCACCACTCAAGGCATTGTTTCCATAGAATCTGAACAAAGCAAACCTGAAATCTTCAGGGAATGGGTTAGGATAGCCAAGTATCCTAGTAAAGCATAACTATTGATATCTCTCTACTTGGAGTGGTCTACTAATGTCAATCTCTATGAGAATTTCTAGGCTCATCATCTCTTTGATCATCAAAATGGTTCTTATCCTGACCTTTCCCATCTCCAATATTGTTACCACCTCCTTTCTTTTTTCCCTCATCATCTTCAAAATAAGAACTCTTACTTTTGTCATTTCTTCCACCTTCACGACATTGATCCCCACCACCACTTCCACTACCACTATATCCCTTATACTTATTTTTGTGATTAACTATCAGTATGTCTAGAACTTGAAGACTTTGGAGTTTCTATGAAATTCTTATGAAAATAAATATTTCTAGCTATCTCTACATTGGCAGCTTTAATTTCATATTTCTTCAACCCTTCTTGCAATTTATCATTTTCCAAATGTAATCTCAAGATCTCAAGGTTTGAGAGTGAAATGAATAGGGTAGGATCAATCTTAACATTTTGAGTGGAGGTATTAATAGATGATGTAATGTTACTTGTATTGGTATTAGAGGTATTGAAGGTAGTTTCCTTTGGCTGGTCAATGGGATTTTTCCCATGATCTACATGTGATTTCTTCGCAATAGTGGAAGGATCTGAGGCTTTGGAAGTTACAATAGATGTAGTATAAGTGATCGTAGTGGAGGTTCCCATTTGAATGGTTAC
Source organism: Sequoiadendron giganteum (assembly GCA_007115665.2). Lineage (NCBI taxonomy): Eukaryota > Viridiplantae > Streptophyta > Pinopsida > Cupressales > Cupressaceae > Sequoiadendron > Sequoiadendron giganteum. Next base: position 214,814,769 of record CM021103.1, read on the forward strand.
CTTAGGTGATTCAAGAGTTATCCTAGTAGAGAAATCTAGTAACATTTTCTTGAAAGTCCTTTCACTTCATTTCTTCTCGAGCATATTTTCTATCCTTTTCCTTTGAGAATCTCTTTCTTGCATCTTAGTCTTAATTATATCTTCCTTTTCTTTTAACTCCTTTATCATGCATTCTTCTTCTTCCTTAAGCCTAAGCTCTTCCTCTTCTAAGGCTTTCATATCTTTGTCTATGTCTTCTTCATCTTCTAAGACATCTCTAGCCTCACTCGAGATAGGATTATAGTAGGTTGGGTTATATGACTCTTCCTCAAGGGAAGGATGCAATTCCATGTTGGGAGATTCACCTCTTGGCTTAAAATTTATATCATTAAATACAAATCCAACTCTAGGGGTTAAAGCTTTGAGAAATTGTTATTTTTATCCTAGAATTCCCACCTATCCTCTTCTCTTGAGAGGTTCAGTTCATCATCAAATACTTGTTCAATAAGAAAACTTACCTGATCTATATTAGACACTTCAACTTCATGTTCCTCTTCCTAGATATTTGCACTATTTACTTCATTATTAAAAGCAGGAGATGCATCAATAAGGGATTCAACAAACTTACTTGATTCAACATTTTTCTTCTCCCATGTTGGTTGCTTGTCTTTTGCAAGCTCCGAATCCAGCTTCTACTCAGGATGAATCTTCATGGAGATTTTGGTCTTCCTCATGATGCCGACTTATATGATATAATTCCTCTTCTCACTTTCTCCTTGATATTTAATCTTTATATTAGGATAAGATACTTTAGAGTCACCACCCCAGGATGTTGGGAAATACAAATTGATTGTACTTTGGCTTGGTACTTGTACTCTTAGAGAATAATTTGAACATAAACCAACACAAAGTGAAAGAATGGACCAGAACTTGATGCATAAAACTAGATGTGACTTATATAATGAAACTTTGAAACAATTTTTCTCCAAATATCAAGGAATAATATCATACCCGACTTTGATTATACTATATCTAAACTAGATATTTTGGACTTAACAATCCCTAGAAGAGTCACCAATTTGTTGGTTATTTCTTAAGAACCAAGATGATATTCAAAATTGCCTATGGAATTTGTCATTTCCAATATTTAGCAATCTAAAGGAATTGGCCAATGAACGAGTGAAAGCTGCAAAGCTTTCCTCCTACACTTTGGGCTCTGTGAAACCTGGGAGGGTAATCCCATAATTTATATTTAAGAACTTATGCAATTATCACTTAAATACATTGTAAACACAATATAATTCTCATATGAGCACTCAACAATGTAATGTATGAAAACTTTGGAAATTCTTTTAGCAATACACTATAGTTGGAGCATGATAACCATGAAATACAACATAAAATAGCTACAATAGTAACTCATTAGATAAGTTTGTAAATAAAGAGTGATTTCCTGATGAATCTACCAAGAAACTATTTTATGAATATTTTACCCAAACTGGTGTCTTATCCTAAGCATGAAGTCAATCTTAACCTATGAAACTTTATAATAGTTTTACATGTAGCAACATATATGCTTTGAAAATACCGAATTATGACACCTCCATATTATATTCTCAACCACCACTCCTTACGAATATCCTAGCACTTAATTCAAATGAATCAATAATTTCATTCAAGCATTTAAACTAATTCCTTGAATTAGTAGGAAAGAACAAAACCATACATCCATTGAAATCAATGGAGATGATCAAAACGATCCTTGATTATATTATTCATAACTCATAGAACAAGGACAAAGGAGAGAAAATTTCCATGAAATTGGCACCATTATATATTATATTTGTTATCTTTGTTATCAAAATTACATATGTATTATCAGAATCAGAACTTAAGATAAAACTCAAAATATGCTCAGTATTCTTTTCTACTATTTCTCTATCATCAATTGTAATACAACAAACCCTTATTTCTAGCCTTGAATTCCTTCTTATAGTAATGAAGTAGCAAAACAAGCCTCAATCCAAAAAGTACATATGTCATTATTTTACTAGACTACAATAAGATATGTTCCCCTTTCAGGTAAATTTGAGTTCTTAGGTGGTGGGAAAAATTTATGAGACAAAAATATTTGCATTGGTTGTTAGAGATTTGGCCCCACCTTTCAAAAGGAATCTTCAAGCAATTTTATCAAAAAGTGTGTCCATGCATATAAAGTGAAAATAAAACAAATTATGAAAGAATAAAATAGGAAAGGACACAAAATATGTCCACGTATTCAAATCATTCATTAATTCAAATTGGGGAGAAAGACATGTTGTCAATACTTCAGCAAAAGCCTAATTTATACTAATTTCAAGCTATGAATTGTAGTTCTCCTATCTGTTACACATCATGATTGTAGATTTCAAAACCTAAATTATAATCACCACCCCACTATTGTAGGTCAATCCTCCAACTCATCCAAGTTTTTATTCTTCCATGCCTAGAATTCCTCTTCAGTGGGCTAGTTCAAGTTCATAACATCATCAAACTTTTGTCTATAAGGAAAATATTTGGTAGCAACTTGATTTTCCTCCTTATCAAATGCTGACAAGACAATCTCTACATGGGTGAGAATGTCCATATTTATTTTTAGTGTACCTATATCATACCCTTAACTAATTGAAGCAACTTTCTTTGAAATGACATAATTAGTTTCATCTCTTCATTCTTGCAGGGTTTTTATGCTACCATCATCTGTTAGAATATATGGTAGAAGGCCATGACATGTTTCATGAAAGTTGTTCACCAATTCCCTTATTTTATCTTTTAAAGGTGCTATATTTCCCTTGTACCCCTTAATTTCATTTACAAGAGTAACAATACGATTCAACTTTTCAAGGGGATTAGCTTCCTCCTTAGCTCCAATAGAAATAATTCTTAGTTCTTGGAACCTGGGGATCGATTTCTCCATAAGTGGAATAACCCTTTCCATATCATTCTCAAAATTATTTATAACAAACTTCATGGAGGAATAGCTATCATGAATTCTATTCAATCTGATAGTTACCCCTTTATTTAAGTGTTCCAAGACTGTTGTGACAATATTCATATTACTCATAAATAATTCACTATCACGATTTCCATATTTCTCTTTATACTCATTTAATTGCTCGAGCCACTCCTCCTTGATGACTTCTTCCTTGGCCTCTAGTTCTTTTGATGTACTAGGCTCTATCATTGAAATGGGAAAAGTTCCCATATTTTTTGGAACAATTTCCCATGAGGAACTTTCTAAATCAGTAATATTAGTTGGTGCATCTTCATGTAAAGTGGTAAGAGAATCAACACTGGTCTACTCTTTCTTTCTTGGTTCCAAAATTTTCAACTTCTCCTCTAATAATGCTATTTTCTTCTGTAGCTACATCTTTTATTGTTCAGTGCTTCTATGTTCAACTAACAAGTCATTGTATTGTGTCCTGAACTTATCCCTTTCTATAGTTACCAATTCTACTATGGCTCTCGTGAAATGAGCTACATGCATTGACATATTTGTCACCTCTAAAGTTGTTTGTTCTAACACCCTTTTAATTATCAAGCATCCCTTGTAGTTTGCTAAAGGCTCTACAATATTAGGCTTCCTTGTACTTGGGGCCAAGGACCATATAGCTAGTGCATCCCATTGCTCACTGAAATAAAATTATTGTAATGCAATTGCAGCCTCCTCTTCTAAATTGTAGAGAGGTCTATCAATATTTTTATTATTTCAAAGGTGATAGAAAAAGATAAATCTCATTCTAGTAACAATAAAATACCACTATTTCTTACCAATTCTCTACCCTTGTCAGCAGTCATTATGTGGAACTTATCTTTCATTTCTTTTAAAAAAAAATCTTGAATGGTGGCATCAAGAAACTCTAGATGAAGACTTATTTCTTTAGCCAGATTGCTAACATATTCATCCCTTTTGGCCCTGTAGGAAAATTCCATGAAAGCTTGAGACTTTACAAATGAATCATCATCCGTGAAATTTTTGCATGCTTCCACTCTAGCATCATTACTACCATTTACCCCATTGAGATTATCCTTTCTCAACATCAAACCCAATTTTTGACACATTCATTACCAGTGCAGAGAGAATTCCCTCTTGCATTTCTTGCTTAGGTGCCCAAAATTCATCATCAATCTCATCCTTAGCATAGTCCACCAAAACTATTGTTTCAACCTTTCTCTTCTTCAATGGTGGCTCTTTTGGTGGTGAGACATGTTGTGATGGAGTATCAGCAACCATAATTTTGGGCTCTATTGTCCTTGGAGGAGATGGTGGTGGAATTTATGACATTGGAGAAGGATGTCTTTGTTCCTCTTGTTGGGAAGGAGTGACAACTACATCCTTCTTCCTTGCCTTGTCCTTTCTCCTTATGAAGAACTTTATTCTTGGTCCCTTAGGAGGTTGAGATGTAGGTTTGTCCTCCATAATAGGAATTTATTCCCCACCCTATTCTTCTTCAATGGGGTCTTTTCCCTTATCTAGAATCATCTTCTAACCTTCAAGGTGTCCCACCATCATTTCAAATTTTTGGAATACATATTCCATTCTTTGAATGATATTTGGAATTTCTAGAATAGCAATGAATGGGGGGTCTTTCTCCCTTGCTTTTATTTTCATTTTGTTAAAATAAATCCATCTTTCTTTTCTATTATTTTTCTTTAAAATTTTAAAGACATTCCTTATCACATCCTCGAGGAACTAGAAAATGTGCTCCAATTTGGAGCTCCAACTTCTCAATTTTGACCAGGCTACGAAGCCTTTAGGAACATAATACTCCTTTTCCATTGCTCTTTTCATGTAAAAATATTTGAGTACATAATTTATCTTATTTGAACCTCCCTTTATCATGAAAAAATTAGAGAAGCATGTGTATGAATGAAAAAATGTTCCTTTTCCTTGATTAAACAAATGTTTGTTTTCCACACTTCCTGATTTCCACACTACTTGAAGGAAACCAATTCTCTCTAGCACACATTTTGGTAGTAGGTGAGGTGTGATAGTAGCACCACATAATCTCAAAATGGTATATGTAGTATATCGGATAACATCTCCCCAATTATGATCAATCCCTAACTCTTTCCTCCTATCTTTGGGTGTCAAGAAGTCATGTAGGGTCTTGGGAATTCTAGGAACATTCATAACTAGGTCTCCTTTTAACTCTGAAGAAAACAAGTTCTCAAATATTACATAATCATAAGTCCTGTCATCCTTATCCAAGATGGTAGTCTGACATTGAGCATGCAGCTCTAAAGTACCCTCCATCCTATCCAATGTCATATTTTACCTAAAATAAGGTGCACCTTTGAATAGAAACATGTGCATTAACAATGAGTACCAGCTAAACCCTACTCCATCTACACCCTTCTTAAATTTTATCAAACCCCCATGAATTCTTTCTACCAGAAACTCTACATAATCAAAATATTGTGCAATACTAAGGGTGTTGGATGTAAGCTTTCATATACATCCATGCCATGGGAATTCCGATGGCAGGATATAAACCAATTATATGGAAAATGGAGTAAATATTTCTTTGGAAATAGGGAAGAAAGTAACTAATAGGAAAATTATCTTTATCAAATGGCCCCAAAGTAATTCTTCATCCCCTAAGTTTTGCTAAGTACCTTGGAAATATATGGACTCTGAATGCAATCTTCGTCCTATCATATTCTTCCTTAAGAACCTTTTCATCAACTTTAGCCATATCATCACTCCACTTTGTGAGTTTGAAGACATGAGAAATCTCTTCCTTTGTGATATTAACCATGCCAATTCCATTATAATACATCACAGTCCTGGTGACTAGGTCATAATTCATAGCTATTTCTTTTAGCAAAACAATAGCCAAATATACATTAGGCATAGTTAATTTTCCTAGGTCAAGATTCCAATGGTTACCAACTAGAATGCCCATGTTTCTATTTTTAGACCATCCATAGAACAATTCCCACCCCGTAAAAGGTATTTCGGCATCCCTAATAGAACTATTTTTGTCAACTAGGCCCTCAACTACTTGCGGACCCCTGAAAAATAATTGACCTTTAGATTTTTTACTATTCAAAGGTGGTAGCTAGTCAACAAGATCTTTACTCAAAGGTCTTTTAGGAATACAGGATTCCCCTTTAGTTGAAAATGATTTTTCTTTGGGAGCCATAATTCAATATTTTTTACAAATTGGGGTTTCTTGTTTCCTTACAATGAAACTTACAACTTAGATAAGGGTTTGACATGAATTATAACAATGTAGGAAAAACTAATTCTTCTTAAAAGAATGCCAAACCTTAAAAGAAATAAAAGACCAAGAAAACCCTAATTGATAGAAAGCTTTGGAGAGAATAGTTTATCAAAAAAATTGATGAGATGGAAATAATTCACTTACTATTTTTTCATTGGTTAATAACCCTAGATTTGATGTTAGATAGGCTTGAAAACTATAGAAAAAGCTTTCCAAATGTGTAGAATGTCTTTCACAATGCTCAATTATACCTTCAAACAAGTTTTAATAGATATGCAATCTCCTGCCTTGGTAGCTTGACATCCTTTCCACTATTAAGGATCACTCACACAAACTAGAATGACTCACTTATCTTCAAATCAAGCTTTTAATGTCAGTCGTTGATCGCACAGATGTTTTGATGTGACAGATGATCCAAATTTAGTCAAGATGATTTGAAAAAGATGATTGTAACCACGATCTCCATAATTTCTTTGTCACTAAAGCAAGAATCCATGGGTCATCTTCCCCTTGCCCCCGTGAGACTTATCTTTCACACAACTCCAGGCAATGGGGATGTGGGGAAGGGCTGAGATTTGTAGAAATGCACAAGACAACTAAAAGGGGGTTTGAATCAGTTGTATCAAATTACTTTACTTTTGACCTTAATCAACTTCACTGTAACTTAATCTATTATTAAGTGTAATCATGAAATGAAAATAATAGAATTAAAATACCAAGGACACCATATTTACTTGGAAAACCCAATGAGGGAAAAACCACGATGAGGATTAGCTCAAAATATAGTAATAATGCAATAACGAATACAAAGGCTCGCTGCCAGAGGGCTAACTATGTAGATACAAAGGTTCACTACCTAGAATGGGACTTACTGTCTAGAAGGAGGCTCACTGCCTACAAAAAAAAGAAAAAATGAATAAGGATCCACCACAAAGGTTCCACACACTTGCATCTTGATTAGTAGATTGTAGACACCATCAGCTCACTGCTTTCAAGAATCTAACACATTAAAGTATTGCTTCCTTGATTCACTCTTATACACTGTACTTTTCACACTTGTTCACACACTTCACTTGTTTTCTTGCTTGATTGATTGATTACTTGATATTCAATTCACAACAACTTGATTTTCTTGTATACCATCTTCAACCCTAGAAAAATTCTCCAAGATTGGCTTAACATTCTTCAAATTACAAATTCAAATTAGGTTAGATACTCCACATTCCCATTGTGGATAAGAATGAGAGAGGACCAATTACACATTTAATTAGGACTAGAACAACATCTTGGATCAATCAAACGCTTCCTTAATTCATTGCAAAATATTTATGTAACATGTAAACACCAAGTTGACCAAACCTAATGAAAACAAAAATTATATTTGAAGCATGTGCATCTCCAGAAAGATGATCACATGTGGATCACTCAACATGCTTTTCCAGACATTTTACCATCTCTAAGAAACCTTCAAGTACATCCACAACAACTAAAACAATCTTCACTCAGAAAATTTTCTTCAATAGTCCAACCAACAACACACATGAGCTTTGGAGCAAGTCTTCTAGAGCGCCAAATAACAAGCATGTTTTTCAAAAAACAAAAAACATAAATATGAATCATCTCCCAAATCCACAAGATCTGAAACCAAATGCCAGAAGAATGAAGAGCCAAAACATTTATCCCAACCCACAAACAAATAGTTTTGTCAAACTAGTTCACATATTGGTGAGCATCTGTTCCACTCTCCATCGATCTAGAATCTAAGACTTAGGGGATATTATCTAATGAATCTCATGAAAAATACTGTCGATCTACACATGAATAGGATCAACACAGATGAAATGCATAGCACAATACCATAGCACATTCAAAACACACACTCAACACTGCCTTCATTATTTCTCAAATTTTCTCAAAAGCACTTGGAAAAAACACACCTACAACTTCCTAAATATAGATCCATGTACTCTAAGAAATTCTAAAATATCTCAACTATACAAGCACCATCTACAATCAACATGAACTATGTTGACATAAATGACAAAATTTAATGACAACACCACCAAATACATCCATACTTGCAACAATCTCCCCCTTTGTCATTGATGGAAACACATGATGTGAAAAACCCATCAAAGACAATATACACATCCTCTTGCTTCTTCTTTCCTTTCTTTTCCTTCACATTAGACAACTTGAACAAGAATTTCTTTTTCATTTTTTCTCAAGACTTTCTCTACTCCTTTGACATCAATGGAAAATAAAAAAAATTCATAAAAAATATTGCCATATAAAGCCTTGTTCACTCCCCCTTAGAAATTCTACCACATCACATATTGAAAGAATGCACTTTTCTACTCCCCTTAAGGAGTAGACCTCAATCATCATTTTGGATCAAAATAATCTATGAATCCACTAGACTGATGCACCTCCATGTGCAATTAGTTCAAGGAAGGAGGGGTAGTAACCCCTAACTTCCCTCTGAGATACTCAAAAGTATCCTTCGGTAGGGCCTTAGTGAATATGTCATAAAAAATTTCCTTGGTAGGTACATATTCAATTCTAACTTCATTCTTCAACACCTTCTCACTTAATAAGTTATACCCGATAGATATGTGCTTTGTCCTAGAATGCATCACTAGATTCTTCAAAATGTTTATAGAACTTGTATTGTCACAAAAGATAGAGATAGGTTCATCACACATCACACCTATGTCCTTCAAGGTTTTCTTCATCAACAATACCTATGTACAACATAATGATACTAAAATGTACCCAACTTCTGCAGTGGATAAATAAACTGAATCTTGTTTCTTACTCAACCATGAAACTAATTTTCCTCCAAGGAATAATGCACCACCCCTTTTACACTTCTAGTCATGTACACAACCAGTCCATTATGCATTAGTGTAGGCATTCAATGTGAAATCATTATCGTTTGGATACCATATCCCATAAGCTAGAGTTCCCTTAAGATATTTGAATATCCTCTTCATAGATGTAACATGTGCTTCCTTAGGTTCTACTTGAAATCTTGTAACTAGACATGTTGCATGCATGATATTCATTCTAGTAGCAGTAAGATACAATAGTCCTCCAATCATAGATCTGTACATGCTCTAATCAAATTTAGTAGATTCATCATCCTTACTTAGCTTACATCCAGTTACCATAGGGGTACAAGCCAGTTTGGAGTCATTCATTCCAAACTTCTTCAATAATTATTTAACATACTTAGATTGTGAAATGAATATCCCTTTGTCAGTTTGATTTACTTGAATTCCAAGAAATAAATTCAACTCGCCAATCATAGACATTTCAAATTATTTTTTCATCTCTTCTACATTTTTTTTACACATACCTTCATTTCCACCAAAGATAATGTCATTAACATATACCACAACTATCAAAATTTTATTTTTCTCTACTTTCAAGTAAAGATTGTTGTCTAGAGACAATTTTTTAAATCCTTGTTGTGTCAATTATTTATCCAACCTTGCATATGAATCTCTAGGATCTTGTTTAAGTCCATATAGTTCCCTTTTTAACTTACAAACCATGTCTAGTTTGTCTAACAACTGAAAACTTTCCAGTTTCTCTATATATACTTCTTCCAATTATCCATTCAGAAATGCAAACTTGACATCATTCTGATACACTTTAAAGTCTTTATGAGCTAAAAATTCCAACAACATCTAAATGGCCTCCATTCTTGCTACTAGTGCAAAAGTTTCTTCAAAATCTATTCCTTAAACCTGTGAATAAACTTTTCATACAAGTCTTGCTTTATTCCTTACCAGTTCACAATCTTCATTCAGCTTATTCTTGGATACCCATTTTAAGCCAATTACATTCTTTTTTATAGGTCTAGGGACTAGTTCCCATGTGTCATTCTTCTCTATCTGATGTAGTTCTTCTTTCATTGTTCTAACCCAACTTTCATCATTCATGCTTCACTTACATTTTTAGGTTCTATCTTAGAAATAAAACACAAGTTTACCTCAACCACATTTCTTCTTGTCTTTACACCATCACTTATAACTCCAATTATCTATTCCTCCGAATGATTTATATGTACATATTTATGATTCTTAGGTGTAGGTTCCAGAATCTCCTCTTCATCACTTTGTTCTTTCTCTTCCTTTTCTTCTTCTTGCACTTTCCCATAGATAGTATCATCTAGTTCAACTTCATTTATTTCTACTAGTCTATACATAGCTTCATCAACTCTTACATTAGCACTTTAAACTATTTTCCTTAGTCTTTTATTAAAGCATCTATATGCCTTGCTATTATTTGAATATCCATGAAAAATTCATTCATCACATCTAGCATCAAACTTTCTAAGATTCTCATCATCTCTTTTAATGTAACATCTGGTTCCAAACACTTCAAAGTATTTAATGGTAGGATTCTTACCAATCCATAACTCATCAGGAGTCTTAGTGTTGATACCTCTGATCTAAACATTGTTAATAATGCAAATAGTAGTGTGGATTGATTCTCTCCAACACACATCAACAAAATTTTCTTATTTCATCATATTTTTGGTAGCCTCTTGAACAATCCAATTCTTCCTCTCCACAACTCCATTTTTTTGAGGGGTTATAGGAGTAGAATAATGTCTCTTTATTCCAAGTTCTTCATAGAATGCATTAAACTCACCAGAATTGAATTTTCCATCTCTATCAGACCTTAAACATTTGATTCTCAAGTTTGCCTCATTCTCTACTCTTGCCTTGAATACCTTGAATCTATCAAGAGCCTGAGCTTACTCTCTAAGAAAAGTAACCCATTTCATCCTAGAGTAATCACCAATCAAGAGCATAAAATACCTATCACCATTAAGGCTTCTTGTTCTTATAGGACCACAAAGGTTTGTATGAATAAATTCCAGCATTTCGGTAGATGATTTTTCCTTTCCTTTAAAACTACTTATTATTATTTTCCCCAACTAACAACTTTTGCAAATTGAATTTGAAGGCTTTGTGATTCTAGGAAGATCTCTGACAACTTCCCTAGAACTGATCTTGATCATATTGTCAAAATTCACATATCCCATCCTGCATTGTCACAACCAACTTTCATTAATCTATGAAACAAAACACTGACCATCACAACTCTTAAGCTGATAGATTTTTCCATGAGTTCTTCTTCCTATTTCTACCACAATTTTGGATCCTTTTATGATCTTATAGGTGTTATCCTAAAACATAAACTTAAAACCTTTGTTACACATTTTTCCAACACTTAAGATATTATGCCTTAAACCCTTAATATAATAGACATCATCAGTACTATGTTTCCCATCAAAACTAATTGTTCCTTTACCAACAATCCTAGCACCAGAATCGTCTCCAAATATAGCTATTCCTCCATCATAATTTTCAAGTTTAGTGAAACTAATCTTATCTTGAGTCATATGATTTGAACACCCAATGTTAATTACCCAAAATTCTTCATCTTGTCTAGCATGAAAAGTAGTCACCAGAGTACCTTCCATCTCATTCTTCTTGCTCTCTAGACCAGATTCCTTTGCACATATTCCATGGTTAGCAAATACAAATTTAATTTCTAGGGCTAGAAATAAACATTCATCTTTATTCTCCTCAAAATCATACTCATTATCAAAAATTCCTTCATCTTATTTAACATAATAAAATTTCTTGAACTTCCTATCCTTCTTGTCTCTATGATTAGTATTATTATTATCCTTATTCTTCTTGTGTGTAGCTCTATTAGGACATATTGATGCATAATGACCAATATTTCCACAATTTAAACACTTTAAGGAAAACATACCTTTGTATTTATTAGTACCTTTCTTCAATTTCCTTGTGAAGTTTTCTTCCAACTCTTTTGAATCATCATCCTCTGAGTCATCTCCTATCCTGATTTCTTTAAATGTTGTTTCAATTTTCTCCTTATCTCTTACAATTTTTATCATCTCGAATGCAGTCAAGATACCAAATAGGTGCTCCTTAGTAAGTGTCTTTGGATCATATGATTCTTCAATAGCAGAGACCTTGTCACTGTAATTCTTTGGTAGAGTCATTAGGATCTTCTCAATTATATCTTCATTTGACATGGTACCACCTTGATTCCTGATCTCATTTTGTACAAGTTCAACTCTCTGATAATAGCTTGCAATATTTTCACCCTCTTCCATTCTCGGGTTCTCAAAATTTCACTTAGATGTTAGCTTCCTTGACAATTTTACTCTATCATTCCCTTCATAAATGTCTTTCAATTTTTCCCATACTTCATACTCAAATCCTAAAGAAATAAATTTTGTCCTTTCACATTTAGATAGAGCACTGAAGATAGCATACCTTGCCTTTTCATTCTCCTCATAACCCGCAATGTCATCTGCAGTAGAAGGACTAGTGGATGGTGCAACATACTTTATCTCTATAGCTTTCTAGGTCTTCAAACCAAGACAAACCAAATAACCTATCATCTCTTCTTTCTATTCACTGTAATTAGCTCCATCAAAAATAGGGATCTGCAACTTGTGCACCATTTGATCTAACTTAAGTGGTTAAGATTTTCATCGAGGAAATAGAGCTCTGATACCAATTGTTGAAATGCACATGACAACTAAGAGGGGGTATGATTTAGTTGTATCAAATTACTTTACTTCTAACCTTAATCAGTTCTACTTTAACTTAATATGTTATTACGTGTAAAAATGAAATGAAAATAACAAAAAGAAAATACCAGAGACACTAGATTTATGTGGAAAACCCAATGAGGTAAACACCACAACAAGAATTAGCTCACAATATAGTAATAATGCAATATTGGATACAAAGGCTCACTGCTAGAGGGCTCACTACCTACAAAAAAGGAAAAGATGAATAAAGATCCACCACAAAGGTTACACACACTCACAACTTGATCAGTAGATTGTAGACACCATTAGCTCACTACTTTCAGGAATCTAACACATCAAAGTACTACTACCTTGATTCACTCTTGCACACTCTAATTTTCACACTTGTTCACACACTTCACTGGCTTGCTTGACTGATTGCTTGATATTCAATTCGCAATAACTTGATTTAAATTTTATACCATCTTCAACCCTTGAAACATTCTCCAAGGTCAGATAAACATTCTTCATATTACAAATTCAAATTAGGTCAGTTACTCCACATTCTTGCAGTAGATAATAATGAGAGAGGAATAGTTACACATTTAATTAGGACCAAAACAACATCTTGGATCAATCACACACTTCCTTAATTAGATGCAAAATCTTTATGTAATGTGTAGAAACTAGGTCGACCAAACCTAATGAAAACACAAATGATCTTTGAATTATGTGTATCTCCAGCAAGATGATCACATGCGGATCACTCAACACGTTTCACGAAACATTTTACCATCTCTAAGAAACCTTCAGGTACATCCACAATAGCTACAAAAATCTTCATTCATAGAATGTTCTTCAATAGTCCAACCGGACCAACTAGCAACACATAGGAGCTCTGGAGAAAGTCTTTCAAAGCACCAAATAACAAGAACATTTTCCAAAACACATAAAACATCTATATGAATCATCTCCTAGATCCACAAGATCTAAAACCAAAAGCTAGAATACCGTGGAGCCAAAATTTTCTCCCAACCCACAAAAAAATAGTTTTGTCAAACTAGTTCATATACCAATGAACATATCTTCCACTCTCCATCAATCTATAAGCTAAGACTTAGAGTATATTTGTTGCAAGTATGGATATGTTTGGTGGTGTTTTAATTAATGTTGTCATTGATTTCAACATAGTTCACATTAATTTAAGGTGGTACTTGTATAGTTAAGATACTATAGAAGTTCTTAGAGTATATGGAGCTATATTTATGAAGTTGTAGTTGTGTTTTTTCCAAGTGCTTTTGAGAAACTTTTTGAAATAATGAAAGTAGTGGTAAAGTGTGTGTTCTGAGTGTGCTCTACATTTATTCTATGTTAATCCTATGCTTGTGTGGATTTGCAATGATGATCATGAGATTCAATGGATAATATACCTTGATTTTTAGCTTTTGGTTCAATGGCGAGTGAAAGATGTGTTCACCGGTATGTGAACTGGTTTGGCATAACTATTTGTGTGTGGACTAGGAGATTTTTTTTGGATCCACAGTCTTGTGGATTTTGGTTTCAAATCTTGCAAATCTGGGAAATGATTTTTTTAATTCTTTTTGTGTTTTGACAAATGTTCTTGTGATTAGGTGCTCCAAAATACCTGCTCCAAAGCTCTTGTGTTTTGTTGGTTTGTCCAACTAAACTATTTTTTCTATGGATGAAGTTTGTTGTAGTTTTTGTGGATGTAATTGAGGTATTCTCAGAAATGGTAAAATGTTTGGTCAAGAATGTTGAGTGATCCATGTGTGATCATCTTGCTAGATGTGTGTACTTCAAAGATCATCGATTTTTTCATTAGGTTTAGCTGACTTGGCGTCTACACGTTACGTTAAGTCTTTGCATCCAATCGAGGAAGCGTGTAATTGATCAAAGATATTTTTTGGGTCCTAAATTAAATATGTAATTGGTCCTCTCTCATTCTTATCCATCGTAGGAATGTTGAGTAGCTGACCTAATTTGAATTTGTAAATTGAAATTATATAACTGACCTTGGAGAATATTTCTAACATTGAAGATGGTGTTAGGTCTCAAAATTTTTGGTTTGAACCATGAGAGGTTTCCAAGCTCTCACAACATTATTGGCCAACTAACAAGGCCAACCGGTACAGTTGAACTTTCTAAGTTCTTAAGGATCTGCTAAACCTAGGCAGGTGTACCTATATGAATGTTGCAGATTTTGGACTATGCTTCCTACTTGACAAAACTATCCACAATCGCAATTTGATAGTGGAGAAATATGATCTAAATTTGGTATAAATTGTGTATGCAATATCTAAGTTTGGTATAAATTGTTTATGCAATATCAAGGTGAATCCCTATATATTTAGCTAATAGATGTTTGAATGAAATGAATAAAATATGGAAGACCAGTGCCTTGTTGGGTAAAACAGAGTCAAATGAAAGTCTTAGATGAGTGGTTTCTATCTAGAAATTTCCTTAATTGTTTGGCATATTAATGTGAGTTTATAACTAGTATAAATATGCAAGAATGTGATTGATAGACCCTACTTGAGGCAAAAAATCAACCCTAATTATCCGATTCTTCTTATTGATCCAAATAACACTCCATGATTACTATAATTGACCGAAAGGAATTTAATTATTTTTAAAGAACCCAATTAATCAAATAACATAGATACAACAAATGTGTACTGATAAATTGAACATATACTTGATACTTCAATTTAAACAATCAAGAAACACCAAACTGGAGACAATCAAATAATTGTAGAATTTCAACAAACAACTGATACCAGAATGAAACCATAACATCAAAGGTCTCTCATTATATTCCTCAAATATTATACATGAAACATAGTCTTCTTGAATGTGAACATTCTGAAAATATTATCTTCTACTACCTATCTTCTATTTCCAAAAAAAATCCTCTCCATGTTTTGTAAACAACGGATATTTATACATTAGCGGGTGGAAGGACGTGTCCTTTCAAAAAATGTTTTAAGCATAAAACACTAACAACATTAGCATTAACTAAGCTCTGTTAAGCCACAAGTGAACTCCAAACATGTGCTCTATGTAGTCTTGGTGCTCATGTGTATTTGCATCTCCTAGCACATCATGGATCAAGATCTCCATCATCACCATTTGTTCGTTCTACTCACATGCTTCATCAGACGTTGTATCTTTCACAATGGTTGTCTTTAACATCTCCTAGAGTATTAATTCACATTATCTCTTCCATGAAGCCATTTATTTTAATTCTCCTTCATCATCACAAAACCTAGTCAATATTTTCTCGGTGGCTTCTATCAATTCTTGCACACCCTCTTGTAACTCCTCAAAGAATCCTTTGTGTTTATCCATGATACGATTAGCATTTTCAATCCTTGAATTATTAGGAGTATCATTTTGTTTTATTTCCTCAAGTTTCTCTTGGATTCTACCATCCACTCTTCTGTGTTCTTTTATTGCATCAACGTATTGTGAATGTTTTCCCCAAAGTTTACCTAACCAAGTGGTTAAAATGACCTGCCTCCTTTTTCATTATTGCTATAAGTGTGTCCATTTTCCCTTGAGAGTATGCACTTGATCCTTACCAATGGTCCTTCACCTGTGAACTTTCTCCTTGGGTGAGCACCTTTGTTAGCCCCATTGTAGCACCTACCAAGTCCTTTAGACATTCATTTTTTGTTAGTATTCTCTCACTATTGGTTTTGTACATTTCTCTCTCTCTAATCAATGCTTGTATTTGGGATTTAAATAATTTTTCTATATTGATCCCAATTTCTACAGTTGCAATTGGATCAGCCTCTCTAGCCTTCAAATTCATGACATGTCCAAATGCCTTCTCATTATCAATGACAACTAACTTCTTGTGAGGGGGATATAAATCCCAAATCATCAATGTCTCTTCATCAAGATTGTATTTTGATCCTGTATATACTTATGCCACCTTTTCTATACTGAGCTTGTGTGTAGCATTGTTGTCTTTCAGGAAACTATCAAAAACTAATGCAAAATTGAGATCTAGCCCTGGGAAGATCATTACACCAGCCTTTTCCAACATTTCTCTCCCTTTCTCAGGGGTCATGCTTGTCATCTCTTTCTCAACATCATCCCTCAAGTTTTTTAACAACTGCTCCTCATTTCCTTATGTGACATTGTCAACTAGTCCTATTATTCTTTTCCCTTTTATTTGTATAAAAATGTTTTGAATTATGAGGTTTTCACAAATTCATCATCTTCTATAAAAGATCTATATTCTTCATTTCTTGTATCCATATCCATAGTTTCCTCAATATTTATCTATCTGGCATACTAGGTGTAATCCTGAGTTCTTGTCCTCGATACCTTTCCGGATGGACCTTTTGGCCTATTAGCCTCTAATACTTCTTCTCTAGAAGACAACAACTCAGCATCTAACAATTCTTGATCATGTTTTTCAATTACCATTTCTGCTTCTTTTGCTTCCAAGTTTCTAATTATGTCATTAGACTAATAGGGCACATGGTGATACTCTCCAAAGTTTATCCTCTATCTGGTAGAATGAATATATCCCTCTAGATCAATGTTTTTCCTTGATGGCACTTTCCTCATGTTATAATGTAATAACTTATCAAGAATTAAATTGTATCCTTCCTTAGCTAACATAGTAAAATCACCAAAACACAACGTACTTGGCATAAAAGCTTGCTTCCCGTAAGAGCTTAAGTTCATGACACTGGAGAAATCCATTTGCCTAACAATATCTAAGTATGCAATCCTATCTAGAACTGTCCTAGGATAAATAAATGGATTACCTTCAAAACCATAAACCCTAATCATGGTGGCATTTTCTAAACAATACCAAGCCCCCCAATTGTGGCTGATTGGTCCATTAAAATCCTTAGGCCTGAGAAACCTCTTTATTTCATCAGACAAGGAATAGTCACAAGGATGATTATAAAACTTGTACAAAGGCTTTACAAAGTATTCTTCAAAATGCATAAAACTAGAATTAGCAAACCTGTTGTCCCAAATAGCAGTCCATAACTGAATAGGCAATGGCCTGCCTTCTTTATCAATTTGTGAAATTCTCAGCTCCTTGGGCCACAATCCTAATTCATGTCCAAAATATAGCACCAAGTGCATCAACAATGAATAATTCTTGAGGTGTAGGATAGAGGCTCCATTCTTTATTTTCATCAACCCTGCATCAAGCTCTTTAAATACATATGAAGCATAATCCCAAGGCCTAGAGTTATGATATTGAATATCTGCAGCAATCACCATAGGTACAATTGTCATATGCTCTGGGACCTCCATCCCCAATACCCGTCCCACTAAAAAATAAGTGTACTTTATGTAGGGTTTGAAGAGATCCACATGAAATGGTGGTCCCTCACTGTCTTCCATTGGAGTCGGTTTGCCATCACACCTAATTCTATGCAGGGGTAACCTCTAGCCCTTATAAATGGTATCCATTCTTCTGAATTCACTCTCGAGCTCCTCACTTATAATCTTTTCATTGCACATTCCTTCTAATTTGAAAACCTCTCTTATTGCATTTTCTGACACATGTATCAATGGATTCCCAGATAGATCACATATAGCCCTATTTTTCAGATTATAATGAGCAGCCAATAATATCACCATTTCATCATCAACAAAAACATTAGGGCACACCAATTTTCCCAAATTAAGCCTCCATGGGTTACATACTGGCTTGAAGCGATTTATTCTATGGTAGTGGAAACTGAATAATTCTTATCCTCTAATTGGGGTCCAAACATCTCCTATGAACTTACATTTGTCATCCAATTTATCTACTTCTACCTTAAGCTATGCAGAATGCCTAGCTTTAGGTCCTGAACTAGGTAGCTGGTCTATGAGATCTTGGTTCAATTTTTTCTCGGTGCCCTCTGGTTGTATTTCAATTTTTTTCTTTTTTCCTTTTGGTTGACTACCCTCCCCATGTTTTCTTCCTTTTATCTTTTCTGAACTAGTGCCTTCCATTCTTCAAAATTTATAATTTTTCAGAGGATGAGGAACTTACTGTATTTTTCCTGAAAATCCAAGTTAGACGAATGCCCCAATTTTTTTTCTCATTCCTTTTCTCTCCTTCACTTCCAATTATGTGAAAAAATGATTTCAATTGAGCTCACCTTGATTTGCAAAATCTTTTATGCTTTGTGGCGCCATTAATGTCTTCACTAAGACATGAATGAAGCAATTTTTTTGAAATTATTGCTGTCACATCATGTATCATATTGGAAATAAATTTCAAATCTCTTGCCGATCCGTCTGCTTAACGTTCACACATCTGCTAAGACATCTTGTAGTTCCCCTGACATCACAAGTCTCCCCAATAGTTTTCCTTTTTATTTTTTTATATCGCCATGACCCTCACCGAAGAAAACTATCGCCTAAACTTAATGAATTGGGCTAACGATTCTTCATTTCACTTCGAAAGTTCTTTCTCTCACCGAGATATTCCCTTTGTCAACTTAAGTCACCGAGACCAAGTAATTGTCCTGTCGACAAAATAATATTCACCGTGACCTCTCTTAGATCTCCCTGCTGAGACTTATCTTATCGATACACCTTTTCTTCAGTGAGACCATGCACATTGTCTCTTCAAAATTTTTGATCTCTATACGCTCATTTTTGTTGGTATAACACAAGGAGTCAGTAATACTCCCCGAACTCTCCCCGACATCATTGTCTCACCGAATGAGTCTTCTTTTTTCTTTATCGGCAAGAAAAATGATGGTCTCGGGTTATCTTTTGGAACCTCACTCTGATGACTCTAGTCTAGCCGATACATGTTATTATGCTTCGAGCAGTGGGATAAAGATTAGCTCGATATGACCTTACACCATCATGTCGATAGCCAATGTCCTGTCGACATAAACTGTGAACCCGTGCATTCCCAACATGTGTCCTCATTGGTATGACACAACTGATTTCTTGTCGATATACTGAAAGAGATGTATATTATTATTGGTGAGACCTGCATCAACTTATGGCGATATTTTTCAAATGTTAAAGATTAAATGTCAGATGAATTTTATGGGGCTATATGAAAAAATTTAACCTGGACCTTAGTGAAAATGCTATGTGAGGAAATTTTATGTTTGTAATATGAACCCCTTTGGGAAATTAATGAGTATAAATGGTCAATGAGATTTTTCAAAGTTTTACAGTTCTAACAGTGGCTCCATCTAGGGATGAATGATTGTGAGATCATTGCAAGGATCCAGATCTTTGGGTGAGAAGACCAATCTGTTTTAGGGCTATGGATTAATGAGAAGGAGGAAAGGAAAACAAGTGGAGATGATGATGACCCTATACTACTATACATGGAGAAAAATCAAATAAGGGATCCTAGGATTGTCCATGTACTAGCAATTTCCTGTACTCTTTATTTCCTATACTACTATGCATGGAAATTTTATGAGAGGTTTTCTTAAGAGTTTTCCATGCATTGGCAACCCTTGATCCTTTGTAATTTTGAAGAGAAAAATTTCTTTAGAAATTTCCCATCTAGAGGAAAATCTTGTTCTTCACCACTCATATTTTGCAAATAGTATGAATCCTCTCCTCACTTGCCAACAACAACAAAAGGTCCTAACCACAAAGCCTCAAATTTTCCATGCTTTCCTTTCTCCTGGCACCTATCATTCCACATCAATACCAGGTCATCTTCTTCAAATTTTATATTTTTCTCCCTTTTCTCAAATAAATACTTCATTTTTGTTTGCAACTTCATGTTCTGGTTTTGGGCTAGTCTTCTCATTTCATCAATCCCTTCTAATTATTCCATTCTCTCTTCCATCGGTTTAGGAACCGCCATGTCTTCTTGAAGAATAAATTTATAAATTGGTAACAAATTTTGTAAAGGCATTCTGGCTTGTGTTCCATATACTAGTTCATATGGGGATTTTCCAATTGCTTTTTTGACAGTGATCCTATCAGCCCATATAGCCAATTTTAATTTTGAATCCCATATCTTTTTGTTTCCACCTAGCATTCTCCTTATGATTTTTAGAAGACTTTTGTTATTGGACTCCATCGGGCCATTAGCTTGTGGATGGTAAGGGGTAGAATAAGAGATAGCAATACCATGCATATTGCAAAATGTTTTAAACTCATCTGATCTAAAACACATCCCATTGTTTGTGATTAATATCAATGGTGTACCAAACCTGGTGATGATATTATCCATCAAGAAAATTATCACAACTTTACTTGTCACCTATTTGGTTGGGATTGCTTCTAACCATTTGGTGAAGTAATTAGTGGCTACCAGTATCCATTTGTATCCTCCACTTTATCTCTCTTGTATCTCCCCAATAAAATCAATCCCCATTGATGAAAGGGGGCTTCAACCTGCATATTTCTAAGTGGTAAAGCTCCCTGATATTTCATTTTGCCTGAATTTTTTTGACATGCTTCACATTTTCTTACATATGAAAATGAGTCATTAAAAAAATTTGGCCAGTAATAACCTACCTTGAAAATGTTATGTGCAGTTTTCTTTGTAGAATAATGGCCTCCATAGACCCCTTCATGCATTTCTTTCAAAACATGATTAGCTTTTGACTCATCTAAACATAACAAGTACATTCCATCTCTATTTTTCCAAAATAAATCACCTTCTATGAATACATATTTAGAGGCCTATAGTTTCAAGGTTCTTTTCTGGTTATCATTAAATCCTTCAGAGCACTTTGTGTTTCTGAGGTAATACATGATGTCTGCATACCAAGGTGTATGCTCAATACTTGCAATTGTGTTTCTTCCATCTTCCACATTGCAAATTTGATTTGCCTCAATATTTTCTTTTTCCATTAGCTTGGCTAGTCCTCGGCCTCTTATCAATTTAGTAATTTGTATTTCCATATCAAATTCTTGAATTTTATTAATCCACTTGCACCTCTTCCCTGTTACTTCTGACTGTGTCAAAATGTCTTTGACAGCTGCGTGAGGGACATAAGCAATCACTTTGGCTCCAACAAGATATGATCTAAAGGCTTTTATGGCTTTTACCAGTGCAAAGGATTGTTTTTCCATTATGTCATATTTCAACTCCGATCCCTGCAAAGATTTACTAAAAATGGACACAAGTTGCTCATGACCATCCTCATTTTTTTGTAACATAACAAAAGCTATAGTGTGCAAGGAAGCGAATGTAAATGTTTGAAAAGGTTTTTTGAAATCAGGAGATTTGAAGACAGGGGCTTCCTTGATGGCTCTTTTAATGGATACAAAGGCTTCTAATGCTTCTGGAGTCCATTCAATTTTTTGTTCTTTCCTTAGCATTTTTGATATGGGCTTAACAATTTTAGCAAAGTTGGACACAAACCTCCTAACAAAGTTAATCTGTCAGAAGAAAGATTGGATGGCTTTGATAGTTTTAGGAATAGGAACCTTATCTATAGCCTCAACTCTCTCAGGATCTATTCTAACTACTTCCTTCAACACAATATGTCCTAAGAGTTTCCCCTCGGTAACAGAAAAATGACATTTTTTTGGGTTTAAACTAATACCATATTCTAAGGTTTTTATGAATATTTTTTCCAGATGTTCTACATGATCTTCACCCCTCTTTGAGTAAGGAGTAAGATCATTTTGATATACTACCATTATAGTACTAATCAAGTCTACAAATACTAAATGCATGGCTCTTTGAAAGGTCACTCCTGCATTTGTGAGACCAAAAGGCATTCTCACATAAACATATGTTCCCCATGGGGTTGTAAAATTTGTCTTGTACTGCTCAAATTCCCTGACTTTAACCTGACTATAACTAGAGAAACCATCCATCATAGATAACAACTCACACCCTATCACTTTGTGCAGTATAGCCTCCATATTAGGTAGAGGGTAATTGTCCTTGAGGGATGACACATTAAAATTTTTGAAGTCCACACATAGTCTGATATCTTCATTCTTCTTTCTCACAAGAACTAGTTCTGACACCCATGTTGAATGTCTAACCGGTTTAATGATACCCCCATCTCTAAGCTTTGCCAGTTACTCCTACATCTTTGGTTCTAATGTAGGGTTAATAGGTCTTTGTTTCTGCCTAAACAACTTTGCATCTGGTTTCAACGGGATTTCATGTTGAAATAGGTCTTCCCTATATGCCTTGAGATCTTCATAGGACCATGCAAATACATGTTTATATTTTCTGAGTAATTATATCAACATTCTTCAAACATTCGGTCTTATTTTTTTCCCAATACATACTTTCCTTGGTGCCAGTTCAGTCCCTAAGTTTATTTCTTCAATATCTTCATTTTTGACTAGTGTCTATTTCATAAGGGATCGATCATTTCCATCGTATACTCTTTCCAACACTACTAGCCCTTTGGGAAGTTTATTAGTCTTAAGTTGTAAGACCTTCTTTCCAAATACTATATGTTCTCCATTTATTTCTTCCACAAAGGCATTGAAATAAATTTCTTGAGCCTCATATTGGTCTCTACAATGAAGGAATTTTAAAAGATCAGTGTCATCATTAAAAACCTTCCAATTATATACATTTTCAGGTACAACAGGTCTCTTTTTGAACTCAACTTGGGATATTCCTGCTAGCATGATGCCATCTTGTTTTAGTGCTACATTGGCTAGGAAGTTTGCCATTATATTTTTTGACCTATCCACCCAATTGATGGAGAAGGCATAAAATAACTCGATTGTATCCCATATAGCATTCATGTATTGCTTCAGCCTCTTGTTCTTTGCAACATATTTAGATCTGACCTGTGACACAACTAGCTCTGAATCTCCAAAAATAGTTAACAGTTTAATTTTGTGTTTGACTGCCATGTTCAAACAAGTTAACAAGGCTTCATATTTCACCACAGTTTTTGTACATTCAAATGCCAACACAAATGAATATTTAAATCTAGTACCTTCAAGAGATATGAAAATTACCCCGACTCCATTACCTTCTTGGCTACATGCCCCATCAAAGTATATTTTCCATACCCCTTGCTGATTTTCAAAAATGTGCTTATCAATTGGGTCTTTGTTTACTAATTTAGGTTGTGATAACTCCACTCTAAAACTCGCCAAATCTACATCACATAAGCAATTAAGTTGTTCCTAGGGAACACATTCAACAATTTGATTCATTCTTGGCTCCCTATATAACTTGACCTCTTCACCATTTACTAGTATAGTGGCATATGATAAATTGAACTATACATTACCCCCTACTACTGTAGTGCATTGTCTTGACAAGAGCATTCCAAACTGAGGAGGCATGTCAATTACTGTTATATCAATATTGTAGGTAGCTTGGGGATAAGTTTTGAATCTTACTTCCACATTTTTTATTATTCCTACAACTGAAACATGCCTGCTATACATGGCATAACATTTACCTCCTTCTACATCCACCCACATACCAAGTTGTTTCATTACTCCTATTGGCATGATATTAATGTAAGCACCTGAATATATCATGCAATTTCTTACTAAATTGCCTCTTATGAGCAGGGTGGTAAAAAATGGGTCAATCTATGGCATATTCATCAAGCAGGCTTTTGGGATTTTTATTTCCTTCTTCTTGTTGGTGGTTACGGGGGTCTCTTTATTTTCAAGGTTTATATTTTGATTTCCTTTAGACATTAATTGAATGACACCTTCCCTATATTCCTGAATTTTCATCATTTCGAGTAATGGGACAAATATTTTTAGCTGAGGTAAGGTTTGTATGAAATCAAAAGATGTACCTTCGGTTCTTATCACCTTCTTTGATTCTATCAATTCTCCTTTTCCTTCTTCCTTTTCCTCTTCGCATGTTTGGTTTGGCTTTTGCTTCTCAATGGGGATTTCCTTACTTTCCTCCTTAGGAGATCCCTTCTATTCTTTTTTGTCTGGTTGCTTATCATCTGTCCTTTTTGATGTCTCATTTGATACTTCATTATTTTTTACAAATATTGCTCTTGGGACACCCTCATCTCTATTCACTATTTTGTTCCTCAATCGATATTTGTTTATAGCTTCCTCCACTACTGCAATAGTCAACCTTTCAATCTCTTCTTCACTTGGTCTCCTCACACTGTACCTCTTAGTTTGACATGATGCAATAGGGGGATTTTTCTCATTATCACTTTCTTCATGATAAAAAAAACCTATTGCTCTACCATATGAATATCGTATTTTTGATTTTCAACATCATACTCATATCCCTCCTCCTCTGAAGATGAATATTCTTTCTTCAAAGCAACGAGGGTGTGGGAAGTTAAATAGACATTCTGTTCTTCACCACCATCATTTTCCAGTGCATCTTCTTCAGGTATTGACTGAGCTCTGACACAATGCTTTGGGGAATATGGTGCATAATACACTGGGCACTAGGGAATCTTATCTACCATATATGCTCCTTTCCTTTTCAATGGATCCCGTGTTTCCTTATTTCTTGGTCTATCAATTACTAGCTTCCCATCCTTCCAGTTTGTATTATAGGGAATGTCATGTAACCTTGTTCTTTCATTCCTATATGTACTCTCTTGTCTGTTTGAGGGAGCATATGGGGGAACCATGGGGTTTTCCCTTTTAGAGAACATCCCTGCAACTTTCCTATTATTTTCAATAGTTAATGCTATCTTTTGAGATTTATCCAGATTCCTAGGATTTATGTTTCTCAATTCATATCCTATCTTGGGGTCAAAGGCTTTCAAATAGATAGTTAATGCAGCAGGATCGGCCAACTTGGATCCCTAAGGTATTTTATTATGTAATTTAACAAACCTTTGGTTAAAATCATAGGCTGACTCATTTTTATGTTTTTGGATAGTTACTAACTCATGTAAAGAAAAATTTGATGCACACTAATTCCCACACTGTTGAAGAAACTGCTCATAAAATATATGAATGGAATAAATGGATGTTGTTGGCAGACTTTTAAATTAGTCCTTGGCATCCTCAATCAGTGACATCATAAATAATCTCATAAGTACATCCTCATATTGCATATCCAAGTCTTGAATAACTGCTTTAAAGTTTCTCAGATGATCCTCGGCTATAACTACGTTACTTCCTATGAACTTAGGGACTAGGTTCCTCTAGTTGTTGTCCAAAGGGTAAGGGTATATCTGAAATCCAGCAAGATCAAATTGTCTAATCATGGTTGTTTATTGTGGAGGGGGATTTTGGTAATGCTGATGTTGGTACATTGGGTTAGTATTTGCCACATATTGCTGACCTTGTGGGGGTACATACTGTTGATGAGGAGGTGGCCAAATATTTCGGTGTTGTGGTGTAGCGTTTGTGTTTCTATATTGATTCCTTGGCTGATTTTTGTGGGCCTATGGGGAATTTGATGGCTTCATATTGTTATTCTTATGAGGGGGCTATATTTGGGTGAATCAGCCATTGATGTTTTAACCTGAGCCTTCTGTAACTTCAATTTCTCAAATTCTTTCATGGCCTGAAGCCTTTGCTCATATTCTACCCTTGACCTTTATGTTTCTTCCCTCATACATTCCCACTGTGCATTTGTCTCATTTTGGGTCATAAGTTTATGATTTTCTTCAGATGCTGCTTCATATTCAAGTCCTTCCTCAAAAAGTGTTGCTCTCTGATCACATTCAAATTCTCTCCTCTTTTTAGCTTCAAATTCAGCCATGAACTCTTCATCTTTATCATGGCTTATTCAATAGAAGGGATTTCTCTTCTCTTCAGGAGTGTGAAGCTCTTTAGATGGGCTATTTTCATTTGTTAATGCATCATATGAGTTGTGTGTTTCCATCGGTGGTTTTGATATTCTATTTTTTGTGGCTGGATCTAGGTCATTGAATACCTTCTTGCCCTGATCATTTTTATAGGTTTGCTTTCCTTTGTCATTAGGACCATCCCCCTCCTTGTAAAAAAATATCCTTCCTTGCATGTTGTGAGAAATAATGATGGTCTGAACTCTAGGTCGATTCCTTTCTTATTTGTATCTTATTGTATCAATCTCAATGCTTTTGTTCATTCAGAGTCACCACCCACTTTTGCTAAAAGTGAGAAAAGATGTTATTATTTCACCCAGTGGAGTCAATTTTCAAATTTTAATTGTGGTTCTCTTTTAATGACTCTATATGGAAAGGCTGTCTACCACAAGATTTCTCTCAAGTTTCCCCAGTAAAGTCGCCAATTTGTTAGGTCTCAAAAATGCTGGTTTGAACCACGAGAGGTTGCCAAACTCTCACAACATTATTGGCCAACTAACAAGGCCAACTAGTACAGTTGAACCTTCTACTCTTAAGGATCTACTAGACCTAGGCAGGTGTACCTATATGAATGCTGCAGATTTTGGACTATGCTTCCTACTTGACCAAACTATCCACAATGGAAATTTAATAATGGAGAAATATGATCTAAATTTGGTATAAATTGTGTATGCAATATCTAAATTTGGTATAAATTGTTTATGCAATATCAAGGTGAATCCCTATATATTTAGCTAATAGATGTTTGAATGAAATGAATAAAATATGGAAGACCATTTCCATGTTGGGTAAAACAGAGTCAAATGAAAGTCTTAGATGAGTGGTCTCTATCTAGCAAGTTCCTTAATTGTTTGGCATATGAATTGAGTTTATAACTAGTATAAACATGCAAGAATGTGATTGATAGACCCTATTTGAGGCAGAAAATCAACCCTAATTAGCTGACTCTTTTTATTGATCCAAATAACACTCCAAGATTATTGTAATTGATCGAAAGGAATTTAATTCTTTTTAAAGAACCCAATTAATCAAATCACCCAGATACAACAAATGTGTATTGATAAATTGAACATATACTTGATACTTCAATTTAAACAATCAAGAAACACCAAACTAGAGACAATCAAATAATTGTAGAATTTCAACAAACAACTGATACCAGAATGAAACCAGAACATCAAAGGTCTTTCATTATGTTCCTCAAATATTATACATAAAACATATTCTTCTTGAATACAAACATTCTGAAAATATTATCTTCTACTACCTATCTTTTATTTCCAAAAAAAATCCTCTCCATGTTATATAAACAATGAATATTTATACATTAGCGGGTGCAAGGATGCGTCCTTTCAAAAAAAATTTTAAGAATAAAAAACTAACTACATTAGCATTAACTAAGCTTTGTTAAGACACAAGTGAACTCTAGACATATACTCTATGTATTCTTAGCACTCGTGTGTATCTGCATCTCCTAACGCATCGTGGATCACTATCTCCATCATCACCATTCGTTTGTTTTGCTCACATGCTTCATCCAATGCTGTATCTTTTGAATTGGCTATCTTTCACATATCTTGGAGTATTAATTCACATTCTCTCTTCCATGTAGCCATTTCTTTTAATTCTCCTTCATCATCATAGAACCTAGTCAATATTTTCTTGATGGCTTCTATCGATTCTTGCACATCCTCTTGTAACTCCTCAAAGAATCCTTTGTGTTTATCCATGACACGATTAGAATTTTCAATCCCTGAATTACTAGGAGTATCCTTTTGTTTTATTTCCTCAAGTTTCTCTTAGATTCTACCATCCACTCTTCTATGTTCTTTTATTGCATCAACGTATTGTGAATGTTTTCCCCAAAGTTTATTTAACCAAGTGGTTAAAATGACCTACCTCCTTTTGATTATTGATGTAAGTGTGTCCATTTTACCTTAAGAGTATGCACTTGATCCTTCCCAATGGTCCTTCACCTGTGAACTTTCTCCTTGGGTGAGCATCTTTGTTGGTCCCGTTGTAGCACCTACCAAGTCCTTTAGACATTCATTTTCTCTCAGTATTCTCTCACTATTGGTTTTGTAGATTTCTCTCTTTTTGATCAATGCTTGTATTTAGGCTTTATTTAATTTTTCTATATTGATCCCAATTTCTACAGTTGCAACTGGATCAGCCTCTCCAGCCTTCAAAGTCATGACATGTCCAAATTCCTTCTCAGTATCAATGACAAATGACTTCTTGTGAGGGGGATATAAATCCCAAATATTCAATGTCTCTACATCAGGATTGTATTTTGATCTTGTATATACTTCTGCCACCTTTTCTATGCTGAGCTTGTGTGTAGCATTGTTGTCTTTCAGGAAACTGTCAAAAACCAATACAGAATTGAGATCTAGCCCTGGGAAAATTATTACACCAGCCTTTTCCAACATTTCTCTCCCTTTCTCAGGGGTCATGCTTGTCATCTCTTTCTCCACATCATCCCTCAATATTTTTAACTACTCCTCATTTCCTAGTGTGACATTATCAACCACTCCTCTTTTTTATTTTCCCTTTTGTTTGTATAAAAATGTTTTGAATTATGAGGTTCTCACAAATTCATCATCTTCTATAAAAGATCTATATTCTTCATGTCTTATATCCATATCCATAGTTTCCAGAATATTTATCTCTGTGGTAGAATAGGTGTAATCTTGAGTTCTTGTCCTTGATACCTTTCTGGATGGACCTTTTGGCCTATTAGCCTCTAATACTTCTTCACTAGAAGAAAACAGCTGAGCATCTAACAATTCTTGATCATGTTTTTCAATTAGCATTTCCGCTTATTCTGCTTCCAAGTTTCTAATTATGTCATCAGACTGAGAGGGCACATACTGATACCCTCCAAATTTATCCTTTGTCTGGAAGAATGAATATATCCCTCTAGATCAATGTTTTTCCTTGATGGCGCTTTCCTCATGTTATAATGTAATAACTTATCAATAATTAAATTGTATCCCTCCTTTGCTAACACAGTAAAATCACCAGAACACAATGTACTTGGCATATAAGCTTTCTTCCCATAAGAGCTTAAGTTCGTGACACTGGAGAAATCCATTTTCCTAACAATATCTAAGTATGCAATCCTATCTGGAACTATCCTAGGCAAAATAAATGGAGTACCTTCAAAATCATAAACCCTAATCATGGTGGCACTTTCTAAACAATACCAATCCCCCCAGTTGTGGCTGATTGGTCCATTAAAATCCTTAGGCCTGAGAAACCTCTTTATTTCATTAGATAATGAATAGTCACAAGGATGATTATAAAACTTGTACAAAGGATTTACAAAGTATTATTCAAAATGCACAAAACTAGAATTAGAAAACCTACTATCACGAATAGTAGTCCATAACTGAATAGGCAATGGCCTGCCTTCTTTATCAATTTGTGAAATTATCAGCTCTTGGGGCCATAATCCTAATTCCTATCGAAAATATAGCACCAAGTGCATCAACAATGAATAATTCTTGAGGTACAGGATAGAGGCTCCATTCTTTATTGTCATCAACCCTGCATCAAGCTCTTTCAATACATATGAAGCATAATCCCAAGGCCTAGAGTTATGATATTGAATATCCGCAACAATCACCATAAGTACAATTGTCATATGCTCTGGGATCTCCATCCCAAATAACTGTCCCACTAAAAAATAAGTGTACTTTATGTAGGGTTCGAAGAGATCCACATGAAATGGTGGTCCCTCGCTATCTTCCATTGGAGTCGGTTTGCGATCACACCTAATTCTGTACATGGGTAACCTCCAATCCTTATAAATGGTATCCATTCTTCTGAATTCACTCTCGAGCTCCTCACTTATAATAATTTCATTGCACATTCCTTCTAATTTGAAAACCTCGCTTATTGCATTTTCTAACACATGTATCAATGGATTCCCAGATAGATCACATATAGCCCTATTTTTTGGATTATAATGACCAACAAATAATCTCACCAATTCGATGTCAACAAAAACATTAGGGCACACGAGTTTTCCCAAATTAAGCCTCCATGGGTTACATACTGCCTCGAAGTGATTTATTCTATGGTAGTGGAAACTAAACAATTTGTATCCTCTAATTAGGGTCCAAACATCTTCTATGAACTTACATTTTTCATCCAATTTATCTACTTCTGCCTTAAGCTATGTAGAATGCCTAGCTTTAGGTCCTAAACTAGTTAGTTAGTCTATGAGATCTTGGGTCAGTTTTCGCTCGGTGCCCTCAAGTCGTATTTTAGTTTTTTGATTTTTTCCTTTTGGTTGACTACCCTCCCCATGTTTTCTTCCTTTTACCTTTTTTGAACTAGTGCCTTCCATTCTTTGAAATTTACAAATTTTCAAAGGATGGGGAACTTACTATATTTCGCCTGAAAATCCAAGTTAGATGAATGCCCCAATTTTTTTGCTCATTCATCTGCTCTCCTTCACTGCCAATTCTGCAAAAAAATGATTTCAATTGAGCTCACCTTGATTTTCAAAATATTTTATGCTTCATGGCGCCATTAATGTCTTCACTGAGACATGAATGAAGCAATTTTTTTGAAATTCTCACTGTCACATCATGTATCATATCAGAAAGACATTTCAAATCTCTGGCTGATCCGTCTGTTCAACATTCACACATCTGCTAAGACATCTTGTAGTTCCCCTGACATCACAAGTCTCCCCGATAGTTTTCCTTTTTAGTTTTTTATATCGCCATGACCCTCACCGAATCAAACTATCGCCCAAACTTAACGAAATAGGCCAACGATTCTTCATTTCACTCTGAAAGTTATTTGTCTCCCCGAGATATTCCCTTTGCCAACTTAAGTTACTGAGACCAAGTAACTGTCCTACTGACAGAATAATATTCGTTGTGACCCCTCTTAGATATCCCCACTGAGATTTTTCTTATCAATACACCTTTTCTTTGGTGATACCACACACATTGTCTCTTCGACAACTTTTATCTCTATACACTCAGTTCTGTCGATATAACACGGGGAGTCAGTAATACTCCCCGAACTCTCCCCGACATCATTGTCTCACCGAATGAGTCTATTTTTTTGCTTTATCGGAAAGACCAGTGATGGTCTCAGGTTATCTTTTGGAACCTCATTCCGATGACTCTAGTCTAGCCGATACATGTTATTATGCTTCAAGAGGTGCGATAAAGATTAGCTTGATATGACCTTACACCATCATGCCGATAGCCAATGTCCTGTCGATAGAAACTATGAACCCGTGTATTCCCAACATATGTCCTCATCAGTATGAGACAACAGATTTCTTGCCGATATACTAAAAGTGATGTATATTATTATCGATGAGACATGCATCAACTTTTGCCGATATTTTTCAAATGTTAAAGATTAAATGTCAGATGAATTTTATGGGGCTATATGACAAAATTTAACCCAGACCTTGGTGAAAATGCTATGTGAGGAGATTTCATGTTTGTAATATGAACCCATTTGGGAAATTAATGAGTATAAATGGTCAATGAGATTTTTCAAAGTTTTACAATTATAATAGATGGTATAAAAGAAAATCAAGTTGTTGTGAATTCAATATCCATCCATTCGAAAATTGAACAAGCAAGTGAAGTGTGTGAACAAGTGCGAAAAGCAGAGTGTGAAAGAGAGAATTGAGGCAATAGTACTTTCATGTGTTAGATTCCTAAAAGT
This sequence comes from Sequoiadendron giganteum, assembly GCA_007115665.2. Classification (NCBI taxonomy): domain Eukaryota; kingdom Viridiplantae; phylum Streptophyta; class Pinopsida; order Cupressales; family Cupressaceae; genus Sequoiadendron; species Sequoiadendron giganteum. Next base: position 214,847,036 of record CM021103.1, read on the forward strand.
AGTGAGCTAACCGTGTCAACAATATTTTGATCAAGTTGTGAATGTGTGGAACCTTTGTGGTGGATCTCCATTTATCTTTTATTTTTCTATAGGTAGTGATCCTCCTTCTGGATAGTGAGTCCTTTGTTGGAAATGATCCTTTATATCTATAAAGTGAGCCTTTATATTTGGTATTGCATTACTACTATATTGTGAGCTAATCCTTGCCATGGTTTTTCCTTGATTGGGTTTTCCACGTAAATCTAGTGTCTCTAGTGTTTTCTTTCTATTATTTTCATTTCATGTTTACACTTAAAAATAGACTCGATTAAAAGTGGAATTGATTAAGATATTTGATACAACTGATTCACCCCCCTCTCAGTTGTCTTGTGGATTTCAACAATTGGTATCAGAGCTTTGGTTCCTCAGTGAAAATATTAATAGCTTGAGGTAGATCAAATGGCACACAAGTTGCAGATCCCTATCTTTGATGGAGTTGATTACAGTGACTGGAAATAATAGATGAGAGGTTATCTCTTTTTTCTTGGTTTCAAGACCTAGAAGGTTGTGGAGACAAAGTATGTGATACCAACCGCTGGTCCTTCCTCTACTGATGAGATTCCAGCTTATGAAGAGAATTAAAAGGCAAGGTATGCTATCTTCAGTACTCTTGCTAAAACTGAAAGAACAAAAGTTATTTCTCTAGCTACTAGTATGAAGTATGGGAAAAATTGAAAGACATTTATGAAGGGATTGATAGAGTAAATTTTTCAAGGAAACTAACTGCTAAGAAAAAATTTGAGAACTTGAGAATGGAATAAGGAGAAGATATTACAAACTACTATTAAAGAGTTGAACTTATAGCAATTGAGATTAAGAATCAAGGTGGTACCATGTCAGATGAAGATATAATTGAGAAGACCTTAATGACCCTACTAGATAATTATAGTGATAAAGTCTCTTTTATTGAAGAATCATATGATCCAAAGACATTTTCTAAGGAGCATCTACTTGGTGTCTTGATCGCATTCAAGATGAGAAAATTTTCAAGAGATAAGGAGAAGACTGAAACAAATTTTAAAGAAATGAAGATAGGAGATGACTTGAATGATGATGATTCAGAAGAGTTGGAAGAAAAATTCACAAGGATATTAAAGAAAGGTATTGGTAAATACAAAGGTAAGTTTCCCTTTAAGTGTTTTAGTTGTGGAAATATTTGTCACTATGCATCAATATGCCCTAATAGCGCTACACAAAATAAGAGCAAGGATAACAATAATAATCACAAAGACAAAAAGGATAGGAAGTTCAAGAAATTGTATTATGTGAAGGAAGATACAAGAATTTCTAATTATGAATCTAACTTTGAGGAGGATAAGGATGAGTGTTTATTTCTAGCCCTAGAAAATAAAGTTGTACCTACTATCCATGGAAGATGTGCAAAGGAATCTGGTTTAGAGAGCAAGAAGGATGAAGCAAAAGGTACTCTGGTGGCTACTTTTCATGCTAGATAAGATGAAGAATTTTGGGTAATTGACAATGGGTGTTCAAATCATATGACTGGAGATAAGAGTAAGCTCAATAAACTTAATAAATATGATGGAGGAATAGTTATGTTTTGAGATGAATCTAGTGCTAATATTTTTGGTAAAGGAACAATTAGTTTTGATGGGAAACATAATACTGGCACTGTTTATTATGTTAACGGTTAAAGACATAATTTCTTAAGTGTTGGAAAAATGTGTAACAAAGGTTTTAAGTTTGTGTTTTAGGATAACACCTATAAGATCAGAAAAGGATCTGAAACTGTGGTAACAATTGGAAGAAGAACTCATGGAAATATCTATCAGCTTAAGGGTGTTGATGGTCATTGTTTTGTTTCCTATATTAATGAAAGTTGGCTCTGGCACCAAAGGATGGGAGATGTGAATTTTGAAAATCTAATTAGGATCAATTCTAGGGAAGTTGTCAGATATCTTCCTAGAATCACAAAGCCTTCAAATTCAATTTGCAGAAGTTGTCAGTTGGGGAAACAAAAAAGAAACATTTTTAAAGGAAAGGAACAACCATTTACGAGAATAATGGAATTAATTCATATAGACCTTTGTGGCCCTACAACAACAGGAATCCTTAATGGTGATGGGTATGTAATTCTCTTGATTTATGATTACTCTAGGATGACATGGGTTAATTTTATTAGAGAGAAAGCTCAAGCTCTTGATAGATTCAAGGTATTCAAGGAAAGACTAGAAAATGAGGAAAACTAGAAAAATCAAATGCTTAAGGTCTGATAGAGGTGGAGAATTTACTTCTAGTGATTTTAATGCATTCTATGAAGAACATGGCATAAATAGGCATTATTCTACTCCTAGAACCCCTCAGTACAATGGATTTGTGGAAAGAAAAAACTGAACTGTTCAATAAGCTTCCAAAACTATGATCAAAGAAGAAAATGTTCCTCATGTGTATTGGAGAGAAGCAATCCACACTTATGTTTACATTCTTAATAGAGTTCAAATCAGAGGTAACAAGACTAATAATCCTTATGAGTTATGTACTGGTAATACTCCTACTATTAAAAACTTTAAAGTATTTGGAGGTAGATGTTACAATAAAAGAGATGATGAAAATCTTAGAAATTTTGATGCTAGATGTGATGAAGGAATTTTTCTTGGATATTCAAATAACATCAAGGCATATAGATGCTTTAATAAAATACTAAGGAAAATAATTGAAAGTGCTAATGTGAAATTTGATGAAGCTATGTATAGACCAATAGAAATAAGTGATGTTGAACCCGGTGATCCTATCTGTGAAAAAATACAAGAAGAAGAAAAGGAAGAAAAAGAACAAAGTGATGACGAGAAGATTCTAGAACCTCCACCTAATTAACCAATTGCTCAACCTTATTAACCTTTAATCCAAGAATTGATAATTAATAGTGAAAAATACAATCAACACAACTAACTTTTTTGTCAACAAACTTCCCTTCTTCTCATACTATTCTTCTCCTCCTTACATCACTCTTCTCCCATTTTTTTTTCTCTTCTTCCCCAAGGTATTTACATTTTTGTTTACATTACTCTTCTCCCCCTTTGACATCAATGGAAAAGTTACACAAGCTCTAAACCACATATCTGAATCATCTAACTACTCCCCCTAAGTAGCAACAACCACAACATCAATTTGAAACAAGATATGACTTGTAAATGCATAGATTGATGCAAAGAATTGCATCTTAGTTCTAATTTGTAAGGGAAATCACCCCTAACTTCCCTCTAAGATACTCAAAAGTATCCTTAGGTAATGGCTTAGTAAATATGTCTACAATATATTCTTTAGTAGGCACATACTCCAATCTGACTTCTTTATCACTCACTTTGTCTCTCAAAATGTGATTTTTTATAGATATATGTTTTGTCTTTGAATGCAGAACCAGATTCTTAGAAATATTTATGGCACTTGAATTATCACAAAATATAGCAATAGGCTCATCATACTCAATTCTGATATCTCTTGAAATCTACTTCATCCATATTACTTGAGTACAATTATTTATAGCAACAATATATTCTGCACCAGCAGTAGATAAGGAAATGGAATTCTTCTTTTTACTTAACCAAGATGCCAACTTCTTCCCCAAGAAGAATCCACCACCACTAGTACTTTTTCTGTCATCCACATCTCCTGGCCAATTTGCATCAGTAAAGGTGCTCAAAGTAAGATCATCATCTTTATGAATCTAAAGACCAAAGTCAACTGTCCCTTTCAAGTATCTAAAAATTCTCTTCATAGCAATCACACGAGATGCCTTCGGATCAGCTTGATATCTGGAAACCATGCATACAAAATTCATGATGTTTGGTCTATTTTGAGTCAAATAAAGTAGTCCACCAATCATTGACCTATATCTTGTTTTTCATTTTCCTTAGGAGAATCATCATTCTATGTTAACTTGCATCTAGTTACCATGGGTGTACCAACTGGCTTTGAGTCTTCCAGGCCAAATTTTTTTAGTAACCTTCTTACATATTTGGACTGATATATAAATATTCCATTGTCTAACTGAGTAATTTGAAGTCCTAGAAAAGAATTTCAGCTCTCCAATCATAAACATTTCAAATTTACTTTTCATTTCACCAGCAAACTCCATACCTAAGTCATCTTTACCTTCAAAAATGATGTCTTCAACAAATATTTCAATAATCAACTCTTTATCTTGATCCATCTTAAAATATAGATTACTGTCAACAGTACCTTTATTGAATCCAAGCTTCAACAAGTATTTATCCGCTCTAGAATACTAGGCTCTAGGGGCTTGCTTGAGTCCATATAGTGCTTTCTTCAATCGAAAAACCGTATCTTCCTTATCAGTCAGTTGGAATCCATCGAGTTGCTCAACATATAATTCTTCTTCTAGCTCACCATTTAGAAATGTTGACTTTACATCCATTTGATAGACTTTGTAGTTCTTAAAAGAAGCATAAGCAAGAAACAATCTTACAACTTCAATTCTAGCAATAGGGGCAAAGGTTTCTTCAAAATTAATACATTCCATCTGTGAGTGCCCTTTACATACCAGTCTTGCTTTATTCCTGACCACTTCACCTTGTTCATTTAGCTTATTCTGAAAGACCCATTTGGTTCCAATCACATTTTTATTCTGAGGTCTGGGAACAAGAATCCATGTATTATTTTTCTCTATCTGCACCAGTTCTTCCTTCATTGCTTCCATCCAATATCCATCTTTACATGCTTCATTGAAATTGTTGGGATCAGTCTTGGAAATCAAACAATACTCTTTTGCAATTCTTCTTCTAGTCTGCACACCTTTGTTCTTATCTCCTATAATCTAATTTTCAGAATGATTTAGCTTTACATACCTCTGAAATTTGGGATTCTCTCAAACTTCTGGTTCTTCTATTCTTTATTTTGCACTTCCACTATCTTCTCCTTCTTGATTCTCTTGATTCACCAGAATAATTTGAACTTGATTATATGTCTAAGAATTCTTTCCATTATCAGTACTATCATGTTGGTCATCTGAATCATATCCATAGTATCTAGATGATTTAGCAGTTTCTTCATCAACTCTGACATTTGCACTTTCAACCATTTTCCTTAATCTTCTATTATAGCACCAGTAGGCCTTGCTCTTAGTAGAGTAACCCAGAAATATTCCTTCATCACTCCTAGCATCAAACTAGGGAATATCTTCATCTCTCTTGATATAACATCTACTTCCAAAGATTTTGAAATATTTAATAGTAGGATTATAACCAAACCATAGCTTAAAAGGAGTCTTACCAGAATTACCATTGACATTTACCTAGTTGATAGTATATACAACAGTTCTTACAACTTCTCTCCAATAGATATGAGGTACATTACCTTCCACCATCATAGTTCTAGCAGCAACTAGAATTTTTTTTGTTCTTTCTCTCAACAACTTTGTTCTATTGAGGGGTCTTGGGAGCAGATAACCGTCTTTTAATTTCATGATCTTCATAGAAAGAATTTAATTCTTGTGAATTGAATTCAACACCTCTATCTAACCTTAGGCATTTGATCTTTAAACCTATCTCATTCTTGGCCATAGCTTTGAAATTTTTGAACTTTTCTAATTCTTCATGTGTTTTTGTCAAGAAAGAAACCCATATCATCCTAGACTAAACAACAATAAGCAACATAGAGTACCTTTCTCCTTGTAGACTTCTTATTCTAGAGGGATCACATAGATCAGTATGCACCAGCTCCAATACTCCATTAGAATGATGTTTTCTCCGAAAATAAATTCTAGTATGCTTTCCCATATGACATTCCTTGCATATGGTGTTAGTAGGCTTCACTAACTTAGGAAGATCTCTAACTGCTTGAGTGGAGATTACTTTAACAATGTTATCAAAATTTACATGACACAACCTCCTATTCCATAACTAGCTTACATCAACTTGAGCAATTAAACAACTTTCACTAGTAGCGCTTAGGTGAAAAATATTACCTCTTTTCTTTGTACCTGAAGCAATTATACTTGTAGAACTTCCCAGTATTATGTACTTTTGATCTTTGAACTGAATATTATATCCCTTGTTGACCATCTATCCAACACTCAATAGGTTATGCTTCAATCCTTCAACATAAATGACATCATCAGTATTATCTTTACCACCAAGAGAAATAGTGCCTCTGCCACAAATCACACCAACATTGTTGTCTCCAAATCTTACAACACCACCATCATATTTATCAAAGCTTATAAACTTTCTTTTTTCACCAGTCATATGATGTGAACATCCGTTGTCAATCACTCATTTATCCTTTTATTCAATTTTGGTTGCAAGAGATTTCTCAATATTCTTATCACTAGCAGATTCAGTGGAGACCGTACCATTTTCCTTGGTAGCAATGAATACCCATCCATATTCATTTCCATTTTCTTTATCAGATTCTTCATCAATAATACCTTCTTCAACATAATAACATTTTTTTTGAAATCTAGGCTTATTAGGTTTGAACCTAGGAACTCTTTCAAGACACCTTGATGCAAAATGACCTATCTTATTGCAAGAGAAAAAATTATTAGGCAACTTTCCTTTATACTTACCTTGTCCTCTAGCTTCACTCTTCACAATCAATGCTTCCAACTCTTATAGTTCTCTTTCTTCATCTTCAATCTCTTTCATCTCATCTTCATACTTGAATGTATTTCTATAACTTTCTCTCAAATCATATCTTTGTTGGTTTCTTCTGGATATAGTAGCCTTAAATGTAGTTTCTGTCTTAGGAGTAGAATCACCAAATTCACTCAATTCAAAGGCAACAAGCTTACCAATTAGCATATCTTTTGTCACATTTTTTACTATCTTGAGCTCTTTAATAGCATGAGCTTTCATTTTGTAAGGAAATGATTTGAGCACTTTAGCCACAATCTCTTCTTCATCCAAGATTCCACTGACACATCTAATACCCATCACTAGTTCATTCACTTTTTGCATGAAACAAATAATGTTTTCATCATCACTCATTTTCAATTTTTCCCACTTTCCTTTCAAACTTTGTAGCTTGGAAACTTTTACTTGTGCATATCCTTCATAAAAATGTTTCCAACTTCTTCTAGATCTCATATGATTTTCTCATACCTATTACATTTTTCATCTCTGAATTAGTCAGAGCACTCAATACTGCTTCTATAGCCCTGATATTAGTTTCATCTTCTTTGATCTCATCAAGAGTAGAGGGACCATTCTGAGGAATAACATATATGTTCTTTGTAATCTTTAAGAAGGGATCACCAATGCACTTCAAATGACACTCTATTCTAGCCTTCCACAAAGAGTAGTTTGTTCCATCGAATCTAGAACTATCCTTCTTGTATGATTCCATCTTGGATCACCTCAAGCTACTAAAATTCTTCAGAGGAACCTGCTCTGATACCAATTTTTTGGAAAAAAAGAATAGACAACTAAGAGGGGGTGAATCAATTGTCACAAAATTTAAAACTTATTCAACCTTATTAACCTTTAATCTCAAATTTGATAATTAACAGTGAAAGCATGAATCAAAAACACATCAGAAACACAAGAACACCAATATTTTATACATGGAAACCCTGTTAGGGGAAAAACTGGGGTGGATTTTAGTCCACAAGATTATACCTTGTTAAAAGTATAAAGATGAATAATGGGAATGCACATGCATTCAAGCACACTACCTAGAGCTCACTGCTCAAATAAGAAGGCTCACTACCTTACAAAAGCCTTCAATTTAAAACCATATGAAGAATATGAACTGATAAATTAGCTTCTGCAAAAGCCTGATGACAGTTCCGGTTAGGCACAAAAACACTTCTTCACACTCCGCTCAATCTTCTTCACACTCTACTCTACAATCAAATGATTTGATCTTTATTCACATATTTCACATACACACTTCATACTCGGATGCACCACACACACTTCAAAATGAAGAAATAATCTCTCTTATATATCCGCTTCATGGAATTACATCAACAACTTTGTCGGCCAAAGATAAAATAATAAATTACAAACAATCAACCCAATTCATGAAGAAATCTTTTTTCATGTAATTCATCACAGTGCTACCAGCTTCCTCTTTTTTCTATTAGATAATTGTATTTATAGAATGTAGTCCCTTTTTTGGATATTATGGGCTTCCACTGTATGCACTTCTTATCATGTAAAGACACTAAAATAAAGCTCCTTTGTATTCACATGATTATTTGGATCTTTTGCATCATTTAGTGCCTTATTGTACTTGCATTATTTATTTAGTCCCGTTTCATAAGTATTTATTTTTAAAAAAATGAAGAAATCTTCATTTTTGCCTAGGTGCACAGGATCCTTGTTTGAGAGCGACAATGACTACCAGAAGACCTCCAAGTACCCATACTCTTTCTTTTTTTTTTTCATTTTTACATTCGAAATTGAAATTGTTGATAAATTTACCATTTCTAGCATGTTTATTTCAAATTTTATTTCCATTTTAAGCATTTTATTTCATGTTATTTTTGAAATAATAAAGTTTAGAAATAGATTTAAAAAATACATAAAATTGTGAAGATTTTCAATAGAAACAAAAAAAAAAAACTTGAATTGTATTTTAGAAACAAAATTTAACTTTTCAAACTTTAATTATTTTATGAAACAAAAATTCAAAAATTCAAAACCCTAATTGAAACGAAACAAAAAAAATTGCATTTCAAAACTCTAGAAATTGAAAATTTGCATTTAGAAACCCTAATTAAACTTTTTTGAAATCTCAAATTCAAATCAAAGCAAAAAAAATAAAATTTCAAAACTCTAGTTTGAATTGAAACTACGAAATTGTATTAAAAACCCTAATTGCTTAGAAATTGAAACCCTCAATTGAATTGAAACAATAAAAATTTGTAAAACCCTAAATTGAAATCAAACAAATTATTTTGATTTTGAAAACCCTAATATTCAAGCACAAGAAAATTATTTTGCATTGCTTAAATGTTTTAAATTTTATTTGCATTGTATGGATAAAATGATATGTTAAGTTTTAGTTTCAATGTTAAATTATAATTAGATTAGAAAAACTTTCCACTTTTTGTGAAATGAGTACATTATTTCTATATGAATTTTCATTTAAAACTATCTGTTATTTGAATTTTGATAATTAATTTTAGGTAAAATAATCAGTCTATTCTAAATCTAGTTTCATCTAGGGATCTAGGGTTCTTGACTTGAAGTTGAACTACTTAAGGAGAAATGTGGTATTTTGATGAAATGTAAATTAAATAGGGATGGTAAATAAATCAACTCTCTTTCAAAAATATAGATGTCTATTCTATTATAGAAAAAGTGAGGATTTAGAACAATTAATTATTAGAAATTAAGATTTAAGTTATAATCTATTTTGAAGAAAAATATAGTTTTTAAATATATTTTTGAGAAAAATAATGGTAAGAAATATATAAATTAGTTTAAAGAATAGAGTTTATGACATATGCATAATATTTATTATTTTTGAAATTAAATGAGAGGGTTACTTGACACATAGAAATTAGTTTTATTAAAAATGAAGATTTAAGTTATTAAGTAGTGGCATTTAAAAACACCTAGAGGCACCGAGTGTTGGATCTCAATTGCCATGTTCTCATAGGTTAGCCCTCATGATAAGATCAAGTTCATGATTATGGAAATGATTGAGGAGAATAGTATTCAAACTTGGAAATGGTGATGCATAATTAGATTAAATTTAGGTCCTCCTATTGAAGTGTTCCTATCATATAGTACTTTCAAAAATTTAAATGATTTGTGAATAATGATCAAGTGTAATTAAATGATAAAATAAAGACAATTGAATACCTTCGAATACTAAGTAAGTTTAGTTGGATCATAATGTATTATTAAATGTGTAAGGGATGGAAATTTTTGAATTTAAATTTTAAAATATTAATGATTAAATCCATGGTTTAGGATTTACCATATATATGTACTTAGAGTATTGGTCTAGGATTTAAATTTTTGCACTAGTTACCTAGACAGTAAATAATCTAAATATTTTTGTTTTCTAAGTTATTTTAGGTTCTTTCAATTACAAACAATCTAAAATAAAATACTTTCAATTCAAAATTAACTAATTTTATATTATACATGTTTTGTATCATAAAATTCATTTAAGTGAGTTCAATATTAATGAAAAAAATATTAAATAAAATAATCTTATATTCAATTAAAAAAACATCCAGTTAAAATATACATCAAACTAAATCTTAATCACACATAATTATGTGTTTCTATTATGGAAATAGTCAATCTCTTCATAAAATAAAAAAATATTCATAAACTAGGCACTAACTTTAAAGTCCATTATTCAAAGGGCCACCCAAACTTCACCCTAAGTTTGTTAAACCCTAAGTCTTGAACTCTAAAATCTAAACCCTCAACACTAAATCATCCATTTCGTCTTAGGACCTTATAATCAAATTTGGTTGCCTTAGGCAACTCCACCAAATTTGATTCCCTTAAGCCATGCCATTTTTTCATAGAACCTTACTACAAAGATCCCCTTAAGCCAAATTTGATTCCCTTAAGCCATGTCATTTTGTAGTAGAACCTTACTACAAAGATCCCCTTAAGCCATCATACTACCATAAACCCTAAACCCTAAACAGGCTAAAGACATCATTTTTTTACCAAATTTTATTCACTTGAGCCATGTCATTTTGTCCTAGGACCTCACTAGACATAGATCTCCTTAAGTCATCCTATCACCCTAAATCGTAAATCAATGTCTTAAGGGGTCCTAATATGACATTTCTTAATGGGATGAAAGAAGTTTTTAAAATTTGGTGAAGTTTCCCAAGGCAACCAAATTTAACAATAACAAGATTGTGAAAGATTATAATATGAGTGATATTTGAAACAAGACCTATCACAATCAATTATTCCACAAGAAAATTTTCTTCTCTAAAGAATTCATTTTGTCAAGTAGGACCTTAAAATCAAATTTGGTTGCCTTAGGAAACTCCACCAAACTTGATTCCCTTAATCCATGCTATTTTATCCTAGGACCTCACTAGACATAGATCCCCTTAAGCCATCCTATCACCCTAAATCATAAATCAATGTCTTAAGGGGTCCTAATATGACATTGTATTAATGGGATCAAATAATTTATTAAAATTTGGTGAAGTCGCCCAAGGCAACCAAATTTAACAATAACAAGATTGTGCAAGATTATAATATGAATGATATTTCATGATCTAGGTTGGTCAGTTTAAACAAGACCTATCTCAATCAATTGTTCCACAAGAAAATGTTCTTCACTAAAGCATTCATTTTGTCTTAGGACCTTAAAATCAAATTTGGTTGCCTTAGGAAAATCCACCAAATTTGTTTCCCTTAAGCCATGTTATTTTTTCCTAGGACCTCACTAGACATAGATCCCCTTAAGCCATCCTATCACCCTAAATCATAAATCAATGTCTTAAGTGGTCCTAATATGACATTTCTTAATGGGATAAAAAAAACTCTTAAAATTTGGTGAAGTTGCCCAAGGAAACCAAATTTAACAATAACAAGATTGTGCAAGATTATAATATGAATGATATTTCATGATCTCGGTTGGTCAGTTGAAACAAGACCTATCTCAATCATCTGTTCCACAAAAAAATTTACTTCACTAAAGCATTCATTTAGTCTTAGGATCTTAATCAACTGTTCCACAAGAATCCTATAGGTTACTCCCATGAATCCTATCCTATAGACCTATCTCAATCAACTATTCCACAAGAAAATGTTCTTCACTAACTTGCAAGTTCATTATATTCCAAGGGACACCAAAACTTCACCCTAAGTTTCATAAACCAAATTTAACAATAATTAGATCATGGAAGATTATAATATGAATGAGATAAATCATGATCTAGGTTTATTAATTTATGGTTTAGGGTGGTAGGATGGCTTAAGGGGATCTATGTTAAACTCTAAACCGTAAACCCTATAACATTCATAAATTGTCTAATATTAATAGTTAATTGTATTTTCATTCAAGTAACTTGACTTAGACATAAATGAGGCTTAAAATTTTATTTTATCATATGTATTCAATTAGGCCATTTATATTGAATGGTTTAAGGGTATAAATCCTAAACATGTATCTTACATTTTGAAATTACAAATCTAATGTAGGTTCACTCATATCTTCTAGATATCACATGGATCGATTCAATAATATTCAAAATCAACCTCCACACCCTCCATCTCCACCACCTTCACCTCTACCTCCACCCACTCCACCTCATAACCCCCCACCTCCACCACCTGAAATTGATGGTGCTCGTTTGCAAGCACGAATCAATTCCAATGTTAGAACCATCCAAGATCAAATAAACATTATTCAAAATGAAGAATTTTTCACACCACCTGTGAGGATGATTACATCTAGGATGCAAACCATTGTTGATGCTATTAGGGCTATGGATGGGATCTTAGATGAGCATCGAAAATGGCTAGAGGAGAGGAGAACTTCTGATTCTGAAAAGGAAAACGCAAATAAATGAAGAGATGCAATAGAAAGCCACAATAGTTTTTAAATTAAGACAATGATCTTAAATAGTTATGAATTTATAAATTTGGTGAACGATGGATATTTTGTGTGATGAATTTGGTGAACGATGGATATTTTGTGTGACATGAATTTATGATTTTGGTTCTAGATGGATATATATATGCATTAGTTAGACATAAAATGAGCTTTTTGTGAATGTTTCAAGTTTATTGTTTACTATGTACACATGTATCAAAATTGCACATATAGTTGTTAAATTTTGAAATTTGTATGTACATAGTTTACTTTAATGATGTATGCATGCAAATTATGCATGGTATTTTTTATTTTAAATGTATGTACGTGTTAAATGTATGTATGTTAAATGCATGGTATTTTTTTATTTTATATGTACATAGTTTACTTGATCAATTTCAATCAATGTATATGTGTGTTTCAATTTTATATGATCTTAATATATGTATATGCATGTGTGTTTCAAATTTAACTATTTCTTGTAATTTTTTAGGTTTGTATGCTAATTTAGTATAATTTAATGTAGGTGCACACTTATATCTCATATCATGGATGATTTTAATATTGATGATATAATCAATCCACCACCTCAGCCACCTTCACCTCCACCTCCACCTCCACCTCCACCTCCACCTCCCCCTCCACAACCTGTTGCATCTGATGAGGCTTGCTTACGAGCAAACATAAACGATCAAGTTGCATCAATACAAAATCAAATCAATGTTATGTAGAGTCAAGCATTGATTCCACCCCATGTTAGATGTTTTGCATCTGCAATGCAAAATGTTGTGAATGCCATCAGGACCATTGATTCTGATCTAGATAGGCATAGATGAGATAGAGAACAAATGAGACAATTTTATGCTGATGGTCTCTCTTATAAATAAATATTAGACCTCAAAATAACGAAATCCCACCTAGCCCCCTACTTTCTCGACCCCGTTACTCGATAGCCCATTCCTGCAAAAAAATCTAGAATATCCATGAGGTGGTGCATACATCCACATATGAGTGCACATTTTTTTGATAGATGGTATATGGTTTTTGATATTCCCCCACATGCTAATTGGGAGTTCCCATTGTATTTTTTGAAGAAATTATATGTAGAGTTTGTTATGGGGCACGAGCCCAATTATTTTGATTTTAAATCATTTCAGGGTGTTGGTGGCAGCATGCCAGAACAAAGGTTAGGGGAAAGGGTTGATCCCCAAAACACTGTGCATGCACAACCCCTTGTTGTTGCTCCTGGTCCTCCCATTCCTACACCTATGCATCATCAATCTATGGTCTTGACATTAGGTTCCCTTAGTACACTTGTAGGAGACCTTGTTTAGCATGCTTCTGTGATAGCGAGTGGGGAGCATAGAGATGATGATGATGGAGGAGTGTTCTATGGAGCTGGTCTGAGTACCACTCCAGGAGTGTCGAGGCTTGTCCCACAAGTATGTACCAGCTTCCATCAAGTATGCTATGGACCTGATCAGGCCACACCTAGTTTGGGTGGACGTGGAGATTTTGGTGGTTCATTTGGTCACATCAGTTCATTTGTAGAGTTTCTTACAAGAGGCAAACATCCTGAGGACACTGGTACATAGGTATAAATATGCATCTACACGTTCATTTTATAATAATTTTGATGAATGTATATATCAAAGTAAATTTTTCAATACATTTTTAAAAATCAAACTGTTTGGTGTACAAACGATAGTAACGATGGGGCAATCATCTATTCCACAAGTACATACATCGACACCAATCCTAATCGGAAACCCTTATGGGGTATTTTGATTTCAATTTTTTAAATTATAAATGAAATGATTTTTAACTTGAGTTTTAAATCTATAATTGAATAAAATATATGTTTGAAATATTAATGTTGGTTTAGGAGAGTCAATCAGCATCGACGTCGATTCCACTCGAGGGGTTGTCGAGCACTCCTCCACTATCGGCTGTCGTAGACCAGAGGCAGGTACATTTATATTGTAAATTGTTAAACTTACATTAGTATAGTTACAATTATGAATTTTTAATTCACTATATATATGAAATGTGCATGTACACTTGTAAATATTATAAGCTTGTGTTACATGTCTACATATCTGTCTAGGTTGATACCACAATCAGAATGGGCATTGGGCAAACATTAGATTTTGTGGTTACTCATGAGGCCTCTGATTTTCAGGTTTTTTAAATAAATTTCTACACAAAATGTGCAAACTTGAATATATATATATATATATATATTTACCTAATTCAAGTATATACAGGCTTCAACTTTGATCTTGTAGGACTTTGTTAGTGCGACTTTTAGCCCTAACCTAGACATAGTTACACCTCTAGGCGGGCATGTGGAGCAGGCACCAGATCAAATGGTAATTTAAATTTTTTACTATATTTAAATTCAATTATAAATTATATATTGTGAATATGTAACTAAATAATTTTAAATTTCAAATTGAATATTAATATAATTTGAGCTAATACATGTTTTAAATTATTTTTCTTTTATAGCATGTGACACATCTAGTAGTTGAGAATGTACAAACATGTCTTGTAGAAGAGGGTGCACAACCTATGGATATGGTACAATTAAAATATGATATATTATAAATTAATTTCAATTAAATCATTTTTAATTGTAGACTTGTGCATCTAATTTCAACTTTTTTTGTCTTGTTTGTGTAGATTGATTCAGAGAATGTAGAGGTTGCTTCAGGTGCAGTAGAGCATCCAAACCTAGATATGACAGTAATTTAATTTTAATATGAGGAATTATAAATTCAATTGTCATTAATTTTTTTCATTGTCTTACATATGATTTCATCTTTCTCTTGTATAGAGTGTTTCAAGTCATCTGCATAGTTTGCATGGCACGAAGAGGTCTCTTGATTATAGAGATAATAAATGACCTAGAAACATTATTTTGTGGGTTATATTTGTTTATTTTGTGGACTATATTTTTGGTTTGTCATGTACTATGTTGGACTTTATAATTCATGGTTCTTGAGTACTTAGTTGGACTTTAGTTCATGGGTTGTACTCTGATGGACTTTTTTTCATGCACTTAATATATTTACATAAATTATGGACTTTATTATTGTTTGAAATTTTAATTTACACATATACATTTATGCATTTTATGTTCATAGTCAAGATATTAATATAGGACATTAATGTGAAATTAAATATAAATATGAAATTAAAGTTGAAATTAAATAGGACATTTTAATAATTATAGTTTACAAATTTAGTGATCTCATACATGATATGTACATTCAATAATTAGCTATAATTAGTCAATGAACTTATTCAATTCACGTCAATCAATAATTAGTCAATAAATCATAATTTACAAACCAAAGAAATTCCTTTATATACCAGAAGGGATAAAATTTTAAGAAATAAACAAAACCATACAAGATTAGAGAAAAAAAGCATTAATAAATTCTATAAATAATAAAATCCAACATTAATTTATAAGTTGTCAAAAAAAATAATGGCATCCAATACTATTTTTTAAGTTGTCAACACAAATAATGGATTCCAATACTAGATTATAAGGCGTACATTGAAAACAAATAAGGGGACATCTTAAGGGGTCATAATACAATGTCTTAAGGGGACATCTTAAGGGGTCATAATACAAAATCTTTAGGGGATGTCTTAAGGGTTAATAATAGAATTCCTTAAAGGGATGTCTTAAGGGTTCATAATAGAATGTATTAAGGGGTCATAATACAAAGTATTAAGGGGATGTATGAAGGGTTCATAATACAATGTCTTAAGGGGATGTATTAAGGGTTCATAATACAATGTATTAATGGTTCATAATACAATGTCTCAAGGGGATGCCTTAAGGGGTCATAATACAATGTCTTAAGGGGATGTCTTAAGGGGTCATAATACAATGTCTTAAGGGGTCACAATACAATGTCTTAAGGGAATGTCTTAAGGGGTCATAATAAAACATCTTAAGGATATAATTGATTTAACAATAATGTATGCATGAAATTTAGTTATTTGAAGATATACAAGGACATATATGTACATATATGTCATCTCAAAACAATATTTACAAAATTTGGATATGCCATCTCAAGAACATCTCAAACTCATGCCCAAAATGTACTAGGTCTTCACACCGCCTAATATAAAAAGGTACAAGAAATATCAATGAAATCATCAAAACATACATAATTTAATTTATATAAAACTAACTATATGTACACAACTCAAGTACCTGCATTTAAAAGTATTCCACACATGTGTAGGTTGAATCCAGGAATCCTCTCCTTTTTGTTTCAAAGTATGAGATCAATGCAATGATGGCTTAAGGATACAAAAAAAGGATAATAAATCAATTTAAACTATTAATGTACAAGCAATATCAATATGTAATCAAAACATGTATTTAAATATATTTTTACTAATAATTACCTCTATTTAAAAGGATAATATAAAAATTAAACTATATTTACCTGTATTTACTTATTCCATTGTACCATTTGCATCCTCTCTTTTTTGTAATGCATCTATGATTGTCTCATGCTCTTCCATAGAAATTGTCCATAACACTTTATTTGCAGGTCTTCCACGATACCGATCTAGCTTTATATTTGTTGCCACCACCAAATGTGAATAATGTATAATTCTTTTATGTGGTTCATAATCTTCGAATGCAGGTAGGACATTCTTTTTTGCCAGGTATTTTTGTAGCCAAGTGCAAACAACCACAACCAATCCTATTGGAAAATATGAAAACAATCATCATATAAGTTCTCAATTTTTTCTTAATGAGATGAAAAACTTGTTCTAAAATATTGTTTAAGGGGATCAAAAAAATTGTTATCAAAATTTGCTTAAGGGGATGTCTTAAGGGGATCATGGTACCTATTGGATAATGATAGCCATCATCATCTTCTTGAGGTGATATTAACTTATGTTTACTCTCCACACAATGATCCAACCAATATTTTGTTTGCTCTTCATCCCCCTCAGGTGCAACAACAACATACACATGTCCTGCAAACAAAAATTGATTTAATAACTTGCACATATCAATATAAAAAATTTAGTATTACAAAATAAATTAATAAAGTGACATTAAATGAAATAAATTGAATTAAATTACCTTCTTGTACAACTTCTAAAACACGGTCATAGTCTTCAAACGAAAACACTTGATCATTTTATTCAATAGTTCTTTCATATTGATCATGTGCTTGTGAAGGTGTCAACGATCTTTGCTCCCACTGTTCAACCCATTCTGTATTTTCACATGCTTCCCAATCTCCTTAGATGGAAAATTGGAAAAAACATGCAAGCTCCCTTGTCCAAATAGTCCATGTGCTTGCTGTCAAACTCTTAAACGAATGCCATTTAGTAGATCCACTAATTGTCTCACAATCAACTCTAGGTACAACGTTATCTTCTTCAACCAACCAAAAGAATCAATGGAATCTAGAGTACTCACTCGAACCAGGTGTAGATAATATTGTATTACACCAATCGACAATCCCATGAGCATCTTTAAATTTTACTGCATCTTCAAATTTTAATTGTTCTCTAGCAAGAATTCTTTTGACACACGCACCAACTCCATCATGTTCTCCTTTACCATGCCCAGCTTCAAAAAAACTCCATATATGTTGGACATTAAGTTCTTTGTGAATCCTAATTAACCAATAGAACATTTGAGCATTCTTGAACTACCTCATACAATTATTTGACCATATGAGGTTTTCTTTCATATGGATTCCTCTTTCTCTTAATTTTTTTGTAAAATATACTAAAACAGTATTGAACAAACTCTGATGAGTGTAATCGGTTGTCACTCAAATAAAAATGATACTACCTCAGAAATTGTCTATCATCCTTAGTGCTATTATTTGCATGTCTATAAACAATATGGACAAACATAGCTACTTGCACTGAATTATAGTACTATGATTGAATTTCCTCTTGCGGAGCTAGAGTATAATTTTCTGCAAAATCAACAACTGAAAGTATAGTACCAATTGGAAATGTGTTTCTACATGCGTGAAATTGGCCATCAAGCCATGAAGCATGTTGAGAGTGCATGATATATTTTGGTACTATCTTATTCTTAAATTCACTCATGAATGCATACAGACTAACTTTTTTTGTAACTAATTCACAATGCTTTCCTATTTTTCCATCTTTTAAATAATAGTGAACATTCTTAAATCTTTTAATTTCTACTAATTGTTGTCCAAAATCATTATCAACACTTTCATGCATACAAATTCCTAAGAATGAAAGGTTTCCATAGTTAATGCATTTTCTAGAAATACAAGAACTTAAATAAAAAAATTTACCATTAGATCTTTCACAAAACAAACTTGAAATAAACTCCCTTATTGCTTCAGGTGGCATATTAATACCGCATTCCTATATAATCATGTTAGTATGCAGGGTACAACGTATATATCCAAAAACATCATAAAAATAATGAAATTGAACATGCGTTTTACAACAACAAGATATTCATTGCTTATTAATTTTTACATACCACGGTTTACATTTTTCAAAAGACCTTTGACTTATTTTAATATTACCGGGTAACACTAAATCACCACAAAATTTTCTATAAAATTCAGTTTCTGTTGTATCTAATAGGTGTTTTGGGTGAGGATCACAAACTTTGGACCCCACCCTTAATTTTAAAACATCTCTAGCATTAGATGAAACCATAGTATTATCATGCCAATATTTTTCAATCAAAGATTTAATTTCAACATTAAATTTCATATCAGACCTCGGGAGTCGACCACTGAAACTCCAACATTGGTTGATAGGATCATTTTCTATAATTGTTCTTCTTTTTTCCGCTCTTAGCAATGTTTTAGGATGTATTTTTAAAACTTCACTAATATTTCTTACCATTCTTTTATTCAAAGTTTCTTTATTAACTATAGCAGTTGTTATAGCTCTTCTTGCTTCATTTTTATCTTTAGATCGACTATGTTTTCCAATCGATTGAATGGCACTAGCAACAGTACACATAGCATGTTTTAATGATTGATCTTTTCTTTTTGGTTTACCAAAAAAGCCTAACCTTTTCATTATTTTCCTCATTTTTTGCATTCTCATCAATTGCATCATTAGTTGACATTGAATTGTAATTTTTTTACGATAAAAGATTTCATTGTATATTTTATTTGCATGTGTTCTTATTTTCCTCCAAGAAATTTGCCCAGGAAGATTATCCAAAACACCACTTTCAATTTTAAAAAAAGTATTCTCATTAAATTCAACATCACATTCTAGATCTTCATCTTCATCTTCATTTTCATTTTCATTTTCATTTTAATTTTCAACTTCAAAACAATTTACATTTTCATCTTCATTTTCATCAACAAAATGGTTTTCATTTTCATTTACATCAACAAAACGGTTTTCATTTTCATTTACATCAACAAAACAGTTTTTGTTTTCATTTTCAATAAAAGGATTATTCTCAATTTAATTTTCAACAAAAGGATCATTCTCACTATCATTTTCAACAAATTCTATAAAATTTTCATCTCTCTGAATATTATCAATGTGAATGTCGTTAAGTCTAGCATCTTGTAAAATTTCTACATACGAATTTACCATTTCACTAACATGTGGATTTGAAGACGTACTTGGATTTGTGCATATTGAAACATTATCCATAGCATTGAAAGAGGGATTTGAAGACATAGTAGGACTTGATTGTATAATCATATTCTTCTCCAAATTGACTTCTTGCAAATTCACTTCATCTACAACCATGGTCTCCTCTATATTTTCATCTTCAATAGTTGTGGAATTGGATGCTTCCCCATCATTCATTGATTTAATTCTCATTATTCTTTCTCTTTATCTTTGTCTCTCCTTCTCTTTGTTTTATTCAATTTCTTCAGGAGTCAATGTCTTCCTCCTCTTATTACGACATTTATTTCCCATGATTATAAAATTCTCAAGCACAAATGAATGTAAATAGTGAAATTCTTCAAAAAAATTGATTCAAATTGGAAGTTCAAGACCTAAAAGGACTAAATTTTTCCTCTTGTGTTCCTCAAAACAAGTAGAAAACTAGCACAATTCCACTTTAAAACTAATTTCTTCATGCCTCCTTTGAACAAATCAATTCATATTGCAAGTTGAAGGCCATTTGTTCTTTCTTTGAAAAAATGGGATCTCTCCTTTGAAAAAAATGATCAAAAAAGCAAGTCACCACCTGTAAAAAAAATGCTCAATTTAAAAAAAAGACCAATTTTATTGTTCTTGGTCGTATATGTGAAGTTGTATACTTCACAGTAAAATTTGACAATATTTAAAATAACATAGTTGAAGAGAAACAGGATCCCGATTATAAATCGGGATCCCGTATTTAAAGATGCGGGATCCCGTTTTAAACTCAAGATCATGTTTCCTATTATTGAATGCGGTGACTATTGGTAGAGGAATGAGATCCCATTTATCCCATTCCCTGCCAATGGTCACCGCATTCAATAATTGGAAACGGGATCTCGAGTTTTAAACAGGATCCCGTATTTTTAAATACGGGATCCCATTTGTTTTAATTTGAATTGTTTATGGCCTTGTGGTTGGGGTTTTTCTTCATATTTTAGTTCGGGAAAAGCATTGGGAGTCTGAACCTAGGCCTTCAACCTAGTTTGACCAGCAAATTGAAGGTTCTAACAATGTTAGGGAAAAAAATTGAGTTTGGACATATGGCTAATGACCTTTTTTGCAGAATTTTTTGACGAAATTAAAACCTATTTTATTTGAGACAATGCAGATTTCAAATATGTAATTTTTTTTACAATTGGATTATTTTTTCTATTTTTTAATTAATTTCTGATGAAATTGGTCCATAAACTTTAAATATCAGTGTTTTTTACTATTTTAATAACTTTTGATCAACATAACATTTTGACGAACGAATTGCACAAGGGCAAACTTCAAACAATTCTTTTCAATTTTAAAAAAAAAATTCAAAACATGATAACTTTAGGTCATCTTATGCGTGTCGTACATGATGATTTTTCTAAATGTCAAATATGCTTGATAAAAAATTAACAAAAAAAAAAAATCAATAAAAAATTACAAAAAAATATCCACGGCACACTTCAGTGAGTCACAAGTCTTTTCCCAAAATAAAAATATGATAATTTAAGTCAAAAATGGATGTCGTACACGTGCATGGTATGGTAAAAAAAAAATGACTTTTAAATAGTGATTTTTACAAAAGCCTATTGAAACTCAATTTGTACAATATGGGTATTGCAATAAATTACATATCTGGAAACTAGACTCCGAGTACTACATTTTATGATTTCTGAATTTTTTGAAGATTTCATCTCTAAGTGCTTCAAATTTTAAGGTCAAATGTGTCAAACTCTGAAAATCAGGGAAAACACTTCCACTTTTTGGCCAAAAAGCGAACTCAACTTCTTGCTAGCACCCGTACACCAGTGGCTAGTTGCATGCATTTTGGTGAGATGGATTATCTACAATATTAACACTCTTGCATTCCTATTTTTGGAGATGGCCTTCAATTTTCATTTTATTATTTCCTCAAAAAATTTGTACTTGTGCTATTTTTATCTTCAAGTTCTAGGTGTTTTCCTTTGTTTACTATATGATTCAAGTAATGTCATTGGGGACACTCAAGTAGATTCATGTATTCTTTATCCTAATCATCATCTGTTTTAGTGGAGGTTCTTTATCAACACTATATCGATCATTCTTTGATAGATTTTACGACTTCTTCATGCTTCAGTGGTGTTCCTCATGTTCATCCTTTGTTCCTATCTTTTAGGAAAATTATTGGTTGGAGGCTTCTTAGTCCTTCACTTTAGTTTGGAGGATTTTCAGTCCTTCACTCTTGTTTGGAAGCTTCTTTAGTCCTTTACTTGTATTCCTCTTTTGGAGAGGAGTTTTCTCCCACTGGGTTTTTCTCCTTTTTCTTCAATTTTGAGAGATATTTTGTTTGTACATGGGTACCTCACTAGGCATTATTTTTCAAGACCCATCATGCATTCATATTTAGAGTTTTTAGCTTCTCCCTAAGTTTCACTTAAGGGGGGTGTTAGAGTAAAGGTCATTTCCTAATTAATTAATTATTAGGTTCCTTTTCTTCTAATTGCTTAAGGTTACTTAGGTCATGTTTTCTTTATCTCTCATGTCATAGGATGAGGTCACATGTCATGATCTTGTTTTATCATCACCTAGGGTTTCTAGGTTTATTATCCTTTTATAAGGATTCTCTATTATATTATCATTATAAGATGCACATTAATATGATGCATTCTTTTTTGGATCAATAGCTCTTGGTCTCCATAGATTTACTATTCTCTCTTTCTATGATAGGTGTTTGATTTTAGGTGATCCTTCAGACCTATGGAGTTGATTTTATAATTTTTTGCCTCCATATCTTTGATATTCTCTCAATCTATGATAGGTGTTTGATTACATGTGATCTTTGGGAGTTGTTGAGTTTATTTTTCTCAAATTCAATAGAAGGTTTCCACTATTGGTTTAGAATTTGATTTTGAATATTATTCTTTTGATCCAAAGAGTTAGGTGTTTATATTTAAAATTGTATTTTTGTTGAATAAGTTTTGTTTCTTTCTCTTATGGGGTGAATGCATGGGTTTAGTGTGGGAGTTAATGGTGACTCCCCAACACCCTTAGGAACAATTTCTACACCAAAACAACTTCAAAAAGAGAGATAATGGTAATAAATATTGCTTCAACAATGCAAGTTGAATATTTGTTGAATATTCTTGAATGTACATGAGATGCCTTGCTTATAAAAAAAAGGTAGAGAGATAGAACTAGACAAGATCATGACAATTGTATTGATCCTATAACATGAGACAACTAACAAACTAATCACCTAGGAATCAAGCATTATATATAGATAAGTTCTAGAAAAGCTAACTAAAACTTCTAGAAATAATCTTATATCCTAAGTAAAATTAACATGTGAATATGTCTCGTAATTACCTAGTGAGTGAATTAGCTAGGTACATGACATTTATTCACACCAACACCCCCCCTTAAGTGCAACTTAGGGAGAAGATTATTATGCACACTATGAAAAGATTAAGACTATGGGTCTCAACTACTAGGCCTTTTTAGGTACCCATTTACAAAATGCAATGCAATCAATCTCTCACAAGGAGATAAAAGGAGAAAAACCAATGTGATAAAACTCCTCTCCAAAAGAAAAAAACAAAACAGAAAAAACATGATGTATGGAGGACTCAATGATACCCCCCAAGGACTACATCCATCATGTATATACAATAAATGACCCCTCATAAGAGGGAAGAAGAGAGATAATATATCCCCCCCACAATGTGTGATCACCTAAAAACATGGTTATTGTCTGAAGAAAAAACATAATCCAATGCCTACAAAAAATGTTTCTCCCCTTAGGAAGAGGATACTCCAAGTACAAATGAAAGATGCTTCCCATTCTAGATAGGAACCGGTAGGAGGAGGAATCCATATATATGAATATTGTGTCTCTGAAATCTTCTCATGTGTTGCCAAGTTCTTGGATGATGAAGATGATGCCATAATACGATCAAGCACATGCCCAATCACAACAAATTATGACAATATAGGAACAAGTGGAAATTAATTTTGAACAATATCCAAAAGAAAAACATGAAGTGACAATAGTTGATCCATGACACAATCAAATATTGCAATAAAGGAACAACAAATTCCCTTCACAATGCAAGCAATTTACCCCTTTGTCCCAAAGAAATTTACATTTTTTTGCAAATTTTAAAAAATGCATCCCAAACTACCAAATAAGATTCAAACTAAAATTATGAAAATATAGAAAAAATCTATAAAAAATGTAGGAATAGAACTTGAGTGATCCTAAATACCTTCCCGATGCAACAAATTTGGGGAAAATCAGAGTCCGGAGCAAAAAGATACGAGCTTGGAGGTGAAAATGAAGATTTGGCTTCAACCTAGAAATAATGGCACAAAGCTAGATTTTTTTTGGAAGACACCTACACCACTAAAAATCTGAGACTTCCAACTTTCTGACAATATTTGATTTCAAAATATTGGCCTTCATATGCAAAAGTTATGAGAAAATGAAAAAAAGCCCTAGTTGAGGGCACTAGGGGGAAAATACAAGTTCTATGAACACTAATTCAGTGCAAAAAATGTGCTTAGGAGCTTAAAAAGATTCTCTCAATCATTCATGTGACCTTGGGAAAAACTATTGCAAAAAAAAATTTATATCGTCAGGCTTAAACAATACATGGTCAACATAACAAATAGATAGTCAACATAAAAAACATTAATACAAAGTGTAATATATATAAAGACAACCAGCTAAATATGATTCATACCATTGGAGGTGGACAACCGAGTACAATGATTCTTAAGGAATATTGTCTGTACACCAATGAACAAAATAGTGGAAGGTACCTACCAATGCAATCGATGACATAAACCCTTCATACTAGTCTTGATTTGACTGTAGGAAAGATTCGATTGAAAATTAAAAGAAAAGTTTTTTTTAAAAACCTGTGATTCATAATTAAGGGAGACAAGCTGATTGTGGGCATAGCACCAATCGTGGGTATAGATTTGGATAGCCTTGGGCCCACCATTGCGCAATATAAATGCCAATGAAAATTTCAAAAAATCTTTTAAATATGATATGATAGATTCATATTAAATTCAAAATATGTCCTATCATAGGTAGACTTTTTAACTGCCACCTTCTCAATAGTAGGTGAATGCAACTTGAAATTTATTTTCCACCTTCATAATATTAAGTGAATGCATCATGATAAACTTATTTCCATAATATAAATAATCTTTTCCACCTTGCCAATATAAGGTTGTTGTAAAGGGATATTTTATTATCCAAAATATATGTCTTATTGCATTATAAGTGATTTCACATGTACAAAAGACATTTCCAACTAGTTTAGTTCCAAATATATTTTAACAAAATACATTTCAAAATGTTCCATTTGTGTTCTTTTTGCAAACTACTAGTTCCTGAGTGTCCATATTAACCAATCTTTTTTCTGAATTTTCTTGCAAAATTGAAAAAAATGAACTCTCAGGCTCACTATGTATTTAAATTTTTCATTAAAACACATAATTATTAGAGTATTATTTACAAATCAACATAAAAAACAATAATCATAATAATAATTTAAAACTGGTTAGAATTCAAAACAATATTAATATCATTTCAAATCACCAACCAAAAATCCTGCGTACCCATGAAGCTATCACTTCTACCATTAATCCATTGAATGCAGATCAAATTCCCTCCTAGAATTAAAAATTATCCACTTGCTATTAATTCAAATTCTATAAACCTATTTATGCAAGCAATCCTCATTTGTGCGATGCAAGTTTCAACTGAAGAAATTCAAATTTCTCACTTTCTACTAGATACTCTTGAGTGACGATGACCTCCTCCAAATCGTTACAATATCCTCCTTCAACTTCTACAATAAGTCTCAATACCTACCTTTGTAATAATACTTATGCATTCTATATAAAACTACTATGTGAAATTGCCTTGTCCATTTACATTTAATTGAATCGAAGACTTGTTAATTTTCATAGCCATACTTTATGTTGCCATCAACCAGTCTCCCTTAAAGCTTAGTGTTATGGTTCAAATATTTCCAAAAATTTCCAATACAACATTATGATACATACATACATACATATATATATTGCACAGATACATATCTACATATATTTCTTATAGCCCTATTCATTTTCATGAAACTTACACATTTATCTTGTTGAATCCCTCTTATGTTGTTTTTGTCCTTGATGTCAATTTGTGGATATCTTGCATCTTGGTTATCTTCTCAGTTGATACATATTTTGATTGGCACATTCACATCATTGGTTTTATTATCTTGGTGGCACTGATCGTTTAACTTCATGTGCATATTACAAATGTTTGTTGAGGTATTTTGGTTATAGGTCATTTGTCTCCATTTGATCAGGTGATACATTTCTGGTTTAATCTATTACTGGTTCAATGATGATCTCAATTATGTTGTCTTTGGCATAAATCAGCTTTATACAGGTTGACTATTTTTGGCTTGATCAGTAACAAGCAATCTTGAATTTAAAAATGGTCTTGAAATCCTCAAAGGTATACTTCTCTTTCTTCAGTCAGTGGCATAGGTTTGAGGATAAATCCTATTATTATTTTGAGCATCTCAATTTCCATCTCTTGTTAAATTTGGCATTAAGGAATTCAGTTATGGTATTTGGTATGGGAGAATGGCACTCAGAACCTTGCATAATATCTAGCTTCTTTTATCTTGGCATCAACACATCATATAATAATGGACATTTTGAGATCACAATTTAGCATTAATATATTTGTTTATGTCACCATGGAACTAACTTTAGCTTATTCACTTGGAATCTTTTGTTTGTCAAAGGGAATCGATTTTGGATTGCAAGAATTTATGGCATCACTTGGTCGGCAATCTACTTGGCATTTTAAATATGTCTTATGATTTTTTTTTTGGACAGCATGATTACCTTAAATCTGCCTACGGACTTCAAAGAGCATAATGATTCTTTGATTTATCATTATCTGTCCTTACGGACTCCAAATGTTATTTCATTTCTGCAAAGGAACTCATTTTTTTGTTTGCTGTGGCAAGTTAGGGCAAAAACGTTTTTCTATTTCACGTTTTTCTTGTTGCCCACATTTTGGCCGCCACCATGCTTCCTCCACCTTGGGCGTTTCTGGTTTCCTTAGGCATTTTTTCTGTTGGACATCAAATTGGGAGTAGTCAGGAGCTCTCCAGAGAAGTCGCTCCACTTGTCTTCCTTTTGCTGGC
Organism: Sequoiadendron giganteum; assembly: GCA_007115665.2. Taxonomy (NCBI): domain Eukaryota; kingdom Viridiplantae; phylum Streptophyta; class Pinopsida; order Cupressales; family Cupressaceae; genus Sequoiadendron; species Sequoiadendron giganteum. The sequence goes on from CM021103.1 coordinate 214,874,464, forward strand.
TGCAAGCACATTTTTTTTGAAGGGTGTGAGGCCGTTTCCTCTCCTCTGTAGATCTGGTAATCACTCTTTGACAACAACATTCATCTACCAAGTATTCTTCCTTAGATTGGTTTGCAGATCCATTTCTGGTCAAGAAAAATAGTTATGAAGTTGTTCTTTCTCTCTTTTACAAAGTGAAAAGTAGAAAACGGCTATTGCTTTCAAGAAAAAGTCAAAAATTCCTACTCCAAAGTATCAAAACGTGACTGCAATTTCATTTGAGGGTTATCATGATAGTAATATTAAGGATCTGTGTTTTCTGGTTATGGGTAATGATAATACAATCAAATCTTTGCATATGGTTATCCGGGTTCATGGATAACGTTTCCTGTGAAAGTATTTCAGTTACACTTCACAATGATTTCAGTTTATTGAGTTTTTCAGTCACTATATTGGACATAGATTTCAGAATATTCTATCAGCCTCACTGGAATTTGTGGGTAACTGTTAAAATGCTTGGTTATTGGTTTTCGGTTGCATGCTGGCTGGGGTTTCAGTTATCTCTCTTTGGTTGCAGCTTATTTGTCAGATCTCCTTGGGTATATGCATTTTTCATTACTACATGTGGGTAAAATCTCAAGGTGGTTTCTTTTTGCTAAAAGTACTTATGATGCATTGCTGGTCCAGTCAAGAAAAATGGTTATCATTTCATTTTTAAATGATGTGCTCTCATTGCATTTGTTTAAGCACTGCATGTGCAGGCTTCTAGTGAAGACAAGCTCTATCACTCTTCTATTCTTGGTCATTGTTGTTCTATTGTACTATTATAAAATAGTTTGATGAGACTGTATTGTAATAGTGATAGGATTTTCCTCAAGTTGCATCGAGATTAGATAATGCGTGGAATTCTGAAGAGTCAATTCTGACTCTTGAAAATTCTATGTTTTGTTTGTCAAGAGGCACTTGATAGAAATCAAGTGAAATAGAGAGATCCTCTGTAGTATTTTTTGTTCGATTGTATATCAAGAAAGGGGTTGGTGCTCCTTGAGACTAGTGTCTCTTAACAGAGGGGTTGGTGCTCCTTGAGTTGGTGCTCAAAAATTAGCCATTGAGGCTTTGTCAAAATAAATTATTGAAATGAAAGCCTGAAAAAGGCAACAGGTTCAGGAGTGGTTTTTCTACCCCATGAGGGTTTTCCACTCGGCATATCTTGTGTCTATTATGTCTCTGTGACTCTTTTACTTCAATACTTTACTACTTTAAAATGCAATGTTACATTACTCATTTCAGTTTATATGATTGCATTCGATTACATGAATGACACTATCATTGAAAAATGAGAACATATGTATGGCTCTTTTTAGTTTTAGTTTAAATTTTTTAAGAAGTTATAAACACTAATTCACCTCCCCCCCTCTCAGTGTATTTTCACTCCAAAAAATAGTATCAGAGCCTAGGGTCCTCTAATAGGTCTTTCCAACCTAAGATTGATTTTGGACTTGGAGTCTATTCAAAATGTCTCAAGATCATGAAGGTACTTCCATGACTAGAGCTCTATTATTTGATGGAACTAATTATGTATTCTGGAAAATCAGAATGGAGACTTATTTACCTTCTATAGACCTTGATGTCTGGAGCATAGTATTGACTGGTACACTGTACCAGCTACTTTGCCAACTACTTCTAATGAAAAGAAGAGATATGAAACCAATGCAAGAGCAAAGCAGGCTCTTCTATGTGCTCTGACTAAAGATGTTTTCATCAAAGTCATGCACTACAATTCTGCTAGAGAAATTTGGACTAAAATTGAAACTATCTATCAAGGAAATGAAAAGGTAAAACAATCCAAAGTCCTCACTTTAAAACATCAGTTTGAAGAATTAAAAATGAGGGATGATGAAAAAGTTGCTGACTATTTTCTTAGAGTTGATGAAATAGTAAATGATATGAAGAGTCTGGGAGAAGAAGTCAAGGAGTTTGATGTTGTAACCAAGGTCATCAGAACCTTGCCAACAAAATTTGAAGCTAAGGTAGCTACTCTAGAAGAGAAGAAACATTTTACCCAGCTTACCCTTGACAGTTTACAAGGCACTTTGACTGGATATGAAATGAGGATTAGTAAAAACAAAACCTCTACAAAAGAAGTAGCATTTAATGCTAAAAGGAAAGAAAGGGATGAGCTCTCTGAATCAAAATTTTTTGATTCTAAAGAATCCCATTTTGTAAGGAAACTCAAAAAGGGTTCTGGAAAGTATAAGGGAAAACTTCCCTTCAAATGCTTTTGTAAAGTGTCCCTATGGTGACACAAACAGTGATAACGAGAAATCTGAGAAATTTACCAAGAAAAAGGCTTATAGACCCAGACAAAAATTTAACTTCAAAAAGAAGAAAAGTTTGTTCAGCAAAAATGAAACAAATTTTGAATCTAATGACTCTCTAGATGAAGAAGATGAAATTATCTTCATGGCTGAAATCATTCAGCAAGATGAAACAAACAACAATGATGTTGAAGAAGGTGAAGTGGACTATCAAGGAGAACTGAAATGTGCTCTAAAAGAGCTGAGAAAACTTAAGAAATAGTTGCGTGCTCAAGAACAAAATGTTGTTCAAGATAACTCACAAGAGCAACTCATTAATATTGAGATAATTACATTAAAAAATCAACTTGAAGAATCCAAAAGAGTTGAATATTGTCTTCACATTGACATAAGTTCCAAAGATCAAGAAATTCAGAAACTTGAACATGAGATTGTAGATCTCAGGAAGAATATCGAAAAGTATGAAAGAACTCTTAAACTGAATGACATGCTTAGTAAACATAAATTAAACAAAGACAAAACCGGTATTGGCTCTGTTAAAGCTGAATGCTCAAATGACAATGAGAAGAACAATACTATTGCTGGAAACAAAAATCCTAAACACAAAAATTCTGAGTTTTTCAAGGATCACATTCATCCTTTTAGGAGAAACATAATGGTTTACAACTCCGACCCTCTCTTCTATGGGTATTGTTACTTCTACAATAAGTTTGGTCACAAAGTAAATTCTTGCAGATTTGTGACTGCTAGAACTCCTAGATTTGGCTTTAGGAAGAATCATTGTTTTGCAAGATAGATTAGATGTTTTACTTGCAAATCCTTAGGTCGTTCAACAAAGCAATGCAATGCTGATCGACAGAATAAATAGCTGAAAACCATCAAAGTTTGGAAACCCAAAGCAGTTAACAACATTGAACAGAATATGCTTGTTCAAACTGCTTTTCACTCTAAGAAGAAGGACCTATGGGTCTTAGACAGTGGTCGTTCAAACCACATGACTGGTGACAAAGACAAATTTACAAATCTAGAAGACTATGTTGGTGGATATGTAAAATTCAGAGACAACTCTGGAATTCAAATCAAAGGAAGAGGTTCTCTATTATTGAATGAAGACACTCCAATCTCAAATGTTTACTATGTAGAAGGATTAAAACATAACCTTTTGAGTGTCAGTCAAATCTGTGACAGTGGCTATCAAGTCCTGTTCACTTCACAAAGTTGTGAAATCAAAAACCAGTCAGGAAAAGTTGTTGCTACTGGAAGGAAGACTAAAGGAAATGTCTACAACTTACTAGAAACCTCTGGACATGAGAAAAATCATGGTATATACTTAATGAGTTAGGTTGAAGAAAGCTGGCTATGGCACAAGAGACTAGGCCACATTAATTTTGACAATATGGTCAGAATTAGCAAAAATCAAAATGTAAGAGGTCTGCCCCCTCTTAGAAAACCTAACAAAGCTATTTGTAAAGAGTGTCGCAAAGGAAAGTAAACCAAGGTAAGCTTTAAATCCAAGGAACATTTCTCTACTAAGCCTCTGTAAATTGTTCATACTGAATTATGTGGTCCTACAAGGACTAGATCCATAAATGGTGAGAAATATTTCATGCTGTTTGTTGATGACTACTCTCATATGGTATGGGTTACTTTTCTCAAGAATAAATCAAAAGCTTTTGAACGCTTTAAAGTTTTTAGAAAATTGGTAGAAAGAGAAGAAAACTTAAAACTAAAATGTTTAAGATCTGACAAAGGTGGTGAATTCACCTCACAATAATTCATAGACTATTGTGAAAAACATGGCATAAAAAGACAGTATGCTACTGCTAGAACACCCCAGCAAAATGGGGTAGTTGAGGGAAAGAATAGGACTGTAAAAGAGATGGCAAGAACCATGTTGAATCAAGCAAATCTAGCAAATATGTACTGGAAAGAAGTTGTTCATAGAACTATTTACATTTTGAATAGAGTGCAGATTAGAGTGAAATCAAATTTTACTCCATATGAACTGTGGTATGGAAAATCTGCCCAAATTAAATACTTCAGAATATTTGGCTGCAAGTGCTTTATCAAAAGAGATGACGAAAACTTAGGAAGTTTCCAATCTAAAACTGATGAAGGTATCTTCTTAGGATACTCTACACACAACAGAGCCTATAAATGCTTTAACAATAGGCTGAACAAAATTGTTGAATCTGTCAATGTTAAATTTGATGAAAATCTACTGTTAGATGCTGAACTTATGCAAGATGATGAAGATGATGAATTTGAGCTTGATATAATCACTGAAAGCTTTGAAATTGCAAAGCCTGAACCAAAACCAGCAAGTCCTAAACTTGTTAAAGCACAATCTGAAGATGCTGAAATCAGCTCAAAAAAATGTCAACCCAAAGTTACTTCAAAATCTCTTGCTAGAAATCATCCTAAGGATCTGATTATAGGAGATAGATCTGCAGGAGTTCAAACAATGAAAAAATCTATTAACTATGATGAAAAGGCTCACATAGCTGAGCTTACTGCATTTTGTTTAATCACCCAGTTTGAGCCCAAAATTTTTGATGATGCTCTAACTGATGAATGTTGGCTTAATGCAATGCAGGAAGAAATTGATCAAATTAAAAAAAATCAGACTTGGGATCTAGTCCCAAGACTAGATGACAAAAATGTCATAGGTGGCAAGTGGATCTTTAGAAATAAACATGATGAAAATGGTTAGGTTGTTCACAACAAGGCTAGATATGTCTGCAAAGGATATGCTCAGGAAGAAGGTATTGATTTTGGTGAAACTTTTGCTCCTGTTGCTAGGCTTGAATCCATTATAATTTTCTTGGCATATTCTATTTTCAAAAATTTCACTATATATCAGATGGATGTAAAAACAACCTTTCTAAATGGATACTTAGAAGAAGAAGTTTACATAGAACAGCCTGAAGGGTTATATGTAAAAACAAACCAAATCATGTCTACAGGCTGAAAAAGGCTCTATATGGCCTAAAATAAGCTCCTAGAGCTTGGTACTCTAGATTGGGCAGTCATTCACTGTCAAAAGGGTTCATTAGAGGAGGAGTTGACAACAATCTATATGTTAAAATTGAAGGATCTAATATTCTTGTTGTTGAAATTTATGTTGATGACACCATTTTTGGTTGCAACAATATTGCTTTGAGTAAAAAATTCTCACAAATCATGGAATCTGAATTCAAAATGTTAATGTTGGGAGAACTGTCATTTTCCTTAGGTCTCCAAATTTCACAACTTGACTCTGGCATCTTTCTATCTCAAGCAAGGTATGCAAAAGAAATGTTAAAAAGGTTTAAAATGGATGAAAGTCTTCATGTAAGCACCCTAATGGCTACTGGCTATAAAATCAGCAAAGTTGATGACTCCCCTGCTGTAAACTCAACTTCTTATAGGTCAATGATAGGCAGCCTATTGTATTTAACAACCTCAAGACTTGACATAATGCAAGTTGTTTGCATGGTTGCTCATTTTTCGATCTGCTCCTAAAGAATCTCACATCAATGCTGTGAGAAGAATTCTTAAGTATGTACAAGGAACATTTGATTATGGGCTCTGGTATCCCAGAAGCAATGATTTCTCTTTAGTAGCTTATATTGATTCAGACTGGCCAGGGTGTCTAGATGACAAGAAAAGCACCAATGGTGTTTCTTTCTTTCTTGGTGATCATTTAGTGGCTTGGCACAACAAAAAGCAAGAATCTGTTTCGCTCTCTACTGCCGAAGTAGAATATATAGCTGCCACTTCTTGCTACACTTAGGTAATTTGGATTTCACAGAAATTATCAGATATGGGTATTGAAATTCCAAAACCTATTACTATTTTGTGTGATAATACTAGTGCAATGTATGCACTCTCAAACTAAGCATATAGCTATAAAGTTTCATTTTCTTCACGAAAAGGTGTTGGCTAATGAAGTATCTATGCAATATGTTCCTACACAAGTACAGGTTACTGAAATTTTTACAAAACCATTGGCCAAAGATGTCTTTGAGAGACATCAGTCTCGATTGGGAGTGGTCTCTCAATCTTTTTTATCTTAATCAGTCTATCTTGGTGATAGGGGGAGTTGGTTAGCTCTTCCTATAGCTTATACTTTTCTGCTCAAAGGTTCTTTCTGTAGCTTGATGGCATGTAGTAGTTGGTTCTGGTTTATCTTTGTTTCATCTCCCTTTATCCTTGTTTCAAAAAGGGGGAGAATTTTGAGCATCTGGTTACATTTCATTAGCTTTGATTTGGTGGCTCAATTTTGCCATCAAGGACAAAGGGGGAGTTTGTTGAATCCCTCTTATGATGTTTTTGTCCTTGATGCCAATTTGTGGATATCTTGCATCTTGGTTATCTTCTTAGTTGATACATAGTTTGATGGGCACATTCACATCATTGGTTTTATTATCTTGGTGGCACTGATCATTAAACTTCATGTGGAAATTACAAATGTTTGTTGAGGTATTCTAGTTACAGGTCATTTTTCTCTAGTTGATCAGGTGATACATTTCTAGTTTAATCTATTACTAGTTCAATGATGATCTCAATTATGTTGTCTTTAGCATAAATTAGTTTTATATAGGTTGACTATTTTTGGCTTGATCAGTAACAAGCAATCTTGAATTTAAAAACGGTCTTGAAATCCTCAAAGGTATACTTGTCTTTCTTCAGTCAGTGGCATAGGTTTGAGGATCAATCCTACTATTATTTTGAGCATCTTAGTTTTCATCTCTTGGCAAATTTGGCATTAAGGAATTTAGATATGGTATTTGGTATGGGATAATGGCACTAAGAACCATGCATAATATCTAGCTTCTTTTATCTTGGCATCGACACATCATATAATAATGGACATGTTGAGATCACAATTTGGCATTAATATATTTGGTTATGTCACCATGGAATTGACTTTAGCTTATTCACTTGGAATCTTTTGTTTGTCAAAGGAAATTGATTTTGGATTGCAATAATTTATGGCATCACCTGGTCGGAAGTCTACTTGGCATTTTAAAAATGTCTTATGATTTTTTTTTGGCCAGCATGATTACCTTAAATCTGCCCATGGATTTCAAAGAGCATAATGATTCTTTGATTTATCATTATCTGTCCTTACGGACTCCAAATGTTATTTCATTTCTACAAAGGAGCTCATTTTTTTGTTTGCTATGGTAAGTTAGGGCAAAAATGTTTTCCTATTTCATGATTTTCTTGTTGCCCACATTCTGGCCACCACCATTCTTCCTCCACCTTGGGTGTTTCTAGTTTCCTTAGGTGTTTTTGTTGTTGGATAGCAAATCGGGAGCAGTTAGGAGCTCTCCATAGAAGTCGCTCCACTTGTCTTCCTTTTGTTGGCTACAAGCACATTTTTTTTGAAGGGTGTGAGGTCGTTTCCTCTCCTCTGTAGATCTGGTAATCACTCTTTGATAGCAACATTCATCTACTAGGTATTCTTCCTTAGATTGGTTTGCAGATCCATTTTTGGTCAAGCAAAATAGTTATGAAGTTGTTCTTTCTCTCTTTTGCAAAGTGAAAAGTAGAAAACGGCTATTGCTTTCAAGAAAAAGTTAGAAATATTTACTTCAAAGTATCAAAATGTGACTGCAATTTCATTTGAGGGTTATCATGACAGTAATATTAAGGATCTATGTTTTCTGGTTATGGGTAATGACAATACCATCAAATCTTTGCATATGGTTATCTGGGTTCATGGATAACATTTCCTGTGAAAATATTTCAGTTACACTTCACAATGATTTCAGTTTATTGAGTTTTTCAGTCACTCTATTAGACATAGATTTTAGAATATTCTCTTAGCCTCACTGGAATTTGTGGGTAATTGTTAAAATGCTTGGTTATTGGTTTTCAATTGCATGCTGGTTGGGGTTTCAATTATTTCTCTTTCATTTCAGCTTATTTGTTAGATCTCCTTGGGTATATGCATTCTTCATTACTACATGTGGGTATGGTGCAGGAGCACCTATTTGATTTCTTGCCTCCATGAGGCCATTTGTAAATAATTGCCCTATTTTGTGTATTGGGTCTTATAATAAGGTTTATAAAACCATTTTATAGGTTTTTGAATGTTAGGAAGTAATATTTGAAGTCATTTTTCAAATAATTTTTAAAGTTGTTACATATTGTAAAAATTGTAAAAGTTGCTCAAGAAAGTTGTCAAGCAACTTGTCAAAAGTGTCATTAAGGTGTTTTGTAAACAAACTAACTAAAAGGTGGTTGAAAATAGTTGGTTTTGGTTGTAAATGTATAAGTACACCCTCCAAAACTTGAATTGGGAGGTTGGGGACATTATTTGTGAAGTTTGATGAATGGCAACCTCAAGTTTGTGTGCATTTTCTGATTTTACATTGTTTCCAGGTTGAAGTTGTGGTTTGTACGACCTGGTATGCACTCAAATAATGGATTATCATATATGGATGGAACGATCTCTATTTCTAGTTTCCAATTCTTTTTGTCTCATTCAATTTTATTGAGTTTTGTGGAAGATATGATTATTTTGGTGAGACTGCCTATTTAAACAATATTGTGCAGAATTTACAGTCTGAAAGAATGTGATGGTATGGATTTTAAAGTATATATTTTGGGTCTGAAACAAAATTTATGTTGTTTCTATAAGAATCTGCTTTAATTTTCTTCAAGTCTTATCAAATTTCATTAAGATCTGAATAAGTTATGATCATTTTAGTGAGGGCAGGTTTGAACCCTGTCTAGGGTTTGCAGTTTTGGGAAAAATGAAATAACTTCTTTTGGGCTACCATGGTTATGTTTCCAATGTGACATAGAATGAATAATATAAAGTGCTATACAAAGATTGATTTGGATTAATTTTGAAGGATTGTGAGATATGTTGTTGAATCCTCCTAACTCTGCATCAGGGTAAAATCTAAAGGTGGTTTTGTTTTTGCTAAAAATACTTATGATGCATTGCTGGTCTAGTAAATAAAAATGGTTATAAATTCATTTTTAAATGATGTGCTCTCATTCCTTTTGTTTAAGCACTACATGTGTAGGTTTCTAGTGAAGACAAGCTCTGCCACTCTTCTATTCTTGGTCATTGTTGTTCTATCCTAAATAGAAAGAAAGAATCTCTCTTTCATGAACATTGCAACATCAGATCTTACTTGACAGTCATTATGTAACCTGAAAAACAACCTTGCATAGCCGTTTCTAGAAAGTGAAATTCGAGAGACAGTTGTAATACTTCCAATTTGTAATGATGTTTTTTTCTAAAAAAGGAAAAACCAGTGAGTTTAGAGTTCAATCACAACAGAAAATCAAAAACTTAAAACAAGGGTATTACTATTTAGAGTTTTGGAAGGCTATTCTGTTCTTTGATGCTGAAAATTGGAAAACACAATGTGTATTCAGATTTGTAGTTTTCTGTATGGGAAAAGATTGAAAATCAAACAGTGAGAAAAGAAAGAAAGTATGTACTATTGTAAAACAATTTGATGAGACTGTATTGTAACAATGATAGGATTTTCCCGAAGCTGCATCGAGATTAGATAATGCATGGAATTCTAAAGAGTCAATTCTGACTCTTGAAAATTCTATGTTTTGTCTGTCAAGAGGCACTTGACAGAAATCAAGTGAAACAAAGAGATCCTTTGTACTATTGTTTGTTCTATTGTATATCAAGAAAGGGGTTGGTGCTCCTTGAGATTGGTGTCTCTAAACAGAGGGGTTGGTGCTCCTTGAGTCGGTGCTTAGAAATTAGCCATTGAGGCTTTGTCAAAATAAATTATTGAAATGAAAGCCTGAAAAAGGTAGCAGGTTCAGGAGTGGTTTTTCTACCCTAGGAGGGTTTTCCACTCAGCATATCTTGTGTCTATTGTGTCTCTGTGACTCTTTTTCTTTAGTACTTTACTTCTTTAAAATGCAATGTTACATTACTCATTTTAGTTTATATGATTGCATTCGATTACATGAATGACACTATCATTGAAAAATGAGAACATATGTACGACTCTTTTCAGTTTCAATTTAAATTTTTTAAGAAGTTATAAACACTGATTCACCCCCCCCACTCAGTGTATTTTTACTCCAACATATCTATCTCTACAATTATATATAGGTTTATATATTAATATATATATATGTATGTATGTATGTATACTACATACTGAGATTTATATAATACTATACAACTCTTCAGCATTATGGTTCAAAATTTTCCAACCCTTTTTGATATAGCATTGTGATACACATATATATACAAAGATACATAGATATGTAAATTCCTTATAGCCTTGTTCATTTACATTCAATTTATGTATCTATCTATCTCTGCAAAATATATATATCTTAAGTTAAACCGACTCTAAATATTGGCCCATATCCCTTACAACTAGCTATAATAATGGTTAACTCCTACTTATGTTAGAGAAAAATTTGGGTCATGACACACACACACACACTCATATATATGGTTAAATATATAAATAAAATGTTGAAATATATGTATATCAAATTATATATATTTCTAATTTATATGTTGTATGAAGTTATATTTCAGTATGCCATTTGAGCAATGGTTATAACATAAGTAGGAGTAAGCTATCATCACATTTAGTTGTAAGGGAGAGGGGTCGATATTTACAATCACTTTAATTGAAGAACAAATAAAACATAAATCTAATTAGGTGTAATATATTTATGCATATATGTATATGCATATACATATATGCATATATATATATATATATATGCATATGCATATGCATATACATATAATTTCACCTTGCTCTATGATTGTTCTTTTATTAGGCTATTGTCCAAGTCACTAGCATGTTTGGTTAGCTTTCTTAAGGACTCATAGATCTGAAAATATGTCATCTATATTACACTGCCATGTAGGGTGCCCTAATATTGCTCGACGACGCATGCTAAAGTAGATGTATACGTCACATCAAAGTGGTCTTTCCCTACACTACATGCAGTCAAAATTTATATAAAATCCATGGCAAATACCATGACTTATAAAATCTTGGAAAATGCCATGAATTGTATACTTCACTACATTCTCTGTAAGGAAATAAATCTCCTTTGTTTCTTCATCCTGAAAAACTTAGATGCAATACGTGTTAATATATTTTCCTTTCCCCTTGTTCACTTACATTCAACTTAATTAGATATATGCTTTTTTTGTTCCTGAATTAAATTGATTGTAAATATCGTCCCCTCTCCCTTATAGCCAACTATGATAATGGTTGACTCCTCCTTATGTTATAAACATTTTTCATATAATGTATACATGTTTCCTATACCAAGTTGTCACATACCATACCCACCATATGTCATATGCCCACACATAGCTCTTATCCCTTATGCATATGTTTTGTTTGTTCTTAAATATAACTGACTGTAAATGTCGACCCCTCTCCCTTACAACCAACTATGATAGTGGATGAATCCTACTTATGTTATAACCATTTATGAAACAACATTAATAACTTGAAACCATAGTAAGATATATATATATACTATATATACTATAGAGATAGATAAATACATAGGTTTCCTATACCCTTCTTCATTTACATTCAACTTAATTATATGTATGCTTTTCTTTTTCTTCAATTAAACTGACTATATCATAACCATTTCTCAAATAGCATTATGAAACATTTACACAACTTGAAATAGTAGTATGAGAGAAGTATTTCAAACCCTTTCTTGTATTATAATTCTCTCTGAAAATATACATATTTGTATCATACTACTATTTCAAGTTTATAAATATTTGTATCATAATGCTCTATGAGTTGTATTATACTACTGTCTCAAGTTTATATATATTGGTATCATAATTTTGTATGAGGAAGGGTTTAACATGATCACCAAAATGTTTATAAGAGGTAGATTTGGTGATATGATAGTATACCATGCATTGATTGTTTCATTGCACACATACCCTTAATCATTTGCAATCAACTCAATTAGATGCATGGTTAGTTTGTTCCTCAATTACACTCACTATTACATGTATGAATTTTATTTTTCAGTTGGTATCATTATTTTCATTGTAACAGTTATAATTGTATGCTATTTACTAATCACTATGTTGGTTCAATGCAAAGGAAGAAAAAAGTGGCAACAAATACCAGATGACCTTTAACAAAGAGACCTATACCAAAGAAAAGGTGGACAACTATTCTTTCACACAAGAGAAGTTTGCATCTGCCAAATAGTGATGAGGAAAATGTTGTGATTCCTATTCACCAACCAAGTAAAGAACCAAGTAGTGAGGAGGAGGTAGAAATTATTATGGAGCAGCTAACCAAACCTGTACTCCAAGCTAACCCAGTTGTATCAACCAAAAATGTTGCACTGGGGTGGGAATGGACCATGCCCTTGTAGATGTCAAATACAATGGCATGTCAACTAGAGGTGGAACCAAAAAGTGGGGTATTCCAAAAACAACATTATCAAATTAGTTGGGTGGTCTGACCACTAGTAAAATAAAAGGGCCCCCAACAATCCTAACTGAGGATGAAGAGGAATTGATCATCGAATGGTGCAAGGATATGGATACTATTGGCCATGGTTCAGAGATTGTTAATATCAAAATAGAAGTGGCCCAAATATACAAAAAAAAGGAATAATCCCTTCAAGAATGGGCTTCCCGACAAGTCTTGGTGGATGGGATTCAAAATAAGGCATATCGATCTTTTCTTGAGAACAACCAAAGGACAAGATAGAGACTGTAGTATAAATATTAGGCCTACAATTGTAACTCCTTTCTATGACAATTTGGAGAAGGCATGTGTAGGAGGGAATTATGGACCACAGAGTATTTGGAACTATAATGAGATAGGGCTACAAGCTGGCCAAAACAGTAATATCAAGGTTCTTTCCAACAAATGCAGTAAAAGTGTTTCTTACATTATCCCAAAGAGCTCGGAGTGGATCACTATTCTAGCATGTGTAAATGTTGCAAGTCAAAAACTTATAGGTTTTTATTTGTTCAAAAGAAAAAATCATGTGCAAAACTACATAGCCAACTATGAGGCAGGAGCATTGATGGTTGTTCAATCTCATGCATGGATGACCAAATATATTTTTATCAAATGGCTCATGTTCTTTTCTATGCAAGTACCTGGGGGTTGCATGCCCATACATAGACACCTTTTGATATTTGATGGCCATGGTAGCCATGTAGCCTTCTCTACAATCACCAAAGCAAGGGAGCTTGGTATTGAATTCCTCACCCTATTGGCCCACACATCACACAAGTTGCAACCTCTTGATGTGAGTGTTTTCTCATCTTTCAAGTCTAACTTCAAAAAGGAAAAAACAAATTGGAGTATTAGACATATAAATCTAAAGATAAGAATGGAAGAATTGGCTACACTTGACAACCTATCTTTTCAAAAGTCATGGATTGTTTCAAACATAATAGCTAGCTTCAAGAGGATAGGTATTTTTCCCTTTGATCGAAATGCTTTGGAAAATGACATGAGGGTTAGCAAGACTTTCTAGTTTTCTACCCCAAGGAAGCATCAACTGCTGAAAACATTCTAAGCCTATCTAGCAATGGTTTGGAAGTGAATGAGGGTGAGTGTACTGATGGAACAATAGAAGTTGGAGATTAGAAAAATGTGATGCATGGTTAGTATGTTCTACAATTACCCATTTTCATTTCCAATCAACTTAATTATATGCATGGTACTTTTTTCTCCAATTACTCTCAAACTTACATGTTTGAATTTGTTGTTTCAGATTCCAATGAACCACTTGAAGCAATGGTATTGGGAGACTAGAATACTATTGGAGACATCTCTCTTTCCCTACCAACTCCACTCGAGTAGCCCTCCTCGCTATTAGATGGTGCTCCTAATCTTTGTATTGATATGCATGAGGAGGAAGACCAAAGTCTTACAATGCTATCTCCATTGCTTAGCATGGGTCCAAATATGTTAGTTCATTTCTATGCTGATTGGGGAGATAGTGATAGTGAGTAGTTAGGAGAAGGATTGGATGCTACAGATAGTCAGGTGCCTGAATCAAATAATGTTGATTTGATTGAGCCTTCGGGAGTCCAACCAACTCCAAGCATCTCACAATTCTCAAAGCTACTGGTTCATGTAGTGAAAGACGAGTCTAATAAGGTAGCTAACCATGGGATTAAATTGCAAAGAGTATCCCAACTCCTAACTATTGATGACTGCATGTCCTTGCTAAGTGAGCAAGAGGAAAATAAGAAGGAACTAGAAGAACTAAAATTGAGGAAGAATCAATATCTTGTAGAATGCAAGATAGAAATAATTCTAGAATTGGAGGTGAAGGCTCTTATGAGAATTGAAAAGGAAAAGGAATGAATAGTAGAAGAGGTTGAAAATGAGCTGCAAAATAAGGAGAAGGACAAAAAAAGGGAGGAGAGAAGCAGAGAAAAGGAAGTTGCAAAAAGGGAAAAAGATTTAGAGAATGCATGAGAAAATGCTACAAAGGAGAGGTATCTCAAAAACCCTCTAAATCCCTTTCCTGATTGCCATAGAATCTTCATAGATTTTGTGTCTATTCAATGCACCCAATATTTTCCATCACCTACCCAAGCTACCAACCAAACATTTCAGAGTTGGAGTCCTTCTCATTTGTAGTCCTATACACTCTCACCTAGCCCTAGCATTACCCAACCATTTTAGAGTTGGAATCCTCATTTATATTCCTATTAATCATCACCTACCCCAAGCATAATCCAACTAGTTCAATCTTGGAGTCCTTCTCCATCATATTCCACATCCAACTCACAAGATAGCTTGGCATCAAATTTCAATTTTTCTACCTTTTTTGATTGTTTTGAATGTTTGGTTACAACTTTTTTGTTGTGAAGGTTTTCATGGATTCCAAACAATGTTTGAAATTTTTTGTTGTGAATTTTTGTAAATTGAAACAACAATATGAATTGAATACAAACAATATATTCCATGATGTTATATTCACTGACTATTTGATTTTTTGTAATTGAAGAGCTAATAAGGAATACATCTAATTATGTTGAATTTAAATAAAAGAGGCTATATGAAACTTATGTATCTATCTATCATTGCAATAGATAGTTGTATATATACATAAATTTACATATATACATAGCTATATAAAACATATGTATCTATACATCTAATTAAGTTGAATAAAAATGAACAAGGCTATAGGAAACATATGTATCTATCTAAATGTGCACATATATGTATCATAATGTTGTATCATATTGCTATTTGAAGTTATTTATAAATTTTAGTATGTTGTATCACAAAGGGTTGGAAATATTTATACTGTAGTTTTGTTTGAAGTTATATATAAATTTCATAATTTTGTATCAAAAAGTGTTATCCTGTATAAATTTATATTTTAGTATGCTATTTGAGAAATTGTTATAACATAAGTAGGAGTCATCTATCATCATAGTTAGTTGTAAAGGGGCTGATATTTGCAATCACTTTAATTGAAAAAAAAACAAAGCATACATCTAATTAGTTTGAATGTACATATCCATATATTTATATGCATATACATATACATATACATATGCGTATGCATATGCATATATGTATATGTATATGTATATGAAGATGTATATGTATATTTATATGCATATACATATATACATATACATATAAAATTGAGTGTAATTGATGAACAAACTAACCATGCATATAATTGAGTTGATTGCAAATGAACAAGGGTCTTATGCTATACATGTAAGATTGAGGTGTCTTAAGTTAATAGGAATGAGCCCTTATTTTATAATAAGATGAAGAGGGATATATATTGGAAGAAGTATTATCTATACAAGATATATAGAGTAACCATTTATGCCATCATAAAGAGTAGTTATGTATATCTTGGACAGATTAGACTTCTTCCAACATAAATTGACAATTGTAACTCTTATATCCTTGAGGTGATGAAGGGTATATTTGAAATGAAACAAAAATTTCATATTATAGTATGACATCCCCAATTCATACTCTTATAAATAATTGAATGATACAGACTGAAAAAAAAATTCATACATGTACAAGTGAGTGTGATTGAAGAACAAAATAACCGTGCATCTAATAGAGTTGAAGAAAAACCAAACCATACATATGAATATTGTTAATTTTATCTCTATTTAGGAATTCTTTAAGGATAATTGATTGTAATAGATGAACAAAATAACCATGTATCTAATTGATTCGATTGCAAATGAACTAGGGTATCTGTGCAATGAAAAAAAAAAATCCATGTTATCCTATCACATCCCCAATTCTAATTGACACAAATCAGACAATGATACAACCTTAAGCAACATAATACATGTAAGATTGAGTGTATATTTCAGTATGATGTTTGAGAAATGGTTATAAGTAGGAGTCAGCTATCATCATAGTTAATTGTAAGGGAGAGGGGCCAATATTTTCAATCGTTTTAATTGAAGAAAAAACAAATCGTACATCTAATTAGATTGAATGTACATATGCATATATGGATATTCATATACATATATACATATACATATACATATACATATACATATACATATACATATGCATATGAATATACATATATGCATATCCATATGCATATGTATATACATATATACATATACATGCATATGAATATACATATATGCATATCCATATGCATATGTATATACATATATACATATGCATAGACATATGCATATACATATATATATATATATATATATGCATATATATGCATGCAGATTAAATAATTCGTGAAGCTCCCTTTGGATTGGGTTTTGTTCAGCTTTTCATAAGCCTTGGTCATGTGTGATATATGTCTAAACTCTTTGAGCTCCTCCTTTGGTCGTTCCTTCATCCTCTAACACCATGTGTTTGCAGTGTGTTCCTTTGGAAATCTTCTCCCAATTGTTTTTCCTCAAAGCCCTGTCCATCTGCAACATTGCATAGACCCTTAGATGCCTTTTGGGCTGGCCCCATTGATAGAAGCTCAAGCCCAAGCTATGCCACATGTCATCCTCATAGGGATTGCATCCCAAAGAAATGAAAGATGGAAAAAAACTTTTGCCACTGCTCCATGTGTCACCTCCATGAAGGCTTTGGTCACAATGGATGGAAGAATGAAAGAGAGGCTCCCTTTCTTTGCCACATGTCATAACCGACTCTTCAAATGGTTAGACATGCATCTTCATGAGGTTGTCACTGCTTCCCTTTCGGGACCACATTAATCATTTGTTCTAGGGAGCACTTTGTTTGAGGTAACCAAGGATTTTTATGTTACGATTATTTCAAGCATCATCCACGAGGAGGACAATGCATGCCTATGGAATCTTTTTTAGTTATTGGCTTTGAAACAGTGGAAGAGTCTATATATACTACTTTAACTCTCAAAGAAAGGGTTTTGAAATTATAGAAAAAGTATGAAAAGATCTAAGCCTTTGTATTATTTTCTGATAATTTTATTAAGACTTACAAACTATGCCAATTGTTCAACCTCTCTATTTCTTAGTTAAATATAAGACATTATACTATGCTTCTTGTTGTACTAAGCAGTTTATCTATACGAATTTTATAATTTCAATAGATTTTTTTTGTTCAGATAATGTCTCAGACTCTTCTTGTTTAGTAAATGTATACAAAAGTTATACTATGTTATTTAATTAACTAGTTAGGATTTTTATCTATGTTTTTTGTTATCCTCAGACATGCAGATTGTTGAACGGTCCCTAAAACCTCAACCGAAAGAAAGGTTTCTCATGCCTAAATAATTAAATCTTGACACATCACCTTAGAGATTAGACTTTAAATTTTTTATTCACTTCCTTTTCCCATTCTAAACCCTAATTACACGAAGTGTCAACTTCTTTAAAATCTAGAAGTTTAATTGTGTTTCCCATAAGGCTTTTTGCCTAGCAATTCTAGGCATCAAAAACTCTTTTTCTAGCATGACCAGTGGGACTATGTTTGAATGTATCTAAATTTAAAGTGGATGTATGAGCCATAGACCTGTTACCATACCCCAAACAGTTAATAACCCTAGCCAGCTAGTACCTCTGTTGGTAACACTACAAGCAAGAGCCCATAAAGAAAACATTTTGATCCCTCTGCTGGTCCCATTGCCTATGGCTAATAGAAATTATATAGCTTGGGATGCTAGAAGTCCTCTTATAGCTCCATTAGCACCAACCATATGGGCTCATATCCTGACCTTTTCTCTAAAATATTTACCTATGTTCACTTGGGAAGGTTGAAAAACACTATCTGACCATCTACAAGATGTGGTAGACGTGTGCCTTGTACATGGTGTCACTGATGAAAATTTAGCCTTGAGGCTACTTGCATCCTCTTTTAAATGCAAAGCACTCGATTGGTACAAAACTTTGGGAGACAATACCATCAGTACCTGGGATCAACTTGAAGATTCTTTCTATGAGTTGTTTTCAAACAACAAAGATGAGTCCTCACTATTCAAGATGTTGGTGACCATTAAGTGGGCTACTCAAGAGGCCATGACCAAATTCAATGCTAGGTTCCACATGACTTGGAAAAGGATCCAAACTATAATCTTCCCACCTCTTGATTTAGAATTCATTTTCTACCTTAAATCTATTAATGTCGATATCTCAATGGTGATTCAGTCCGTTGGTGGGAATACCTTGTTGGACGCATATAGAATTGTTGTAATGGTAGAGAATAATTTGATTGATGCAAAAAAGTTACCACCTCAGCCTATGATGACTATATGTGTAGAATTTTCAGTTCCTTCCCTAGAGATAGCTTCAACCACTTCCCAATTTATGTATACATATCCAAGTGCACAGCAGAGTGTTTCTTCTACCTCCAACTCTTCAGTAGCTAAGATTAGTGACATAAAGGAATTGTTGTAGTCCTTCTCAAATGAAATAATGAGTATTGAGAGATAATAGTCCATGCCTCTGAAGCCATGTTACCAAAATTACCAAGGTGGAAGACCTTCTTACCAGTAGAACTAGTTCCAAGGAGGTACATGAAAAAATACACAGACTCAATCGAACCATCAAATTATGCCAGTGCTTACTCCACTACAAAATATCCCACTGAGTTCAAATAGAGAGCTAGTAGCAGGGAAAAATAAAATTACTAATGATACCAAATCTTGGTGTTTCCCTTACAATGAGGAACATATGCCAAAAAATTATTCGTGTGGAAATTTAAAATAGAGGGTAGAAGAACAAAATAGTCAAAGTGTCACACTAGACTTAGGAGGGTATGTGTATGCCTCCCCAAAATTGGAAAGCACATTACTCACCACTCAAATGCAAGGAATGTCCTTAGAATGAGACGTGAACATAGCTCCTGATCACACACTATTCTCATGCATGGAAGGAGAAGAAGTGGCACTTGTGAACGATGTGTGAATGGTGAACCTATGTCTGCGCAAACACAAGAGAACAAACATAAAATTAGATCATTATGCAAGTTAGATCAACATTCCCCATAAAATTAGTTTGAAACATGAAAATAGGAAATAAGATTAAGAACAAAGCAATAAAAGCTAATTAAATCCTATTCTAATGAGAAAAATCTCAATCCTATGGGGGAATTGGTGCCATTTTGATATGGAAAATGTACCTTTCCCAACTCCTTGATGTGATTTGATGATCTTTGATGATGATTGTTGATTCATTGATGCAATTTGTCAATAACCTTGATAAAACTATGAAACTTGAATGGAAGTGGATGAAGTTGTAGATGGAATTGAGTATAGTAATCTTGCTTAAATTGTGGATGATCAATTCAATAGGAGATGCCCTTTATTTATAGATTTGAAGAATGAAATATTGAAGGATTTGGATGAATGTGGGACAAAAGACCAATCAATGAGAGAAGGCCACTTGTCCATCTGTGATTGGAGGAGGAATGAGCATATTTTGATGAATATGCGAATAAATGAAGTTAGGTGGAATTTGAAATTTGTGAAATGACAAGTTGGAGGGAGAGAAGAATGGAGTAAATGCCACTTGGCTCAAGGAAAAGGACATGTAAGAGGACTTTAATGCCTTGTTGAATGTACTTATCCCTTTTGGAGGGATTTTCAAATTTGAGGAATATTCCTTTATTGATACCATTTTGAGGAAAAATAGAGGAATTAATAAATCAATTAAATTGATTTATTGGTGCAAGTTGTAAAATCTAGAGGATTGGAATGATTAGGATTAAGATTAATCATGATTTGATTAATTTAGGTGGAAATTAGATGATTTGACAATTTTGACTTTGACTTTAGGGTTAATTTAAATCAAGGTTGAGAGGAATAATGGATTTAGATTTAATTAAATAAATATTGATTTATTTAATTAAAGAGGGTGATGTTAGATTAAATCAAATAAAGATTGATTTATTAAATTTAAAAGAGATGAATTTAAAGAGAAATTAAAAAAACTGTATTATTTAATTACAAGAGGGATTATGAGATTAATTAAATAAAATAATTTATTCAATTAATAGAAGCGGGTGAATTAATCAGATAAACTTTGATTTATTCAATTGAGAGGAAATATGATGAATTTTAAAAAATAAAGATTATTCAATTAAATTGATTAATAAAGGGGGTGATATAAGAAGAAGTGATGTTAGTAAGATCAGGATCAGATGTGTAGGATCAATCTGTATATTTTTCATGTCTACATTTTGCCCCTCTTTGAACCAATGCACCTATTGTGTTTGTTCAAAGAATAAATTGCTTAGATCAAAATTAAAAAAAAAATTATTTTTTTCAGATGCCCCACTACTGCCCCAACAAGAAGGATTATGCGGGTATACTACCCCCTCGAGAGATTGGATGAAAATTTGGATTTTTGGGTGATCTCACGAAAAAAGGGGACAAGTTGCCTAGTCGGTCTAGAAAGGGCTACGAATGCCAAAAACATGCCAAAACATGAAAAAATGAAGCAAAACGGCCCTCGGTCGGGAAAAAATGGGATTGGGGGTCCAAAAACCTAATTGGATGACTAAACGGAGTCAAAAAACCCTAACGTTTAGGCTTAAATAGGCCCCAAGGGGTTACTTTCAATTCATTTGCACACTTAGCCTTTTGATATTTATTGCACTTTGAGCTCTAACTAATGTTCGAGATGGTGCAATGAGTGCTTCCATGACATGTGTATGATCAAGTGTGAGTGTACCAGTGGCCAACTGACGTAGGACCAGTTGTATGTGACCCTTAGCCACCTAGTCCTTTTGTTTTTTGAGTGCATATAATAGGGTCCAAAAGTCAAATTAGGTCAAGACGTGCAGTTTGGTGCCATTGGAAGGGCAGAAGTGGTGCCGCATTTGTAAACTTTCACCATGGTGGATTTTAGAAATTAGGGTTTTGGGAAAAGTTAGGCACATTTGCAAAGTGTGTCATTGCGGTCCACTTTGGGCTTTAATTTTTAGGGGTGTTGTTAAACTATCATGCGACAGTTTAGTTTGGAGTTAAGGGGGTCAAACTGCATCATGATAGTGCAGTTTGGAATTTATAAACTACACCACAATTGTAAACAACAATGCACTTGTTGTTTTAATTGCAAAAACTTAGGGCGAGATCCTAATTTTTTATGAAACTTGATGTTGTGGCTTTTCTTGCATAGGAGGACCTTGGGATACTGCATTCATAGGAGCATCGATCCCCAGTTCTAAGTCAGTTAGTTGGTATGCACGAGTTTCTCTAGGAGCACCTCGGGGTGATAGGGTTGTGGCGCATTGCGTACATAGCCCCCATCCAAACACATTTGGGCTTGATGACTGCCCTAATAGAGAGATGGCATAGTGAGATATCCTTGTTTCACCTGCCCAAAGGAGAGGCTACAATCACATTGGAGGATGTCAGGCACATCCTTCGACTACCCATCCATAGAGAGAGTTATCTATGATGTGGATGTTGGGAGGGATGCATAATTTGAGGTGATGGAGCTCGATGAGATTATTTTATTCTAAGGGTTAGATAGAGCTAGAGCGATATAGGGGCACAATGCCCACTTTTAGATTGATTGTTGCTACCATTATCTCTGGCCTTGTGTTGCTAGATCGGCGTGGGTGATATTTTAGCCCAGGATGGGGTCTTGCATGGGAGCGGATGCTCCGCCAAAGGGAGTGTTTTGCATGGGGGCGGTGATGCTTTAATTTCTCTACCACGACCCTCATGAGTTTTCCTATTTGGATAATAGGGCCATCGGGGTAGGGGTCATACTTTTACATGTCTGGCCTTGGGAGCATGTAATAGTGCATAGTCCACAGGTTACACAGATTTCCCTAGAGCTAGATGATCATATTATGTGGCAATATAGAGGGGAAGTGACTACCTTCACACATACAGGGGCAGGTGGCATCCCTCACTAGAGGAGGGTTATAGATGAGATGATAGTCTTCACCTAATGGCCTTGGCTTGGTATTGGTCCATGGTATGATGATGTACAACAACTTTTATTTACAAACTAGAATAGGCTCATGTAGGGGAGGAAGCATACCATGGTACAAAGGTATCTCCTAGATAGGTTGGGAAAATAATTTGGGGACAGGTAGGATCATCCTGAAGACCAGTACATGGACATCTTTACACATACTATGAGGGAGATAGCATGGGGAATACCCATCCTGGCCAATGAGGTCATTACTTCATTTCAACACTTGGTGGCCAAATTGTGGCCATATGATCAAGGTCGAGGGGTGCAAGAGTGACACAAGCTTACACAACATGGTTCAGGGCACCCCTATGATTGACAAATCTAGGTGTAGCACCCGTATGATGGAGGCCCAAAGGTAGGTCAGTAGGTTAAGGGAGGGGGTAGGGAGGTAGAGGAGATGGTGATGGGGATGGGGATGGAGATAGAGAAGGAGGTGTACCACCTCCACATCACATAGATCAGAGAGTTCAACAGACTCCCCCAGAGATCAGCAGAGGGATGGGGAGAGACAGTCCCAACAAGAGGCCTAGGTGCCAGGGGATGGAGAGAGAGAGGTCCCAAGGGACCATCAACAATAGCCTCCACCACCACCACCATTGCATCTAGATCATAGAGATGCCCCCATATAGTAGCTATAGGCATAGGTATATGGTTTGCAGGCTCAAGTGCATGCACTAAATTCTGAGAGAGATCAGGCCAGGTCTAAGAGAGACCAGGAGATAGGCCAAAGACAATAGCTAGAGAGCATGGCCTCTACTTCTCAGGGCAGGACAGTTTTGAAGTGGGTATACTATGAGGTAGCTAGAGAGGTGGAGTTCTACATGCTGCACGATCGATAGGAAATATCAGTATGGGCTTGGGTACCAGATTCTTCCCAGCAGACATGGATGAGATAGCCCAAGGAGCATGCTGAGACAGAGGTGGGAGAGGCTAGTAGCCAGTAGGGCTGGTTTCTCATTTTTACAACATTCTCTTTTTGATCTATGGGATCCATTTTTTGATAGCCCCAATTCGTATTATATACTTTGATTCATACACATTTGATCTCGATCTTTGTACCATGAAAATTACATTATATATATATGATATGGTTCGATTCATTTATGAGATGTGTCCTACTTTAATTATGCTTTGATGGATGGATGTATTTACTTTCCTATTTGCGATGATATGCAAATGTTGTGACTTTATCTCATGTGATGCATGTGTTTATTTAATGTGATATAGTGGGATGTATGTTTCTATGTTATGCGATGATGTGGTGCTGTGATTATGCAGATATTTCAAGGATGCACATGGTTATGAGTGCATTTATTTTTATATATTTTCTTATGCAAGATGTGATGATGTATATTATGACATGATCATGCAAATGTATGCTTGTGAGATTCTTAATGAACCTATGTGATATGTAAATGCAATGTGATGATGCAAAATTCTTATAATAATGTATGATACGAGATGACTTAGGATATGAAAATGTTGCTATGTTTTGTGATTTATGAATGTAATGCAATAATATGAATGTAATATAGTGACATGAATGTAATCATTTAAGATGATGTGATACATGATTATGATGATAATTATGTGACGCAATGTTTGTGATGTTTTATGATATGTGGATGCAAATGTTATGACATTAAATAATATTTTGTGATATGATAATGTGAGATGATTATGATATGTAAATGAAATGTAAATGATCATGATATGTAACAAGATTATTATGATGTGATATGAATATGGAAATGTAATGATTTATAATGTATAATGATGATGCAAGTAATATGATATGTGATTATGTGATGGAGACTTAATAATGCCTACAATGAATGAAAATTTATGATGTTTATCAATCTATATTAATAATGAAATGTAATGTATTTATGTTTCCTATATGATATGATGGTCTATGGATGCAAGGTGGATGCATTAGCGATGTTTTTTGAGTAACTGTCATGGTACCATGTTAGTACAGAGAGAAGATAAAAGAAAATGAAAAGAGGATCCAACACCTACAATAATAATGATGATGATAAGTTGCTTACTAGGAATTAGGATTTTAAAAGGGCCATTTACCTTATGTTTGATAATACACATAGGTACGATGCACCAAGGTATAAAGAACTAGGATGGTGTTGTACCTAGTGTGATGGAGTTTAACTCGACAATCAGATAGGAGTACTCTTGTTCACACTTGACATACAAAATTTTATTCAGAATGTAGCTCAAATATTCTAAACATCTCGGACCAAAACATAGAAAAGAAAGCTTTCCTATGTGGTCAACAAGACATTTAAAACACCCTCCCTACAAACCAAACAAAGCATGCATGACAAAGTTATATTCCAAGAATATACAAAAAGCATAGAAGATAAAAAGATAATGATTGCTGCCCCATCCCTTTCTCTCTAAACCTTTCTGTTTAGACATCATTGAGAGGCCATTGGAATGGGCACAATAAGATGAGTCAAAATAATAGATTATGTAAACAAACAAGCTAATGTTCTTCATACTGCTAGCCAAGACTAAACTATGGTGATGCCTGATGTTGATGTCCATTGTAGGAAGGATACATCCTAGGAAATTTTGTTATCAAAAAATTTGGGATTGACTCGATGATAAGCTATTGATACTCAGAGTTGATTAACTTTCTTACTTACTAACCTAGACTTGAGACTTTGACGATTGAGCTTTCACTTTTAGAGCCTTCTTAGACTAGCTTCTGACCAAATTACCAAAGGATGAAAATGACGATTGATTTATTATGAATGAGATTATTTCAAGTGAAAGAGGGATGAGACAGATGGATTTTCTTCAAATATTTTGATTTTTTTGGTGTTTTAAAATGTTTTGAGGCTATTTTTGGGATTTTGATATTTTTGAAATTTTTGGTATTTTATAAGATTTTGACCAATAAACTAACCTAAAGACCTATTCTAGGGATCTCGAGAGCTTATCAATAGATTAACCTTGCCTAGAGTATATACGTAGAGACCACGTAGTTTGACTGATGTAGACTCGATAAATGATGAGATATGAACAAATGGATTGCCAACTTATTATGACAAACCCCTAAAGGATTGACATAATTTGTCTCAGGGGATGATCAAAGATCAACCTTTCCTACTTTCAAGCTCTAAGACAACGTAGTTCGATAAGATGACTCAACTATTGATTTTTGGGATTTTTGACATGTTTTGGGATTTTTTGATTTTCTAATGTTTTTGGATTTTGATGAAGGATTTTATGAATGTTTGTCAATTTTTTGATTTTTTGATGTTTTTAGATTTTGATAAAGGATTTTATGAATGCTTTTTGATTTATTGATTTTAAGGAAGAATTCAAGGATATACACGAATCTGATCCAATGTAGGTAAAAGAACATGGCCCCAACGTGATGCGATAGATTACTTCGATATAGGCAGGACAAACTAGCCTTAGGAATGTGCCAAGTAGTACTAGGGTGGAACATGATACAAACGCAAGATCAAGCTATGATACAGATGAAGATTGATGAATGGAAGGCTGAGGGGGATGAAAGGAAATGGATAAATGAATGTTGTGGGATCAATTGCAGAGATCCTAGTGGATGAAGAGTGCTTATTTACTCAAGGCATATTTTTTCTAGGTTTTCACCAAGGTACTTGCCCAAAGTTCCACCGAAGTTGTTTTCACTAGAGGATGATTTTTTTTTTGGATTTTGATATATTTTGATTTTTTTGTATTTTTTGTTTTACCCTTAAAAGATCAAGCATAAAAAAATTTGAGATGAGAGTTTTTCATGGGTTCCTGTAGGGGTTCACCTTCAGGTCTTGATAGTTGATATGCCCCTGATTTGTATCTTGTTGTAATGATGAATGGTCCCAACTAGTTGGGCTCAAACTTTCCCTTGATATCTATATTTGTCATGTTCTATTTCTCCTTAAATACTAGCTCGCTGACTTGGAAGGTCCGCCTCCTAATTTTCTTGGTGTAGCTTCACTTCAAGCAGTTCTGATAGACTTGCAAGTGGTTTAAGGCATCCATACGCCACTCATCCAGTAAACCTAGCTCATTCAATTATGAGACCCAATATTCTTCATCTATAATGAGATTCTACAATGATATTCTTAGAGATGAGATCTTGATCTCAATGGGGAGTATGGCTTCTGATTTGTAGACCAGAGAGAAGGAGGTGGCACTTGTTGGCTCAAGATGCTTGTGCAATAGGCCCATAATACAGGATTTAGCTATAGATTTCAGTCACAACCGACATCATTGACTGTTTTCTTGAGGACCTTCAGGATGGTCTTATTGGTAGCTTCTACTTGGTCATTTCCTTGGGGAGAATACAAAGAGGAAAAGTGATGTTGGATTTTGAACTTTTGGTATAATTTGCGAACATCCTGATTTTTGAAAGGTGTCCCATTATCTAAGATAATGGTTTGAGGGACACCGTATCAGAAAATAGGGTAGTTCAGGATGAAATTGGATATCTTATTTCTTGTAATTCAGGTCATGGGAATGGCTTCCACCCACTTTGTGAGATACTATGTGGTGGTGATGATAAACTTATGGCCATTGGATGAGGTGGGAGTGGTTTTACCAATGAGATCAAGTCCCCACTATGAAAAAGGCCAAGGTGTGATAATTGGGCTGAGCTCCTGAGTTGGTGCATGGATGAGATCCCCATGTTGTTGACATTGCAAACACCTTTTGACATAGTCATGTGCCTCTCTTTCCATGGTAGGCAAATAGTACCCCATCCTCAGCAGTTACTTGGCCAAGGTCATACCACTCGAGTGTGAACCATAAATGTCATTACGCACCTTAGTTAAATTGGTTAATTCTTCCTCAATGTTTAGGAAACATAACAGGGTCCCTTCAATGCTCCTATAGTACAAGGTATCTCCTAGGATGACAAAATGAGATGAATTTTTGACAAAGGCTCTTTTGAGGTTTGGGGTTATGTCGACGGGGAGGACTCCTATTCTTAGGTAAGTGTAAATATCATGGTACCAAGGATCACTAGGACCAATGATTTCACACACCAATTCAGACTTTAGTACCTCAAATGCTAGTATGAGAAGCTTCTCCATGAGGAATTCTTGTTTTGAGATGTTGTGCGGAATCTCTAGGAGTGATCCGATCGTAGCCATTGCATCCCCTGCTCTATTTTTTTCTCTGGGTAGTTGTTCAAATGTGATATCAATGAAGGAATCCTTGACACTTTCCACCAAATTTTTGTATGGAGTTAGCTTGTCATCCTTTGTTTGATATTCATTATTTATCCAATTGATTATGAGTTGTGAGTCCTCGTAGACCTTAACTGCCATGATCTACCACTGTACTACAATTCTCAGCCCTATGACAAGAGCCTCATATTTTGCGATGTTGTTTGTGCATGGGAATTACAACTTGTATGACTTAGGTATGCAACCCCCTTGTATAGTAATGATGAATATTCTTGCTCCTAACCTGTGTTGTGTGTAGGATCTATCAAAATACATTTTCTAGTGATCCACTACACTAAGGTTAAAGATTGATTCATCAAGGAACTATGAAATAAGTGGATTCTCTGCATAAATTGGTGCTTCTACTAGTTGATATGTGATTACTTGTCGTTTGATAGCCTTGTAGTCTACATACTCAATTTCATGTTCCATCAGGATCATAACCCACTTAAACATTTGTCCCATGAGAGTCTCTTTGGAATGTAGGAACTTGAGCGGGTCTATTTTTGCAATGAGCTTGATCTAATGTGCTAGCATGTAATGTCTAAATTTTTGTGCTGCAAAAACAACTGATAGGAAGGATTTCTTAATGGGTGTATAGGTTAGCTCATGTCCCACCATGGTCCTTCTAATGTAATATATAACTCTCTCCTTCCCATTTTTGTCATGTTGTGCCAAGAGAGTGCCAAGGGCCGCTGTTGTTGTTGATATGTATAAGATCAAGGGTTTTCCTAGAATTGGTGGCATAAGGACTAGTGGTGTGAGAAAGTATTCATTAATATTTTTGAACACTTGGTCACATTTCCCATCCCATTTGTATGCTACCCCCTTGTGGACTAGATGAGAATATGGGATTTCCTTGTCTACTAGTTGTATTATGAATCGATGGATGAACTGGAGTCTTCCTTGTAGGCCTCTTAGCTACTTCTGTGTTCTGGGTGCTTCCATTTCGAGGATTTCCTTGACTTTGGTAGGATCTACCTAGATTCATCTCATTGATATAATGTACCCTAGGAGCTTACCTGATTGTACCCCAAAGACACACTTCTTTGGATTAAGTCATACCTTGTACTTTTCTAGTCTATAAGAAGTGGAGCTTAGGGTTGATATGTAAACATGTCGCTTCTTTGATTTAGCCAGTATGTTTTCCACACAATCTTCCACAATTTTATGGATCATATCATGAAAGATGAGTGTCATGCTCATTTGGTAAATTTCTCCTATGTTCTTCAATCTGAATGGCATCATATTCTAGCAGCATGTTCCCCATGTATAAGTGAAAGTTGTCTTGTGCTAGTCTTCCTTGGCTATCATGATTTGATTGTATCTTGAGAATCTATCCATTAATGATAACATCACATGTCCTTCCATCATATCCACGATCATGTCAATGTTTGGAAGTGAAAATTAATCTTTGTACATGCTTTGTTTAAGTCTCTAAAGTCCGTGTAGATGCAAATGACCCCAATGGGCTTTGAAATAGGTACAAGGTTTGAGACCCACTCTGGATAATTGATTGGATGTATGAAACCTCCATCTAGGAGCTTTTTTAATTCCATTTTGACTAGTAATGCTATCTAGGGATGCATTTTTCTCAACTTTTGTCTCACAGGCTTCGCTTCAGGATATATAGCTAGGTGATGAACTACAACTTCTGGATCAAGCCTAGGTATATCAGCATAAGTCCATGTGAATTTTACCTTTCTTTCCTTTAGGAATATAGCTAGGAGCTCTTGTTCTTTCGTGAGAAGTGACTTGACATAGAATGTTATGTGTGGTAGTTTGTTTCTTCCCAGATTGACTAGATTGCATTGTTCTTCCAGAACTGTTGACTTTTCTTGGTGAATGGCACTGAGAGGAAGATTGAGTCTTTCATCCTTTGGTGCCTTAGAGAGGTTTTCAGCATTGGATACGTCCTTTATTTTTACTATTTTTGAGTCTAAGAGTGTCACTGTGTGGTTTTCACTCAAAGACCTTGAGATTATTCTCAATTTCCCACTTTTGCGACTGAAGGATTCAATTGTTTCCTCGTAATAGGCTTATGTATCTAGTATTATGTCGAACCTGTCTTTATGATCTCCATGTGGTACCATATCCCATAATCCCATGAATTCTGAGAGTGCCTCATCATTTTTTAATGTGTCCAGAATTGGTGGTCCACATTGGCTGTAATCTATGAGTTGATGATAAATTAGGTTTATCTCATGGGTTTGATGGTCCAACTCAAAATATAGGGTGTTGATCATTAATAGGGAGGAATTTTCAAAAAGCATAGGAAAGTTAGTTATGGTATCATTATCACTACTACACACATTAGTTATGTCAAAGGTAAAGTTTTCTATGACTCAACCTATGGGTAATTGAAGGGTGGTTGTCGATAGTTGAGGGGGAGTTTTGACTACTTTAATAGGGGGAATTCTGCCATGTATGGTTACACTCAAAGGGATACACCCAAGGCCAAGATTCTTCATGCACTTTTCATCAATGATCAATTCCAATCAGCCATTGTCGTTCTTTCTAAGACTTTCATTTTTGTTATATCCCAATGCCCAACATTAGTTGAATTCCTTTGTTGGAATCATCCATAGGAAGGCCTAGTATAGGTCTTTTAGCTTGATAGAGGAGATTGTATATGTCTCTCATCCACCACTTCTCGACCTAAATCCCCTAACTTCGAAATCAAGAGGGATCCGCTCTGATTGTTTGAGTTGTTGTATTAGTGGGTTGCAACTATCCATGGGATCTGGGGGATTGAGGTAACTCCCCTACCACAAAGGCTCCTTTCTTCATTTTATAATCCCCATAGTCGTTGTCTTGGATTATGACCTTGATTTTAGATATATCAGGAATGGCGAGTGTCTTTGTCACAAAAGCTGAGGCAATGTTGGCTGGTCTATATACAAGGTTAAAGGACCTTCATCATTCTATGGGACTTGGGAGAATTTATAGTTTTTTGCTTCTAGGTTTTTTTGCAATTGGCAAAGGGCTCAGGATCATCATAGATTGTGACCTCTTAATTTTGGTATGAGAAATTGATGCACTGATGGAAGGTTGATGCAAGTTCTTGCATCCCATGGATCCACGGACACCCTAGGAGGATATTATAAGGAAAATCAAGGTCAAGAACCTGATAGGTGGTCTCCATAATGGTTGTCCCTACTTGAATAGGGAGTTGGATAGTGCCCTGAGACACTCTTTCTTGATCATCATAAACTCTTATCATGATTCCCTTTCCTTTTTTAATGGAATCCTCAGAGAATCCTAGATTCTTTATGAGCTTGATAGAAAAGATGTTGAGACCTGAACCCCCATCCACCAAGACCCTTTTGACCTTGGTTTTATGAACTAGGACTTCAAGGTGGAGCATGCAATTGTGAGATGGTTAGGTGGGGAAATCTTGATTGGAAAATTTGAGGATCTTTTTGGTGGTAATGTTTCCCACAATACCTTGGATTTGTTCAGTATCAAGATTGGAAGAGATGGTAGATGAAGCTAAGGCTTCCTCAAAATTTTATCTATGGACAGATGAGATCTTTAGTAGCTCCATGATGGAGATCTGAGAAGGGTTTCTTTTAAACTATTCCAAGACATTGTAGCCATTAGGAGCAGATTTAAAATTTGAGGTGGATTCCCTAGGTGGCTGTGATGACCCAGCAATGATGACTTTGTCACCAAGTGTGGTGAATCCACAATCAGATTTGGCTCCCTTGATGCTAACAATAGTGACCCATTCATCTAGGGATGCGACAAATTGACCGTACACATGGTTCAAATTGGCATATTTTTGTTTCCCTTTGTTATTTCCTTGGTTATGGTCCAACATCAGATTCATGTAGATCTTTAGATCTTGATTTATAGCGGGTTATTCGACGTTTATGATCTTGTCATCAATGAGGTCTTGGATTACATTTTTTAGCTTCATGCAATTGGTTGTTGTGTGCCCCTTGATTTTATGATAATCACAAAGGTAATTTTCATTGTACCATGGCGGTTTTAATTGGGGCTCTTGGTAATTCTCGTAAGTGGGGATTTTGATGAGATTCATGTTTACCAATTTCCTCATGGTGTATTCAACTAATTCCCCAAGGGATGTGAACTTCCTCTTGGGGGGATATTTGTTTTGCAGAGATCATCCCCATTGATTATTCAGATTGTTGATTTGATTATTGGGTGGTTGTTGTGCTATCACATTAGTTTGTGTGTTCTTGCGATTGTTGTTTTTCGGTTGCTGATATGTTTGGGTGTTCTACTTTGGAGCACTAATTATGACCTTGGAATCAACCACTCCATCATTAGTGGAATTCTTTTTTTTCACCCCCGTACAACGTTTTTCATTATAGTTGGTGGAAGGGAAGTTTTCTTGATGTTCTAAATATGTGGGTGTACTCCATTATGTAATAAGGGCTCGTTCAATGTTGAGTGCCTTAGGGATCAATTAGTCATAAGTGGTGATGCACTGCATTTTTAGATGGAATGCCAAGGTTTTCTCAAGATTGGAAATGATGGTGCAAATTTTTTGCTCCTCTGGCATTGCCCACTTGCTCTGGTTGGCCTTGGATCACCATTTTTATAGGAAGGAAGCGAATGATTCCCCCTTGTTTGAGTGAAAATAGTTCCTCTAGACTAACATCCATGCCAATGTTGAAGGTATATTTTTTTATGAATGCATTGATGGATTTTTGGAATGTTTTAATGTTGGTAGGCAAGCGAGAGAACCAATCCATGGTAGGGCCAGCCAAGCTTTGAGGAAATATCCTCATTAGATATGTATTGTTATATGTGAATTCCATACAATGTACTTGGAATTACATGATGTGATCCTCTGGGTTTCCCGACCCCTGATATTTGTCAAACTTAGGGATTTCAAAACCCTTCAAGAATGATACCATTGCAAGGCTCCTATCGAAAGGATAAGGACATAGATTACTAGGTGTCCTTTTTATTCTCCCTGATTAGAGATCAAGAACTTTCTACGAGAGCAATTTGATTTGTGTTATCACATTGTCTTATGGATCAGGAGGTGGAGTGAATTCGTTTTGAAGTGGTTGAGGTGTATGATTGACAGGTGGACCATTGGGTATGTTGGTGGGAGTTTGTTGTAAACTTTGTTGTGTGATTAATGCTTGTTGATATGCATGCATTGGTTGTTGTGCCAATAATTCTTATTATTTGTCTTGTTGCTACTATTCCAACAAGGCTTGCTTTTGGTCTTGTTGTTGTTGTGCTGAGAAATCTTGTTGTTGGGCTTGTTGTTGAGCTGCTTGCTATTACACTTGATACTATTGTAGGGATTGTTGATATGCTTGTTGTTGAGCTACTTGTAATTGTTCTTGGTATTGAGCTTGCGCTTGCACTTGTTGAGCTTGATATAGGGCTTGATCTTGAGCCTATGCTTATTTTGGCTACTTGTGCAACCTGGGTAGCATGCACGGCTTGAGCATCTTGAGTTGTTTGCACAGCTTGGGCTTGGGCAGCCTATTGCACTTGTTGTGTTGCTAGTTATGCTTGTGATTTTGGGTAGCTAATTGTGCAACTTGTTGATTTTGGATTTGTTGAAGTTCCTTTTGATAGGTACATCATTGAGCTGCTTGTAACTCGATGCTAAATGAGTTTTCCATGTTGGTTTTTGGTGGTGGTGGTGGATTTTGAATAGTGTTGGTTGTTGTGATGAGAGGGATTGTTGTATTAGTAATTGGGGTTTGGGTGGTGGATGGTGTGATTGAGATGCTTGGTCCTTGGGAGACCATGTTTTGAGGTACTTGGGGAATGGTATATGATGTGTTGATTGTTTTTTTGCATAGATGGTTTCCATTTTTTGTTGTGATATCGATGGCAAGAAAGGAGGATTAGGTCTGATGTTTTGATTTATGATTTGGGGGTTTCTCATATTTTGTTGATTGATGGTGGGTAAAGGGGGAAGGCCTAACTGAAGAGGTGATGCATATGTTAATGGCGAAGGTCAAAAGGGTGGGAAAATGGGGGGTGCATTCCCTCGAAGAGATGACAATGATGATGAGGGATCGAATATTCCCCCTGCTCCAAATAATTCACCTTCCCCCTGTGAGGTCATGGGGAGAGAGGTTTTCATGTTCAGAGAATAAACCGGTGTTGCATCTAAAGAGGATGGATGGTTAGGATCATGAAATTTAAGTAGAACGTATGGGTGCAATGGATTCAATGGGAAATATTGGCCTAATACAGTGTCTGCATCCAAATATTGGTTGTTCACAAGGGTATGTGCTTGAAGTGCATGAAGCAATGAGCTTCCCTTCTTCATGATTGGTTGAGTTGGAGCAATGGATGATGTGATTTGAGGGATTTTTTGGGTGATTCTTTAAAATGGAGGTGCGGGTGGGATTGGAGGAATGATCCCAAGAGGTTTCTCCACAATAGTGTTGATGTCAAAATCAGAGGGGAGTTTAGCCCCTTGTTTCACCAAATCAAGAATGTATTGGGAAGGATTGAGCCTCATCATGGCATTGGCAATTCTATGAGTTTTTGGATTTTTTACCATTTCCAGGATTTCATCTTGTGTCATCCCTAGGACATTTTCAGTGATTTCCTCTACTTGACCCTCCTCTTGAGGATTTTGTGATGATAGAGGAATATTTCTTAGGGGATTGCTTGATCCAATGGGATTCATTTTGGGAGAGGTTTGGATTAAATCAATCGAAATTGATGTTTCTTTGTTGGTTTCCACGTTCTTCTTGTGTTGTGATCTAGTTTGCACCATAAAATAGGGATCAATTTTTAAGAATATGTGAGATGAACCTCCAATCCTTTAGATTGATCTAACTCTAGGCACAAAAGAGAAGAACTAGGATGATTAAGGATCAAAGGTGATGATGAGACAAGAAAAAGATGGATGATGTGAATGATTGAACTCTTGAAAAATCTTGAAGGAGATACTAGACTTTAGGACTTGATTTTATTTTATTTTGACCTTGGCTTGATTGCATTTTTATTTGGATAGTGAACTCATAAACTCTAAGAGGTTGGATGTTTTCCTAAAGTAGACTTGTACACAAGATGATAATTTGGCTAAGTGTGTAAAGAAGGATTCATATAAACACCCCTAGTCAAACAAAATGATTTGGATTTGATTTTTCTTTTGGATTTTTGGATAATGAATTTATAAACCTCAAGATGTTGGATTTTATCAGGAGGTATACTTGTTCACAAGGATTGATAATTTGATCAAATATGTGGAGAAGGATTCATCTACACACATATAACCAAACAAGATGATTTGGATTTGTCAAAAGTCTAGCATGAAATATTTTTTTAAGATTTTGAAGAGTGTTGATGAGATGATATTGATTTAATTTTTGAGGGTTGGATGAGAATGATGAATTTCATCCTAGATCAGATCTAGATAGAACTCCTTTCTACAAAACCTCAGTATTGAAGAACATGCTTGGTACTCCCTATGTGAGAAAAGAAAACTTTTGAAAGAGACTTGGATTTTGTTGAAAATAAAACTCATAAAAATTAGGATTGTTCTTTGATGCCCATTTGTAAAAGTTGAAAGTCAATATTTCTCTAAATTCATAAAGCATAGACAAACGTTTCTTGTGAGCCTTTTGAATAAGACCTTTGGACTTTGGTTTTCAGATTTTGATCTCAAGAAATCATTTGAAAGAACACGTGTGTGGGGTTCAATTGTTTCTTAACTTTGCTTAATGTCTTCCTTTTACCACAAAAAATTCTTGATTAGGTTTCCAAAATAGATGTCTAATGTCCTAACTTTTTATCATCCCACAAAGTCCATTATGTGGAAATCAAGGAAATCAAGGCAATATTTTCCTAATGTTGACTTTAGTAAAGCAAAATCGTGATTAAATCCAAATACTTAGAAACCTATAAGGATGAAAACCCTAGGGCAAGCAAGAGCACATGGATTCATCAAAATTATTTTCTCCCCCTAAAGGGTTTGAAAGTTTGAGGATTTTGTGAATGTTTGTTTTCAAACATTTTGAGACCCAAGCAAAGAGTTTTGATTTCAAAGAATGTGCACAAACCTATGGATAAAAGAGGAAAATTTTTTTGAGTTCCCACTTGGATGAATCCAACTATGCTTTCTCTTAGCAGATGATTAGATGCTCGACCACACAAGCTCCCCATTACAATGCACTTGCTTCTCGGGTCAACTAAGCATCAGTACCCATGAAACTCCCATAGCATACTTATCATATTTACAAAGAGCCGTAAAATTGTGGGATGACTTTAGAACAATCATTCTTGCATCAAAAAATAGAAGAGGTTTTTGGCTTTTACACAATTTAGGATTTTAATCAAGGCACCCATTCAAGAATCCAAACAAGAGGCAATATCAACTCATACAAAGAGTATCACTTTCTTATCTGTAGGAGTTCTTGTAATGATGATATTCAAATTTATATACCGATTGGTGGTAGCTTGGCATTTAGCTCATTACCAATTTGAGTTGTTCCCTTGGGGTGAGTACTTTTTCCCACCAAGGCAGGCTCTCTAAGGGTGAACAATAGAGAAGAAGTGTATTTTAAGTTTGAACACCTTACACATTTAGTTGGGAGCGAACACAATACATTTTCTTCACACTCACAAGGTTTGTTCAATTTTAAAAATCCAAATTGATGTGTGGAGGTAATCACTTATACAACCTAATATCACAAAAATAATTTTAGTTCTCAAGATTTCCGTGAAGCGCAAGAGAAGTGCATATGTCTCTTAAATGATATTAATCTAGATAAGGGATTAAAAAAAAAAAGAGTGGACATGTTCATTTTAACCACAAAGCAATGATATGAATTCTTTTTTTAGGCACCAACTTGAAAGTGTGAAATTTTCTTGTTCATTGATTAACTCCAAAACAAAATCTAGTAAGTTTTCCTATGATTCTTTTTAAACACGAATATAACAAATCCTTAGAAGAAGAACTATAATTTCTCCCCAAAGTGTTTAAAAACACTTGATACAATGAGATAATGATAACATAGAGAACTCTTGGTCTTTTTTTCCTTCCTTCACTTTGATCAATCCAACCTACAAAAAATTGGTTAATACTGTAAAATAGAGACTAAAAACTAGTTAGAAGTCAAAAATAACCAAAATGCAAAAAACACATGTTGAAAATAAACTGAAATCTTCCTTTTACCCAACTCTAGCAATGCAATCTACGGGTGTGGCACAGTTTGAGAAGGTCAGAGATGCTATATACCACCACTTGGGACTGACAACTATGCTTTGTACATAAACAGTGAGCACAATTGTGGCACTATTTGGTCATGCGACGCAATTTGTGATTTGGTCGGCCAGCGATGCAGTTTGCAATTCAAATTTTTGGGTAGGAAGACTCTAGAGGCATAGTTTGGAGTTTGTAGCAATGCTTTATTGCACCGTTGGACTGATAGGAAAGGATTTTACTATAGACACAAAACATTAGCAAAAAAAGACAAATTTTCTAGGAAAACGAGATGAATTTCTCTAAATTCACACTCCTTCTAGCACCAAAATGTGAATGGTGAACCTATGCCTACACAAAAACAAGAGAAAAAACATAAAATTAGATCATTATGCAAGTTAGATCAACATTCCCCATAAAATTAGTTTGAAACATGAAAATAGGAAATAAGATGAACAAAACAATAAAAGCTAATTAAATCCTATTCTAATGAGCAAACTCTCAATACCATGGGGGAATTGGTGTCATTTTGATATGAAAAATGGCCCTTTCCCAACTCCTTGATGTGATTTGATGATCTTTGATGATGATTGTTAATTCCTTGATGCAATTTGTCAATAACATTGATAAAACTATGAAACTTGAATGAAAGTGGATGAAGTTGTAGATGAAATTGAGTATGGTAAGCTTGCTTTGATTGTGGATGATTAATTCAATAGGAGAGCTCCTCTATTTATAGATTTGAATAATGGAAGATTGAAGGATTTGGATGAATTTGGTACAAAAGACCAATCAATAAGAGAAGGCCACTTGTCCACCTGTGATTGATGGAAGAATGAGCATATTTTGATGAATGTGCAAATAAATGAAGTTAGGTGGAATTTGAAATTTGTGAAATGACAAGTTGGAGGGAGAGAAGAATGGATTAAATGCCACTTGGCTCAAGGAAAAGGACATGTAAGAGGCCTTTAATGCCTTATTGGATGTACTCATCTCATTTGGAGGGATTTTCAAATTGAGGAAAAATAAAGGAATTAATAAATCAATTAAATTGATTTATTGGTGCAAGTTGCAAAATCTAGAGGATTGGAGTGATTAGGATTAGGATCAATCATGATTTGATTAATTTAGGTGGAAATTAGATGATTTAAATTTTTTGACTTAGACTTTAGGATTAATTTAAATCAAAGTTGAGAGGAATAATGGATTGGATTTAATTAAATAAAGATTGATTTAATTTATTAAAGAGGGTGACGTTAAATTAATTTATTTAATTTAAAAGAGATTTCTTTAGAGAGCAATAAATTAAAGTGTATTATTCAATTACAAGAGGGATTGTCAGATTAATTAAATAAAATAATTTATTCAATTAATAGAAGTGGGTGACTTAATCAGATAAAGTTTTATTTTTTTAATAATAGAGGAAATATGATGAATTTAATCAAATAAGAATTATTAAATTAAATTGATTAATAAAGGGGGTGATTCAGGAAGAAGTGATGTTAGTAAGATTAGTATCAGATGTGTAGGATCAATCTGTATATTTTCTGTCTATATATTTTTCATGTCTACATGATCTTTCCACATCAAAGGCCCTGCAATTCAAATAAAACTACAACACTCGTTGAAAGAGGAGGTTCATGAGTGAACCGGTCATCAACAATTAAAAAGAATTTTTGACCAAGCCCCTAGCACCTCCATAATTGTTTAGCATCCATGTAGGGAGATTGTTATAAAAATGTCTAAGGAGTAGAAGTCTCTAATTTTGCCACCATTCAATGTGGTTGAAAAATTGAAGAAAGCCTCTCCTAATGTATCTCTTTGGGATATCTTAGCAATTTTGAAACAAAACTCATTGTTGTAGAATGCCCTACTGGAAGGTGCAAGCATAGGACCATCAAAACAACCATCCAAGGAAAAATTCAATGATCTATCACCTTAGGCCAAAGTCCTCATGAACAATGGAGAGGGAGCCTCACCCAAAGGCAGGGGTAAGCCGAAAAAAAACCCTTTTTCCTAACTTTCATTCTGGGTAAAAACCTAATACATAATTCTATGATTGATTTTGGTGCTAGCACCATAGTCACACTCAATTAGGACTTAGCTATGAACCTTTAAAAAAGGGGGTTATGCAACTAGATGGAAATAAGGTTGACACTACAGGTGTCATAAAGAACCTTCCATTGACTTTGTTTTCTTTCCCTAGTGTCACAGTCCCACAGGATACCATGATCATTAACGTACCTCCCATGTTTGGCCTTTTCTTATCCAAGGAATTAACTTCCAATATATGTGGGTATCTTTCTTTAAATTGGTCACACTTAATCCTTATGACCAATCATGGAGCTAAGATGAAGATAGTATCTGAACCTTTACATTCAGAACATGTAGCAAATGAAGCCATGATAAATTTTGAGGCTACCCATACCTCTATCACCAAAGAGGAAATGTATTACATTGAGTTACTTGAGGATGAGAAGGTAATAAAAAAATGGATTGATCAAAAGGAGGTCCTCTTGAGTGAATTTATAGACACTGATCCCTTTGGAAATTATCATGCCATTGGACTAGGAACTTATGTAATTTATGATGACAATCAAGTAATTTTGAAGGTGATGAAGATATCAGAAGATGATCAAGCCTTAGAGGTATGTATGTTGCACTTTGATGGACCCCAATGTAAGGTTAGTGTAGGGGTCAGGATATCTTTGACATCCCCATCAAATGAAAAGATGCTCAGATATTTTTTATTTCAATTTTCCTATTCAAAAAATGAAGTCGAGTATGAAGGCCTTGTGCAAGGTCTAAGCCTTGCAGAGTAGATGGGAATTAAATAAATCATGGTGTTCGACAATTCTGAGCTAATAGTCAATCAAGTCCAATGTTTCTCTATGGAAAATAATTTTTTCATGTGATCTTACAGACATAGGACTAGGATCTAATTGAAGGTTTTGAAGCTTTCAATATTTGAGGTACCAAAAGAGAAAAATGCAGCTGTAGATCACATGGCAACAATAGGATCCCAATTCGATCCTTCTTTCGATTTGATTCAGAACATACACTTTTTGTGAGTGATTGTCCGACCCTTCATCTAAGAAAATGACTAGAATTGGCAAGTGTTCAAAAGTGATGAACAAATTGCCTCATTCATTCAACATTCAAGAGAGTTTTCTGATCATATCCAACCAAAAATTGAAGAAGTGAATGAAGGGAAAATAATTTAGCTAAGGTCCAACAAGCTTCCAAAAGGACCAGTCACTCTCAAAAATCTATTCGATTGTGATGATGCAAGAAATGATAAAAGGCAATTTGTAGTAGATAAGGGTGACTATGCCGAATTTCAGGTCAGCGATGGAAGGAAACTCAAGGTCAGAAAAGATGTCCCACAACATGATAAATACATGCTTACACAATTTTTTTAAAAGTATAAAGGAGTAGTGACCTGGTCATATGATGATCTCAAGAGATATGATCCTGAAATCATCCAACATACTATAGAACTGATGGAAGGTGCAAAACCTATCCTCTAGAAGTAGGGGCAAGTAAACCCAAAGATCAAAGTGCTAATGGCACAAGAGTTGACAAAGCTAATCCACTCTCAGATTGTTTTCTCAATGAAGCATAATACATGGGTATCCAATATTGTCTTGATCCAAAATTAAAATGTGAACATCCACCTTTGAGTTGATTTCTAGGATCTGAATAAGGCGTCATTAAAATATCACTACACATTTCCTTCCATGGAAGAAATTTTACAAACTGTGACTAGCTCAAAAAAAATTTCTTTGTTGGATGGCTTCTATGGTTACAACCATATCTAGGTCAAGGAGGAAGACCGGCATAAAACCATGTTTAATACTAAGTGGGGAACCTTTTCTTATGCTAAAATTCCTTTCAGCCTCTAAAATGTTGGAGCCACCTTCTAGTGAGCAATGAAGATTACCTTTAGAGAATAAATCAATAAGATCATCTTGATATATTTGGATGATCTTATGGTATTCTCTAAATCAAAAGATGATCATTTTAATCATCTTGAAATGGTTTTTCAAAAATGCTAGGAGTTTGGAGTATCCTTGAATCCAAAACAATGTGTCTTCAGAGTTCCTCAAGGAAAATTATAATGGCATGTAGTGTCCAAGGATGGTGTTGCTATCAATCTAGATCAGGTGAAGGTGATCAAAGGACTACCCCTACTATTCAACAAAAAAGGAGTTCAGTCCTTCCTAGGAAAGGTAAATTTTGTAAGTAAATTCATTTCAGATTTTTTAGGTTTAATTAGACCAATCACCCTGATGCTCAAGAAGGATCACATTTTCAAATGGACAAAAGAGGCTAGAGAAGCCTTTGAGAAAGTTGAGAAGGCTATTGTTTCAACCCCTATGCTGGTAAACCTAGACTTATCAAAGGATTTCATAATGTATGTGTTCAGTAGAAAATCTAGCATTACTGCTATTTTAACCCAAAAGGATGATGAAGGAAAAGGAGAACACCTGATATCCTTCCACTCTCGAACCTTAAATGATTATGAAATGAAGTACAACTTCATCGAGAGACAAGAATTTTCCATCATCAAAAGCCTTAAAAAAAATTGACACCTTATATTTTGCAGCAAGGTGATTGTATTTGTAGAACATTCTAGTGTGCACAAGTACATAATGGAGTGAGAAATCATAGAAAAAAGGAGCAACTGGATAGCAAAGATCCTTGAATATGATATCAATAGCACACCCACAAAGATCATGCAAGGAAGAGGGTTATGCGAATATCTGGCACAAGACAATGAAGTGTCGATGAGGAGGAACAATTCAAACTAATTTTTCTAAATCAACCCGAGTCCAAAGGATGTTGGGTAGTAGACAAAATGAGATTCATGTGGACTAGAAAATATCCGGTGGACCACCCTTCTCAAAAGAAGATATTTAATAGATTGTAGAACATTAGTTATGTAATTATTGATGAAGTTCTCTTCAAAATGAATTTCAATGGTATTCTTTTGCAGTGTGTAAATCAAGAACAGTCACAAAAGATTCTGAGCCAATTCCATAGCAGCCCAGTAGGTGGACATTTCTCTACAAACACTACCACTACTAAAATCTTGTGTGCAAGATATTTTTGGCCTACACTATTCAACGACTCATATGCCTTAGTCAAATCCTGCAAAGAATGCCAAGTCTTTGTAGGAAGGAGGAAAAACTCAGCCATTCCGCTGAACCCAATAGTGGTTGTAGAACCCTTTACACAATCGGGGTTGGATTTTATCAGAATGATTAATCCCACTTCTAGTGTGAGACATAAATGGATCCTCATAGCAAGAGATTATTTTACTAGATGGATCAATGCCATGCCTTTGAATAATGTAACTAAAGTGGAATTTGTAAATTTATTAGAAGAGCTAATAACTAGGTTTGGTCTACCCAAGACCATCATCTTTGAAAATGAAAAATCCTTCCTGGGTTCAAAGGTATGTCAACTTGCACTTTAAGTATGGAATATTCTTGAAAACATATTTGAACTATTACCCATAGGGGAATGGCTTAGCTGAGTCGAATAATAAAAATTTATTCCAACTCATGAAAAAGATAGGGTCAGAGCATCAAAGAGAATGGCATTTGAATCTCAAAGCAACACTCTGGGTAGACCATATAACTCCCAAGCAAGTCTTAAAGACTTCACTATATGAGTTGGTATATGGAAAGGAAGCATTATTTCCAGTATCTATGGAGATTCCCGCACTACAATTGTTGAAGTCTTTAGAGGTAGAACAAAATGGAACCATGGAGGTTCAATTAGCTAATTTGTTAGAAGTCCAAGAAAAATGAGAAAATTCCCTAATGGCCATGTGTAACTATCAACATATGGTTAAGAACTATTTCGACAAGAAAATCTCTGACTAGGGTCTGAAGTGCTGGGATTTGGTACTCAAATTCAATGAGAGAGCCGCAAAATGGCCAACATTGTAAGTTTGATAGTTTGTGGGAAGGTCCTTTCCATGTCATTAAATGAAAGCAACATATCACATTCAAATTAGAAAATATGGAAAAAGAGGCATTAGGAATTCCTGTCAATAGAACTCATCAAAAATTGTTCAATTAGCTTTGTTAACCCTTTGACATGTGTAAATATGTAATTATTCTTTTGTGCATTGTGTCCAACTGAGTTTTTAAGCGGAACCCCATGAAAGAAAAAAGGAGGAAGGAAATGGGAAAATAAGCTTAACAAAGAGCTATATATTCATTATATATGGTATTAAGTACTCCAAATTTTACAATTCAAACTAGCTTTTAAGTCAAGATTTCTGAGTATATATATTAAAATATTTTAACCTATATATGTAAACCCTAGTTTTATACCTACACAAATACAACAAACAAACACATTATTAGATCAATATGCAAGATAAAAACAAGGATTCCACATGAAATCCATTTACCAAGCTTAAATAGAAAGAAAATGAAGAATATTGCCAGAAACTAAATCAAATCTATTTAAACAAAGCAAACTCTTGATGTCATGGGGGAATTGGTGCCAACTGATGTGTCAAAATTGGCCCTTTCCCAACTCCTTTGTTGCAATGTTGATGATGTGTGGATGATTGAATTTCTTTGATGAGATTTTGGAATAATCTAGCTATGAAATTATGAAAATGATGAATACTTGAGGAGAAATGGACAAAAATAGCTCTCAATGTGAAGAGAGTAACTTTGCATGAGATTGTGGATATTGAATGAGATGAAGAACCTCTCATTTATAGATTTCCAAAATGGATGAGAGAGTGGAATTGAGCAATGTGGGATCATTCAACATCCAATGGATATGTGCCACTTGTCAAGATGTGAATGGTTGAAGGTTGTGCACATTTTGGACAAAGTGCCAATAAATGCAATTAGGTGGAATTTGAAATTGAGGAATGACATGTGAGAGTGAAAAAGGAATGAAATAAATGCCACTTGGATCAATGCATAAGGACATGTAAGAGGAGTGAATGCCTTGTTGGATGTACAAATCCACTTGGATTTTGAATTCAAATTTCAAGGAATATTCCTCCTCTTATTCCATGTTGAGAGAAAATAGGTAATTTAATAAATCAAAGTAATTGATTTATTGTGCAAGTTGCATTCTCTAGAGAATTTTAGTGATTGAGATAAAATTAATCAAGATTTGATCAATTTAATGAGAGATTAGGTGATTTGACAATTTTGACTCAAATTTATGAGTTGATTTAAATCAAGAATTGAGGAGAAAGATTAATTAAATAAATGTTTTTGATTTATTTAACTAAAGGGGGTAATGTTAGATTAAATCAAATAAGGTTTAATTTATTTAATTTAATGAGAAGACTTTAGGGATTTAATCAAATAAAATGAATTATTTAATTAAAAGGGGATTTTAGGGTTTCTTAAATTAAATTGATTAATTTAGTCAACATAGGAGAAAGACCTAATTAAATAAATAATAATTTATCTAATTAAGAGATAGAAGACTAAGATAAGCTAAGAGTGCGATTCAGAAAGAAATGACATTAGTAATCAGGATTAAGTGCTTTAGATTGAATTATATATTTTCCATGTCTACAATATATACAAAAAGAGACGAGGAAAAGGTTCATTCATGAGCCAGAGCAGCATCATCATTGGTAGAAACATCACCAATAGGAGCAATGAAATCCATAGCATTAGCAGGAGCATCAACAACAACAAAAATTCATGGAGGGTACACTAGGTTCCTAAAGTCAGTATACCACTTCATGTCATAGAAGAGCTCTATGTTGTAGCACCTCATCAGGAAGTGGCATGCACATGACGCC
Source organism: Sequoiadendron giganteum (assembly GCA_007115665.2). Taxonomy (NCBI): domain Eukaryota; kingdom Viridiplantae; phylum Streptophyta; class Pinopsida; order Cupressales; family Cupressaceae; genus Sequoiadendron; species Sequoiadendron giganteum. The sequence continues at coordinate 214,919,360 of CM021103.1, forward strand.
TTTTGGCAGTGTTCTTCAATAGAAATCTTATAGAATCCACTCAAAAATGGCACCCAAGGCACCACTACATCCTCTTCGATGTGACGACGAAGGTCACTCACTATTGGAAGCCCAAGGTCATACAAAAAATTTGTTACAACTTCCCCAAGGCTTCTGAGATAACACTTGGGAAGGATATCCTTAGTGAGCTGCAACATCATCCACTTCAATGTCTAAATATCGAGCAAAGATGCAACAAAATGTGAGAAAATATAAGTATTAACTCTATACTTGTCCTCATACTCTATGAAATCCCTACCTAGCACCCACTTCATTGCAATTATGGCAAGAGAATTTTTATTATTCATCACGTGTTTCAAACACCTACTAGAAATCTCTCCTAGAAAAACAACTTGAAACCTATTGCTAGTAAGCCTAATTGGAGTATCCATTGCCTCTATCGAAAGGCCCAATTACCAAGTATGAATTTTGTAGTTATCCTTAGTTCTATTTATAAAGGTGGTTGGGGAAGAATTTGTGTGATAAGAAGGATGATTAATCGAGTTACAAACTCTAAATTCTCACTAGGTTGTGTTTTTTGCATGCAAAAGCATGATGTTGATCGAGGTTACTCAAAATTATCACCCAAAGGTTTGTTGCATGTGAATTGAGATGAGACAACTTATTAGCTAAAACTTATGATAGGTCCAAGTGGTAGTCTACATGGTCAAGTACCAAGTGTCTAGCTATAAATGGCTCTCAGCCTCCAAGGATCATCTCAAATATTTTTGTGTAATTATTATTCCTTTTAGCTGAATCATTTGGTTAAGGTTATTAAGTACAGAAGTATATGAAAAAAAATTATTGCCTTTCATTCCTGGGTCAATTACCCAAGGGATAGTGCCATAAGACATGATGGCTAATCATCATTATGAATTAATGTCTCTTCAGAGAGGGAATTCATTTCATATGAACAAATGAGTTGGCGGTACATGTTGAATTAATTTTTAAAACAATCATTGCTTGCATCTTAAGTTTTAGAAAGGCTAATATTACATGCAAAGTAAGAAATTTGTGAAGAGAATCAAAGATACAATGTGTTGTGAAAAACTCAAGCATAAATTGTAGATAGGCTAAGATTTAGTAGAAGCTTCCAAAAAATATTTCAAATGTTATAGAACCCCGAGATAGAGAAGAATCCTAGGATGGTAGCATAAGAAGGCTAGGTGATAAGATTATTTGATGCCACGAAGATAGTGCTAGTGGTAAATATTTTTAGTGATGTCTCTTACACCACACCAGGGATATTGGTGAAGCTGAAATGACCCCATACAAGATTCACAGACAAGACAATCCACATAAACAAAATATAGATAAAAAAGGAATGAGATAATATTTATGACCCTGAGCTCAAAACTAACCCTAAGAGTCTTAAAGAAGAAGCTTGTGAAAGAATGAAAAAGGAAAAGGTTGAGAATAAGGACTCTTTGGCATATAGGCTATGGTTCTGTGGTCTCCCACAACATATGGTCCCCTTCATGCATCATTTCTTGGAGTTGATTCATGAATGCACGTGTAATTTTGATCTAGATATCAACATCATAAGGGGCCATAACCTGAGGGTAGTGATTAGCATTGGCGTTATTAGGGATATGTTGTGTATCCCTATGAAGCAAGGGTAGAGGTGTGTAAGAAATTCACTATAGAAATATTAGAGAAATTCTAGAGAACTAGGATCGAAGCCCTATCATTTTTTAATATAGAAATGAAAATTCCCAAGGAAGATAAGCACCCACCAAAGTTTTCGGTTGGGCACAATGCCTTCATCCCAAAATCGCAAGATATATTCTCTATGTTGTCTTTTGTTTGTAGCATGGATAATGACAAGGAGGTGCAGGAGTTTCAAGAAGGTTTGGGTTTCAAGTTAAGAAGACAACATTCCCTTTTTTGGCATGACTTCACGAAGGTCATTTGTCTAGAGATGTTGAACCAATTCAAGGAATATCAAACATAGTATAGGTTCAAGTTTTCTTCTTTCCTTGCTTACATGTTTTTCCACCAAAACCTTGATTTCTTCCAAAAATATATGGTTTTGTCTATTTTTGATGAAAATGGACTGAGGCCATTTTCTATGTGGACCCATCTCCTTTCCGTATCCCAAGATTATTATGCATTTTTCGAGTCCTTCCTGACTCCAATATTGCAAGATTTAGATAAGGATCATGAAGTTGGCTATTTTTTTTCACCGAGCAAGTAGGATGGATGAAAGATTTTTTTCCTCCCTATGACTAGTTTCTCAAAGAATATTTTTCATTTGTTAGATTACATGGTTTTACAGAGGAGCCTATTTGGCTACAATTCTATTTTACAAGAAGGGTTTTGGACCTTGAGGTGTTCAAGCAGCTGTTGATTATTGATGACATGTTTTGTCAGGTAAATAATAAGAAAGGATTCTTAAAATGCCCCTTACGCTTTGGCACCATAGTAATGCAAAGAAATTAGACTCATGGTCTATTATTAGCCAAGCTTCCTCATCTGGGGCTAGTATTAGTTTGCGAAAAATGGGATTATAATCCTAAAAATGACTTAGCAGACCTAAATGTTAGAGTGGCTCACAGGCCCTGGCCCTACTGGGAAACACGTTGGAGTCCATAGTCAAAAAACCAAAAGGTCCTTGTAGACCTAGCCTATATTCCTATGAACCCTAGTTTCGTACCTGCATAGATACAACAAACAAACACATTATTAGATCAAAATGCAAGATGAAAGAAGGATTCCCCATGAAATCCATTTACAAAACTTAGATAGAAACGAAAATAAAGAACAATGCAATAAACCAAGTTTAATCTATCTAAGCTAAGCAAACACTTGATCCCATGGGGGAATTGGTGCCAATTGATGTGTCGAAATTGGCCTTTTCCCAACTCCTTAGTTGCAAATGTTGTTGATGTGTGGATAGTTCAATCTCCTTGATGATATTTTAGCATAACCTAGCTATGGAATTAGGAAAACTATGAATACTTGAAGAGGAATGGGAAAAATTGTCTCTCAATGTGAAGAGAGTAACTTTGCATGAGATTGTGGATGATGATGAAGTTGAGTATAGTAATTTTACTCAAATTGTGGATGTTTAAATGAGAGGAAGAGTCTCTCATTTATAGATTTCCAAAATGGAAGAGAGAGTGGAATTGAGCAATGTGGGATCATTCAACATCTAGTGGCCAAGTGCCATTTGTCAAGATGTGAATGGTTGAATGTTGTGCACATTTTGGTCAATGTGCATGATAAATGCTATGAGATTCAAACTTGAAATTTGAATGTGACATGTTGGAGGGAGAAGGAAATGGAGTTAATGTCACTTGGTTCAATGAACAAGGACATTTAAGAGGCGTGCATGCCTTGTTGGAAGTACCCATCCACTTGAATTTGAATTTGAATTTGAGGGAATATTCTCCTTTTATGCCATGTGAGGGAAAATAGGAGATTTAATAAATCAAAGTAATTTATTTTTGGTGCAAGTTGCATTCTCTAGAGGATTTTAGTGATTGAGATATAATTAATCAAGATTTGATCAATTTAATGAGAGATTAGATGATTTGACCATAATGACGTAGATTTTATGATTGATTTAAATCAAAATGAGAGGAAAATGATTAAAGACTTAATTAAATAAAGATTTGATTTATTTAATTAAAGATGGATGATGTTGTATTTAAACCAAATAAAGATTTATTTAATTTAAATGAGATGAATTTAGGGATTAATTAAATAAAATGATTTATTTAATTAAAAGGGGGATTACATAAATAATTAAATAAAATTTATTTATTTAATTAACAAAAGATGATGACTTAATTAGATAAAGTTGATTTATTTAATTAGGAGATGAAGAGTGATGAATTTAATCAAATGCAGATTATTCGATTAAGTGACTATGAAAGGAGATGATTCAGGATGAAATGGTGTTAGTAAATCAAGATCCAATGTGTTAGATCGAATTGTATATTTTCCATGTCTGCATTTTTCCCCTCTTTGAAGCAATGTACTTGTTGCATTGGTCCAAAGAATAAACTGCTATGATCAAAATTAAAAAAAAAAGATTTTCTGAATGCCCCACTATCGCCTCAATAGAAGGATTATGCTGATATATTTCCCCCTCGAGAGATCAAGCAAAAATTTTGATTTTTCGATCGAGATCGCAATAAAATGTGAGAGGAGTGGTTCTATTGATCAGAGGATGAAAGATAATTGTTTGATGTAGACAATTCTGATTATGTGTAGACAGTCATTGGCCATGGGTAGCCTCATGTATATTTTGAGATCTCACACCTACTTTAGATAGAAATTTTAGTGAAGATAGAAGAATAAGAAGAATAAAATGGATGGAAGGAGGATCCAAAAAGCCTACATTATGATGATGATGATGATGATTTTCTTACCAAGAGTTAGGATTTTCAAAGGGCCAATTACTTTATGTTTGATAACACATGTAGGTACGATGCATCAAGGTATAAAGAACCAGGATGGCATTCTACCTAGTGTGATGGACTTTGACTCGACAATCAGATAGGAGCATTCTTGTTCACACTTGACATACAAAAACCTTGCTAGGACAGACCTAACAAAGAAAGTATTCACCAAGTTATTTTACAAGAACATCCAACAAGAATAGTAGATAAAAATATAATGATCGTTGCCCCATTCCTTTCTCTCTAAACCTATTTTGATTAGGCATCATTGAGAGGTCCTTGGAATGGGTGCAAAATATGATAAGTCAAAAAGACTAGATAAAGTAAACAAGCAAGATAATGTTCTTGGTACCACTAGCCAAGGCTAAAGTATTGTGAGATACCTAATGCTTATGTCCATCATGGGAAGGATTCATCCTAGGACATGTTGTGATCAGGGTTTTTGTGGGACTGATTGGGTGATAAGCTATTTATACTCTGAGTTGACCAACTTGCTTGCTTACTGACCTAGACTTGAGACTTTGACGATTAGGGTGTTCACTTTGGAACCTGCTAGACCTGTTTCTTATTGCTTCACCAAAGGATGAAGATGACGATGATTTATTAGGAATGATTATTATCGTGGGTGAAAGCGAGATGAGATGGATGCACCATTTTGGATTTTTCAAATGTTTTTGAGGCTATTTTTTGGGTTTTTTTAGATTTTACAATATTTTTGGTATTTTGTGTCTCAGGGGCCAATCAAGGATGGCCTTGCCTATGTTTAAGCTCAAAGATGATGTAGTTTGGATGAAAATTGACTTTATTATGATGAGAAAGATGGTAAAATGGATTTTCATTATGATAGATGCCTAAAGGACTGACCTAAAATGTGAAATAAATGGGCAAACGGATTTCTATTATGACAGATGCTTAAAGGAATGACCCAAAATATTAACTAGATGGGAAAATGGATTGCTATTATGATAGATGCCTAAAGGAATGACCTAAAATGTGAAATAAATGGGCAAATGGATTGCCATTGCGATGGACACCTAAAGGACTGACCTAAAATGTGAAATAAATGGGCAAACGGATTGCCATTACGATGGACGTCTAAAGGTCTGACCTAAAATGTCTCAGGGGATAATCAAATATCAACCTTGCCTACATACAAGCTCAAAGATGATGTAGTTCGACAAGATCATGCCACTTTTTTATATTTGAGGTTTTCCGATGTTTTGGATTTTTGCATGATTTTGATGATTTGAATATGGATATGCATGGTGATATCAATGATCGATTTTGGGATTTTCTTGAAATCCAAGCTAAAGTTGATTGATTAGATTTATGGATTGATGATGATAACATTGTTGAGGATACACAAAAATGTAAGGATAGTGTTAAGCAGCACAAGGATTGGGAGGGATATCCCAAGATGATGATGGATTTATTGGTTGATATCTTGATTTGAAATAAAATTTGTTTTGAATGATTTGATGTGACATTGAAGTAAAAATTAGATGCAACTGATATTGATTGTTTTGATTGATGTTCGATGAAAGATAAAGCTTGATAAGGAACATATTCTCATCAAAATATGCCATGGGCTAGTGATTTGGCTTTTTGGCTCACAAATTATTTGACCAATTTGATTTCATGTTTGCCAATGTTCGGATCACCACATAAGTTGGAGGATATATATCAAGATTTATTCTGGAAGCAAGATGCAAATATCTGCCCCTAGTTTCAAGCAATGTTTGAAAGGCCATGGGTGGATTCTTGGATAGATGGATGGATGGATGGGTTTGGTAAGCATGCAAAGCATGCCAAGGATTATATTCTAATAAGGTGTTCGAATAGAGGAATGCTTATTTAGATAATTCTTCAAGGCTTAGAGAATGTTGGGTAAGATAGGATCAATGAAAATGACCCATGTCGAGATGTTTACCATAAGCAAGTGTAAAGTGTGCACCAAAAAATTTCAAGATTAAGATAACTCGGACTATGGATGCAGATAGATGAAAAAGGATTAGATAAATGGTTCATGGATGAATGGATTTATTATGGATGAAATGTTTTCTTTATTATGGATGTGATAAGAAGATTTCTCCTAAAATGGTGCACGCAGATGCTCGATTCTACACATGACTCTTATTTGCCACATTTTCATCATGGTACCTATCTAAAGTGCCACCCATGTGGTTTTTACTAGAGGATGATTTTTTTTTCTTTACTGTTTTCAATCCTTTTTTTAAGTTATTTTGGATTTTTAAATTTTTTGATTTTTTTTTATTTTTCCATGAAATATTTTAAGCTCATGCTGAACCACTTGGTTCTATCATTGTACATTCTTCTGTCATAATGTGCCATCAATATCCTTCTTGAAGAAGTTGCTTTTCCAAGATACATGCACTGGAATGCAACTTTTGAGATCCCTAATCTTCTTTGCTGATACCAGAGTTAACTCTGTCTTTGTGCGCACATTGTAATAAAGGGCCTTTTGAATCCTTATGATGAAGGGTCTCTGCCAATACATGGTCAATGTGAGAATTGGATAGCATGCATGGAGGCATGGATGGTGTGAGTTTAGGAATAAAATATGGATTGGTTGACTGTTTGGAACCTTTGACTCTCCAAACTTGGGAAGATGAGCAGTGATGAGTGGATACGGAAGTGTGCATGGAATTAGGACCAACTGCTTGATATACTTTGTACATTTCTTGAGAAGCCTGCTTTTGTCTTTGTGGACATCTTTGATGGATACTTTTCCCTTTTTTATTTTGCCCTATATTTTCTTTGACTGATGGAGTTTGATAGGGATAATCAATCTTTGTAATCTTTGGTATCCATATGTATTTGATTTGTCCTCCGTGCTTCTTAGCTTCTTTTTCCTTGATAACATTCTTCATGCTTCGATTCAAATATTTCTTTCGACGTTGGTCCCAATTTGTGGATGGGGTGATGGGTGGATGAAGATTCATGATGTGGCTAGTTGTAGTATTGGAATTGGTTTCATCATAAAGATTCTTCATGCTCCCTATATTGACATTTGCTTGAGAAAAAGTTTCCCCCAGTTTTATAGAGGTATCACTGATATGTTTATATCCCTTGATTGTTGAATAACCAAGGCCTTGATGCCTAGGATTTCCAATAATCTACACTGATTCCAAGATACCCTGTTCATGTAGGCCTAATCCTCTGCCTTGATAATTCATCTGTTGAAACATTTTATCTGCATTAGGATATGATTTACCTTGGAAACAAGGTGCTATTCCTTCTTTGCTCCATGGTGGATCTTCAAAGGTGAAAACTTATTTATTGATGAGATAGCTTTCCTAAAAAAAGTAAGTGATACAATTTTATAAGTGATAAGATCCTCCACATGTGGGATGAATGTCTGATTGATATCTTTGGCTTGATTTTGTGAGATATCAAATTGTAGTGCTTCTTCAAGAAGTGTTGATGATTCATTGTCCTCATAAAAATCTTCCTCATGATTTATTTCACAAGATTTTTCTGATTCATGACTTTGGTAGGAGCCCTCTTCATGACCTATTTATGTTATGTCTCCATAGGATGTTTCTGATTTGCAACTTTTGTAGAAGCCTTCTGATATGTCTCCATATGATGTCTCTGATTTATAACTTCTATAGAAGTTTTCTTCATGATCCACTTTTGGTATGTATTTATATTTTTCTATACTTTGATCATGTATAAAAATGCTAAGATTAGGGGACTCTTGTTCCTTGGTAATGATATCAAGAGTATGAGACTCTTGTTTTGAATGAAGATCATCTACGGGTCCACTCAAAGAAAGTATCTCATGGGTAGATAGAGGGGTATGTGCTATATGGATATAATCATCATTTTTGAAATCTTGTATAGATAGGAGGGTGTCCATTATATCATTTTAGTAGCTTGGAGATACAAATTCTTGATCTCAAATGATTTTGGAATTTCTTTCGATATGCTTTGGATCAAGTTCTTGACATGGGTCAATTTCAAAGAATGGATTTCCTATAAAGGGCTCTTGGATATCTTCATTAGGTATAGGAAGTTTCTCAAATGTTATGAGGTCAAAGGATGTCTATATGTTTTGGAAAGGATCATTTCTAGACCTTGGTAAAAGATGTTGATCATGCTATGGAATATGTTCTTGAGATATGTCCTCTAACTCGTTAGGTGATGTAGAGACATTTTCAACATAATAATTAGTGGATGGATCTTGGATTATGTCAATAGGATCAAATAAAATCAACACTCCTTGAAATAGATCTTTCTAGGAGGGGTCTTGATCATGACTAAAAAATGGCTCTTGATGTATGTTGATTTGATCATTAGATGAGGTGGAAACATCTTCAAGGTGTTCATTGATGGATAGATCTTGATCATTGTCTTCAACAATTGTAGTGGGAATCTGTTGCAAGTTTTGTTTAGCGAGTAATGCCTATATTTGCTACTGAGCCAACAATACTTTTTTTTGGTCGTGTTGTTGTGCCAACAATGCTTTTTGTTGGGCTTGTTGTTGAGATACTTGTTGATACACTTGTTGATGGATTTCTTGCAATTGTGCCCGGTATTGTGCTTGTGCTTGTCGAGCTTGGTGCTAGGCTTGAGCTTGAGCCATTTCTTGTTGGGATACTTGAGCCCCTTGTGCAGCTTGTGCGGCTTGCGCGGCTTGTTGGTTTTGGAGTGTCTTTTGATGAGCGGCTTGCAACATGATGGAGAATGAATTTTCCATGTTATTTTTTAGCAGTGGTGGTAGTGGATTGGGAATGGTGTTAATAATTGTGATGAGAGGAGTGGTCGCATTGATTGGTAGGTTTTGAGTGGTGAATAGTGTAATTGAGATGCTTGGTCCTTGATACACTTGAGGGATGGTGGTTGTGTTGACCATTGGGGTTGCTTGGATGGTTTCCAATTTTTTTTGTGATATTGATGGAAAAATGGGAGGATTTGTTTTGATGCTTTGATTTATGAAAAGGGTGTTGCTCGGATCTGATTGATTGATGTTTGGTAAAGGGGGAAGGCTCATGCCTTGATTTTTTGGTTGATATATTTGTAAGTTTTGACTTTGATTTAAATCTACCAAAGGGAAAGGTGTTCCAAAATTTAGATTGGGAAAAATCACATTTTTTGTACCATTGAGGTTTGTAGGAGATAATGATCCCATGTACGGATTGTACAAATGTAAGTTTTGAAAATCAATTGGCATTGTAAGGCCCTGATAGTTTGGTTGACTTGGATTACTCATGATATATGAATCAAGTTTTTATTCCATGCTCCTCTTATGTTTTGACCTTGTTGACCTTTGAGGGGTTTAGGACCAATGATGAGATGAAGGATGAAAGGGGTGAATGATATGGGTGTTTAAACTTTTAGGAACTTTGGATCAATGCTAGACTTTAGGACTTGATTTGATTTGATTTTGGATAAGGATAGTTTGACTAAGTGTTTTAAGTCAAACAAGGTGATAATGGATTTGATAATTTGACTAAGTGTGTTAAGTCAAAAAAGATGATTATGAACTTGTAAACCCTAGGAAGTTGTATTATCCTAGAGGTAAATTTTCTCAAGAGGATTGATAATTTGACTAAGTGTGTTAATTCAAACAAGGTGATGTTGATTTTTTCCTAAAAGTCTAGCATAAGTGATGTTTCAAAGTTCTCAAAAGTTTGTTGGTGGGATGAAATTTGATTGATGAAGAGATGGATGAGAGTGAAGATTTTGATCCTAGACTTTGACCTAGACAAGACTCTAATTTAAAGACCTCAGTATTGAAGAACATGCCTTACTTCCTATGTGAGAAAAGAAAACTTTTGGAAAAGAGTTGGATTCTATTGACAATAGAATTCATACAAACTTGGGTTGTTCTTTGAAGCCTTCTTGTAGAAATTATACACCAACCTTTCTCTAACTTTGGTTTTTGGATTTTGACCTTGCGGGAATTCATTTGAGAACACACATTCGTGAGGTCCAATTGTTCTTATCTTTTGCTTAGTGAGTTTCCTTTTACCACAAACAGTTCTTCAATTAAAGTTTCAAACTAAATGTCTATGTCTTGATTCCTTTTCATTCCATAAGTTCCATTATGTGAAAATCAGGTTTTCACGAGCATAGTTCCCTAAGTTGACTTTAGTGAAAACAAATGATGATTAAAACCAAGTACTTACAAACCTCCAAGGATAGAATCCCTAGGGTAAGCAAGAGCACTTAGATTTTTCAAGGGTATTTGTTTCCTCCAAAGGGTTTTAAATTTTGAAGTTCCTTTTGAATGTTTTTTTTCCAAAAGTTTTAGATCCAAGCAAGTGTTTTGATTCCAATAACATGCACAACCCTAGGCTAAAAAGACAATATTTGTTGGGTTCCCACTTGGACGAATCTAGCTGCGCATACTCAGTGCGGATGATTAGATGCTTGACCACACAAGCTCCCCCTTATAGTGCACTCACTTCTCGGGTCAATCAAGCATCAATACCCATGAATCTCCCATGGCATACTTTCATCTCTAGAACAGAACTGCATGTATAATGTGGGGCGGCTTCAAAGGACATGACCCTTTGCACCAACAAATAGATAGGATTTTTGGTTTTTTCTAAAACAAGGGTTTTAATGCGGGAATTCCATTTGTTGGGGACTATCCATTATGGTGAGAGACCATTTATGCCCTTCTCATTGGAATAATCCTTTTGATTCTCTAACTTTCCTCGAGAATCCATACTTATTTACCAGTTGGAATTCGCTTGGCTTTAGCGTGTTCCCGATTGGGTCGTTCCCTTGGGTGATTACTTTTTCCCGCAAGGTAGGCCCGCTAAGATAAACAAAAGAAAGATAGCATATTCCATAGCTCAATCAACCTTCATTGAAAAAAAAAGGGAGAACATTCGCAATATACCATGCTCACACTCGCATGATTGGTTCAATTTTAATTCCAAAATGAAATGTGGAGGCAATTATTTTACTCAACATAAGATCATCAAAATAAATTTCGATTCTCAAGATCTCTATGAGGTGTGAGAGAAGTGCATATGCCCTTTTGATGATATTATCTTGAATAAATAATTACAAAAGAAAATAGCACTTGTTCATTTTAATCCCACAAAGCAAAATGAATTCTTTTTAAAGCACCAATTCAAGTGTGGAAGTTTCCTTGTTCAATTTTTACACCTCAACCAAATCTAGTAAGATTGTTTCTAAGGTTATTTTTAAGTCCCTTTATTTGCGACTTTAGAAAATAATTTTTTTTGTTGTTCTTTATAGAGCACAAAAGAAAATTTAGTGTTTTCTAAAGCATGGAAGGTAACAAATCCTTGAAAGAGATTTGAGAATTCTCTAAAGTGTTAAAAAACACTATAGTGTTCAAAATAGATTAGTATAAGATGGGAATGATGCCATTATGTAACCTTCCATTTCACTTTCTTTCTTGTCCTAACCTGTAAGATGATAAAAACTAGAGAATATAGGAACAACAAAAAGGTCAATAACTCAAAAATCTAAAAATAAAAACGGTGCATGTTGAAAATTTAATTTTTGAATTTTTGAATGTTTTTTAGCGGCACAATTAGTGAATGTGGTGTAGTTTAGAACAAATGCGACACTATATAGTATCACACCTTTCACAGAGTGCGGTGCTCTACAAAAATAGAGAACGTGAGTGCGGTGGAGTTTTACCAAGCGACACAGTTTGCAACTCAAATATATGTGGCCGAGTTTAAAAAATCAAATATTTTAAGTGGGAACGTAGGTGCAGTGCAGTTTCGAATAAGTGTGGTACAATATAGCGTTGCGGGATTGTGTGTGGCACAGTTTCCTATGTACAGAAAAAATGTTTAAAAAGCACGAAAATGTTGAAAAACTTGATGAAATCTTTGAGATTTACCCTCCTTCTAGTGCCAAAATGTGAACCTTGGTTTCATACCTACACAAATGCAACAAACAAACACATTAATAGATCAAAATTCAAGATGAAAGAAGGATTCCCCATGAAATCCATTTACAAAACTTAGATAGAAAAGAAAATGAAGAACAATGCAATAAACCAAGTTTAATCTATCTAAGCTAAAATATCACTTGAGCCCATGGGGGAATTGGTGCCAATTGATGTGTTGAAATTGGCCCTTTCCCAACTCCTTAGTTGTAAATTTTGATGATGTGTGGATAGTTCAATCTCATTGATGATATTTTAGCATAAACTAGCTATGGAATTATGAAAACTATGAATACTTGAAGAGGAATGGAAAAAAATGGCTCTCAATGTGAAGAGAGTAACTTTGCATGAGATTGTGTATGATTATGAAGTTGAGTATAGTAAGTTTACTTAAATTGTGGATGTTTGAATGAGAGGAAGAGTCTCTAATTTATAGATTTCCAAAATGGAAGAGAGAGTGGAATTGAGCAGTATGGGATCATTCAACATCCAATGGCCAAGTGCCATTTGTCAAGATGTGAATGGTTGAATGTTGTGCACATTTTGGTCAATATTCATGATAAATGCTATGAGATTCAAATTTGAAATTTGAATGTGACATGTTGGAGGGAGAAGGAAATGGAGTTAATGCCACTTGTCTCAATGCACAAGGACATGTAAGAGGAGTGAATACCTTGTTGGAAGTACCCATCCACTTGAATTTGAATTCAAATTTGAGGGAATATTCTCCTTTTATGCCATGTGAGGGAAAATAGGAGATTTAATAAATCAAATTAATTGATTTATTGTGAAAGTTACATTCTCTAGAGGATTTTAGTGATTGAGATTAAATTAATCAAGATTTGATCAATTTAATGAGAGATTAGATGATTTGACCATTTTGACTTAGATTTTAGGATTGATTTAAATCAAAATGAGAGGAAAATGATTAAAGACTTAATTAAATAAATATTTCATTTATTTAATTAAAGATGGATGATGTTGGATTTAAACCAAATAAAGATTTATTTAATTTAAATGAGATGACTTTAGGGATTAATTAAATAAAATGATTTATTTAATTAAAAGGGGGATTACATAAATAATAAAAAAAAATTGATTTATTTAATTAACAAGAGATGATGACTTAATTATATAAAGTTTATTTATTTAATTAAGAGATGAAGAGTGATGAATTTAATCAAATGCAGATTATTCGATTAAATGACTAGCGAAGGAGATGATTCAAGATGAAATGGTGTTAGTAAATCACAATCTAGTGTGTCAGATCAAATTGTATATTTTCCATGTCTACAATTCCCAATGATGATTAGAGGCCACCATGGCTTTCCTTTTACTTCCCTTTGGTTAAGGCCAATGACAAGTGTAGAATTGGGGCAACCCTTTATAATGAATTGGCCAAAAAATACCAATGGAGTCAAGAGAAGATTGTTGCCTTCTAGATTTATCATCAGGAGACCAAATGTCCTAATGCCCCATTCTAGGATTCTGACATGGATGATAAATTTGATGATATCTAAAAGAATGGCACTAAGATAGTGATGATGAAGTGGGGGAGGAAGAAGAAATAGAGGAAGGTGAAGCCGAGAAGACCCAAATGCAAGAAGGTGGCAAAGCAATGAAGCAACACCATAGGTCCTCTAAGCACACAAGCAACTACATCCCATGTGGGAGTCACACTACCACGTGCATGGGCTATTAAGAGACCCAAAGTGTCTCAGAAGTATGAGTAGATCATAGACTTAGACAAATCTCCATTGTAGAAGAGGGTGCATACGTATACTCATCCAAGAGAAAGCTTGCAAGAGATTGTGACAATGAGCCATGTGTCAAAGTCTTTGGAAACTCAAGTACTTTTCTCTCCTTCTCTTCTCTCATCTTAATTTTTGGTCCACCCTGTTGCATCCACATCTCCGATCACCTCAAGTTTCAACCTTCAATTTTCTACTTCCACGTCTATTGGGGGTCCGCACCAAGCTTCCTTCTCTACAATGGGATGGGTAGATTTTACTCCACCACAATATTTACCATCATTTGTTCGGGCCCAATCTACACCCACTATTGCAAATCATTTTTCTTTTGTTGTGTCGACCCATACTCAACCTGCTCAACAAATGGTAAGCTCTATATCTCTGCTACTGCCACCATCCCCTATGATCCCTTCCACCAGAACCTAACATAGAATCCCTCCTTTCTCCCCATTGATGGTAACTCTACCAAAGAAAACATCATCCAAGTCCGCAATGGTTTCATTCCCTTTTTCCCTTCGTCCTGGTGCACCCTTTGCTGATGAGCTAATTAGATTGCTAGATTTTTTTTTGCATAAAATACTATGACTAAGGAAGCATGGGATAGAAGAACCAATAAAAGGAAAGAAAGAGATAATGCAAGGATTGTTGAGTTGTGCATACAAACCCTCTTCAACAAGGTGCAGGGATGAATAATGTTTACATAAATGAAACCCAACACCATCAAGCCTCAAGGGTGGATGCAACCTGAGGATTATACAATCCATTTGTAGGGATCAATGTAAACTTAGCCTAAACACAACATAAGGTTGAGCTGATGGAGGAGACTCATAGGGTGGTGACTAAATCAAATTTTTGAAGCATAGTTGTTAATTGAGGAAGAGAGAAGAGGAGATCAAAAATGTTCAGGAAAGAATGGAGATCCCAAAAAAGAAGGAAAAGGTCAGGGATGTAGAGATCGCACACTTTTCTCAAAAATATTAGGCAAACAAGGCTAGAATTCAGGAGGAACTTGTGAAGTTCCAGTCCCAAGATCCCAACCTAGCTTCCCATCTGCAATAAATGAACCAAGGGCTTCAAGTGTGGTTGGCTCAACTGAAAAAGGAAGCACAAGCAAAGAATCAGGAGCTTCCAAACTAGTAGGGTCATTTGAAAAGGAGATCAAAAAATTAAAGATCTCGCTGGAAAAGAAATTTGAATCCTGAGGTCAAACATAGGAAATTATGAGAAATAGGGGTGTAGAATTAATAGCTCTATAGGAAAGGCTCAACACATCAAACAAGAAAGTTGATGAGCTGATGGAGGAAATCAGGAGAAAGGAGGTGGAGATAAATCTTTTGAAATTTTCCTCCTAGCCCTCTGTTCATCAATTAGATTCCCTTTTGGTGGCCCAACAGTTATATGTCTCCTATTGGGAGAAGGTCAAGTCCTCCTATTTGTCCCTACAACTAGAACTACAATTCATGGCTAATGTAGAAGGTTTAAGCAGGGAAGTGTGCTAGACAATTGAACAAATTCTACAATCCATTGGTGAGAGGATTCCTGAGGCTGAGCAAATGCTGAGAAAATTGTATAAAGTAATAGATGTGGAATTATAAAGGGTAGGGATAGAGGACTAGAGGTTGGCTACCAAGAAGGTGAAGGATTTCATCTATTACCATGTAGTGATCCTCAAGGCCAATAATTATTTGAAATCCTCGAGTCTAACAATGAATAATATGCAAGAGCAATTTTTTAATTTGACTTAGTTTGGTTTTCCTTCTTCGTTTCTCTCTAACAATTCAATGGCCACGATGGAGCACATTATAGTAAATATTGAGGAGAAACAATAGGATCTGTCTACTTTTCAATCATTCAACCAACCTCCCACGATAGCGGATATTGAAGGCGCTATTCATCCAATGGCGCGGCTTCTATTCTAGCTTGAGTCTAGGATGAAAACCTCCATTGACTTTCCTTTCAAAGAAGATATCGATATACATGAGGCACAAGAGAATTTGTAAGCCTTATAGATGCCATTCGAGGTTTATTGGATGCCTCTATAGACCACCCTTTCAAGGCTCTAATGTCTACCCGATGGATAAGCCTCTAGTTTTTGAACCAATATTTTGGGTTCTCACTCCACAAAAAATATGCCCTTGGTAGTTACCAAAAGATATGGATTAAATAATCAATGAAGCTTCATTTCGGTTGGGTTTTCTTTAGCTTTGCATAAGCCTTGGTCATGCATAATATATCTCTAAAATCTTTAAGCTCCTCCTTTGGTCGTGCCTTCATCCACTTGTACCACGTGTCCTCAGTGCATTCCTTTTGAAATCTTCTCTTTGTTGTTTCATCACCAAGCCCCATCTATATGCAATGTTGCATAGACCCTCGGATTCCTTTTGGATAGGACCCACTAGTAGAAGCTCAAGCCCATGCCACATGTCATCCTCATGGGGATTGCATCCGAAAGAAATGAAAGATAAATAAAAGTTCTCGTTGTTGCTCCATGTGTCACCTCCATGGATGATTTGGTCAGAATGAATGGAAGAATGAAAGAAAGGCTCTATTTCTTTGCCACATGTCCTAATCAAATCTTTAAATGGTTAGACATGCATCTTCATGAGGTTGTTGCTACTTCCCTTTCAAGACCATAGTCATCATTTTCTGCAGGGCACACTTTGTTTGAGGTAACCGAGGATCTTTCTGTTATGATTATTTCAAGCATCATCCAAGGGGAGGATGATTCCTGCTTGGGGAATATTTTCATTTATTGGATTTCAAGTGGTGGAAGAGTATATATATGCTTCTTTAACTCTTTGAGAAAGGGTTCAAAAGTTATAGAAAAATACTAAAAAGCTCTAAGCCTTTGTATTGTTTTTTGATTATTGTATAAAGACTTAGACACTGTGCCAATTTTCGGCCTCTCTATTTCTTAGTTAAATATAAGACATTATACCACTTCTTGTTGTACTAAGTAGTTTATCTATACAAATTTTAAAATTTCAATAGAAATTTTTTGTTCGGATCATGTCTCAGCCTCTTCTTGTTTAGTAAATGTATGCAAAAGTTATACTATTTTATTTGATTAACTGCTTAGGATTTGAACATCTATGTTTTTTATTATTCTCGAACATGTAGATTACTAAACGGGCCCACAAACCTCATCTAAAAGGAATGTTTCTCATGCCTACATACTTAAACCTTGGCACATCACCTTAGAGATTATACTTTAATTTTTATATATACTTCCTTTTCCCATTCCAAACCCCAATTACATGAAGATTCGACTTTTTTAAAATCTAGAGGTTACTTAATTTATTGCAATTGGTCCCCCATTAACTGAGTTTCCCATAAGGTTATTTGCCTATAAATTTTAGGCATCAACAATGCATATGCATATACATATACATATACATATACATATATGCATATGCACATACATATACATATACATATATGCATATGCATATATATATACATATATGCATATTCATATTCATATGCATATATGTATATGCATATACATATATACATATGCACATGTCAAACAATGATACAAAGTGTAACAAAAAATTCATACATGTAAGATTAAGTCTAATTGATGAAAAAACTAACCATGCATCTAATTAATCTGATTGGAAATGAACAAGGGTCTGTGTGCAATGAAATAAAAATTTTATGTTATACTATCACATCCCTAATTATAATTGATACAAATCAAATAATGATACAAAGTGTAACAAAAAATTTAGACATGTAAGATTGATTGTAATTGATGAACAAACTAACCATGCATCTATTTGAGTTGATTGCAAATGATTAAGGGTATGTGTGCAATGAGACAAGGAATGCATGTTATACTATCAACATCGACCTACCCACTAGTGGTCCATTTACCTTAAATAAACTATACATATGTACATACATATACATATACATATGTATATACATATACATATACAACATTATATGGTAATTAAAGAACAAACTAACCATGCATCTAATAGAGTTGAAGAATAAACAAACGATACATATGATTAACTGTATCTCTATTCAAAAATTGTTTACAGAGAATTGAGTGTGATAGATGAACAAACTAACCAAGCATCTAATTGAGTTGATTGCAAATAAACTAGGGTATTTGTGCAATGAAACAAAAAATGCATGTTACACAATCACAACCCTAATTCTAATTGACACAAATTAAACAATGATACAACCATACATATGAATATTGTTAATTGTATATATATTCAACAATTCTTTAGGGAGAATTGAGTGTAATAGATGAACAAACTAACTATGCATCTAATTGAGTTGATTGCAAATGAACTAGGGTATTTGTGCAATGAAACAAAAAATGAATGCTATATTGTCACATCCCCAATTCTAATTGACACAAATCAAACAATATAAACTATAATTCAAACTTTGTCACATTTGTGAATGTAATTGTATATAAATTAAATTATACATCGAATTCATATAAATGTAAATGAACAAGGCTATATGAAACATCAATTTCTATACATCTACCATATGGAATTGTAAATATGCAACTTGCATATATATAATGATAGCATTGGAACATTATCATATAATCCATAGTTGAGGGTTTCATACACCTATCTTTTGGCCAAAGTATGTATGTATTCTAAATATAAATTCCTTAAGTATGGCTACCTGCATGACCTTTATACATACATAGATATGAACTACCATATGTATTAATGTATGTATGCATTATTATGGTAGACTATGTGTATATGTGTGTATACACAAATATATATACATATATACCTATGTATACACACAGTCGGCCATATATATGCATAAATATATTTGTATACTCACTTATCCACATAGTTAGCCATAATATAGGTGCTTTATTGTTGTAAAATTACATTTTCTAATGCCATTCTTGTGTGTATATGTGTGTATACAAAGATATATATACATATATATGTGTGTGTGTTTGTATACACATATTTACACATAGTCAACCATATATATACATATATATCAGTATACTCACATATACACACAATCACCCATAATATAGGTGCATTATTGTTGTAAAATTAAATTTTCATGTTGTTCTTGTGTGTATATATCTATATACATATATGTATATGTATATATACATATATATTAGTATAGAGATATATACACATAAAAGTGGCCATAATAAAACTACAACGAAGCTTCATTAGATGAGGAAATCATAACTTGTGCATATAAGCTATTTAAACAAAAAAATATCGCAAGAAAAAACTAGAAAAATCTTGCAATGCATAGTTACTGCCTATGTGAGGTTGGAACACAACCTCACCTATGTAGTTATGAGTATCATTTATCTTCTAGTTATTTATAGAGTTTGTTATCCATTTTCTCTAGCTTTCATAGAATTTGATGTTTGGATATTGATCCTTTTAGGATATTTCTTTAAAACCTTGGACATTAGGCATAAGCTCATTTTCATAACTTTTAGGGATATTGACATGCTATATGAACTATATGTGTTAATTTTTCATGCGATTAATGAATGTCACTTTGAGATAGTTATAAATATGTAGTTGTTGTACGTACTAATATTTTCATGCAGATATAATTTGAGGCCTGCAACTAAGGAAGATTCTGCCAGCTAGACATTCACTATACCAATCAACAAGGTTGTCATTTAATGGAGGAAAGACTCTCAATGATAGAAATATTCCTCATTCAAATCAAACTGTAACTACCTTGTAATTTTCTTAATTGTTGCTGGGAAAATTTAGGCATTACTATTACATGCCAGATGCGTGTTAAGCAAAACATGCCTGACAAATTTTGTGTGTGCATAGTTGCCTCTCCACTTTTCGTGCTTTCCCTAATGTGGCATCCTTTGCATCTGTGGGAGTTGACCTCCTTGCTAGGTGATTAGATAAATAATAATTTGATGCTCCTTTAGGGGTTTGAATTGGAGGTTGCTCAATCTGATGATGTACTCACACTCTTAATTTGTTTAGTATTATAGTCATGTTGCTCAATTGTACTCATTTTTTTCAATGAATAAAATGAAGCTATAAGTTTGTGCATATGAGTTTACATTATTTTTAGGGGATACTCATCCAAGGGGTCCCACTTGGTGAGTATTCCATCCCGTACCTTAGTTTAGTTTAGTTGTTATTTTTTGTTCAGTGATTAGTTAAGAATCTAGCATTGTCTATTCTTGCAGCCACTAAAATTATATTATGTGACTATTCTTGCAGCCAAAGTAGATAGAGTAGTTTCCTGTTTGTTCACTTATATTTTCATTTATGTCATGCATTTCAGCTTATTATAGTTTTTGGTTGATGCTTAGCACTTATATTATTTCCTTACAAGCAATTTACTGTCAGCATTGTGTATTTCTTAGTTGTAGGATGAATATGGCTACTTTGGATTCCTAGTGCACATACAGTGCTGACCCATTTGAATTTGATTTCCCTAGGTTGATAATTTAAATGCACCTTCATGATGATTGAAATAGTTATTTAGGTTAGATGTCAAATCTCTGAATCACAACTGTGAAGGCTTAGTTGTTGAATCATTGTAGGAGGCTGACATTGTTTGTGTCATTGTCCGGGATGGTGTCAAACTAGGATGTTCTTTGGATTCATTGATAGTTTTTCTTGTTGTAATGTTTTTGGAAGTTGTTCTTAGTATACCCCTCATTTAGGAGAGTAATGAACCCCCTATTCTTTTGCCAATTTTTTTCTATGAACTGGCTAATAGTGAGTTGATATTGTATGCATAGAGAAAGGAGAAGAGATGCTCATGGGAGATTCCTTCCTATAAATCCTGATCTAATCCAGATAATTAAGTATCAGAACCTACCCAGAGATGATGAAGAAGAAGAGACACACATCTTATTGGAAACAAGCTACACTGATAGGGGGGTGAATTAGTGTTGTGAAAAAATTAACATTATAAACCTTTATCTTCAAAGCATTAAAAACATTCAACAATAATGCATAAACATGAAGAAAATGAACACAACACCATAACATAAGGATTCTTACATGGAAACCTTGTTAGGTGAAAAACCACAGTGGATGGCCAATCCACAAGTTAATCTGAGTATACTCAAATGAAATTTACAATAAGGGGAATACACTTGCATTCAGACACACTTCCTAGAGCTCACTACTCAAAGGGAAGGCTTACTACCTTACAAAAGACAATCAGATTAAAACCATTTGAGAGTTTGAGCTGAGAAAGATAGCATCTATAAATGTCTGATTATAGTTCTGGTTAACCACGATAATAGATCTTCTACCTTGTAGACTGACTCTACACTTATGCTCTGTTCTTCTCACACTCACACAAAAAATTCTCTATGCACAAGTGAAACTGTGCTTAATCACTCTTCTGCTCTGCTCTAATTTTCAATTCGCATCAATGCACCTTTTTATTCCTCCTCAAAATGATAAAAATGATCTTATATATATCCACAACATAGAATTCAATTAAATTACACTTTGTCAGCTTCAATAAATCACAAAATAACTAATTTTTTTAGCTAGATCCTTGATTAAATCTTTATTCGCATCCTCCAAAGTTGGTTAAGAAATAGAGGGGACATAAACAAACATAATTGAGGGGACATAAACAAACATAATTGAGCATGAAAAAATTTAATTAATTTCTCCTTATACATCTACGACATAATATAATCCTGAAGTCATCTCCAATACAAGAAAGACTGAGAATAAGTCAACTAGATCTTCTAACTTCCACACGAATTGATACGAGCCACTACGCTTCAGTATTAATAGAGGTAATATGCCAATAATAATTTCTTGAGATGTGCAACACAAAACAATAACATGAAATATTCATATAGATCAATGAACACTATGCTACCAGATACTTTGTTCTTCCTGATTAATGTTCAATCTGTCTTCTAGTTTGATCGAATGATAGTGTACATATCTGATCATCAATTCGAGTTTCTATCAATGAAAACATAAAGTGATACTATAGTGTCTCTTGCCAACAATCTCCCCTTTTTCCATTGATGGCAACACTTACTGAAAAATGACTAAGTGTCTGATCAGTACCAAGATAAACTACACTGCCTTCTCCAAAATTCCAAAAATATAATTCTCCCCCTGAGATGATTAAGCATTTTTTACTCCACTCTTCTCCCCCTTTGACATCAATGGCAAAGGCAAGGGTGTGCATACCAAAAATGGATCAAACAAAACTATTATGCGAAAATGCTTCTTAAACTTACAAAAACTAAAAAATATCTACAAACTCTTTCTTCAACTGAATTAGATTAGCGTCCCAAACTCTTTTGAGACTCTCTATGATCATTATGTGACCAAAGATTAGATAGGACTGTGTCTCTACCAATTCAAAGTTGGTTAGATCACCAAATTTCATAGAGTCCTCTCCTTCCTTTAGGGTGCTTGACATTATCTCAATGTCAGGACCAATCATGCCTTTGAGTTTGCATGCTCTAGCAACAATCTTATCATTCTCATGCTTCAATAATTTTATATTGTTAAGCACATAGATCACTTCACCTTCTATTTTCCCAATACCACCAGATAGAGGATCAAATCCATTAGAAATAGTGCTCAGCTATTTTTCTAGATCTTTGATATTCTTCTCATTAGCTTCAGTAAAATTTGAAAAACACAAACATTCTTTATAGATCTTACCACCTTCTGATAAAGCATTTTGTATATTATTTACACAAGTGGATAGGAAATTTTTATCTTTGGCAATCAGTACCTTCAATCCACTAAATATTTTGACATCAAATTCCTTTTTTACTTTCACCATAGAAGATTTTTCTAGTGAGTCAAAGTGTGTACTTACAAAGTCGATAAGATTTTTCAATTCATTGGAGGTGGAGCCAGTCGAATCTTTCACATAAGATGGAATTATCTTCTCCAATAATTCAGATGCAAGATTTAACAATTCCCTATCTTCAATGTGTGACTTTGGTAGCTCTTCTTTGGCTTGGGCTTGAGAAAAAAAAGCTACTTTAATCTTCTGGATTGGACTTAAGGTGGACAGGTCAATGTGACCTTCAAATAATTCTGGATCCAATTTTTCTTTATGTTCAACCAAAAATTTCTTTACTGCCTCAACAATGTCTCTTGCCTCAATTGGAATTGATTTTACATCATATTTCTTTTCTTCAATCACTTCTTCCATAGTTGTAGGTTCTGGTTTTCCTTCAATGATCTCTATTTCTTCAACAGATACATTTTCAGGTAGTTCAACTTCCTTTGAAGTCTCTGTGTTGTCCTCTGCAAGAGGAATCTGTGAATCCTCAATTGTACCCAAATTTTATTCTTCTTCTTCCTTTTCTGGACTAGATGGGGCATCATCAACATGAGTTTCTTCAGCTATAACATCAATTTTCTCATTCAATAGTATCTCCCTTAGAATTTTCTCTATTTCATTTATGAATTCATCGGTTAGACCAATCATTAGCTTGTTAACCCTTATTTTTCTTTTAAATTTATTTTTGGCCTTGTTCAAAAATGCCTTCATGTCATCCACAAATGTCACCAGACATAGTTCAACAAGAATTTTTTCTCATATTTGTTCTTCTTCTGTTATAGCATTAAGTCTCCTCATTTCTAGAATGTCATAGAGACTTTTGGGCAGACTATGCACAATTTCTATCAAAACTTTATTGAAAATATTCATGAGTTTTATTTTTGCTTGTTCAAAAATTATTCTATCAAAATCATCAAAATAATCATACCATTTACAAAGAGTTTTGAGATTATCATCTTTGACTAATTCCTTTTCAACTTCACTTGAACATCTTCACCAGAAGGTTCTCCCTTTGTGATAGTTGCTGCCTTGGTGCCTTGATGTTTAATTTCTTTGACATCTTCATTTGACTCAGTTTCCTCATCATGAGAAACTGTCATATAAACTCTTTTTCTCTTCTTTTTTCCTTCTTTGTCGAGTCCCTTGGCTTCATTTTTTATAGGGATGGACTTTGTTGTAGAAGTTGAATGAGATGTATAGCTTCTAGCTATTCTTACTCAAGCAGATTGTGCTATTGGACTAGTTGATTGAGTTTTAGCTGCCTCTTTTTCTACTTGTTTTGTTGCTTCAACCTCTTCTCTTTTCTTTCTGGCTTCTTTAAGTAGTTCTATAGGTATTCCCATACTCCCGACAAGAACTTCAACTTCTTTTCTGACTCTTTTAGCTACCATAGGTTTTTTGAGTTCATTATGAACCTGTATATCCTTCTCTACATAGGTACCGAACCTTTCTTATGTCAAATCGAGAGGTTTTCTTAGTAGGTGTTGAGCATACATGTCCAAAATATTCTCTTCAAATTCATACCCCATGGGCATGATCCAAATAGTTCTCAGATCAACAGCTTCCATCATCCACTGATCAACATCCACCATGAAGCAAATTGAATCTTTGTACTTCTCTACAATAGAGGTAGGAATCCTCTCCCTAGCTTTCATCATATCCTGAAAGATTTTAAATTATCCCCACATAGCTTCAATCTTTGTTTTGGTATCTACAAATTTGTTCAATAGATCTCTGATCTACGCAGCTACCAGGTTGTCCTTTTGCCAATGAACTTCTAATACTCTTGGAACTTGACCCATGAAATAACAGAATAAACACAAGAGCAAGTTACTATATTTGAAATAGTTTTTCTTTTCTTTATTTATCTTTTCTATATTCTCCATTATCTGAATTCTCAGTAGTTCACAGAGGTCATAATCTGCATTTTCCTTCACCGTTTGGTAGGCAACATAGATTGTTGTGCCGGACATAGAGTTGTCTCGGCTAAAGTGGTAAATCTTGTATCCAATCACCATAGATGCAAATTTGACATCTATATCAGCAATGTTATCAATAGTCATTGCTCTTTTATCATATGTTGATCCTGTAGCATCAGTGATAGTTTGTTTTTTCAAACTTTAGAATAGGTAAACCACTAGAAGAGTTTAGACCAGTTACTACACTGATAGCTTCCTTTGTAATTTTAAATGGAATGCTAAGCCACATAAATTCATCATGCACTCAACTCAAAACATAACGGACCCACTCCAACTATTCAAACATTAGAAACTTGACTATCTCTGTGAATCACTTTGTTTCTAGGATTCTATGTTTTGGTTTTACATAGTAATCTTCGCCAATGATCTAATTATTGTACAAGGTAAAAAATTATGAACTTCCCAGTTCTTCAATATTGGCATGAATATAAACCCTAATGTATTTTGTGTGTAAAACTCCATGCAGAATAGATGAAAATGATCCTAGCGGATTGGTCTGAAAAGACTTGTAAGGATGCCATTAAAATTTAGGATGAGGTCTTTCCTTTACTTCGAATACCAGAGGAGTATTCATTTTGACCAAATCACAATTTCATGAAGTTTTCTAAAAAATACCTTTTTCGCCAGATCAAAATTTGATTGTCAAATCACTTCCACACTTGAATCTCACCTCAATTTTCCAAGGTTTTCCTATGAGCTCTCCAAACTTCTTCTCTTCCAAATGCAAAGTGAAAAGTGAAGAGCAGAGGTGACCTTTTATCACTTGCATACCAAACTCTTTTGTCGCAATAAATCCTTTAACCCTAATACATCTAGTTACCCTATTTGTGTATACTATGATGGGTAAATATTTTGTGGACCTCCAATATGGTACACCACTTCCTCCAATGAGTTCAACGACATCTATTGAGGATCTATGCATCTACGGTACACATCCACATCCGGAGTCACTTATCGGTTAGGGGCCTGTATGGATTTATTGACTGCTCTCCCTAGGCCAAGGGCCCAAGACTAATTCCCAGAGGAATTACTAGAAGTTGGTTTTGGTGCTGCCACATTTTCTTCAATAGTAATAGAAGGATCTTTCTTCACCCATTTCTTCTATATCCATTGTCTAATTGCGTCTGTAGTGATTTTACCTTTTCCCTTGATATCCTTCTGCATGTTCTTCCTTTGATTTACCAAACCTCTTCTATTCCAACAGAATGTAGAAAAGTGTCTAGTTTTGTTGCAGTTATATCATACAACATTTCTTTTTCCTGACTAGTTGTTCCATTGATTTCCTCTTGATCTAAACTAGTTATTATTATGGCCAATTCTATTGCACGTATAGCATCTGATATTTCTATGAAATCGATTCATTATATTTCTGCATTCATTTGACTTATGAACAACCTTATGAAAATTAAAGAATTTTCCTGAGAAAGATGGATCGATTTGATTCATTCTACTTCTACATTAAGTAGACATGTGTACAAATTTATTGCAACTGAAATAATATGCATTAAATCTTTGAGTATTAGGTTTTTTTATTGGATACCTTCCAGGTTTTTTCATTTGATTTTCTTGTTTGGATGTCCTTTGCTTGGATCTAGAACTTTCTCCTTCTTCATATCCAAGACCTCACTTGTCACCATGAGTCCTCTGACTGCTAATTAGTTCATCAAGCATGGGAGAGCTAGATTTGAGCTTATCTTTAAAATTATTTGCAGTAGCAAGTTCATTTATGAGATCATCCATCTACTTTTCAAGTGCTTCTTCACTATTTTTAGATTGTTCCAATTCATCATCCAATCAGCTGCATACTTCAGATTTTTCTTTTAGGGACTATGCTAGGTTCTCTTCATGTTTCTTTCTATCTTCAATCTCCTTGGTTAGCTTCATCATGATATATTCCATCTCATGTTTTAGAATTGTGTTATCTCTGGTAAGCTTCTGACACTCGTATATCTTTTATTTCAAAGCTTGACTGAGTTGGTATTCTTCAATGCCCTTACTGTCACTTTTCTTGATATGATCACAGAGTTCCTTTCTTTTCTCTCTAGACTTATTGATTTTGTCTTTCAGAGACTCAATGAATTTCTTAGCATCTGATAGATTTGCTTGCAATTTCTAAACTTTAGCCTTTGAATGATCAAGATCATCTAGGGCCACCAAAATTTATTGTTGAAGACTGCTTGAATCCATTAGAACACCTTCCAAGATCTCCCCAAGGTGTTAAAATCATTTCAGAGGAACTATCTCTAATACGAATTGTTGGAAACAAGCTACACTGAGAGGGGGGGTGAATTAGTGTTGTTCAAAAATTAACTTTATAAACCTTTATCTTCAAAGCATTAACAAAATTCAACAATAATGCATAAACATGAAGCAAATGAGCATAATACCATAACACAAGGATTTTTACATGGAAACCCTATTAGGGGAATGCTGTGTAGTTTTGCACACCTACCCCACTAAGAGTAGGGACCCTCTCTTTTTGTCTAGTCTTCTAGGTTTTTTTTGTGGCCTTCCTTGTGCTTGTCCTTGAAAATCTTGAGTTTTTCATCCTTGGTCGTTTTTTATCCTTGGCCTTGCATTTTTGCCTCTTTGCCATGTTCTTTGAAGCTTATCTTATTGAAAAATGCCCCTATTGTGCTAACACTTTGAAAATTCTAAGTTTAGGGAGTCAATTTTGGGTTTTTAACTGATTTCAAGATTTTCTATCCCTACCAAATTCCCCCGGCTGCTTGGTTTTTCCGGCTTGTCACTACATTCAGAGATTTCGCTGCCTTCAAGAATTTCCTTCATTTTCAAATTCTTCTATTTATCCTTCGCTTTGCTATTTTCCTGACCGAGCTCATTCTTCATTTCCTTTGGAAATTTCATCACCTTCAGGAATTCCTCTTCTTTGTGGATTTTCCTTGCTTCCCGAATTCTTCTAATCTTTCCTTGCCTTAGTCATTTTCCCGGGTCACCTGGGTCAGTTTACCTCGGTCCTGTGGGGAAGCTTTGCCTTGGGTGTAGTTGCACGGTGACACCATCATGCCATGGGGGTCTATTTGGTTCACCATGATGGCTTGCTGACAGTTAGCTTGCCTTCGGTGTTGTCATTTACCTTGTTACAGTGGCGGTTTGTCAAGTGGTGTTGTCGTTCACCTCGGTACTGTGGCGGTTGGTCGGTTGGCCCGCGGTGGCGTGGTTAACCACATTATTGTGGGGTTGTCTCAGTGAGCTTGTTGTAGTACATGGGTCCTTTTGGGGAGCTCAGTGAGGTTGTGGTGAGCTCGGGGATTTTCTACCTGGTCAGATTTTTTTGAAGATCTATCAATTGTCAAGAATTGAGGGAATTCATGGCCCGATTGTTAATGGCTCTACATTTTATGATGAATATGGATGATTTTACGTTACATGCAGGAATTTCATTACTATTTAATATATGAATAATTGGCTTTTGATCCATTTTGTGCTTGCATTGCTTCAGTCCACCTAGCCCAAAATTTTCCGAAATTCCTTCTTGAGCTGAAATCCACGAAGGGGTGAAAATCCCGAACTTTGAAAGATGATATTTTAACGATGGTTTAAGGGATTTTGATTGATTATTTAGATTTCCTTGATGATTTGATGTGTTTTTCATGATGTACTGACTTGATTTCTTGTGCTATAATGGTTGCTAACTATGAGTCTTTGCATGCAGGCTGGATCAAGCAGGTTGGTGCTTTCATGAATGAAAAGGGAAGAAGTGTGCATTCTTCAAGGATGTAGCGAGATTTGTGAGATTCACCTGGGTAAAATTTGTGTCTGAAGGTAAGTTAAGCTTGCTCGAGCAGTTTCATTCTTCTACTCTGGGCAGATGGAGCATTAATGGTGGGCATGGCTAGAGGGACTATACCTTGACTTTTTGCAATCCTAGACTGATCTAAAGGGGCACTTCACGAATTCAATGTAGGGTGGTGAGTTATTGTTGGATATCTAGGCCGATCTAATTGGTGAAAAAATTTATTCGTAACCCTAACCTAGGTTTGCACTGAACAAAAATTCTATAAGAAAGCCATTATGGCTCATTTGTAAGGGTTCTTCCATTGGCTGATTAAGTCAGAAGACTTGTAAGATTAGATTTAGTAGTAGAATAGCACGCTGGTAGATTAGAAGATAGTTTTACATTTCAGGAAAGTGTTGTAATAGAATAGAATTGTTGCTAATTTGATGATTTAATACAAAGTGCAAACATTGTGCTATGACTTGTGCCTTCTTTGGATTGAATAATCTTGCATGGTTCTTGTTCTATCTCTTAAATGGCTTGGAAATTTTTCAAGGTATCTTAGGTTTAGTTAATGATGCTTGTGATTTAATGTTTGGAGTGTTGTAGCAATCTTTGGTTCATACGTTGGGTAGCTTCTTGATTATGGGAATGTTGTGCAAGGTCAACCTGTACCAAATACTTATATGTTGAGTTCAACTATAGGGATTTATTTAGTTCCATTGAATGAATGCCCTTAGTCTGAAAATATCTAACACCTTAGAAGATTGTACTATTTTCTGTAAGATCACAGATATAGCCTGGGTTGAAGAGGAATTAGTTTAAAGGGATTTGTCCATTCCAAATATTTCATCATTTGCATGGTTAATCTTAGGAGTAGTGTTAATCTTAGGACTTATAAAACCCTCATATTTTTCTATTTCTTTATTATTTGGTTAGAAATAGAAATTTAAGCATCACCATATCTTAAAATCTAATGAGTTTAAAGCCTCCAGTATTTTTTCGCAAGGTGCCTTTGTGATTACCAAAATTTTCACATTTATCATTGAGTTTGTTCCACTGCATTGTCATGACTTGACATCTGAGAGACCTTGGGGTTATCTCTTTGTTCATAGAGATCAACCTTTCAAGAGAGATAGGATAACATTTATTTTTTCTGAGTTGTTGTTGTGCAGAAAACACCAAACAATAGGATTGGTGCTAGATGGAGGGGCGGATAAGCAAGTTGGAGCATTTTTTAAACAACCTTTCTCCTGAGAGGCTCAGAAGCATAACTGGATCTACACCAGGAGAAGAAGAATATTTTCAAGAATTGCCACCTCCAACCAGGTCCAGAAGGACCATAATAAGGGAGGAATCTATTGGAGTGAAAATACACCGAGAGGGGGGGGGGGGGTGAATCAGTGTTTATACCTTCTTAAAAAATTTAAACTGAAGCTGAAAAGAGCCATACATATGCTCTCATTTTTAATGATAGTGTCATTCATGTAATCGAATGCAATCATATAAACTAAAAATGAGTAATGTAACATTGCATTTTAAAGCAGTAAAGTACTGAAGAAAAAGAGACATAGAGACACAAGATATGCTGAGTGGAAAACCCTCCTAGGGTAGAAAAACCTCTCCTGAACTTGCTGCCTTTTTCAGGCTTTCATTTCTATAATATTTTGACAAAGCCTCAAAGGCTGATTTCTGAGCACCAACTCAAGGAGCACCAACTCAAGGAGCACCAATCTCAAGGAGCACCAACCCCTTTTCTATTTAGAGATACCTATCTCAAGGAGCACAAACCCCTCTACTAGTTTAGTAAATCATGCAATACTACAGAGGATCTCTCTATTTCACTTGATTTATGTCAAGTGCCTCTTGACAAAGAAAACATAGAATTTTCAAAAGTCAGATTTGACTCTTCAAAATTCCATGCATTATCTAATCTCGATGCATCTTGAGGAAAATCCTTTCTCTGTTACAACATAGTCTCATCAAACTATTTTTCAATCATACATACTTTCTTTCTTTTTCACCTTTTTGATTTTGAATGTTTTCCCATACAGAAAACTACAAATCTGAATACACACTGTCTTTTCCAAATTTTTGCATCAAAAACCAAATAGACTTCCAGAACTCTTTATAGTAATACCCCTATTTTTCATTTTTGATGTTCTGTCTAAACCACTGGTTTTTCCTTTTTCAAAGAAAATCATTACACTTCAGAAGTATTACAACTGTTACTTGAAAATTTGCATACCAGAAGGTTATTGCAAGGTTGTATTTGAGGTTACATAATAACTATCAAGACAAATCTGATGTAACAGTGTTCATAAAGGAGATTCTTTCTTCCTGTTGAAGATAGCACATAAATGATCAAGAATAGAAGAGTGACTAAGCATGTCTTCACCAGAAGCATGTACATGCTGAGCTTACACAAAATGGTAAGAATACATCCTTTAAAAAATAGAATAATAAACATTTTACCCTAGCTGCAACAACAATGTAACTGAAAGAAAGTAATGATGCATATCTTAGCAGTTACCAACAAATCCAAATAGAAAACTAAAGAGTTTTGAAGCATTTGAGCTGACCTGGCAATAGTGATGAAGATGCTGTCAAGAAATAGATTACCAAATCTGCTTGCAAGTGAAACAGCTAGGACATCTTCTACAAAATGTGCCTTCAACTAGTTGTACAAGACAGCCACACAGAACGACCATTGTGATGGTCTTCTTACAAATTCCATTCATTGTCCAAGAATAATCAACCAGCAGCATGCACTATGAAACGGTCGAGAGAGAGATTCCATGGAGGCGACAAGATTAGGGTTTCAAACCCTCGAACAATGAAGCATAACAATTTTCCCTAATTTCTAGAACAAACGAGACGAATTCATTTGCAAAATATGATAGCTTTTGGAGTCTGAGAGGACTAACATTAAACATTCAAAATCACATAAAACACTTTGAAAATGTGAGAGATCTGACATTTTTTACCTTACCACACAACCGCTGCTTCCTTTTGAACACCCTATGGTACAGCGGTAGCTCCAAGCTAACCACTAATATTTCCACCATGTTACCGCGGTTAGCTACCTAACAGCTCATGGTACATCGGTAAAAAATATTCAAACCGCTAATAGTTTCCACTGCGTTACCATGGTTAGCTATTTGATGGCTCACGGTACAGTGGTATCAAAGTTTCTTGTCACTGGCGGATACCACCGCATTACCGCGGTTATCATTCTAGCTACCTGCGGTATAGCGGTAGTAGTTTACTAACTGCTAACATCTTCCACCGCATTACTACATTTAACTTTCTGACAGCCCACGGTATAGAGGTAACTGTTTGGTTTATCACTGGCGGTTACAACCGTGTTACCGTGGTTATCTGTTTGTTAGTGCATGGTATGGCGTTAATAGTCTTACATGCTACCAATGGTTTCCACCGCTCTACCGCGGTTACTGGCATACTTGTCAATGACAACACGGTAAACATTATACCGATTGTCAATCGTTTAAGCCAAGATAAATAACCATGATGAGACCCGATATAAGTATAAGGTGAACTTCAAATTAAAGTGCCAAATAATATTCAAGAATAAATATCAAGGTCAATTTTTCACCTTAGAATGTCATGAAAGCTTAAGGACTTGATATAAAATAGAATTTTGTAAATGTCAAGAGCATGTAACTAGACTTGTAACCAGAATTGTATCACCTGAGAAAATGACCAATAAACAAAATACCTCAACAACCAATTGTAATTTGCACATAAGGTTAAACGATCAGTGCCACCAAGATAATAAATAATAAAACCAATGATGTGAATGTGCCAATCAAAAATATGAATCAACTGAGAGGATAGCCATCAAACCATCAAGATGCCAGATAACCATAGGATGAGATCAAGGACAAAACAACATAAGAGGGATTCAACAAACTCCCCCTTTTTCCTTGATGGCAAACCTGAGCCACCAAAACAAAGATAATGAATTGTAACCAGATGCTCAAAATTCTCCCCCTTTTTGACACAAGGATAAAGGGAGACCAAACAAAGATAATCCATAACCAGCTATGACATGCCATCAAACTGCATAACGAACCTTTGAGCAGCAAAGTATAAGCTGCAGGAAGAGCTAACCAACTCCCCCTATCACCAAGATAGACTGATTAAGATAACAAAGATTGAGAGACCACTCCCAATCGAGACCGAAGTCTCTCAAAGACATCTTTGGCCAATGGATTTGTAAAAATTTCAGCAACATGTGCTTGTGTAGGAACATATTGCATAGATACCTCGTTAGCCAGCACCTTTTTATGAAGAAAATGAAATTTTATTGCTATATGTTTAGTTCGAGAGTGCATAATTGGATTTTTTGAGATATTTATTGCACTAGTATTGTCACACAAAATAGTAATTGGTTTTGAAATTTCAATACCCATATTTGATAATGTCTGTGACATCCAAATTACCTAAGTGCAACAAGAAGTGGCAGCTATATATTCTACTTCAGCAGTAGAGAGTGACACATATTCTTTCTTTTTGATGTGCCAAGCCACTAAACGATCACCAAGAAAGAAAGCAGCACCACTAGTGCTTTTCCTATCATCTAGACATCTTGCCCAGTCAGAATTAGTATAAGCTATTAAAGAGAAGTCATTGATTTTGGGATACCAGTCCATAATCTATTGTTCCTTGAACATATTTAAGAATTCTTCTCACAACATTGATGTGAAATTCTTTAGGAGCAGATTGAAAATGAGCAACCATGCAAATAGCTTGCATTATTTCAAGTCTTGAGGCTATTAAATACAATAGACTGCCTATCATTGACCTATAATCAGTTGAGTTTATAGCAGGGGAGTCATCAACTTTGCTAAGTTTACAACCAATAGCCATTGGGGTGCTTACAGGATGACTTTCATCCATTTAAAACATTTTTAACATTTCTTTTGCATACCCTATTTGAGATAGAAAGATGCCAAATTCAAGTTGTGAAATCTGGAGACCTAAGAAAAATGATAGTTCTCCTAACATTGACATTTTGAATTCAGATTCCATGATTTGTGAGAACTTTTCGCTCAAGGCAAAATTGTTGCAAACAAAAATGGTGTCATCAACATAAATTTCAACAACAAGAATATCAAATCCTTCAATTTTAACATACAGATTGCTGTCAACTCCTCCTCTAGTGAACCCTTTTGACAGTAAATGACTGTCCAATCTACAGTACCAAGCTTTAGGAGCTTGTTTTAGGCCATATAGAGCCTTTTTTAGCCTGCAGACATGATTTGGTTTGTTTCTACCTATAAACCCTTTAGGCTGCTCTATGTAAACTTCTTCTTCTAAGTATCCATTTAAAGAGGCAGTCTTTATATCCATCTGATATATAGTGAAATTTTTGAAAACAAAATATGCCAAGAAATTTCTAATGGATTCAAGCCTAGCAATAGGAGCAAAATTTTCACCGAAATCAATACCTTCTTGCTGAGCATATCCTTTGCAGACATATCTGGCCTTGTTACGAACAACCTAACCATTTTCATCATGTTTGTTTCTAAAGATCCACTTGCCACCTATGACATTTTTGTGATTTGGTCTTGGGACTAGATCTCAAGTCTGATTTTTCTCAATTTGGTCAATTTCTTCCCGCATTGCATTAAGCCAGCATTCATCTGTTAGAGCATCATCAAAATTTTTGGGCTCAAACTGGGTGATTAAACAAAATGTTGTAAGCTCAGCTATGTGAGATTTTTCATCATAGTTAATATATATTTTCCTTGTTTGAACTCCTGCAGATCTATCTCCTATAATCAGATCCTTTGGATGATTTCTAGCAAGATATTTTGAAGTAACTTTGGGTTCACATTTTTTTGTGCTGATTTTAGCATCTTCAGATTGTGCTTCAGCAAGTTTAGGGCTTGTTGGTTTTGGTTCAGGCTTTGCAATTTCAAAGCTCTCAGTGATTATATCAAGCTCAAATTCATCCTATTCATCATCCTATAAAGGTTCACCATCTAACAAAAGATTTTCATCAAATTTAACATTGACAGATTCAACAATTTTGTTCAGCCTATTGTTAAAGCATTTATAGGCTCTGTTGTGTGTAGAGTATCCTAAAAAGATACCTTCATCTATTTTAGATTGGAAATTGCCTAAGTTTTCGTCATCTCTTTTGATAAAGCACTTGCAGCCAAATATTCTAAAATACTTAATTTGGGCATATTTTCCATACCACAGTTCATATGGAGTGAAATTTGATTTCACTCTGATCTGTACTCTATTCAAAATGTAGACAGTTCTATGAACAACTTCTTTCCAGTACATATTGGCCATATTTGCTTGATTCAACATGGTTCTGGCCATTTCTTTGACAGTCCTATTCATTCACTCAACTACCCCATTTTGCTAGGGTGTTCTAGTAGTAGCATATTGTCGTTTTATGCCATGTTTGTCACAGTAGTCTATGAATTCTTGTGAGGTGAATTCACCACCTTTGTCAGATATTAAACACTTTAGTTTTAAGTCTGTTTCTCTTTCTACCAATTTTCTAAAAACTTTAAAGCATTTAAAAGCTTCTGATTTATTCTTGAGAAAAGTAACCCATACCATGCGAGTGTAGTCATCAACAAGCAGCATGAAGTATTTCTCACCATTTATAGATCTAGTCCTTGTAGGGCCACATAAGTCAGTATGAACAATTTGCAAAGGCTTTGTAGAAAATATTTCCTTGGATTTAAAGCTTACCTTGGTTTGCTTTCCTTTTGGACAGTCTTTACAAACAACTTTTTTAGGTTTTCTAAGAGGGGGCAGATCTCTTATATTTTGATTTTTGCCAATTCTGACCATATTGTCAAAATTAATGTGGCCTAGTCTCTTGTGCCACAATCAAATTTCTTCAACCTAACTCATTAAGCATATACCGTGGTTGTTCTCATGTCCAGAGGTTTCTAGTAAGTTGTAGACATTTCCTTTAGTTCTCCTTCTAGCTACAACAACTTTACCTGACTGGTTTTTGATTTCACATCCTTCTGAAGTGAATAGGACTTGATAGCCACTGTCACAAATTTGGTTAACACTCAGAAGGTTATGTTTTAATCCTTCTACATAATAAACATTTGAGATTGGAGTGTCTTCATTCAGTAACAGAGAACCTCTTCCTCTGATTTGAATTCCAGAGTTGTCTCTGAATTTTACATATCCACCAACATAGTCTTCTAGATTTGTAAATTTTTCTTTGTCACTGGTCATGTGGTTTGAACAACCACTATCCAGGACCCATAGGTCCTTCTTAGAGTGAAAAGTAGTTTGAACAAGCATAGTTTGTTCAATGTTGTTGACTTCTTTGGGTTTCCAAACTTTTATGGTTTTCAGCCTTTTAATTTGCTGATCAACATTGCATTGCTTTGTTGAATGACCCAAAGATTTGCAAGTAAAGCATCCAATCTATCTTGTAAAACCATGATTCTGCCTAAAGCCAAATCTAGGAGCTTTAGCATTTACAAATCTGCAAGAATTTACTTTGTGACCAAATTTATTGCAGAAGTAACAGTACCCATAAAAGAGAGGGTAGGAGTTGTAAACCTTTTTGTTGCTCCTAAAAGGATGAATGTGATCCTTGACAAACTCAGAATGTTTGTGTTTAGATTTTATTTTTTTGCAACAGGATTGTTCTTCTCACTATCATTTGAGCATTCACCTTTAACAAAGCCAATGCCAGTTTTTTCTTTGTTTAATTTCTATTTGCTAAGCATGTCATTCAGTTTCAGAGTGCTTTCATACTTTTCGATATTCTTCCTGAGATCTACAATCTCATGTTCAAGTTTATGAATCTCTTGGTCTTTAAGACTTATTTCAACTCAAAGGAAATCTTCAACTCTCTTGGATTCTTCAAGTTGAGTTTTTAGAGAAATTATTTCAAGATTTGTGAGTTGCTCTTGTGAGTTATCTTGAATAACATTTTGTTCTTGAGCACACAACTATTTCTTAATTTTTCTCAGCTCTTTTAGAAAACACTTCAGTTCTCCTTCATAGTCCACTTCACCTTCTTCAACATCGTTTATGTTTATTTCATCTTGCTGAATGATTTCAGCCATGAAGATATTTTCATCTTCTTCATCTAGAGAGTCGTTAGATTCGGAATTTGTTTCATTTTTGCTGAACAAATTTTTCTTCTTTTTGAAGTTGAATTTATGTTTGGGTCTGTAGGCCTTTTTCTTGGCAAACTTTTCAGATTTCTCGTTATCACTATTTGTGTCACCATAGGGACACTTTGCAGCAAAGTGACCTATCTTGACACAGTTAAAACATTTGAAGGGAAGTTTTCCCTTATACTTTCTGGAACCCTTTTTGGGATTCCTTACAAAATGGGATTCTTTAGAATCAGAAAATTCTGATTCAGAGAGCTCATCTCTTTCTTTCCTTTCAGCATTAAATGCTGCTTCTTTTGTAGAGGTGTTGTTTTTATTGATCCTCATTTCATAGGCAGTCAAAGTTCCTTGTAAACTATCAAGGGTAAGCTAGGAAAAATGTTTTTTCTCTTCTAGAGTAGCTACCTTAGCTTTGAATTTTGTTGGAAAGGTTCTGATGACCTTGGTCACTACTTCAAACTCCTTGACTTCTTCTCCCAAACCCTTCATAGCATTTACTATTTCATCAACTCTTAGAAAATAGTCAGCAACTTTATCATCGTCCCTCATTTTCAATTCTTCAAACTGATGTTTTAAAGTGAGGACTTTGAACTGTTTTACCTTTTCATTTCCTTGATAGATAGTTTCAAGTTTAGTCCAAATTTCACTAGCAGAACTGCAGTGCATGACTTTGATGAAGACATCTTTAGTCAGAGCACATAAGAGAGTATGCTTTGCTCTTGCATTAGTTTCATATCTCTTCTTTTCATCAGAAGTAGTTGGAAAAGTAGTTGGTACAGTGTACCCAGTCAAGACTATGATCCAGACATCTAGGTCTATAGAAATTAAATAAGTCTCCATTTTGATTTTTCAGAATACATAATCAGTTCCATGAAATAATGGAGCTCTAGTCATGGAAGTACCTTCATGAGCTTGAGACATTTTGAATAGACTCCAAGTCTAGAATCAATCCTAGGTTGGAAAGACCTATCAGAGGACCCTAGGCTCTGATACCAATTGTTGGAGTGAAAATACACTAAGAGGGGGGAGGGTGAATCAGTGTTTATACCTTCTTAAACAATTTAAACTAAAGCTAAAAAGAGCCATACATAAGTTTTCATTTTTAATGATAGTGTCATTCATGTAATCGAATGCAATCATATAAACTAAAAATGAGTAATGTAACATTACATTTTAGAGCAGTAAAGTACTGAAGCAAAAGAGACACAAAGACAAAAGATATGCCGAGTGGAAAACCCTCCTGGGGTAGAAAAACCACTCCTGAACCTGCTGCCTTTTTTAGGCTTTCATTTCTATAATATTTTGACAAAGCCTCAAAGGCTGATTTCTGAGCACCAACTCAAGGAGCACCAACCCCTTTGTTTACAGACACCAATCTCAAGGAATACCAACCCATTTTCTATTTAGATACACCTATCTCAAGGAGCACCAATCCCTCAACGAGTTTAGTAAATCATACAATAGTAAAGAGGATCTCTCTGTTTCACTTTATTTTTGTCAAGTGCCTCTTGACAAACAAAACATAGAATTTTCGAAAGTTAGAATTGACTCTTCAAAATTCCATGCATTATCTAATCTCGATGCATCTTGAGGAAAATCCTTTCTCTGTTACAACAAAGACTCATCAAAATATTTTTCAATCATACATACTTTCTTTCTTTTTCACCTTTTTGATTTTGAATGTTTTCCCATACAGAAAACTACAAATTGGAATACACACTGCCTTTTCCAATTTTTTACATCAAAAACCAAATAGACTTCCAAAACTCTTTATAGTAATACCCCTATTTTTCATTTTTCATGTTCTGTCATAATTGAACCCTAAACCACT
Organism: Sequoiadendron giganteum; assembly: GCA_007115665.2. Classification (NCBI taxonomy): domain Eukaryota; kingdom Viridiplantae; phylum Streptophyta; class Pinopsida; order Cupressales; family Cupressaceae; genus Sequoiadendron; species Sequoiadendron giganteum. The sequence goes on from CM021103.1 coordinate 214,957,969, forward strand.
AGTTTTTCCTTTTTCAAAGAAAATCATTACACTTCGGAAGTATTACAACTGTTACTTGAAAATTTACATACCAGAAGGTTATTGCAAGGTTCTATTTGAGGTTACATAATAACTGTCAGGATAGATCTGATGTAACAATGTTCACAAGGGAGAGATTCTTTCTTCCTGTTGAAGATAGGACAAAAATGATCAAGAATAGAAGAGTGACTAAGCATGTCTTCACTAGAAGCCTGTACATGCAGAGCTTACACAAAATGGTAAGAATACATCCTTTCAAAAATAGAATAATAACCATTTTACCCTAGCTATAACAGCAATGTAACTGAAAGCAAGTAATGATGCATATGTTAGCAGTTACCAACGAATCCCAGTAGAAAACTGAAGAGTTTCGAAGCATTTGATTTGACCTGACAATAGTGATAAAGATGTCAAGAAATAGATTACCAGATTTGCATACAAGTGAAATAGCCAAGACATCTTCCAGAAAATGTACCTTCAACCAGCTGTATGAGACAACCACACAGAATGACCATTGTGATGGTCTTCTTACAAATTCCAGTCGCTGTCCAAGAATAATCAACCAGCAACATGCACTATGAAATGGTCGAGAGAGAGATTCCATGGAGGTGACAAGATTAGGGTTTCAAACCCTTGAACAATGAAGCATAACAATTTTCCCTAATTTTCAAAATAAACGAGTTGAATTCCTTTGCAAAATATGATAGCTTTTGGAGTCTGAGAGGACTAACATTAAACATTCAAAATCACATAAAACACTTTGAAAACATGAGAGATTTGACATTTTTTACCTTACCGCACAACCACAGCTTCCTTTTGAACACCCTGTGGTACAGCGGTAGCTGCAAGCTAACCGCTAACATTTCCACTACGTTATAGTGGTTAGCTACCTAATAGATCGCGGTATAGCGGTAACAAACTTTGAAATTGCAAACAGTTTCCACCGCATTACCACGGTTAGCTATTTGATGGCTTGCGGAACAGCAGTAACAAGCTTTCCTATCATTGGTGGTTACCACTGTGTTACCATAGTTATCTTTCTGGCTACCTGCAGTATAGTGGTAGTAGTTTACTAACTGCTAGCATCTTCCACTGCATTACCGCGGTTAACTTTCTGACAGCTTGTGGTATAGCGGTAACTGTCTGGCTTGTCGCTGGCGGTTACCACCACATTACCACGGTTATCTATTTGTTAGTGCACGATATGGAGGTAACAGTCTTACATGCCACCAATGGTTTCCACCACTCTACCACGGTTACTAGCATACCTGCCAGCAGTAGCGTGGTAAACATTATATCGAGTGTCAACCGTTTAAGCCAAGATAAATAACCATGATGAGACCTGATATAAGTATAAGGTGCACTTCAAAGTAAAGTGCTGAATAATATTCAAGAGTAAATATCAAGGTCAATTTTTCACCTTAGAATGTCATGAAAGCTTAAGGACTTGATATAAAATAGACTTTTGTAAATGTCAAGAGCATGTAACTAGACTTGTAACCAGAATTATATCACCTGAGAAAATGACCAATAAACAGAATACCTCAACAACCAGTTGTAATCTGCACATAAGGTTAAACGATTAATGCCACCAAGATAATAAATAATAAAACCAATGATGTGAATGTGCCAATCAAAAATATGAATCAACTGAGAGGATAACCATCAAACCATCAAGATGCTAGATAACCATAGGATGACATCAAGGACAAAACAACATAAGAGGGATTCAACAGAATCATCATCTAATCCATCATTTCCACCATCCTCACCCTCATCCACCCCATCTTCATCCGATTTTGAGGCTGGTTCCATTCCATAGCCCCAACCAGTCACCCATCAACCATTACCACCTCCACCTCCATTGATGGCTTTCTAAGAAAATAATACATTCCCTCTAACCTTCAACAACTACAATGTTATGCCCAAGAACCCTGAGCATTTTTGCTCTAAATTTCACACAAGTGATCCAAATAGAATAGTAGAAGAGCACATTAGGATCTTTCAGACTTGTCTGAGAGATAGAGGGATTAATCATGAGGATGTTGCATGCAGAATTTTCCCCTACTCTCTAGGAGAGGAGGCCTTTTATTGGTACAATTATTTACCTGCTGCATCCATCCATAACTAGGCTGAACTTGAGGCTGCATTTCTGCTGAAATTTAAGATTCCCATTAGTGCTAATGAGCTTTACATGTAGTTTACTGGGGTAAAGAGAGAGGTCGGTGAACCTATAGGATCATTCAACAATAGGTTCCACCATACATACACTACATTGCAAGTACCTTATGCTGGGGATGATGCCACTACCTTAGGGGTGTACTTTGAAGCCCTTGATAGCCTCACATCCACCTTCCTTAAGTGGAGAGAAAACCCTCCTATCAACCTACTTGAAGCTTATTATGAGGCTGTTAAAGTGAGTAGAGATTTAAGGCAATGCTTGTCCAGACCCTTGCCATCATCTAATCAAACAATTATGTTGAGTCCAACCCCTCAATTACCTTTGGTTTTACACCTGAGTCAACCCTTGAATCAAGCCCCACCCCTACCAAATTACCATCCAAATATGAATCAGCCTACATTCTCTCACCAACAAGCTAATATACCCAGTTACTTGTAGAGCTCTGAGATATTTAACCAATCCTTGAGCCATGGGTTTCATTCTATTTATATACAGAGTTTAGCTGGTGTTGTTCCTCCATCAAACAAGGCAGACAAGGAGAGGCTAGATGAACTCACAGAGCTGGTAAAGAAGCTGGCCACTGAAGTCACCTGCCTAAGGAACCAAAACAATCAACCTCAGGCCATCCAAAGGGGAACTCAGTTCAATTGTCATCAAGATTAGGGGAAAAATTTCAATAGGGGACAATATTTTAAAAAACAATAATCAGGGCCAACATTTGATAGAAGGTGGCTACCATGTCAAAATAGGACTTGGAATATAAGGCATAATATTGAATGAGTCCTAACATCTTTGGAGCATCCAAAAAACCAAGAAAAGCCCCGAAATGGTGTATATTTGGCAGAAGAAGCTCTATTTGGATGGTGCAGGCTTCATAACACTAATCAACACTCTAATTTGGATTGTCAAGAATTTTAGACTGTTGTGTTTGTTTTCCAAAAAAAGATCCAACATACCAACAAAAATTTGAGTGGACAAGAGATAGTACAATTGAATCCTTATGACATATCGGTCTTGGTGGTGGATTATACACCATTTCCAAGGAGTGAAGAGAATGGGCCAGATGAAAAATAAGACAAAAGTGCTAAAATAGAGTATGCATGCAATGAAGAATCTATAGTTCAATCTTTTGAAAGTGATGAGGAAAATGAAAATGGTCCACTAGAGGCGGAAGAGAAATTTTGGTTGTTATATCATAGAAAGGATGTGCATCAAACCATGAGGAATGAGTCTCCAATAGAGGAATTTCAGCAAGCTACTGAGGATTACCCAGTAGAAGAGTCAATTGGCATTGGATCTGAGAAAGGCATATCAGCAAATGTTGAGGTAGCCCTAGAGGGGGTTGATATTTCAATTGAGGAGCCTCAACAAATTATCAATGAAAGTCCCATGAAGCAAATTAAAGAAGATGATGTTCCTAAGGGTTATAGTTACAAGTCTGAACCAGTGCCAACAAAAGAAGAATTTACGAAGTCTTCTTATTCATTTAATTTTGTCCTTTCTCTATTTTTTGATGGGCTAAGTATTGGAAATTCAAAGATTTAATACATTAAGGGTGAGGTATCTAATGTGGTTCATATTGATATACAAGAAAACATGAATGAAGAAACACAAAAAAGAATGTTGCACCATCAATGGAGACCTCCTAATCATACTGGGATCATCTTTTCACAACTAGGAAGTGATGAATACAATATCCAATCCACAAGAGTAGAGAATCAGGTTGTCTCTTTCCTTACTGTAAATTTTGAAGCTTATCATTTTGATTATGGAGGTTTAGGTGAGACAACGTGTGTATGGATTTATCATGGTTTCAATGAGTTGCCTCAATTTTTGATTATTCCTGTTGAGAATATTGAGTTTGAATGTTGCATCATTGAGGCTTATTTTTATGAATATAAGGATAAATTTGCATTCTTGAGGACTATTACCATTGCATTAATTCTTTTTTGTGCATTAATGAACCATTTGGGGATGGGTCTCAGTTTGCCTTGTCTAATAATGAGCCATTTTGAGTCTCTTTGTACATAGTTTCAGTTGAATAAATGCAACTTGCCTGGTTGTCCCTTTGCTTTAATCTATTTTGTTTTCTTTAGGATAGATTGCTTTAGGATTAGACTTATTAGTTATTTTAGATGGCTTTAGGTTTCCTTTTTGTTGTTCTTCTTTTTGCCTTGGGTTTTCTTGCTCTAATATGGGCTGGTTTCATCTATAGTTTCAACTGAATAAATGCAGCTTGCCTGGTTGTTCCTTTGCTTTAGTCAATTTTTTTTCTTTAGGATATATTGCTTTAGGATTAATATTCTTTGGTTAGTTTAGATGGATTTAGGTTTCCTTTTTGCTGCTCTAATTTTTGCCTTGGTTTTTCTTGCTCTCCTATGGGCTGGTTGCATCTATATAAATGGTTGCTTGTCTGGGGTGGTTTTGGGGATTTCTTTTATAAACTCTAATCATATTTTTGGAGTCACATGAACTGGTGGAATTCCTTCACCTAATGTTGCATGGGCTGGGGATCAGAGTCACTTGACTAAGTCAAATTCTGGAATATATTTGGGTCTTATATCTTCACACAAATCTTAAGAATTCCAAGGTTGCATGTGGTCTTTAGGAGGTCTAACTGGTGAAAAATCTTAAATTCTGCTCTAGTGCCACTGTAGTTCTCATCCTTGAGTGTGGGCTTCATTTCCTGCAATGTGATAAAGTAAATTTTTAAAAGAAAATCTCAAAGAGAATATCAAAAAAAGAAAAGAAAATATTGAAAATCATAAGAAATGTTCACCCTATCAAGGGTATCCTAGCATCTCTACCAGGGCTATGGATGCTTGGCTGGTAGTAAAGCTATGTTAGGGAGGGTCACAATGATAACCTCATCAGGGCTATGGATGCCTGACTGGCAGTGAGGCTCTATCCAGGTTTCCTTTGGAGTTAGAATTCTTATGTAGTCCTATTAGACTGAGTTTGGTCCCTATTGCAACTTAGGAAAGGGAAATGAATGCATATTCACACACTTTGACCCTAGTATAGGAAAGGTTTTCTTGCATGTGATTTCTGAAACGTTGTCTAAGATGTAGCCTAATCCTTGGACTGAAACCAGAGATTCTAGGTTCATGATTCCAGTTTGTCATTGAAATTCTCTGGAGCATGTCCCCAGTGGAGTCGCCATTTGTTGTGCAGTTTTGCACACCTACCCCACTGAAAGTAGGGACCCTCTCTTTTTGCCTAGTCTTCCGGCTTTTTTCTATGGCCTTCCTTGTGCTTGTCTTTGAAAATCTTGATTTTTTAATCCTTGGCCTTGCATTTGTGCCTCTTTTCCATGTTATTTGAAGCTTATCTTATTGGAAAAATGTCCCTATTACACCAACACTTTGAAAATTCTAAGTTTAGGGGGTCAATTTTAGGTTTTTAACTGATTCCAAGATTTTGGTCCCTACCGGATTCCCCTGGCTGCTTGGCTTTTCTAGCTTTTCATTGCATTCAGAGATTTTGTTGCCTTCGAGAATTTCCTTCATCTTCAGATTCTTCCATTTATCCTTTGCTTTTCTATTTTCCCAATCGAGCTCATTCTTCATTGCCTTCCAAAATTTCATCACCTTCGGGAATTCCTCTTCCCTATGGATTTTCCTTCCTTCTCAGATTCTTCCGATCTTTCCTTGCCTTAGTCATTTTCCTAGGTCGCCTGTGTTAGTTTACCTCGGTCCCACGGGGAAACTTTGCCTCGGGCGTGGTTACACGGTGACACCGCCATGCTGTGGGGGTCTGTCTGGTTGACCGCGATGGTGCGGTGATGGTTAGCTTGCCTTCGGTGTTGTTGTTCACCTTGGTACCGTGGTGGTTAGTTAATTGGTATGTAGTGGCATAGTGGCAGTTTGTCAGGCGGCGGTGTCGTTCACCTCGATACCGTGGTGGTTGGTCGATTGGCCCACGGTGGCACGGTTAACTCCGTTACCATAGGGTTGTCTCGCTGAGCTCGCGGTAGTGTGGGGATTGTCTTGGGGGGCTCAGTGAAGTTGTGGTGAGCTCGAGAATTTCCTACCCGATCGGATTTTTTCGAAGATCTATCAATTGTCGAGAATTGAGGGAATTCATGCACCGATTGTTAATGGATCTACATTTTATGATGAATATGGATGATTTAACGTTACATGCAGGAATTTCATGACTGTTTAAACTATGAATAATTGGCTTTTGAGCCATTTTGTGCTTGCCTCGCTGTAGTCTGCTTGGCCCAAAATTTTCTAAAATTCCTTCCTGAGCTGAAATCCATGAAGGGGTGAAAATCTCGAACTTTGAAAGATGATGTTTTAATGATGGTTTAACATATTTTGATTGATTATTTGGATTTCCTTGATGATTTGATGTGCTTTTCATGACATACTGACTTGATTTCTTATGCTATACTAGTTGCTAATTATCAGTCTTTGCGTGAAGGCTGGATCAAGCAGGTTGGTTTTGTCATGAATGAAAAGGGAAGAAGTGTGTGTTCTTCAAGGATGTAGCGATATTTTCAAGATTCACCTAGGTACACTTTACGACTAAAGGAAAGTTAAGCTTTCTTGAGCAATTTCATTCTTCTGCTTCGGGAAAATGGAGCATTAATGGTGGGCATGGCTCGAGGGACTATACCCTAACTTTGTGTGATCCCAGACCAATTTGATAGGGCACTTCATGCATTCAACGCATGGTGGTGAGTTATTGTTGGTTGTCTGGGTTGATCTAATTGGTGACCAACTCTCTTCATAACCCTAACCTAGGGTTTGCATTGAAAAAAACTTCTATAAGAAAGGCATTCTACATCGTTTGTAGGGGTTCTTCCATTGGTTGATTAAGTCAAAATACTTGTAAGAGTAGATTTAGCAGTAGAATAACAGGCTAGAAGATTAGAAGTTAGTTTTAAATTTCAAGCAAGTGTTGTAACAAACTAGAATTTTTGCTAATTTAATGATTTAATACAAAGTGCAGACATTGTGCTATGACTGGTGCCTTCTTTGGATTGAGTAATCTTGCATGGTTCTTGTTCTATCTCTTAAATGGCTTGGAAATGTTTGAAGGTATCTTAGGTTTAGTGAATGACGCTTTTAATTTAACCTTTGGAGTGTTGTAGCAATCTCTAGTTCATATTTTGGGCAGCTTCTTAATTATGGGAATGTTGTACAAGGTTAACCTGTACTAGATACTTATGTGATTAGGTCAACTATAGGAATTTATTTAGCTCCATTGAATGAATGCCCTTAGTCTGAAAATCTCTAACACCTTAGAAGATTGCACTATTTTCTACAAGATAATAGGTATAGCCTAGGTTGAAGAGGAATTATTTTAAAGGGATTGGTCCATTCCAAATATTTCATCATTTGCATGGTTAATCTTAGGACTTTTAAAACCCTCATCTTTTTCTATTTATTTAATATTTGGTTAGAACTAGAAATGTAAGCATCACATATTTTAAAATATAATAAGTTTAAAGCCTCCAGTATTTGTTCACAATGTCCCTTTGTGATTACCAGCATTTTCACATTTATCATTGAGTTTTCTCCACTGCATTTTCATGACCTAACACCCGAGAGACCTTGGGGTTATCTCTTTGTTGATAGAGATAAAACTTTCAAGAGAGATAGCATAACATTTATTCTATCTGAGATGTTGCTATGCAAAAAACACCAAACAATAGGGAAAAACCATGGTGGATGGCCAATTCACAGGTTAATCTGAGTATACTCAAATGAAGTTTACAATAAAAGGAATGCACTTGCATTAAAGCACACTTCCTAGAACTCACTACTCAAAGGGAAGGCTCACTACCTTACAAAAAAAAATCAGGTTAAAACCATCTTAGAGTTTGAATTGAGAAAGATAGCATCTGAAAATGCCTAATTATAGTTCTGGTTAAGCACAATAATAGATCTTTTACCTTGGAGACTGACTCTGCAGTTCTTCTCTATTTTGATCACACTCACACAACAAATTCTCTATGCGCAAGTGAAACTACACTTAATCTCTCTTCTTCTCTACTATAATTCACAATTCACATCAATGCACCTTCTTATTCCTGAAAATGATATGAACAATCTTATATATATCTACAACATAGAACTCAATTACACTTTGTCAGTTTTAATAGAACACAAAAATAATTACAACTGTCGACTATTTTCTTGATTAAATCTTTATGTGCATCCTCCAAAGTCAGTTAGGACATAGAGGGGACCCAAAAAAACATAAATGAGCATGAAAAAATTTAGTTAACTTCTCCTTATACATCCACAACATAATATAATCCTGAAGTTGGCTCCAATACAAGAAAGACTAAGAATAAGTCAATCAGATCTTCTAACTTCCACACAAATTGATACAAGCCACTGCGCTTCAGTAGTAACAGAGGTAATATGCCAATAATCATTTCCTGAGATGCTCAACACAAAAAACTAACATGAAATATTCATATAGATCAATTAACACTATGCTACCGAATACTAGATTCTCTTCCTGATTAATCTTCAATCTATCTACCAGTGTGATCGAATGATAGTGTGCATTTTTTATCATTAATTTGAGTTGCCATGAATGAAAACATAAAGTGATATTGTAGTGTCTCTTGTGAACACCTCTTTGCTGATACATTTATAGATCTGACCAATTCTGAAGCTTCCTTTGAAGATCAGAATCTTATTGAGAACCCCCTTGCTTTGGAACTTCATCAAGTAGGCATGGGTGATGGAAATTGAAATAGACCTAACCAACTAGCTTTTCCTTTCCCCATTGCTCATCAGAATGAAGTAGACAACCTCAAATATATCCCTGCTTCAGTTCTTCCTAAGTTATGGATTTGTCACAGAAGATCCTAATACATTTTTATTCAAGTTTGATATATTGTGTAGGAGCTATGACTATACCATTGATACCCACCGGCTTAACCTATTCCCTACCACCTTGGAAGAAGCTTCATTAAGATGGTTCATGAGCTTAGGTAGAGATACTATGGAGACTTGGGAGGACATGAAGACCAAGTTCCTTGAGAAATAAAAGGATTATTATAGGGGCAGTGACAAGAGAGGAGGTGACAATTTTAGGATGTAGCAAAAGGAGGATGAGAGCTTGGAAGATTATATTTCAAGGTTTTTGTTTTGCCTTAAAAAAATCTCCACACAATACACTCAATGAAGAATCATAGAAGCTATTTTCCTTGAGAGGAATTAATGACAACTGCATAGATGCCTTGGACCTGATGGGAGGAGGAGATATCACCCAAGTTCCTTGGAAGGACATCAAGAAAATATGTCAAAACTATTCTAGGGCAGCTTCAAAGAAGGGGAGAGCTTACCAATCTTCCATAGGTAATTCATCTACCAGTAGAGTTTCAAGGATGGATATTACTCACTTACTCATAGAATTAAAGCAAGACATCATAAAAAATCTGGCTATTCAGTTTGAAACACTTCAGGCCAAGAAAAAACAAGAGGAGGTAGTAACAATGTTGGAAAAATATTGCCCTCATTGAAGACAAAAGAAGAAGGACTACAGATGCAAGATGGACCTGATTTCATTCCAATCCAAGGTGAATAATAGCAAGTCTACTTTGTTTCACAAAGGAGGCCATGGGCCCCAAGATAGGGTATGCCACCAGATCCGCTATCTTTTTCTAGGCCATATTTCAATTCTTATTCATCTGGTAACTAATGACAACCCCCATATCCATCCACTTATGAAGGATATCCATCAAAACCTTGGAATAACCCTCCAAATTCTTGTTTCAATCATAAAAAATCCCCACCCTAGTGGTAGAAACCCTTGTGGAATTTGAAGCTACCTCCAGGAAACTGACAACAAACATCCCAATGGAGGGGAGGGCAACAATGGAAAAACTAGACAACCAATTACATACAACCACCTTCTCAGCCCCAACAACCTACTATAATACCTCCTTCTACTAATTCAAGTCCAAATGCACCTAAACCTACTCAACTACTAGCTCAGCCCACACCCAACCCAAATAATAAACCACAACAGTAGCCAGTATACTCTATTAATCCAAATTAATTCCTTGCATATGTTGTGAGTGTAAGTAACATTAGCTTGCGTTCAGGAACTACTTTTCCAACTCCTTTCACACCCATCATCACTGATCTTACTATGGAAGAGGAGGAGCCTCTAGATGACCCCATTCAACCAAGTGCACCTAAAAATCCTAAACCAGTCCCAATCAAGTAGATTGAACCAAAATCACCATTTCCCTAGAGGTTGGAAACTGTGAAACAAAAGGAAGAAAAAAAGGACACAACTTTTGACATTCTAGATCAGTGAAAGCATATATGTGTCCAAATACCTCTATGTCAGGCCATAAAATATGTTCCCATACATGGAAACGAAATCAAGGAAGCATGCCTTAAGAAGCTAGGAAGGAAGAATAAAGACCCCACTACAGTCCATGTGGTGGGACAACTGGCTGACATCATGCTTGGGAAAGTGACTGTTCCCAAATATAATGACCCAAGAAGTCCTATGGTGGGATTTTTTATAAATGGGATCTAGATTAAGAATTCTCTAATTGATTTAGGAACAATAATCAATATGATGACTAAGGAAATCCTGCAACAACTAAATTTTGCAAGCATAAGAACTACTCCTATTGTCCTGCAACTTGCTGATAGTTCTACTATTAAGCCTAATGGGATAGTAGAGGATCTTGTGGTAACTATAGACTCTTGGGATTACCTAGCATATTTTATGATTCTTTATCCTAAGGCCACACTAGGAGGGTACCCCATTATTCTTGGAAGGCCATGGTTAGTAATAAAAGATGCTTATATTGGATGTCGAATAGGAGACATGACCATTTTTTATGGAAAGAGCACCAAAAAGCTTGTTCTCTACCCTCCTGCTCAGCCCTCCCATGATAAGAATGATCCTATATAGCCACATATTGGTGAAGAGGCAGAGGAAATTAATTATGTGGCACAACTTATGATGTTTAGCAGAAGTCCTTTCATGCAGCTTCAAGATAAAGGTCAAGTATCGTCTAACATAATTTAGAACCATTTTGAGATGGAGGAAGCATCATCTATTGGAAGACTAAAATCACTGAGAGTGGGGGTGAGTCAATTATTTACAAAACTTTTTCACAAATGGAAGACTTGATTTGCATTTAGACAAAAGATATTAAAAATAGTTGTTCAGAAAAATGACCTGCTAGAACTGCTTTATTAATTCTCCTTTCTTAATTAAATAATTTATTATTTAATTACCCCTTTGGCATATTTCAACTATAATTAAATATTTATTATTTAATTATTCAATTAATCATTTTCAACAGTCAATTAAATAAATTACTTTTTAATTAATTAAATCATTTCAATTTCGAATGTTGAATTAAATTAACATTTAATTCACAATTAATTGTTTCTATCACATTCTTTTGTCATCCAGTTATCTAATCATTCACTCACCTTCTGACTCAAAATCTATTTAAATCTGTCAGTTATCTCCAAATTTGATATCTGATCATCTTTATGAGAGGATCCTTTGTCACTACCAGTTAGTTAACTAGTTCTAACTCATATGCATGAATGTGTTTATTAATTAAATATATTTATTTAATTAATTAATTCATGTGTGCATTCGAAAAGATTATTCTTCGAGTTCTAAATTTTTCTTTTTCATTCAAAGTATATTTCTTCTATTTTTGAAGACTCTCAACTGAAGATTAAATTGATTATTTAATTTGGAACTCGTGTTCTTTCTATTTTCGAATAGTCTTGACACAAGATTAAGTTATTGTTCTAATTTAATCTCTATCCTACAGAATTTCCTAACTCACATTCTAACTGACACATAGCTCACATTGCATGGAATTCATCAATCTCGATCGTTGATATCTCTTTCGAATTTGAGTCAATTGTTCAAAACTCCAAAATCTATAAATTGACTTGTCATTGTCATTATTCCTCCTCCCGAAATCAATACTTTTGAGAAGAACCTATTATCTTCGATATTGTGCTGAGACAATACATCCAGGTTATGGTTGCATCAATACTAAAAATCTAAGGGCAAGAATACTGAGACAACAAAATGGAGAAGGATAATCAAGATAATTCGAAGAAGTGGACGCATATTCAGTGAGACTGTTCTTGTTATAGTTTTAATTGTTTTGTTCATTTTTACTCGTTCTTAGTTGTTTGATTTAGATTAATATTTTTTAGATTAGATTTAACATGTCTATCTATGAAGATTTCCATATATTCTAATTCTATATTTGGTGAAGCCGACGTGAATCACGCTTCAAATTTCGCAACTACTTTTCATCTTTCCATTTTTTGTCTTACAGGAATCGTACAAAAAACTGCAATTTATTGAAGAAATGATGCATTTGTTCTTGAGAACCACATCTTATACATCCTACGACGCATCTGATAACACAAACAGCATCCGCAACATTCTGCACCATATTCGACTATCAACATTCTACATCGCATCTGACTATCAATGTTGCACTACATCCAACTGTCAACATCGCACCTCATCTATAAGTTTAAAAACTCCATCTGCCTGGTAATATGATTTTCTATTTTTTTCATTAACTTTCATACTTTTGCATTTTGATTTTTCATTTTTCTCTTGTTTTGTTTTCACTAATGTTTTATTTGTAGTTGTGTTTAGGGGGATAACTTAGTTTTTGCAAGACGAAGCATAGAAGACCAAAGAGAAAACCAAAAACAAACTTCTTTTATGTAGCACAAAAGTAGAAGACACAAACAAAAATACTAACCATTTGCATACAGGAACTTATGGAGACATTGATTTGTTTATTTTATTTTAAAAAAAAATTTGTTTGGTAGATAAAAAACTATCATTTGGGTTTAAAAATTAACCATTTTTTTTTGTGTCTGTTCATGTTAGTCTAGAACCCCGATTCGGTATATGAAAGTATCCTCTCCCCTTACGCATTTATGCGATCCTGGGTGCAAGAGAAACAATTACTAACTCTAGAACTTGGGCCTATCTTGGTGGGAAAAATTACTTACACCAAGACAACTCAAAACCGGTGACACGCTTATCGCCAGTGACTCCCACTAGTATACAAATTTTAATACTCAAGGAAAGTTCAGTATTACAAGGATCCCAGTGGACCAACACTTAACTCCCCAGTACCCTTGTGGTGCATCAAAACCTGTAGAGCGTAACCTCTATAGATTGGGATGATATTGCCTCTCGCATGACTCTTCTAAATGGGTGCTCGAATTAAAAAGCCACTTGTTGTAGTTTTTCCAAAATCCTTTCTATTTGCTGGTGCAACAGGTTCGCACCTGTGAAGCCATTTTACATATTTACGGTTCATGAGTGGAGATGAGATGTATGCCATGAGAGTTTCATGGGTATAGTAGCTTGGCTGCCCCGTATAAGTGAGTGTCGTGGAGGGGAGCTAGTGGGGTCAAGCTACTAGTCATCCACCTTGAATATGCATAGCTAGACCTATCCAACTAAGGATTCAGTAAATATTGTCCAACATAGCCTAGGGTGTAATTGTTCTATGATTTTAACAGATCCATCACTACAAACTGAAAACACATTGTATTCTATGCTTGTTTTTTTTGTATTCATCAAACAGAGTCAGTCGAAACACCATCTTCAAAAAATTGCAACTATCAAACAGAGTCGCAACTATCATTTTTAGAACCGAATTTGTCTTAAAGAGTTGCAACTGTTAGCTTAAATGCCACATGTGTCTGTGAACAATTGATAACTTCCACAGAGTCTAGTTTCTAAGCCACAACTATAATTTTGTGAGTTGCATGTGTATATGTGAGCTACATCTGTCAATCAAAAATCATAATTGTCTATCAATAGGGTTAGGTTTACAAAGTCGATATTCCAAGTCGCATCTGATTAGTTGAGTCACATTTGCAATAAATTAAACTACATTTGTAAGAAAACCGCAATTGCTTGTCAAAATTTAAAACCCTTTTTAGTCAAATCACCGCATGTGCAACCTAAACTGCATCTGTCAAAAATATCAACACATCAGATAGGTGAACCACATTTGACTGTCAACAAAAAAATTGAAAACTGCAAACTGAGTCCGAAAGCATAACTGTCATTTTCGCTTTTGTTTCACAAGATTAACCTTGGACAGAAACTAGAGAAAAGTTTCTCAAAACCTTATATTATTAGGTGTCATATACGTCCTAGTCATAGTCATCCTAAGTTGCATACATTTAGAAACTTCCTAGGAAATTGCATATCATAAAATAGAATAAATTTCCTCGTCATTGGATACGTTCATGTTCCGATTTGTACTCATCATTGAACCTAGTCACTATTATCCAGTTTATGAATCTTTCTAGCTCAACAAGTCTAGTTTGGGAAATTCACCTTGTCAATTGTCTTTGTCCTACAATCAGGTTCCTTGGTCAACTCAAATCATTGCTTGGATTTATTCCATAGTTGGTAGGTTATACCCATCTCAGAATCATTTACCATCATAATCTACTCGAGATCTTGCATATTTTCCATCCTACCATACGTCATCTTAGTATACATCATTTTAGAAATCTTTAGCAACATCCTTTATTTTCAAAAAATCCAAAAAACATAGAAATAGGACTTACCGATTTTTAGACATAGTTTGCATTACCCCATTTTGAGCAAATTTTCATGGTTGAAACAAGGTCTAAAAAGAAATAGAAAGAAATGTCAGACCCTAATGATTTTTTCAATCCTTTTGGAAATCAACCATCAAAAAAAGAGAGACCACACAAACCTTTTCTTGAAAAACATGTCACTAGAGACACACATGGACAAATTTATGTTGAAGACATAGACATTGTCATACAAGATCCTGAATTTGCATCCTTTATGGATGAGTGTTTGGAAAATGATCCCCAATGATATCTAGCAGAGTTGCTAGTAGAAGGTGCCACACTACCACTAGGATTTGATATTCATAATTTGAAAAAACTATCTACTCAACCAACGCAAACCATAATGCCAAGTGTTTTTATTCCTCAAATTACTGCAAAAATACCAACTAGCATACCTACTAAAACATCATGAATTGTAAGCATAATCGCTTTCAACGTAACACAAGGTTTACAATTTACTGTGGGAGCAACTTCATCAAACCCCTTTGGCACAAACACTACTAGTAAGAGATCCAAATTTGGCATGAATATTCTTATACCAAATCAGAACATTGAGGCAGGAATACTTCCTATACCAAATCAGAACATTCAAACAGGAAATATCCCCACACCAAATTAGAACATTATAATGGGATGTATTCCCTCACCAAATCACAACCCACCACAGAACACAACATTTCAGAACAACTACATTGATCCAAACAACACAAACAACATGTCCTTGACACAAGTAGATGTTCTCCAAAACCAAATGCAAATGCTTCAACAACAAATGGACAACATGTCTATGTCAAGAAAATGAACTATCGTAGCAGAAGATCTATGTACATGTCCTTTTGAAAAAGTGTTATACATGACACCCTTCCCACATGGATACATTATACCAAATTTTCCTAAGTATAATGGGAGGAAGAATCCTTTAGAACACATTAGAGAATTCTCTATGACATGTATGGACATATCATATGACCCCACATACTTGATGAGACTATTTTCGTCAACCCTTATCAGGATAGCACTGGAATGGTTCTCTAAATTACCATATGGCATACGATCCTAGGGTGAATTAGCTGAGAAGTTTGTCGAACACTTTTCCTTTAACATAGATAATGAAGTAACAATAGATACCTTGTGCCACACAACACAAGAAGACAGTGAAACTTTCACCACTTTCTTCTAGAGATGGAGAATTCTAGCTAGCAGATGTCCAGTTGAAATACCAGAAAAACAAAAGTTCACAATATTCCTTCAAAACATCAATCCAAAACTGAGAGGTGACTTAAGCGTACATTATTGTACATCATTCCTAGACTTGGTACAAAAGGGCATCATCCTTGAAAAATGCCTTATTGACAAAGGAGAAATTAAAGTACCAGGCAGAAACCCAGTTGTTCAACATCAAAATGCACCCAACGATAGAAACAAGTTCTAGTCTAGAAATAAAAATGTTACCAATGATGGCATTGTTGATGCTAAAACCATACATATGGGACTAGCTATCACACTTAGAGGTTACAACCCTAATCAAGACATGACGAGTAATCCAGATCAAATAGAAAATTTTGTTCAAAATTCATAGCAACAATGACAACAAAGGAGATTTCCTAAACGTGAATTTACCCCTTTGGGATAGCCAATCGAGACAATTTTAAAAGAGCTGATTAAACATGATATCATAAAACTGTTAGAACCAACAGAATATGATCCTAGATAGTTTAAACCTTCATGGTGAGATGATAATGCCTATTGTGAATACCATCAAATAAAAGGACACAACCTACAACAATGTCGACAACTGAAGAATATTATACACGACTTTGTTGAAGACAGAACCATAGAGGTCAATGGGCAGAAACATACTAAGAATAGTGATCATAAGGTATTCACAGACCCATTACATGACCACACAAAAGGAAAAACCTCCAGTTCGGGAACCAAGAATACTCCATCAACCAATTATGCAAATACCAAGTATGACTATGGAAAAGGTACAATCATAAACCACCTACGAGATGTAAATGAAAATGTCCATACCATCACCATTAAGAAGCATCTTGAACGTGTTGTAAACACACATAGAACTAAGATAACTATTCCAAGTCCTTCTTCTGAGCCACCTACATAGTCTTCAAATTCTAAGTACAATTTGCTTGGTCAACTAAGCAAAACCCCCTCACAGATTTCCATTTTGGAACTATTGACTTTATCACTTGAGCATCAAGCCATTCTTGACAAAGCCTTATAGAGCATGATTGTCCCCACCAACTTAGATTTCAATCATTTTGAGTAAATGGTAGGATACTTAACTAAATCCATCATGCCACATTTTCTCAACAAGATTATTCAACAGAAAAGACCGATCATAATGACCCATTACATATTGAAGTCCTAGTCCATCAAACCAAATTCAGACAAGTCTTGGTAGATGGAGGAGCAGGTTTGAACCTATGTACCCTAAAATTCATTAAGGCATTAGGATTCTCAGAAGAATGCGTAGACACCTCTAAGAGTATATTCATCAAGGCTTATGATGATGAGGAAAGATCATCCAAAGGAGTTGTCACATTCCCTATCAGAATTGGCCCACCAGTTATGAACACCAGCTTCCAAGTCTTGGATCTCACCCTTTCATATAACCTATTGTTCGGTAGACCTTGGATACATGTAATGAAAATCGTACATTCCACATATCACCAAAGAATTAAATTTCGTTATAATAGCACCGAGATCATGATTGATGGTGATCCAGACCCTTTTCAATATTGTACAAGCCTAAGGGAAATTCCAAAATGGCAGGTTCCCATTAATCAAGAAGCTTCATCATCCACTTTATCCCTATACATTGACCCATCACATCTCATTAAGTTCATTTCATTCAAACCACCATCATCCACTCCTAAGGTCGAGATCCAAGACAAGGGTTGTGGATAATATCACTTGAAGGCATCCTATTGTGTCAGTCAACTAGTTCCACCTAAGGCATATGGCTTACCCATGGAAGATAGAAGACAATTTGTAGTCACATTTCATGTTCCCCCTACAATGACATTGACCAAATGGGGAGAGTTAAGTGAAGAAATTATGGGCCAAGGTGATATTACCTCCTAGTTGTACCAAGAAGACAATGAATACCCCTCACTGTCTATTCAAATAGCTAAGGATCAATATGGAAAAGGCTTTAAGATAATGCAAATAAAAGGCTACGATGGACATAGTGGGTTAGAACTACGTCAAAATGGAAGGACTAAACCAATCATTGTCTCGCCATGATCGAAATACCTAGGACTAGGGTTTCAACCACTTAGAATTGGTTTTCCTAGTACTTCATCACCATTTCAAGAAGAAGTGAGTGCTTATGCAGACATCGATATATCTCACGAACCACTTCTCCTAGTTTACGATGAATGGGATTCCCTTTCCTCTACTAGGACCATGAACGTAGATAATCTATTTGGATAATTGGACCAAATGATAAAACCCTTACCAAAGCCATCTAGTCCACGTAATAAGAAGTCCTTGTCCAAAGAAGAATGGCTTAAGCTCTATTATTGGGAAACCCTTGATCATGCATCTTGGGCACCTAATGAACCATGTTCTAACAACCTAGTTGTTGCAATAGTCCCACATCAAAGTTTACCTACCCATAGGAAAAAGAACAAGGAGTTAGTCCAAAACTTCTATGACCATTTCAACCACTCTATATTCACCTTGTCAGCTTCCACATTTGATAACTCTGATGATGACATGCCCCTCATATATCAATAACTTATCGACTAGGATCAACAAGGTACACCCATCTTAGACACATTGTAGAACGACGAAGCAATAGTTGAGTTCATGGGACTTTGAGAAGGAATACCAAGAGGAGATCATAAAGCTGGTTTTACCATAGACTTGGATGACAAAGCATATTTTAGGGAGTCTATTTACACCTCTAGTCACAAAAATGAAAATAAAAAGAAAAATGATGAAAATGAGAAAAATGACAAGTCCCTAGGTGACAACCAAAAGGCACCTTTGGATAAAGAAATAGTAAAAATAAGGGACGTATCTGATTGAAAAAACCTCTCTGAGTCACCCAAGGATGGAGGTTTAAACATTCTCCTAGTTGAGAAGGAAAAATTTCCAATGCTAGTAGAAGAGTCTATTGAAGTCAACATAAACACAGAAGAAAACCCTTAGGTAATATGCTTGGTAGCCTCTTTGATAGAGACTAAAAAACAAGAGTTTCAGGACTTCTTCATAAAGACACAGATAAAATTTGCATGGTCATATGCAAACATGCCTGGGCTAGATACAGACCTTATATTGCATCATCTACCATTACATCCAGGTATTAAGCCCGTCAAATACAAGTTAAGGAAAATGCATCCACAGATTACCATATTGGTCAAAGCAAAACTTAAGAAACTCTTGGATGTCATATTCATAAGAACCATAGACTATGAAGACTGGATTTCAAATCTTGTATCAGTGACTAAACTAACTGGGGGCATCCAAATTTCCATACACTTTAGAGACATCAACAAGGAATATCCTAAGGATGACTTCCCTTTGTCGAACATAGACATGATAGTAGATCTTACAGAAAGATACAAGATGCTATACCTCATGGATGGTTTCTCTGGATATAACCAAATCAAAATCACAACTGAAGATCAACACAAGACAACTTTCATGTGTCCATGGGGAACATACTGTTGGAATGTTATACCTTTTGGGCTTAAGAACACAAGAGCTACCTATCAACGAGCAATGACTACTATTTTCCATGACTTTGTACATACTCTCATGGAACATTATGTCAATGAAATTATAGCTAAATCAGTAACAAGGGCAAATCATTTGAAAGTTCTACACAAGATATTCCAGAGGCTAGAGAATTACAACGTCAGACTAAATCCAAAGAAGTCTATCTTTGGAGTGAAATCAAGGAAACTTCTAGGTTATATCATTTCTAGAAGAGGCATTGAAGTAGATCTAGATAAGGTAAAAGCTATAATAGAAATACCTCCTCTAGTCAGCATTGGTCAACTAAGAACACTACAGGGAAGATTATAATCTATCAGGCATTTCATTGTACAACTAGCAAACAAAATACACCCATTTCAACATTTACTCAAGAAAGGAGTACCATTTTTGTGGAAACCTAAATGTCAAGAAAATTTCCAATAGATCAAGGATTATATGCTCACTCCACTTGTCTTAATTCCACCTACAGATGGAAAACCATTGATACTATACGTTTCAACAACTCGGTTAGCATTAGGAGCTCTTCTCACACAAAATGATGATCAAGGTCATGAAAGAGAAGTGTATTACATTAGTCATACCTTGGTGGGATATGAATTAAATTACTTTAACATAGAATGTTCCTCTCTTGTGGTAGTCTTTTCTACCCAAATACTTTGACACTATATGCTAAATCGTCAAACAATATTGGTCGCAAAGATTGATCCCCTCAAATATCTCCTAAGTAAAGCAGCATTAACAGGTCGATTGGCTAAATGGGTTATGATACTTAGTGAATATGACATCCAATATGTGGAGAGGAAGGCTATAAAAGGATAGGTGATTGTAGATCAGTTAGCGGATACACCCATGAAGGAAGACCATCCTTTAGTGGTGGATTTTCCTGATGAATTTATCTTCATAGTTGACACTAGAACTAAATGGAAATTATACTTTGACGGGTCACATACAAATCGTGGTTCAGGGGTAGGTATCCTATTTGTTACACCTCGGGGCGATACTATTCCTAAATCATTCAGAATTGCTTTCCCTTGCACCAACAACATAGCAGAGTATGAAGCCTTAGTGATAGGACTATGAATGGCAGCCCAGTGGAAGATTAAGAGTCTACATGTTTTTGGCGATTCTCAACTAGTAGTTTGGAAAGTAAATGATGATTATGAAACTAAGGATGAGAAATTTTCCCCCTATAAGCACATGGCTGACATTTTCAAGAAGTACTTTGATGACATTACCTTTCAACAAATACCATGTATTCAGAATAGGGTTGTAGATGCTATGGCAAGTATGGGTTCCTTATTGGATATTCCGAGCAATGTGCCTAAGTTTGAGTTTTTGGTTGAACAGCTATTGGTCTCTACCTATGATGTCCTTGATTCTATAATGGTGTGTATGATTGTTGTTCCTACTTCACCTTGGTACAAAGATGTATTTGACTATGTAAATGACCAAACCTTACCTCTAGACCTGTCAAACAACCAAAATAGAATCTTTATCCATAAGTTAGCTGAATACACCATCATCGGAGATACCCTATATAGACATACCTTAGATAACGCCCTAATGAGATGTCTTGATGCTGAATAAGCACAAGAAACCTTGTGAGTGTTGCATGAGGGTACATGTGGATCCCATTCTAGTGGTCTTACTTTAGCCCATAAGATTATGAGATTAGGTTATTATTGGCCTACAGTGGAAAAAGACTCATATATCTGTGTGAAGAAATGTAGACAGTGTCCGATACATGGAGATTTGATAAGAGCACCAAAACAAGAGCTTTGTTTGATTACATCACCATGGCCCTTTTCCAAATGGGGACTTGACCTCATAGGTAGGATACACCCTCCATCATCCAATGGCCATAAATTCATCATAACTACCACCAAATCCTTCACCAAATGGATCAAAGCTATTCCCATGACCTATATCATCGGCACACAAATATCCAAGTTTATCCTAAACTATATCATTTTTTGGTATGGTGTACCCCAATCCATTATCACAAACAATGGCTGCCCATTCAAAAACCAAGAATTACACCATCTATGTGAATATTTCCATATCAAACATCATTTTTCCACCCCATTTTACCCACAAGGTAATGGCCAAGAAAAGACATCTAATAAAACCATTGTTAGAATCCTAAAAAATATTGTCAATGATGCTGGTCATGACTGGCATCTATAGCTAAATCTTGCCTTACCACACAAGCATTTGTACTCCCACTGGCGCTACTCTATACTCCCTAGTATTCAGATCTAAAGCTATCTTACCTATTGAGGTTGAAATTCCTTCCCTAAGGATATCCTTGAAAGTACATATTGATGATGAAGAATACTGTGTATCCAGATTACAAGAGTTAGAATTATTGGATGAACGAAGATAGAAAGCACTAGACCATTTGCAAACATATCAGAACCATCTTCATCATAGCTATAATAGGAAATTTCTAAATTGACACTTTGGCATTGGTGAGTTGGTTTTAATAGAGAATCCCAAGAATCAAGCTGAATGAGAAAAGCAAGGTAATTTTGAACCTAAATGGTTAGGGCCCTATATAGTCACAAAAGCTTTTGGATCAGGAGCGTACCAACTCTCTAACCTTGAAGGAGAACCACTCTTGTCACCGATCAACAACGTTCATCTGAAGAGGTTATATGCGTAGCTTCTAAGAGTCTTTGTCTTAATCAAAAAAATACAAAGAAAAATGGAAAAAACAAAAAAATGTTTACCTTGATGAAAACCTGGCAAACAAGAGTCTTTGTAACACCAAAAAAATTGAAAAAAAAAAAAATAGTAGAGAGAAATAATCCGTCCAATAGTGAAAACCACATTGGTGGTGCTATGGATAAGTACCATGGTGAAAACTGGCAAACAGGTGCCATGTGTAGTCAAACTGGCTCTTCATCAACCATCCCTCATAATAAATGGTTGTCCTATCCATTGCTTGGAACGATTGACAGCAAGTCCATTCCATCACTTTCCCCACTCCATCTTGCAAGTCTTATTCCCGACTAGAGGAAAATCCTTGTTATGTGCCATGAGGACCTTGTACATAGCATTACAACATCAGAAAATGTCCTAAAAAATTCAAAAACATTAGAAAACCCCAAAAAGACAAAAAGAAGTCAAAACATGTCAGAAAATCCCAAAAAAAAAGTCAGGTCAGTCATGTTAAGTCAGTCATAGACATAATCGAACTACGTTGCCTTTGCGACTAGACGTAGGCAAGGCCATCTTTTGATGTTCCCCAAGCATTAGGTTTGTCTGTCTAGGTTTGTCATGTCTCACCCACCCTAAAAATCATGACTCTTAGTACATTCAAAGTCATTGGTCATGTCGAACTATGAGGTCTCTGCATGTACAATGTAGGCAAGGCTAATCAGTCGATGAGCCCCTGAGAGGACACTAGGATAGTCCAATAGGGTTTATTACATTCACTATCATACACATTTCATGTCATCATCTAAAGTACATATTTTTAGTTAGTTATGTCAATTAAAGTTTGGTCGAACTACGAGGTATCTGTGTGTACAACCTAGGCAAGGCTAATCAATCGATGAGCCCTCAAGGCCATATTAGGTCAGTCCTCTAGGGTATATCATCTCAGGTCATACACTGTCAACACACACACACACACTCATTATAGTCAAGGAATCAAAACAAGTCATGCATCAACAAGGAAAACATCTCAAAGTCATCAAGTCAAAATAAAACACATTGTCAAAGTGATCAACTTATGTCTTAGCAATATATGTCTTTCTTGTCAATGGACATCGTCAAATTTTCATAGCCTCATGTAGCTTGTCACATCAACGTCATCAAGATCCAAAAGTCTTATACAACACGTGTCTTTCTAAAACCAGGCTTTGTCATGCCTTACATAGATAGTCACCAAGTCGAAACCAGACTCAACGTCTTATGCGGTATGTGTCATCCCTCACATTATGCTATGTCAAACATAAAACATCAAACAATCCCACAAGATCAAGTTTTAGTGAATACTTTTATTTGGCTTCATGACTTTATATCTTATTTTGTCTTATCTTTCTATCAATTTGTGCATAAATCCGGTTACTAGCTTTCTCAAGGATTTCCCTTGAAGGATTTAGAGAAGCAAGGATGTCTCAGGACTATTTTTCTTTGGCTGTTGTCTTCCAACTATCTTTTAACTTTGGATTTTGAGTCATGTTACTAGTTTCCTCAAGGATTTCCTATCATGGATTTAGAGGAGCAATGATGTCTCATGATCCATCTTTTATTTGTTTGTTGTCTATGGTTTGTCAAGACAAAACGACTGGGGCAATTTTGTTCTTAGTATGAGTTAAGACACTCCTTGTCTACAATTGTCTATTTTTTGTAGATGGATGAATTTGTACACTATGGTCTATCTCATATCATGGTGTGTACTATCCATTTGTGTCAGTCCCGCCCAATGATGATAAAAATGCAAGCTTAGCATATATGGAAAAATATTGAAGATCATATGTTTCTCAATCAACCACCTTCGTTGTTGCTTACTAACATTCTGAAATCATCTATGCTAACATTTCTCTTTCCAAAATAATGATAGATTCATGTGACACAACAAAAACATTAGATAATTTGCATATGCATACATTCTATAAGCATTATGTAAATAGTGTAATACATCATATAGTTACATTACATTTCAAACAAATAGGAACATTAACATATTCATTGCATATCTATGAAATCATTGCATAATAGGAATTCAATTATCATACGGTACATAACGAAAAAATTGCATGTACATATAACCATCACATATAAAACAACATCATATAGAACATTACATCCATCATCATATAGAATCATCATAACATCATAGACTATATAAACACATCATAATGTAGAAACAATCACTCATAACACATGTAAATACATTATCTAGGAAACATAATCATATAGGAAAAAATACATCATCATAAAATAGAACTGCATATCATATAGAAGCCACCAACTATCATGTATATATCGCTCAAAATAATGTGCCATAGTACAATATTAGAATGTATCCATAAATAAAAATGAGCTTGCAGGCTCTCTCTAATCAAAATACAATGTCCACAAATATAAAGTGTCAAAGTGTCCCACTACCACTACTGTCACGTGGTGAAGGTGGAGGAAACTACCTCAGAGGTACTCTCTATGAGGTGGAAGGCTTGTCATACAGACCTGATCTCAGTGGTCCTACCACACACTTGGTACTTTGTTTCCTAGTCTGACTCCTGCTCTATGATCTGTGACTCCGAACCTCTGGAAAGCTAGGAGTTCATCTCTCTACTAGCACCACTGACTTATACAGATCTCTATAATATGAAGCTCTCTCTACTAATTTGACTAGCTCATGTACCAATCCATCAAATGGAGTACCACTGCAAAGGCATCTGACCTCTATGAACTGCTGCTCTATCTCCTATCTCTAGGCTACTGCCTTTTCCCTCTCCATAAGAGTAGTATCTCTCTCCATAAAAGCACTATCTCTCTCTATAAAAGCACTATCTCTCTCTATCTGCAAGGCATCTAGCTCTACTATAACCACTCTCAGCCTCTCCTCCAATGCCTCCCTATCACTATCCCTAGGAGCCTCATCATCCCATCACCCCTCTACAATCTGATCTCAGAGTTCTCTCTCCTGGTCCTCCATAGGTATCTCCTCCTCAACATCATCCTCCCCATAATCTGCCAGAATACCAAGAGGATCAATATCCACATCAACCTCCTCTCCTCTTCAAGGTCCTCTATGCCAATCTATACCTCTACATGCTCCTCTACTACTACCTCCTTAGTAGCATGCTCATCTCCAACCTATTCCTCTACTCCACCTTAGAGGACCAACATCAGTACATCCTTCACCTCCACCTCTCGGATAGGTGATAATACACCTACTCGACCACCTCTTTGTCCCTGTCATCCTTGTCTACCACCACCACCTATGCCATCATCACCACCACCCCTACCATCACCTCTGCCTCTATGTCATCCTCTCGGCCATGTATCTTGTCTCTCTACTAGTGCCAACTGATCCGGATCTGTATAAGGAATAGGATGACGCTCTACCCACCAGGTGTCATAAGCAGCTATAGTCCCTGGATCTATTGCTCTGCCTCTCCATCCCCAATGTAAAGGATGTAAAGTCTGAATCTCTACCTCTATAGTAGCCACTAGTATCATAGGCCCCTAGTGTGGAACCTCTCTGGAAGATCGCGAAAACTCTGCTCTACCTCTAGGCTCATCTCGAACCTCCTTAAACTATCTCAAAACTTAGTCTGCCAAGTGTCTCTTAATGATATGTACACTCAAAACAGTCCTACTAATCAAGTACCGTGTCTGTCGATAGTAGGTCAAATGCTCATCCTCATTTGACCATCTCTCACAATCCATGTGTGGCCTCCACACGAACTAAGCCAATGTATCTAGTGCATGTCTCAAATAACGTGTCACTGACATGACTCTGAGTAATGTTTCCCATATATCGGAAAACATAAGGAAATCTAGCCTCTCGCTCTGTAGTAACAGGAGGAAAAAATACAGCAATACACTCCCATGCCCAAACCATGAGAAGAGTGGTATCGCAACTCATAGACTGTGCATCTCCATACACTATATCATGTAAGTGAAAATATAGCATACCTAATAAACAAAGACCCTAGGGATACACAACCTCTCTCTAACATCCCCACAAGCATCTCTCCCCACCCAACAAGAAATCCATGACCCCGCCGGTCAAGAAGAACTATCCCTCCAATCAATGTACATAGGATGCAATCAATCCTCTCATACCTATCAGCCGAAACCTGCCATCTAATCTCATAATGCTCTATCCCTAAGCTCCTAATGTCATCATACACATAGAATCTAGTGAGCTCACTAAATCCACATTGGGTATCATACATAACCCACTCTCCTCTAATAGGTAGTATCAAAATCCTATAAACATCCTCTAATGTAACCGTCACCTGCCCAGTCGGTAAATGAAATGATGAGGTCTCAGAATGCCATCGCTCACACAAAGCAATAAGCATACCTCTTTTTTCCTGAATTGTGGGCATATTCAACACCTGATGAAGTCTGAGTCTCCAAAGTAATCATGTCTCTACACTAACCAACTGAGCTCTTAGCTCAAAATTATTAGGACATGACTCTTGAGTATAGATATGATCTAAAATGACCTACAAATTGCATTTCAACCATGGTGTCAAAATGTCAAATTTTTCAACTTTTGATTAGAATTTTTTCAAAAATTTGACAACCAAATGCGGCTTACTATGGCACATGCGGTTTTGTAGAACAAAGCATTTGTATCACACATTTCATATGCATTGCACAAATCAATTCATTTTAACAAATAAGAAAATGCATCATTCAATTCATATGCGGTGCAAATTCATTCTGCCTACCTATATGCATATGCATTTCATTATATCACTTGTCTTTCACTATACTACATGCGCCTAACTAGAACACAAATGTGATGCATAAATTCAAATACGGTGCATTTACTCTCATATATGACTAATGCCTAAATGACTTAAATTAGCCTAGACGTGTTTTTTCAAATGCGTCATTCCTCAAGACGATGCGTTGCACACAAACACATATGCTTTGAATGCGGAAGACCGCATGTGCAAAAATAATTTTTAAGTGCCTAAAACTACGTGCAAAATGAAATCTCAAAATCTCATTTTAGGGTACATATCGGGGGTCTTGCGTCAGCTAGCCATATGAATGTCCAGATCCGATATCCATGATGTGCAGCGTAGGGAACTAGAGACATCTTCATCCAATACTCAGAGCAAACTTCTCAATTCTTCAACTCTTTCAGGTGCAAATGAATTGGTTTTCAACCTAATTTCTATTTATACCTAGGGTTTGGGTGGAATTTCTTCTGACCTTGTCTATTGGCCGCTTAAACTTCCAACTTATATTGACCCTTACATGTCCATAACACTTCCAAATTCAATTCCGTCAACTCCATAGCATTTATGACCATCAAATTGACTTATTGGGAATATTTCCTGAGTTTTTTGAAATTTTTCAAAAATTTGTCAATTTTCCCGAGAGGGCATACCCTAACCTATTTCATACTGGGGCACGATCGGGGCATATTTTCTTTGACACAATTCCAAAATGGCATTGTATCAAAGAGGGACAGATTGTAGACAGCGAAAATTGGTCAAGACCTACGAGTACCACTTTTGACATAATTTTCTAATGTCCATGGTCATGATTAAATAATGTTTATTATTTAATTACCTTTTCTAAACACATGTTTCCTCTATTAATTAAATAACCTTTTAATTATTTAATTAATTCATTATGACCCTTTATTCAACTTGATTAATTAAATAAATCACATTTATTTAATTATGTCACTAACTAATTAATTCTCCTTTCTTAATTAAATAATTTATTATTTAATTACCCCTTTGACATATTTCAACTATAATTAAATATTTATTATTTAATTATTCAATTAATCCTTTTCAACAGTCAATTACATAAATTATTTTTTTATTTAATTAAATCATTTCAATTTTGAATGTTGAATTAAATTAACATTTAATTCATAATTAATTGTTTTGTCACATTCTTCTGTTTTCCAATTATCTAATCATTCACTCACCTTCTGGCTCAAGATCTATTTAAATCCATTAGTTATCTTTGGATTTGATATCTGATCCTCTCTATGAGATGACTCTCTATCACAACCAGTCAGTTAACTAGTTCTAACTCATATGCATGAATGTGTTTATTAATTAAATATATTTATTTAATTTTTTAATTCATGTGTGCATTCGAATAAATTATTCTTTAAGTTCCAACTTTTTCTTTTTCATTCAAAGTCTATTTCTTCTATTTTCAAAGACTCTCAACTAAAGATTAAATTGATTATTTAATTTTGAATTCGTGTTCTTTCTATTTTCGAACAGTCTTGACGCAAGATTAAGTTATTGTTCTAATTTAATCTCTATCCTACAGAATTTCCTAACTCACGTTCTAACTAATACAGAACTCACATCGAATGGAATTCATCAATATTGATTGTTGATCTCTCTTTCGAATCTAAGCCGATCATTTGAAATTCCAAAATCTATAAATTGACTTGTCATTGTCATTATTCCTCCTCCTGAAATCAATAATTTTGAGCAGAACCTATTATCTTTGATATTTTGCTGAGACAATACATCCAGGTTATGGTTGCATCAATACTGAAAATCTAATGGAAAGAATACTGAGACAGAAAAATGGATAAGGAAAATCAAGATATTTTGAAGAAGTGGACGCATATTCGGTGAGACTGTTCTAGTTATATTTTTAATTGTTTTGTTCATTGTTACTCGTTCTTAGTTGTTTGATTTAGATTAAGAGAGAGACCTGAGAGAGGGAGTGGGGGTAGGGGGGAGAGGGTTCAGAGAGAGAGAGAGAGATAGGGGGAGTGGGGGATACATAGAGGGAGGGAGGGTTCAAGGTAGAGGGTAGAGAGTTTAAGGGTTTAGGGTTTAGGGTGTAGGGTTAAGGGTAGAGGGGTAAGGGTTTAAGGATTTAGGGTGTAAGGGTTAAGGGTAGAGGGGAGAGAGATACCTAAGAGAGGGAGAGGGAGTAGGATAGAGATACTTGAGAGAGAGATAGAGGTAGGAATGGTTAAGGGTAGAGGGTAGAGGGTTTAAGGGTTTAAGGTTTAAGGGTTTAGGGTTTAGGGTTTAGGCTGAAGGGTAGAGGGGAGAGAGACAGAGGGAGTGACTGAGAGAGAGAAACAAAAGAGAGGGAGAGGGGGTATGAGGGAGAGGGTTGAGAGAGAGAGAAAGGGAGGGAGTGGGAGAGAGATAGAGGGAGGGATGGTTAAGGTTATAGGATAGAGAGTTTAGGGTTGAAGGGTTAAGGGTTAAGGGTTTAGGGTTAAGGGTTAAGGGTAGAGGGTTAAGGGTTTAATACTTTAGGTTTTAAGGGTTAAGGGTAGAGGAGAGACATATAAAGGGAGTGAGTGAGTGAGAGAGAGACCTAAGAGAGTGAGAGGTGGTAGGAGGGAAAGACTTGAGAGAGAGAGGGAAGGAGTTGGAGAGAGATAGAGGGAGGGATGGTTAAGGTTAGAGGGTAGAGAGTTTAAGTATTTAGTGTTTAAGGGTTAAGGGTTTAGGGTTAAGGGTAGAGGGGAGAGAGATAGAGGGAGTGAATGAGAGAGAGAGAGAGACATAAGAGAGGGAGAGGGGGTAAGAGGGAGAGATTTGAGAGAGAGAGAGGGAGTGGGAGAGATAGAGGGTAGAGGGTTAATGGTATAGGGTATAGGGTTTAAGGGTTAGGGGTAGAGGGTTAAGGGTTAAGGGTTAAGGGTAGAGGGGAGAGATAGGATTCAGTGAGAGAGAGAGAGAGACCTGAGAGAGGGAGAGGGGGTGGGAGGGAGAGACTTGAGAGAGGGAGAGGGAGGGGAGATATATAGACTCCCCTCATGCCCCCCTCTCTCAATACTCTCCTTCCTACCCCCTCTCTCTCTCTTAGGTCTCTCTCTCTCTCATTCACTCCCTCTATCTCTCCCCCCTCTACCCTTAACCCTAAACCATTAAACCCTCTACCCTATATTTGTCTCCCACTCCCTCCCTCCCTCTCTCTCTATAAAGTCTCTCCTATAAGGAAATAAAAGGTGAAGAAATTCCTTCGTAATGCTAATTCCAAGAGTAATAGTGCATAATATAGGTTCAAAGACAATTAAAGTTAATTAAAATTGCACATTACTAGAAACAAAATAGAAAATTAGAGCATACATAGAATTGGACACCAGTATTTAACGTGGGAAAACCCTTATGGGATAAAAACCCACAACACAAAGAAAAACACTTTGTATTACAGTAAATGATAATTACATACAAAGTTGGAGTTCCCCTTTGCAAATATCAATTTCATAGTAGCAACATTTCCTTGATCAACCTTGTACAAATCAAATCTTGATTAAAGTTTTATGACTCACTATTGCAATGCTTATACAACATACAATGAAGAACAAAACAAAAATGTTTGGAACCCTTTCATTGTTACAAAAAATTGCAATATATATCTAATAGCCATGGTTGATTCGCTCTCTATATAAATGGTTCAGTTCAGTTTCCTTTGTAGAGAAATTTTCAATCTTACCAGTCAGGGAACGGTCACCACCAACTCAACACAGTCCTCCATTGACCATCGTACAACTTAGTAGGTCAACCAAGTCAACATTCATTCAACCATGGTCCACCTTCGAGTCCATCAACATGACCAACACTATCGATGAGAGGCTAGAAAGTCACATCGATATCCCATGTCTCCCGATGTCCCAAAAGAACCATCATGACCATGCACATCACCAAAATTCTCCCTGACGTCAACCAAACAACCTTATCAGCAAGACAACAAGCATCAGAGCTAGTCCAAATATATTCACTGAGGTCTCAAGTCATCCTGATGTCCTTAAGTTCAACTACAGTTTGAAATAGCTCATCAGGAGGAGTCACACTGATGTTCAACTAGAATAGACTCATCAAAAAAATAATGTGCTTTGGAAGAAGTTCAAAATGTCTCATCCAATTTCCATGTCTCCTCGATGACCCAAGCTAGATGACCTTTCCTTGGATCAACAAGGTTCACACCAACATTCAATATCCATTAGAAAGACCATCGAATTTGGTATAACATTTGTAGGTCCAACCAAAGTCCAATGTTACCTCGATTCCACTGAGATCAATAAGATTCTCCCCGATGGAACTTCTCGGCTAGACTCTAGCATCGACATAAGTTAGATAACTCACACCAACAGTTTAGGGCACACTGGTAGCTATCATCGGCAAGACCAACCACATGTCTTGTTGATCTGACCACTTCAAGCCTTTAGAGATGAACTACCTATCGAAAAGACATCCCAGGTGTGTCACTAATTTTTATCTTTCAAGAGCTTCGGGTCAAAAGATTGAGGCACATGTTTCCAACATCTCCCTCCTACCCCATCTCCCTCTCTTAGGTCTCTCTCTCCCCTCTATCATTGACCCTCTAACCTCTACCCTCTATCTCTCTCCCACTCCTTCCCTCTCTCTCTCACTGACTCCCTCTATCTCTCTCCCCTATACCCTTAACCCTTAACCCTTAAACCCTAAACCCTTAAACACTCTACCCTCTACCCTCTATCTCTCTCCAAATCTCCCCCCCTCTCTCTCAAGTATCAACCTCCTACCTCCTACCCCCTCTCCCTCTCTCAGGTCTCTCTCTCTCACTCCCTCTATCTATCTCCCCTCTACCCTTAACCCTAAACCCTTAAACCCTAAACACTTAAAACCTTGTACCCTCTACCCTTTATCTCTCTCCTACTCCCTCTCCCTCTCTCTCAAGTCTCTCCCTCCTATCCCCTCTACCTCTCTCAAGTATCTCTCACTCACTCACTCCTTCTATGTCTCTCCCCTCTACCCTTAGCCCTCTACCCTCAACCCTTAAACCCTTAAACTCTCTACCCTCTACCCTCTACCCTTAACCATCTAAACTTTATCTCTCTCCCACTCCCTCTCTCTCTCTCAAGACTCTCCCTCCTACCCCCTCTCCCTTTCTCAGGTCTCTCTCTCTCTCTCTCACTCACTCAATCCATCTATCTCTCTCCCCTATACCCTTAACCTTAAACCCTAAACCCTAAACCCTTATCCCTTAAACCCTAAACCCTTAAACCCTCTACCCTCTACCCTTAAACATCCCTCCCTCTGTCTCTCCCCCATCCTCCCTTTCAATGATCTCCCCCTACCCCCTCCCCCTCTCTTAAGTCTCTCTCTCACTTACTCAATCCATCTATCTCTCTCCCATCTAAGCTTAACCCTCTACCCTCCACCCTTAACCCTTAAACCCTTAACCCTCTACCCTAAACTCTCTACTCTCTACCCTTAACCCTCTACCCTTAAAACCTCTACCCTCTACCCTCTACCCAATACCCTCTACCCTAAACCCTAATCCCTTAACCCTATACCCTTAACCCTCTAACCTAATCCCTCAACCCTATACCCTCTACCCTATATATTGGACCCTCAACCCTAATCCCTCAAACCTATACCCTAAACCCTCTACACTCATCCATAAACCCTCAACCATAAACCCTTAAACCCTAAACCCTTAAACCTTCTACCCTATACCCTCAACCCAATACCATCTACCCTCAACCCTAATCCCTCAACCTTATACCCTCAACCCAATACCCTAAACCATCAACCCTATAGGTCCTCAACCCTATACCCTCAATTCTCAACCATCTACCCTATACATTGGATCCTCAACCCTCATCTATCTTTGATCCTCCATCCTCTTCTCTCCTTATCTCTATCTCACTTCTCCCTCCATCTCTCCCTCTATCCATCCCACCTTCTCTTCCCTAATCCCTCAACCCTATACACTCAACCCTTAAACCCTTAAACACTCAACCCTATACCCTCAACCCTCAACCCTCAACCCTTAAATCCTAAACCCCCTCTACCCTCTACCCTCTACCCTCTACCCTCAACCCAATACCCTCTACCCTCAACCCTTAAACCTAATTAAACTCTCCACCCTAATTCGTCAACCCTTCAACCTTTATCACTCAACCCTTAAACCCTCAACCCTAAACCTGCTACCTTCAACTCTTAAGCCTTAACCCTAAAACCTCAACCCCTATATCCTATACCCTATATGTTGGACTCTCAACCCTAATACATCAACCCTATACCCTCAACCATCTTCCCTCAACCTTAAACTCTCGACCCTCAATCCTTAAACCCTCTACCCTCTACCCTATACATTAAATCCTTAACCCTCAATTCTCAACCCTCAACCCTTAATCCCTTAATTCTCAACCCTTAAACCCTAAACTCTCAACCCTTATACCTTCTACCATATACATTAGACCCTCAACCCTAATCCTTCAACCATATACCCTTAAACCTATACCCTAAACCCTCTACCCTCAACCCTAAATCCTCAACCCTAAACCCTTGAACCTTCTACCCTCTACCATCAACCCTCTACCCTCTACCCTCAAACCTATACCCTCAACCCAATACCCTAAACCATTAACCCTATACCCTCAATTCTCAACCATATATCCTATACATTGGATCCTCAACCCTCATATGTATCTACCCCTCCCTCCTCTTCTCACATTCTCTCTATCTCACTTCCCCCTCTATCTCTCCCTCCATTCTTCCCTCCCTCTCTACCATAATCCCTCAACCATATACCCTCAACCCTTAAACCCTTAAAAACTCAACCCTCAAACCAATACCCTCTACCCTAAACCCAATACCCTCTACCATCAACCCTATACCCTCAACCCTTAAACCCAAGTAAACTCTGTACCCTAATCACTCAACCCTCAACCCTTAAACCCTCAACCCTCAACCCTCTACCCTCTACCCTCAACCCTTAAACCCTAATCCCTCAACCCCTATACCCTATACCCTAATCCCTCAACCCTATACTCTCAACCCTCTACATCAACCCTCAACCCTTAAACCATCTACCTTCTACCCTCTACCCTCTACCCTCTAACCTATACATTAAACCCTCAACCCTCAATTATCAACCCTTAACCCTTAATCCCTCAGCCCTAGGTAGGTAGGAAAATAGAGGTGAGATAAAAAGTGATGAAGGGATAGGTAGATAAACAAAGGGATAGGGGAGATAAATATAGGTAGAGAGGGAAGGAAACATAGAGAGAGGAGAGATAGAGAGAAGTAGAGAGGGGAGGGAGGGACAGGTAGGGACGAGATAGAGGTGAGTGTGTGTGTGTGTGAGAGAGAGAGAGATAGAGAGAGGTAGAGGGATGGAGAGGAGATATATATGGTAGAGAGGGAAAGAGGTAGGGAGGAGACATAGTTGATAGATAGAGTGATGGAGGGAGAGGTGGGTAAAGAGAGGGAGAGGGGAGATAAAGATAAATAGAGAGGGAATGATATGTAGAGAGAGATGATAGATAGAGATAAGTAGAGAGTGGAGGGATGGTGGGAGAGGAAAGGAGGAGATAGAGGTGAGTGTGTGTGAGAGGGAGAAAGAGTGAGAGGAGAGGAAATGAGGGGAGAGAGGAAGGGGGAAGAGAATAAGAGAGTAGAGAGGGAAGGGGGGAGAGATAGAGATTAGAGAGGGAATGAGAGAGTAAGAGAGAAAGAGAGGGGGGGAGAGAGAGGTGGATAGAGTTTTAGGTACTTGAGGGAGAGGTAGATAGAATGGGAAGGAGAGAGGGAGGCATACGAGGGAGAGAGGGAAGGAGGGAGAGTGAGATGGAGAGAGTGATGAGATAAAGAGTAGAGAGGTAATGAGAGAATGAGAAATAGAGATAAGAGAGAGAGGGAGGTTGGAAGGAGGTAGAGGTAGAAAGGGATAAGTGAAACATAGAGAGGGAACTATTGGAAACAAGCTACACTGAGAGGGGGGGCGAATCAGTGTTCTGCAAAAATAAATATTATTAACCTTTATGTTCAAAGCACTTGTAACATTCAACCAAAATGCATGCACAAGAAGAAAACAATCACAACACCATAACACAAGAATTTTTTCGTGGAAACCCTGTTAGGGAAAAAACTACGGTGGATGGCCAATCTACAATATGATTTGAGTATACTGAAATAAATTTTACAATGTGGGGAACACACTTGCATTCAAGCACACTACCTAGAACTCACTGCTCAAAGGGAAGGCTCACTACCTTATAAAGAGAATCAGATCAAAACCATTTGAGAGTTTGAACTAAGAAAAATATCATCTACATATGCTTGATTACAGTTTTAGTTAGGAACAATATTTAATGTTCTGTTCTATAGACTGATTTTGTACTTCTACTATGTTTTACTCACACTCGCAATACATATCCTTCATCCACAAGTGAAATTGTGCATTATCACTCTTCTTCTCTACACTTATTCATAATTCACATCAAAACACTCCATAGACAATTCAAAATGATATGAGGGATCTCATATATATATCTGCAACCAAGAATTAATCACCCATATGTTAGCTTTAATAGAACAAAAGAATATTTACAACTTTTTGCCTCAAATCATGAGTAAACCTTAATGCGCATCCCCAACGGTTGGCCACAATTTAGCTAAGACCCAAACAAAGATACACAAACACAAAAATACTCAAATGATTCTTACCAAACAGCTGTGACATGATACATTCAAAAAGTCGGCTCCAATACTGATAATATAGAGAATTAGCCAACTGGATCTTCTAACTCACACATGGATCAATACGAGGCCTTGAGATTCATGGATAACACTAAACATACATCGATCAACCTTCACTGAGATACACAACACAAGATATTAATAGAAAATCTGTATGTGAATTGATGAACCCAAAACTATTGGATGCTTTGTTCTTCCTTAACTGTTTGCAATTTGACTGTCGATAGGATAAGTTGATGATGCATGGATCCAAACACCGACTGGGGTTTCCATCAATGACAACACCAAATGATATTCATAGTGTCTCTTTCCAATAGGGAGGAGGTAAAGTGGGACAGAGAGAGAATGGTGATTTAGAGTAGAGGGAGTGAGAGGGAAGGAGGGAAAGTGGGATAGAGAGAATGGCCATTTAGAGAGGAGGGGGTTATAGGTAGGGATAGAGATAATGCTGAGATAGAGAGGAGAGAGTGAGAGAGAAAGAGAGGGATGGAAAGATAGAGATAGAGTTAGGTAGAGGAAGGGAGAGGAGAGATAGAGAGTAGAGATGGAAAGAGGTAGGGAAGGATCCATAAGTGAGATAGAAAGGGATGGAGAGAGAGAGAGAGTGGAGGGAGAGGCAGGTATAGAGAGGCAAAGAGAGAGGAGAGATAGAGAGTAGAGAGGGGAGGGAGGGAGATGTAGAGAGGGAGATAGAGGTGTGTGTATGAGTGTGTGAGAGAGAGAGAATGGTGAAATAGAGAAAATGAGCAATTGAGAGAGAAAAAGGGGGAAGGGAGGGAGGGACAATAGTTAGAGAGATTGGGAGGAGAGACAAAAAGAAGGGGAGGGAAGGTGAGGAGATATAGAGAGAAATAGAGAGGGAAGGATGGAGGGATGAAGTTTTAGCGAGGGAGATAGAGGTTTGGGTGTGTGAGAGAGAGATAGAGAGAGTGGTGAGATAGAGAGGGGAGAGTGAGAGTGAGGGAGAGAGAATTATGAGATAGAGAGGAGAGATTTAGAGAGAAAGAGGGGGAAGAGAGGGATAGAGAGTGAGAGAGAGATGTGGGTAGAGGGAGGGAGAGGAGAGATAAATAGTAGAAAGGGAAAGAGGTAGGGAGGGAGACATAAGTGAGATACAAAGTGATGGAGGGAGAGGTAGGTAAAGAGAGAGAGGGGAGATGTAGAGAGAGAAGAGATAGAGAGAAGTATAGAGGGGAGGGCAGAAGTTAGATGTAGGGAGGAGATAGAGGGGTGTGTGAGAGAGAGAGGGGGGAGAGAGGGAGGAAGGGAGAGCGAGAGGGAGTGGAGAGATAAAGAGTAGAGAGAAGGAGGGAGTGAGAGAGAAGGATGATACAACTTGCTGACTACTAGAATTTGACCTCCTGATTACTAAAATTTGAATTGTGGATTATTGAAATTCGACTAAGTCTAAAATTTTTAAGATCTTCCAAAAACTAGAATTTTCATTATAACTACTAGAGATCTGAAACCACTCTCAAACATCCTGCCTATAGACATGAAATATAACTTAAATTATAAGAAAGTAAATTTCCATATGTAAATATAAACTTATATAGTTTCCCTAGCAGAGGAAGAGAAAATGAAAGAGTTTAGAAGAATTCATTCCAAAATTCATTGCAAAAAGAAAGATAACTCACACTTGTTCATTCATTACAAAATTCAAGTCATTTCACGAGCACCAAATAGGCTCGATATTACCAAGCCTATTTGGTGAGTGCCAAATTTGGTGCTCTCCAAATTTGGCAAGTGCAATATGGACTATTACAGGTTGTTTTTGCAATTTGGCACCAAAATTGTGTTACGGATCCATGCACTTACCCTCTAATAAAGTATTGTTGACTATTGTTGTGTAATTCTAGTTGCTATCAGCACTATCAGCTGCCATTATTTTTCTTTGTGGTTTTTCTGTCTCTTATAGTTTTCTTTGTTGTTTTTTGTGCTTTGAGAAAGAAGGAAGCTCACCTAATATAAATACCAATCTACATAGGGAGGGAGGAAATGATACTAAAAATCTTGAAAGTAAGATGAAAAGAAAATAATGCAAAGAGGAAATAACTAAGGAACAATAGAAAATTGAAGAATATGAAATAACCAATGGGGGTAAGGATAACATGCTCATAAATAACAACTATGGTTCTTGTTGTTCCATATTTCATATAAATGGGATCAAAATGGATCTACTATAGATGCAAATAAAAAAATAAATTCTAGGAACTCAAAATGCCTTTGAATAAGATCATTAATCTCAATAAGCTAATATAAATACCAATCTGTGTAGGGAGGGAGGAAATGATACTAAAAATCTTGAAAGTGAGATGAATGGAAAAGAATATTAAGAGGAAATAACTAATGAACAATAGAAAATTGAAGAATATGAAATGGCCAATGGGGGTAAGGATATCCTGCTCATCAATAACAACTATGGGTCTCCTTGTTCCATATGTCATATAAATACGATCAAAATGGATCTACTATAAATTGGAATTAAAAATATATATATGAACTCAAATAGCCTTTGAATAAGATCATTAATCTCAATAAGGAAATCATTAACTTCACAATGAGTAGCTTAAAAACCCTTGAAAAGGAATAGGAGAAAAATTAAAAAAGGGAAAAATATCAAGGAGGACAATGGGGAAGGTTTGACATCTCTTAAATTTGAGCTTCATACACTTTTGAAAGAAATAAATTCTACTTATGGACATAGCGATTTTTCTAGATCCCCCACTTAATAAATGTTGTATTTGTTGTTGTTATTCTTGTTTTCAATTGTTAGAGATTTTGATTTTGATTTTGTTGGTTTTTTTGTTTCTCTTTTTCTTTGAACTCTCATTGTTGGGACTTGTATGGGTAGGGGCACATATTTAACCCCTTTTATATTATCAAAAAAGAAATATCCATATCTAAAATTATAATACTTGCAAACCATTTGATCTTACAACTTCTCTAAAAAAATAAACAACTATATATATATATCATCATTATTCCTTTTACATAGAATGAAATATGCCATCTTCAAAAATATATCCTTACCATCAATATAAAATTATGTGCCCTATATTACAAAAAACGCAATACTGACTTGGATATGGTATCTAATAATTCATAGAGTCTAAATGTATGTTTTTATATCATTATCTTTAATTACTGACTTGGATATATATAGTTCAATATTATCATGTGAGGACTTGTATTCTTTTATTCTCGTTGTTTGGTCAAATATAAGGGTTGAAGGTTGAGTTCGGTTATACTTGAGGGTTGTGTGTGTGTGTCTTTTGATTGTTTTAGAAGAATTATTTTAGGGTAGTGATGTTGTAAGTATCATTACATCATATCATGATATATTTAGTTCAACCCCCTTTGAAAATAGATTATCTTTTTGATTATCTTTTACAAATGTTGCAAATATAAGATAATAAAAGAGTTTATTTTTTTTTTGATAAGCCACTGTTACGAATGGTTGCAAAGGAATTGAATATTTTATGTTATTTATAATAAGGAATTGTTGATTGTTGTTGTGTAAGTCCATCTGCTATCAGCACTATGAGCTATCATTCTTTTGCTTTGTGGTTTTTTTTGTTTGTAATAGTTTTCTTTGCTATTTGTTGTGCTTCGATAAAGAAGGAAGCTCAGATAATATACATACCAATCTACATAGGTAGGGAGGAAATGATACTAAAAATCTTGAAAGTAAGATGAAAGGAAAATAATCCAAAGAGGAAATAACTAAGGAAAAATAAAAAATTGAAGAATATGAAATAACCAATGGGGCTAAGGATACCATGCTCATAAATAAAAACTATGGGTCTTGTTGTTCCATATGTCATATAAATAGGATCAAAATTGATTTACTATAAATGAAAATAAAAAATAAATTATAGGAACTGAAAATGCGTTTGAATAAGATCATTAATCTCACTACGCTAATATAAATACCAATATGCACAACGAGGGAGGAAATGATAATAAAAAAATTGAAAGTAAGATGAAAGGAAAATAATCCCAAGAGGAAATAACTAAGGAACAATAGAAAATTGAAGAATATGAAATAACCAATGGGGGTAGGGATACCATTCTCATAAATAACAACTATGGGTCTGCTTGTTCCCTTATGTCATATAAATAGGATCAAAATGGATCTAATATAGATGGGAATAAAAAAAAAATTCTAGGACCTCAAAATGCCTTTGAATAAGATCATTAATCTCAATAGGCGAATTGTTAACTTCACAACGAGTAGCTTAAAAACCCTTTGAAAGGAATGGGAAAATTTTTTTAAAAGGGAAAGCTATCAAGGAGGACAATGGGGAAGGTTTGACATCTCTTAAATTTGAGCTTCATACACTTGTGAAAGAAATAAATTCTAATTATGGACTTAGAGATTTTTCTAGATTTCCCACTTAATAAATGTTGTATTTGTTGTTGTTATTCTTGTTTTCAACTGTTAGAGATTTTGATTTTGATTTATTTGTTTCTTTTGTTTCTCTTTTTCTTCAAAATCTTGTTGTTGGGACTTGTATGGGTAGGGGAACATGTTTAACCCCTTTATATTATCCAAAAAGTAGTATCCATATCTCAAATTATAATATTTGGAAACCATTTGATCTTACAACTTCTCTAAAAAAATGAATGACTATATATATATGTCATTATTATTCCTTTTACATAGAATGAAATATGCCATCTTTGAAAATATATGCTTCCCATCAATATAAAATTATGTTCCCTATATTATAAACAAACTAAATACCATATGCATACTTATATCCTCTTAAGGTTCCCCATAAATAGCTAATGATTGATATATCCTAATATTCTTACTCACATTCTTTAACACGCTATAACTCTAAATAAATATCCTTATGTACTTGTATATTTGCAGCAAAAATAGTTCTCAATTTCCAATGCCACTATCTTATATATCCCAAAATTATCTTTGCACTAAATTACTAGCATAATTTTCCTAAATTTATATTTACTGTTGGATTCCTTTGCATCTCATTCTATATATATTTATCTTCACGTTTGAAATCACTTTACTGTAATTTCCTTGAGCAGATATAATAGTAGCTTTGTAGGGTTGAAATGGAGGAACATCCAACATGGAAGGATAATGCATGGCCATGCTATTATTTATTATTTTTTTATCATATTTACAAATAGTAAATATGTATACCTTTATTATTCACTTTTTTTTACCTTTCTTTAAAACATGAATTCTCTATAAAACTTAAAAATGTTTATTATTTTTTTTTAATTAAATATTGAGTTAGAGGTTATATATATACACTACACAATTGAATCTTAGTGACAATATCATAATTTCATACATTATGAAAAATTTATATTGATTACCATATATATAATTAATTTGAGAATTATGAAACCTTTTAAATTCACTTACCTCTCAAAAATATAAACCATATGTTGGCACTCTCAAATTTTGCAAATTTGAGATGCCCATTTTGAGAAAATTAGCCTCTGCATTTTCAGAAGTGCACTTGAGGGGTCAGTTTGAATGACCCATTTTGGAGAATCAGAACTTGAGGCATGTTGTTTTCCAAGCAAAACCCATTTGCAGACGTATTTGATTGACATATGTGAGCTTGTGTGTCAATTTTCAGCTTCCTATGATAGGTTCTGTCAGGGTTTTGAAAAGTGAAGTTGGAGGGTTTTTGCACTGTTCTGTTGTTTGCAGATTGGTAGTTTTGCAAAACGGCCTCCTGTTTGAGCTTGGATATCACAACCAGTTGACTGTTATGTCAAAATGAATGTTTTTCTATGTTCTCCATACCTAAATGATCTCAGGTGTCAGTTTTCAGAGTCTAATGATCTGATTTGCTATTTTTAGTAGATTGAGACCAAATGTTGTTTGCTCAGTTTCACATCTGTATTCCAGACAACCCTTCTGAGTGGTCAATTTTGGTTGTTAATATCTTTTGATCAAAGATGTTTCAGGTAAATTCCTTTTTCACACATGCTTGGGGTATCTTAATATTCCACTATGTCTGATGGTAGCTTGTCAGGGGTTGATTTGATATTTTTACAAATTGGCAGTTGGGTGTGTTTCGATTGTTTCAAAACAGCTGCTTTTTCAGAAAAGTTTAACTGGGAAACTTTGCTGATTAATATTTTCCATCTCGTGATACATTTCTCTAAGGTGTCTTTTGAACTGTACTCATGGATCAAATGTCTAAATGCTTGCAAGATTCGATGTCTCCCGGAGGTCGTTTGTCTGGGTTTCAAGTGCGATTCCTGAGCCTACTTGGCCTGTTTTGACCATTTTCCAAAAGTGACAGAAAACAATTTTTGAGGGCAATCCAGTTTACCATTTCACTTCAAATGCATCCATAAGTTGTCTCATGTAAATTGAGGGCAAATTTTGTTTGAAAACGAAAAAAAATTTTAGTCAGGCTCACATGGAGCCAGACATGCTTTACACATGTGAGCATGTGAATTGTTGCACTTTACACAGGGTTGCTTATCTTTTCAGTCCCTCAAACTATATGAATGAGATTGGTAAGCCGGCAGATAAATTCTTTCAATAATTTTGATCCACGGGTTACAAAAGGTGTTTAATGGCGATTAGCTTTGAAGGTAAAATTGTGTTCTCTCTATCTCCAATGAGTGCAAGGGGATTGGTTGAATTCCCCATATGTTATGCTTGATGAAAGTAACTCTCATCAAATCCCCTGTATACTGGCGACATTAAAGGTGAAATAGAAAAATGACTATGAGTAAAAGGAACAAATACAATTGTACACTGTGAACCGATGCAAAGAATTTGTTTGTGGATTTTTTAACTGGGATTTTGAATTTGTTTTTGTAGCTTGCGCCATGTGTGGAAGGTGGGTAAAACTCACCAAAGTTTGTATGTAGGATTATGCAGATATGGAACAAAGAAATAGTTATGCTAAGAGCCATTACAGGGGTTTATTTCCCAGTGAATTATGTATGCTCTCAGTCGAATGAAGGCTTTTGGCAGTGGTCTTTTTCTCCCACAGCAAGAATGAAGATACACAATTTCATTTTGCTTTTGAAATGCAATTACAAATGGGATTTTCCTTTCATCATGAACAACCATGATTGCTACAAACAATATGAAGCATGGCGCGGGTTTGAGAGGGCTAGCGCACCAAAATTAGGGAGGAAATGTTCACCCATAGGGGCAATGGATGCATCTAAGGGGTTGAGCTACAGCAGGATGAGGGGCAACCAGTAGTTGATGGAGCCCGCGTGTTAGATGAGGAGACCACCACTCATGCCAGTGCACAAAGCACGCATGGAAGAGGTGGGCGCATCTAGTGGCTAATGAAGCCCGTGCCAAACACAGAAGGGGAGAGGCTTGGCTTGCTAAAATACAAGCCAGCAGTAGAATGGAGGTGCGCTGGTCACATAATGTGGGAGCCCACGGTTAAAAGAAAGGAAACCCGCGACCACTGATGAGAGGAAACCTGCATAGTGAGGAACCATGCACGGTAGGAGGAGACCACCATGCCGAGCATGAGAAGTAGGGAGCCCGCGACGAAGTGAATGAGAACTGGCAAAGGCACAAACCAGAAAATTGATAGGGCGGCCACGCAGCATGAAGAGGGCACCATGAATGTCATGGTTAATGAATGGCTTAAACAAATGAGAATTCCATGGTAGCAGCACTTAAACAGTAAGATTTTGAAAATGCATGGGAATTTTGGAATAGGTATGGACATCTGTAAAAGTATGGAGGGATCACAAGAGGCTCAATGCCATATTTGTTTATGCTGGAGCTATCACACCAGAATAAAAGG
Organism: Sequoiadendron giganteum; assembly: GCA_007115665.2. Lineage (NCBI taxonomy): Eukaryota > Viridiplantae > Streptophyta > Pinopsida > Cupressales > Cupressaceae > Sequoiadendron > Sequoiadendron giganteum. Next base: position 215,001,524 of record CM021103.1, read on the forward strand.
GCCACCATTATCAAATTGAAGGAGCTCAAGCTCTTTGCAAAATGAATGCACAAGAAAATTAGGGTAACAGGAAAATAAATGAGCTGAAGCAAGATCAATGGTGGGAAAGTTCAATGAAATGCAGCTGAATCTGGACCATCCCCGGCCATTTCACAATCCAAAGATGCACACAAGTTATTGATTGCGTGATTGTGGGAAAGGGAAGAAGTGGTGGGCCCAAAACAATTAAAAGGCATTGGTTTGTTTTAGTGCGTCATGGTTTGATTTTTTTTTTTTTAAGGTTTTCATTTTATTTTCAAAGCTAAACTTTTGAAATTAAAATCAAATGTTTTTTGGATAATGAAAGCGATGGAGGGGTGGGCCCAACTTGCTTGTCTCTATTGAGTAGCTCGAACAAACATTTAAAGAGGGTGATTAAATGTTTTCTTTTTGAATTGAAAGTTTTAATCGGGGATGCAAAAGGTGAAAGGGCACGGTTATTATTTTTTACTTTCCCATAACTTTTGATCCCTAAATTTATGGTGGGGAAAATTTTGCTGGGAATGCAAAATAAAGTATGGGACATAAAGCATGGGTTAATTCTTTTGCCTGATATTATTTAAAATGTTTTCACTTTTGTAAAGTGAAACCAAGCTTTAAGTATGTGTTTTAAATATATATTTAAAACATTATGAGCACCTATAGCAGTAAAATATAGAATAAAATGCAGCAAAGGAAAAGAAACAGAAAACAAAGCAAAAAATGGATTTTTCATGGGGAGAGAGATTTTCTTTCAAGCTGCAAAATCTGTTTATTGCAATGAGTGGAGTGGACACATGTCATTTTTCTATTGAGAAACGAATTGAGCACATGTTTTTTTGAGAGCAGAATCAAGTTTGTTACAGGGAAATGGAGAGAATATTCTACAGATCACTGTTCAACGGTGGAGATGTTTCTGTTCAAATTTAGGGTTTCTTCTGGAATCTCTTCTTTTCTTCTTATTCTTTTCTTCTTATTCTTTTCTTCTCTCATTGTAAAAAAGGTGGGCAAGTTAGCAAGTTAGGTTAGTAAGTAACCTAGCCGAAATTCTGTTGTGGAGCTACATATCAAATTGTAAAATTTGTAGTTACAGAGGCAATGCAAGCGGGTTTTGTGTCATTTTGCTGTAGATTTTGAGTTTATTGGGATTTAGTGTTTCATAACAGTACTGGCATTTGAGTTTAACTAAAAAATCTAGGCTCATGTCTCTCCTATGTGCAAATGTATTCGAATTTTGAATGAAGTAATCAAGGGTTATTATGTTCTTCTCACTATTGTGGTGTGTGCAATTATGGTTTTAGCTTTGATTAAAAGAATTAATTAAACTGCTTAAATGAGATTGCAGATTGATATGTTCTGTACAAGGATTGGGTAAGAAGTATTGAGCTGAGGTACAAATTGGTGATATTGTAAGATAGTATAATCAGAGATATTATATGTTATGTGTTAAAATCTGCTATGAACCATTAGGTGTTGGTGAATTTGACTCCTCCAATGGATATGGCACTGGTCTGATTTGCATCTATTCTTTGTCATATAGTGTTTTGTTTGTCTTCACCTGGAGCTTGCTAGCACCATTTTAAAACTTATGATTTATCTTTCACCATGAAATTGTGTTATAACCATCTCACACTCCAAGTGGTTGATATTACTGATGAACAACCAATTCATTTCAGTCTTATCCCATTCTATTGAGCTATTAAGTGAGATTATATGTTTGTGAAGTTAATGACTGTTTACGATTTTGTTGCAGAAGTTGTAAACTCATTACTGGGATCACCCTCCCGGGTCTTACAGATCCCAAAGTGTAGGAGGTTTATTGTTAAAAAACAATCCTCATTAGTTGGTCCAGGTCCTCCAAGCTACCCTTGATTGGAAATTTGGCAATTCCATAGGTAGATTAGGAGACAAACCTAGTTTACAAGAAAAAACACCAACACCATATACAAGAAATATTGTTTCATACATATTTACCCATACGCAAATTTATTAATACATGAAAGTACATATATATACTTGCATGTATTTATAAATATAGTAGCATAGAGAAATTGATACATATCTGCATGCAAGCACACATGCATTAAAAGGTATAAAACAACATATAGCTATTTATATGTGATATATAAATATAGAGATATATGTATTTTGTGTGTGGCCTACTTGTGGTGGAAATGGTTGCAAGGCAATAAAATAGTTTATGCTGTTTTCCATAGGCCATTGTTGATTGTTGTCATGTTGCCTTGAATAAATTATTTTATTTATCGTTTCTATGTAGTGGCGATCTGCATGCAAGAACACATACATTAAAAGGTATAAAACAAACATATATCTATTTATATGTGATATATATAAATGTAGAGATATATGTATGTTGTGTGTGGCTTATTTGTGGTGGTGATGGTTCCAAGGTAATAAAACAGTTTATGCTATTTTCCATAGGGAATTGTTGATTTTTGTTTTGTGGCCTCAAATAAATTATTTTATTTATGATTTCTATGTAGTGGCAATGCTTGTAAAGTGATCAAATAGTTTATGCTATTCTCGATGAGGCATTGTTGACAGTTTTTTGTGTGGCTTGCAGAAACAGTTTGTGGTATTTTGTATAAGCTATTGTTGGTTGTTGTTCTATGGATTTAGAAATACTATTTTATTTGTGTCTTCCATATAGTGGCGATGGTTGTAAATGAATTAAATAGTTTATGTTATTTATAATAAGGCATTGTTGACTGTTGTTGTGTAACTTTGGCTGCTATCAACACTATGAGCCACCCCTATGACTAGGTCTCCCTTGTTTACGTTTTCTTGTTGTGTTGAGAATTCCTACGGTATGTCAATATTATTCCATGTATGGTTTCCCTATAATTTATTTATGTGGACATGTATGTATGTGAAATTAGTTACCAACAAAATTCAAAGTGAAGAACCAAGTTCAAATGAAGAACACATTTCAAATGAAATGCATGTATAGATTTGAGTTTGGAGCATATTCATGCTTACCTGAAATCCTATCAATATCTAGAGAAGGTGTAACAACAATTTCTTCACTTGAATTGGGTTCTTCATTTGAATTGGTTTCAACAAAATATATGTGACCATCAGCAGAGGATTTTGTGAGTATTTAATTTGAATTGGGTTCTTCATTTGAACTAGGTTCAATAAAATAGTTTATGTTGTTTTCAATGAGGTATAGTTTCCTATTGTTGTCTAGCTTCAACTGCTACAATATTTGATGTTCTCCCTCTTCCATGTTCTTCCTACTTATGGTGAGATCGATGTTTCCTATTACACTTAATATATAGCCTACCATTCTAACAATTAATTTTTTGAGGCTGAAACAACAACCCCATCGCTAGATAAAAACCATGCATGTAATAATGTTGTCATGTCAAGCCCTGATAGTTACATTTAATGTCATGGGATTTCTCTATTGTCATGCCAAATTCTTTGCTTCTTTTTTTTCTTGTCACCTTGCCATTTATTGAATGACAACTTTTCTAATTGGGAGTTTTATATGAATGTTTTCTAGATCCAATTTCACATACATACATATTTGCACACAGGGAAAATACTTTGAAAGACAATAAAACAAGACTTGTTGTCCACCCAACCAAATTAACTTTACCAACTGAGAGTTGCATCTTGGATATGAATATTGTATGTATATATGAATTTTGTATGCATCTAATTTCACATACATAGATATATGCACATAGGGAAAATAAAATAAGAGAAAACAAAAGATTGGTTTTTTCCATCAAAATCCTCTAGAAAGAGTGTTTCAAATGTGTTGCTTCCTACTTGCTTTCTTTCAGCTACCTTCATTTTCCAGTGTAGGAAAAAATGACAGATAGGAAAAAAACCAACTATTTGTGAAATCCTCTACAAATTGTTTTTTCCAAACGCACCTCTTCCTAGTTGTTTTAAATAGGTTTTCCAAATACACCTCTTCCTGCTTACTTTAGATATAATTATATTTGCAATTTTTTTCCCCTTGTATGTCTATATCCAAGCAATAGATATCTAGATATGTGCACATATATGTTTTTTTGTATAGATGTATTTGCATGCTACAGATGGCTTAAATGATCAATGGTACTTATGAAGATAAATATACAATAGTAATTTTTCTATGTACTAGCAATCATTGCAATAACACCTGCCATATAAAACTTAGCAAATTGATTGTCATTCTATAACATTAGTTGTTTTCAACCTTGTTCCCACTTTCTTTCTTTTAGATTCCCCCTTTCTTGAACTATAGAAAAGAGTAAAGAAAACTATTAGAGACAGAAAAACCACAAAATAGAAGAATTCATAGTAACAAACCCATGCAAAAATATCAAAACAACCTTGCACCCTCACAAAACCTCCACCACTCATAGAACTTTCACCTTCGCAAGGGCTCATGAACGAAAACCTTGGGTACAATCGTGGCTCAAAGATCTCATAGCAGGTAAATCCATAGAAAGACACCCAACAATGCCTTGCCAAAAAGTATCTAAACTACTTTATTGCTTAGCTATTATTTATCAAGTTTTAAATAGCAGCTGTTATGACAAAAATCACCACTATATGAAAAGCATACATCAATTAATGTTGACGTGCCAAGCCTTGCCAATTGGAATTCAATCTCATTGGCCTTCTCGATCGATGTTTGAAAAACATTTATTTTTTCATTTAATTTTATTTATTTCATTTAACCTCACCACCATTTCTTTGACCAGTCAAGAGCCGTACATAAGAAGTTTTGTAGATTGGGAAGGCTAAAAAAATTTGCGGCCAAAGTGTTCCCATGTAGGGTCAAGAGAAAGCCCTCTTTTGTTATCTTTCATTTTATTTTTTGTGTTTAGATATCTATGTATGTGAAATTAGATGCAAAAAACATTCATATGTACAGATAATATTCTTATCCAGAATGCAAGCCATTTTGTGTTTTTTTTTGCATGTGTTTGTTGCTATGAATCCTTATGTTTTGTGGTTTTATTCCTCTCTAATAGAAAATATTCATATCGAGCATGCAACACATTTTGTTTTTTTCTCAGCATGGTTTTGGTATTATGGATTCTTCTAGTCTATGGTACATACATATATATCTACACATAGGGAGAATAAAATGAAAGAAAATAGATATCTATGTATGTGAAATTAGATGCAAAAAACATTCATATATTTTTATATTATCATTCTAACCATTCCTTTTTGAGGCTCAAAGAATTAATAACAAAATAGGTGCATTGAACTTCAGATACCTATATATCAGTATAGAATTTGTTTTGAAAGTACATATATAGGAATTGCATTACTTGGATGCATGTGTAGGTATGTGTTCAAAAAACATGGGCACATATAAGAAGAAATAACCAGATTCAAACAACATTCATACATACTCCTCCCTACGTTTATTCTTTTGGGAAAATACTTATAATTTATTTGAGCCTCAATAGGGAATTCTTGAAATGATAAGTTGTCTACTAAGTGTTATATGAAACATTGATTTCGTTTTTAGCCTTCATCGGTTTAATTTAATAGTAGGTCCTCATGTTTTCGTGGCATAGAGCTAGTAGCTAGTGGCTAGCATTGCAAGACTCAACTTTAAAAAAATCATCCCCAATAATGTTGGTGGACTCTGGTTCTCCCCAGCCTACTAACTAGCCCTCAACCACTAGTTTTGTAAGTTTGTTTCTTGTTTCCTTTTTACTACTATGAATTGTATCGATCCTTTTCCATGTGCATTCAGTGAACTATGAATATACTTTATTTGAATCAAGAGTCCTTGTAATATATGGTCTAACCATTTTATATTTGACCTCTATATTTTTTCATCCAAAAATTGCTAGACATTGATCTTAGCATTGATTATAGTGCTAGACAAATTATCTTCTTGCTCGAGGGTTTCTTGAGAGCCCCTCGAGGCTCCATGATGCAATATGGTAGGGTGGAGATCAAGCCTTCTTTTAGTGTGTTTCATTTTATATTTCCTACCTGGTGCATATATGTTTGTATTTGAAATTAGATGCAACAAACATTAAACATTGATCTCACCATTGATTACAATGCTAGACAATTTACCTTCTTGCTTGGGGGTTTTTGATCTTCTAGCCATGTATAATTATTTATATATCTGCATGTCGGATCCCAATAATTGATCTATTTTGTGCTACCTCTTTCCCCACCTTTTTCTTCTAGAGTATTGTCACAATCTTCAACATCACATTGCTTTCGTTTAGCTAAGAAAAACTTCCTTGTAGGATTCAAATTTGTGACCAACCTTGTCAGTGCATGCAATCCGATCTATTAATGCTGGAGATATCATTCCATCCCTAGTTCTTCAAGTAATGTATTTTTAGAAAATAGGTGATGATCAAAGCCCGACCAACCATTACAAAGTTTTCCTCTCTTATGGAGCCCACATGGAAATAGGCACTTTTCCTACAAGATACAATGATCTTTTTTTTGCACGGACATTGAAAAATAGGTTCCATCTTGTTCTTGAAAAAATATGTGTGTAAGAACCTACAAGAATCAAGTTTGGCTTTTTTTTTCCACTGCTTGGTCTTGTTGTTGTATGCTTTCCTATTTGTGGGTCCCACCCTTTTTAATATTTGATCTTGGTCTAGTTCTAGGGTGATTTTTATACTATCCTTGGATGTCAAAAATGTTAGATTGTGAGTTAATTGGAGCACCTATATATCTATTTAAAGATCAGGAAGAACAAATGATGTCATCAATTTCACCTTCCCCATCCAAATATGCCTCAAAATTTAGGATCCATACATCCCCAGTAGAACATAGTGCTCCTACAAATATCAATCCTATTAAAGGCTTGAATATTTACCAAACTAGATGGACAATAAAAGGTCAGGTGACAACACAAAGGGATATGTACCATTATAATAAACAAGAGACATGAGGGACAAGTATTCAACTTTGAAATTGTTGATAGTGAGGGAACAAAAATACAAATCACTTGCTTTAATGACATAGCAAAATTGCATTATGATAGTGTTCAGGTGGGACACACTTATTGTGTGTTAAAAGGCTTAGTCAAACAGGAAGATAAGAAATTTAATAAGTTGAAAAACCAAATGGAACTTATTGTAGATCAAAACTCAATATTGAAGTGTTGTGATGATGAGACCTTTGTGCTAGACAAAGCATTTAAATTTAGCTCAATAAATTAAATTGAAAACTACAACAATAACACTTTGATTGATATTATTGGGGTTGTGGTACATGTAGGAAAGGTATCAATTGTTCAAAGAAAGGATCAAACTGAAGCGATTTGAAGAACTGTGAAACTTAATGATTTGTCATCCTCTGACATTGATGTTAATTTATGGGGTCCAAATTGGGAAGAAAAAGGTGATGAGCTGGAAAGATTGTGCACTCCTAGTTTTTTTGTCACACTTGTTGTTAGAAATGGTTGTGTTGGATATTTCAATGGATTTGTTGTAAATTCATCAATAGGGACTGCTCTATACATAAATCTTGACATCTTAGAAGCATAGGCCTTGATGCAATGAGGACATGTTGAGCCCCCTGCCATTGAGCCCTCAAAGCCAGTGGCTCAAAAGGTTGCTTTGGAAAATGACAGAGTCACTATTGGATATATCTTGGACCATTTTTTTTCCTTGCCAAAAATTTTGTAGGCTATTGTGAAGGCAACTGTGAAATATATTAAAACAGATGCATTTTGTTACGTTGTGTGTCCCTTGTAAGCCAATGGCAGACAATGCAAGAAAAAGTGTGAATATTCTGCCAATAATATGTGGTACTACCCTAAATTCTAGACAACCATGCCTGATTGTGACTTTCGATATTTGTTGTAGCTAAAGATGGAAGACCACATAGGTGAGATTTTGGCTGCTACTTTGGATGAGGCTACGATAAGCTTATTACAAATGTCAGAAAAAGAGTTATATATGTTGCAATATGGGTCTTCTAATGCAATGAATCTTGAGTCTATCATCAATGGTGTCATCTACAGTTCTTTTTTTTTCACTGTTCCTATTAAAACACAAACGTATAATTCAAAAGAAAGGCTTAAAACAACAATATTCAAAGTTGCAAGAATAAACTTTGAAGTTGAGCTCAAGTTGTTGCTCTCATATTTGTCTGCAATATACTCTGCCAAGTAGGTCTTTGTAGAGATAATCAATACCTAAACATTTTGGAGCTTGGGTTGGCTGGACATTTGTTTTCTTTTCCCTTTTTTGGCATCCCATCACACGAGAACACCTTTTTTTTTGTTCCTATTACTTTCCTACTTGTAAAAATAGTTATTAATTGAGACAACACACTATAGCTTATAATGTTTTACAAAAAGTTACACTTTTTTTTTTGTATCGTTTATGTCGCTTATAGTTTTGTTTTCCTTTTAGTGTGTTCTCCTCATTTTATTTAATGTTGTTTGGTTATAAACTTATATCTCTCTATTCAATGCATGTATTAGTATTTATAGTTGTTCTTATGTATACTTGTGGACATGGTTGTATGCATATCTACATCTACATATGAATATAGATAACCATATATGCATGCAAGTGAATTTTGTCAGCACATACAACATGTTAATACACATTTGTGTAATATCATTTGTTATATCATTATGAGCATTGATAATTTGTATATTGTATAATTATCTTCAAAATTATCGTTGATCATGTAAGGAATTTGTAGCATGCTTATACATCTACTATCTTTGTCACATATACGAGTATTTACACCAATTTTCCTATATTCTTTTGAATGTTGTTTCTCATTTGATATATGTGCTTTATAATATTTTGATGCTACTTAAATGTTCTATATCCTACTTTTGCATTTCCATTCATAAAGTTATATTGCATTTCGATATCATATGTTTCTCGACCATAATGTTTTTTCCCTTCAACCCATACTTATTTCAATCTCATCTATGTGTTTTTCATCTTCTGGTGGTGGTGTCTGAATGTTGAATATATTGGAGCTAGCTCTCCATTCATGAAACCATGTCACATATGGTTGTCTTTGATTTTGTTAGAGTTACATAAATTCATTCTTATAACCATATTTCCTATATAATGTTCAATGATGACTCTTCTCTACTAATTGTGTAATAATTTTTTTCTTTTGCTTGAGTCCAGGTTATTAAAATCCACCCTAATAGTATGTATTGTTTCTTGTATCATTATGAGCATTAATAATCTATATATTTTAAATTTATCTTGAAAAGTACCGTTGATCATTTAAGCCATCTACAACATGCATATACATCTATATAGTATTTCATCTAAGATTGTGAGGATGAAGAAACATAGGAGCTATTTTGGTCTACAAAGAATGCAGGGAAGTGCTATAAAATTCATGGAATTTTCTAAGAAATTAAAAAACATGTTGTTTTCCATGAATTTTATAGAATGTATCACTTCATGCATTAGAGGGAAATATTTATTTGATGCATGTGCCTCGTATTTTTTACATGGTGATTATGTGCATTAGATGTTGTGTATACGTCCACTTTAGCATGGGTGCTCCAAAAAATATGTTCATCACTCCTAACTATATAATGTTCGCATATCTGTAAATATATGTATATCTAAAGTAAGTCGCACACAAAATACATATATCTCTATATTTAAACTTTTTCCTACATGCAAGTATAATTATATATATATATATATATCACATAGAAATAGCTATAGTATATATCATTCCTTTTAATGTATATGAACTTCTATGCAAATATGTATCTATTTCTCTATGATTATATGTATATATGTATGTGCTTACATGCATTGACAAGCTTGGGTGTGGATATCTATGTGTTTTATGTGAAAAAAACATTTCCATAGTGGTTACCCACAATCCTCATAGTAGCTGATGCTATAGAACAACACTCAACAATTCCTGATTGAAAATAATATAAAAAAAATTATTGCTTTGCTAAGTCTCAGATGGTAGGTGTTATTGTAACTATCACCACTAAATCCAAACCATAATATTGTATAGTTATCTTCACAAGTACGATTGATCATTTAAGCCATTTTTAGCATGCATATACATCTATACAAAAAAAATATGTGCGTATATCTAGATATCTATTGCTTGGATATACACATACGGAAAAAGAAAAAACCTAGAAATATAATTATATCTAAAGTAAGCTACACACAACATACATATATGTCTACATTTAAAATTGTTCCTACATGTCAGTATATATATATATATATATATATATATATCACTTAGAAATAGCTATATGTTTGTTTTATACCTTTTGATGAATATGTGCTTGTATGCAAATATGTATCTATTTCTCCGTGTTGCTATATTTTTAAATACATGCAAATATATATCTATCGAGATTTTTTTAGTAGGTGTATATATATGCACACCATACCTTCCATGCATACTTAGATATCTCTTTCTTGCATATATATATATATATATATATATATAGAAAAATCGTTTGCACATATGTGTGTATATGAAATTAGATGCACCCAACATAGATATATATCTAAATTTACACTTATATATATACATTTACACTTATATATATGCTCTTACATGTATTGGAATTTTTGGGTGTGGATATGCATGTGTGCTATGTGCAAAAAACCTTTCCCTAGTGGTTACTTGCAATCCTAATACTAGTTGATGCTACACATCAACATTCAACAATGCCTAATTGAAAATAACATGAACTGTTTTATTGCTTTGCTAAGTTTTAGATGGTAGGTGTTATTGCAATGATTGCCGCTACATGAAAACCATACATGTAATAATATTTTCATTCCATAGGAATTCTCAAGACAATTAAAATAATTAAAAAGTTCACAATACCAAATACCGAGAGTTGAACTTGCTTAGCAAAATTGATGTTGCTTAGAGCAATACAATAAATGCTTGACAAAGGAGAAAATCGTCTATTTCATCGATATACACATGCAACAAAAAAAAAATGTGCACATATATATGTATCTAAATTAAGATGCCACAACATACATATGTATCTACATTTATACTTTTTGATACATCTAACTATATTTTGACTTACATGTATATGTTCTCAGATGTATTGACAAGTATAGGTGTGGATATCTATGTATGTTGTGCAGCTGAAGCTATAAACTAATAGTGAAGAATTCCTTATTGAAAATAGCATAAAATACTCAATTGCCTTGGTAAGTTTTAAATGCTAGATATTATTGTAAGCACCACAAGTATATAGAACCCATACATGAAACAATGTCACTATGTCAAGTTGTGCTAAGTGATGTTTATTTCCTATGCTCAGGAAACATATATATATATCTACATTTAAAACTATCTATATATGTTCCCACATGTATTGAAAAGTTTAGGTGTGGATATCTATGTATGTTTTTTGAAAAACCCCTTCTCACAGTGGTGCCTGATAGTGTTGATATCAGCTCGAGCTACAAAATAACAGTCAACAATACCTTATTGAAAATAACATAAAATATTCAATTGCTTTGTTAAGTTTAGAATGCTAAATATTATTGTGAGCATTGGCACTATATGGAAACCATACATGAAACAATGTTGTCATGGTAGGTTGTTCCAAGTGATGTTTATTTCCTCTACTCTTTTGATTTATGTATTAACAAGTCCAGCTATGGATATATATTTGTGTTATCTACATATAACTTTAGATGCATATACATCTGTATAGATTTTTATTTCTAAGCGTATATGTATAATTTTTTATTGCTTTGCAACCATCAAAACTATATGGAAATCATAAATGAAATAATCTTGTTGAACCTATTGAACAACAATAAAAAATGTGTGGGTATCAAATCCTTCCTATGCTTATTCTTTTGGAAGGATAGATGTTATTTATTTGAGCCTCTCACCAAACCCTCGAGAAATAATATAAATTATCTACCACTGTGTTCAATGGTTAGATTAATGTTTCATATTATAGTTAATATACATCCTATCATTCTAATATTTTTGTGCAACCATTCCCAACAATGCCTTATCGAAAACAACATAAACTGTTTAATCACCTTGCATCCATCACCACTATATGGAGATCATAAATGAAACAATATAGCTAAAGCTAAAGAAAAACAATCAACAATACCTCATGGAAAATATTATAAACTATATAACCTAAACTACTTTATTTCCTTACAACCATCGCCAGTACACATAGAGGTGCATTTAACTTCAGATATATTTATATCAATATAGATTTTATTTTTCAACTACATATATATGCATTGCATGTGTAGGATCTATATGTATGAATTTGTTGTGTTTTAGGCTGATAGATTATTGTGGAAACACTTAGGCCACAAATTTCATCACCCTCCCTGGTTTTATCAAACTTATGGTGTACGACTCCCGGTCGGTCGAAAAAAAGGTGGCAAGTTTGAAATTAAATAAATGAAAAAATAAATGCACTTGGAACATCAATAGAGAAGGCCAGCAAAATTGAACACTGACTAGTAGGGCTTGGCACTTCAACATTAATTGATGTATTATTTCTATATAGTGGTGATGGTTTGGTGATGGTTGTAATAAAACCTGCCACTTAATACTTGAGAAAACATGGTCAAGCAACAAAAGAGTTTGCACAATTTTTAATAGGCCATTATTTGGTTTCGTTCTCTAGCTTTACCTATTGTAAGAGCCTTGAGCCACCATAGTGACTTTCATATTATTTTCCCTATCTACAGATATATATGTATGTGATATTAGATGTAGGCAACATCCATATATACTTCTTTGTATATTGAATTTTTTGGGATTACCAATTTGATCCACTTTTTTGATTGAGTCACTTATGTATATTGTCTACATCTAAATCCACATACATACATTTCTACACATACTTTTTGTGTGTATATATATATCCAAGCAACATATTTATATGCACCCAAGCTTCTATATATGTATCTGAAGTTAGATGCACCTCTTTGGTTATTACTTCTTTCAGCCTCAAAAAGAAATTCTAAGAATGAGGTTGTATATTAAGTGTAATATGAAACATTGATCTAATCATTGAGCACAATGGTATATAATGTATGTTTTTTCTCAGGGGACTTGGTGAGAGCCTATGAGTCTACATGACCCAATATGGTAAGGTGGAGAGTAGGCCTTTTTTTTATGTTTCATTTTGTATTTCCTATGTGTAGATGTGTATTTTTATGAGATTAGATGAAGACAACATTCATATGTATGATACAGTATATATTAAGTTTGATATTAAACACTGATCTTAGCATTGATTACCATCCGAGATAATTTATCTTCTAGCTTGGGGGTTATTTGAGATTCATCAAGGCTCCATAAGACAATATGGTAGGGTGGAGATAAATCCTTCTTCTAGTGTGTTTCATTTTATTTTCCCTATATGTAGATATATTTCTATGTGAAATTAGATGCAACCAACATTCATATATAGTCCAAATGTACATTCCTTTCCCACAAAAAAAAATTGCTACTTGGCTTGGCTTGGCCCTCTGTCCATTCATCCCAAAATTGGTAGACATTGATCTCAACACTGATTATAGTGCTGGAAAATTTATCTTCTTTCTTCGGGGTTTGTTGAGAGACCTCAAGGCTCCATGACACAATATGGTAGGGTGGAGAGCAAGCCTTCGTTTAGTGTGTTTCATTTTATCTTCCCTATGTGCAGATATGTTTCTATGTGAAATTAGATGCAACCAACATTCATATATGGTCCAAATGTACATTGCTTTCCAAAAAAAAAATTGCTACTTTGCACGGCTTACCCCTTGTCCGTTTATCCAAAAATTGATGAAACACTTGATAGAATAATGAGTATATATGTTTCATTTGACAGTTGCAATTTTCCTATTCGAGAGCAGCATTGTACATTTATTCAAATTGTTTTTATTAACTGAAACATGTTGTACCTATTCTTGTGTGAAGTAATTGTCTCAGGCCTACGATTTCCAAGTTGTTTTTGTGAAAAATTAAAAAACCATATTTGAAATTAGATGTAGCCAACATTCATATACAGTACTTCCTATTATGCATCCAAGGAATACAACACATATATATACTTACAAAACAAAATCTATACTGATATATATGTATCTAAAGTTGCATGCACTTTTTGAGGCAAGATGCTCTATTTTATAGTCTTCAACAAAAAAAAGTTTATATGTGCACATGTATATCTCTTTAGCTGCACTAAGTTGGTGTTTGCAAGATGCTCTATTTTATATCCTTCAACAAAAAAAAGTTTATATGTGGACATGTATATATCTGAAATTGGTTACATACAACATCCATAAATATACATATTTCAAAGTTTTTCTTCCCTTCCTTCCTCTCTGTCACGCCCATATGCACATGTGTTCAAAACTTGTCCTCTTGGTTCTTCTTTTCCACAATGCTACTAAATGATTGTGAATTTTTGACTTGGATTAATCTCTTTAGCTGCACTGTTGCTCTTTAAGTTGGTGTTTGCAATTACTTTATTTTCTTTGTAATATTATGCTTCTAGGCTCTTCAAACATGCTCAAGTTCCAATCCTACATCAAGTGTAGAAAAAAAATATCCAGAAAAATGCCAAACCGAAATCTATTATGCTTAGCACAAAAACTAAAATTGTGAAAATTTTCAGCCCAAATACTTGCAACAAACACCCACACTAGCTCATCCTTCCTTGGCTAATTTTTACAATGATAGCTTGTATATTAAGTGTAATATGAAACATTGATCCCACCATTGATTGCAGTGGTGGATAATGTATATTTTTTCTTGGGGGTTTGCTGAGAGCCCATGAGGCTCCATGACCCAATATGGTAGGGTGGAGAGCAAGCCTTCTTTTGTTGTGTTTCATTTTATTTTCCCTATGTGTAGATATGTACATATATATATAAGTTTCCATCTATCTATATATGTATATTGTTTGCATCTACTATGACATACACATTTCTACGCATACTTTTTGTGTGTTTACATACCCAAGGAATAGATATCTACATATGCAAGCAAAGCATGGATTGCAGATATATGGAGTTGCAAAGAAAAATCTATACCGATATATATGCACCTAGAGTTAGATGCACCTTTTTATTTTTTTTATTTTTTAGTGTTAGAAAGAAATTCTTAGAATGATAGGCTACATATTAACTGTAATATGAAACATTGATCAAACCATTGATACATCCAATGCATGCAATGCATATATATGCAGTTGCAAAACAAAATCTATACCGATATATATCTATTTTATATCTATTTGAAGTTAGATACACCTTTTTAGTTACTATTTCTTTGAGCCTCAAAAATGAATTCTTAAAATAATTGGCTATATATTAAGTGTAATATGGAACTTTCATCTAACCATTGAACATAGTGGAGAGGAGGCTTCCTTTTCTTGTGTTTCATTTTATATTTCCTATGGAATTCTTAGAATGATAGGATGTGGATTAAGTTTAATATCAAACATTGATCTAGCCATTGAACATAGTGGTTGATACAAACAAATTTTTTGGTTGCATCACATTATTTATCCCTGCAAGCACATAACAATGGTGTATGTTTCTCCATTCAAAAAAACCATTTTCAATGTTATGGATGGCTTGGTTTTCATGATGTACATATCTACATTTTTTTGATTTCTAGTAATTGCTTCTTATGTATGTCCATGTTTGTTCAATGCCTTATCAAAAATTGGAAAGTGTTATTACAACCATCACCAGTATATGGAAAGCATACATCAATTAGTGTTAGAGTGCCAATCCCTACCAGCCAACATTCAATTTCACTGGCCTTCTCTATCGACGTGCCAAGCACATTTATTTAATTTCAAACTCGCCACCTTAATGTTCAATTTTGTTGGCCTTCTCTATTGACATGCAATGCCTATATACGTACTTGAAAAATAAAATCTATACTAGTATATAGGTATGTGAAGTTAGATGCAGCATTTTAGTTATTATTTCTTTGAGTCTCAAAAATGAATTGTTAGAATAACAATACAAAATCTATACTGATATATAGGTATCTGAAGTTACATGCACACTTTTAGTTATTATTTGTTTGAGTCTCAAAATGTAGTTTTTAGAATGATAGGTTGTATATTAAGTGTAATAAGCAACATTGGTTTCACCATTGATCAGAGTGGTGGACAATGTATGTTCTTTCTTGAGGGTTTGGTGAGAGCCCATGAGCCTCCATGATCCAATATGGTAGGGTGGAGAGCAATCCTTCTTTTGTTGTGTTTCATTTTATATTTCCTATGTGAACATTTGTATGTTTGTGAGATTAGATGTAGACAACATTCACATGTATGATAGGCTATATATTGCGTGTAATATTAAACATTCATCTCAGCATTGATTTAGATGCATGTTTTTAGTTATTATTTCTTTGAGCCTCAAAAAGGAGTTGTTAGAATGATAGGTTGTATATTAAGTGTAATAATAAACATTGGTTTCACTATTGATTAGGTTTTTGGAGAATATATGGTCTTGCTTGGGGCTTTGGTGAGAGCCCATGAGTATTCATGACCCAATAAGGTAGGGTGGAGAACAAGCCTTCTTTTGTTTTGTTTCATTTTATATTTCCTATGTGCAAATGTGTATGTGAGATTATATGTAAAAAAAAATTATATGTATGATAGGTTGTATATTAAGTGTAATATTAAATATTGATCTCAACCTTGATTATAGTGCTAGTCAATTTATATTCTTGCTCAGGGGTTTGTTGACAACCCTCAAGGCTGCATGATGCAATATGGCAGGGTGGAGAGCAAACCTTCTTTTAGTTTGTTTGATTTTATTTTCCCAATGTACAAATATTTATATATGTGAAATTAAATGTAGTCAATGTTTATATATATTATTTCCTATTATGTATGCAAGAGATGTAATGCATATATATATACTTACAAAACAAAATTTATACAAAAATATATGTTTCTCAAGTTAGATGCATTTTTTTGTAGCTTTTGTTGGCTCAACATCTGTTTTATTTTCCTTTTTTCCCAATCTTTGTCACATCAAAACAACCTTTGTTCTTGATCATGTTGCTTTTCTGCTTATAGAAGTGGTTATACATTGAGACAACATGCTCTATTTTTTAATCGTTGACCAATTTTTTTTATATGTAGAAATGTATGTATCTAAAATTAGTTACAAACAACATTCATATACATCTACATTTAAAATTGTTGATACATATATATATACATGTCTTCAACTTCTTATTTGTTTGCTTTTTGTCCATCAAACCCATATACACTTGTGTTTAAAACTTATTCTCTTTGTGCTTGTCATCCATCATGCTACTAAATAATTGTGATGTTTTGATTTAGTTGAATCTCTTTAACTATACAATTATTCTTTGAGTTGGTGTTTACAAGAACTTTATTGTTTTCCCCATATGATGGTTGTAGGCTCCTCAACCCTATACAAGTTCCAATCCTACATCAAGTGTGGACCCAAAAAATATAGAAAAACACCAAAGAAACCAACTCTATTGTGTGCGACATAGAGACCAGATTTGTGCAAGGCATCACACCAAATACTTTGATCAAAGAGTTGTCTTAATTCATCCTTTCTTGGCCTACCCTAATCAAGTAGCCACACCTTAATTGCTACCGAGCTTATTAGAAACACATGGTCCTTCGTAGCTTGCTCATAACCTTCCCAATGAAGGTGCCTCGATGGTGGGTGGTTGTGAATCTCAACACAACCTTGTCAGGCATGGCTTAGTGCCCACACTATTGGCCCATCACCATTTTAAAATTATATTTGGAGATCCTTTTTGTGTTGTAATGCAGTCCTTCCACCTACACATTGATGCTTTGTCTAATTTGAAAGTTTTTAGTATTTGCAAGGAAAGCTACGTTAGCAGGAAATTATGAGCATCCATCCCAAACATCATTTTCTAACATTGTGCTTCTAAAAAGGGCGTTCATTGATTCAGTTCAATGAATAGGATGGACCCTGAACCACAACCTCCTATCCTTGCAAAGCTGACTGAGGTTGAAGAAATTCTTATAACTAGAGTTTCTCCAATTTTGCAAGTGACCCATTCTAGAGGAGGCCAATAAAAATATAGTGGCCATACTATAAGCTTCCCTCAAGACATCACGTCCATTGCAACTTTTTTTCCACATTTCCTACATGATATTAAATTAGTTATTACTCGAAGAACTAGAATTCAGGGAACGAACTATGATTTCTATGTTGAAAAACATAATGTCATGGATGCATTGATATACAAAATTGAAAAATGATCCATATTATAGTGATGTTGCAATTGATTGTGATGCTTTAAAATTTTTTTCCTGCTACAAGTACTGACATTCCAATATTTTGCACGCAATGAAAGAACCAGTAGAGAACATAGCTGAACTAGTAGCAACTTCTTGAATTTCTACTGATGAGGAAGTTGAGCTTGAGGACTCATCATCATTTATTCCATTGTTCCCCAACCCTCCTTGGGAATTGTAAGCAATCAGAGAATCCTTGCAGATTGAAGACATTAGTCAGGATACTTTGCCTTAGCCTAAAATAAATTCTAACCCTATCAATGAATACAATACAAAAGATTTATTAAGCAAGGATTTTCCAACATTGTTCCCCATTGGAATAGTGATGCCCCTACAATTGAGAAACATAAAAATTCACTTACATAAATATACATTGAACTTGATGAGATACTGTGATAATAGATTTTGCAGGCATGTCAAATTTAGATATTACCTTTATAATTTAATAATGAGACATCGAAGCCAACAATCAACGTCTGTCTTCATGAAAGAAAAATTGGAAGAGAGGATCCAAAAGTCTGTCATTGCACTACAACAACTACTTTATAATGCACCATACACCCAAATTGTAAACCATCTCATTCTCTTTGGCATAACCTTTATAGGAATGTAGTCATATTGGGGCAAGTGTCGACAAGATCTTGTTGCAATGATCTACTAACTTGGGACACCAACTCTTTCTTTCACTCTAAGCTCCGCAAACACAAAATAGAATAATTTGCATAAGATCCTTGATCTTCGTGCTCAACAACATGTGCCATATTCCAAAATATTCTTCACAAACAATGTTGTCTAGAACCCGCATGTAATGACCTTGTACATGCACTTGCGGTTTACGATTTTACGTGAGGAGGTTCTCAAGAGGTTTTTACATACAAAGTATCATTGTTATAGGTATGAGTAGAAACATCATGGATCGACAAATTTTCATGGCTTCTTGTGGCTTCTGGGTGCTCTAAATATGGACATTCTTGATTGGTCTAACCCAGATGAAGTTTAGCAAGCAAAAAGCTTCTTTCATTGCTATGTTTCAGCATGGAATCCTCATTCCCTAGAACAACTAATATCAAGAGTTCACCACTCTTCCTTGGAGGACCCGTTTTTGCTTGAAACTTCACAAATTTCTTGCATGGAACCAATGGTGGATTACAAACAACTGTTGAACATGGTGCAAAGGTATACCAAATGTACTAAGTACACATGTGTTAGGAAAAAGGCTAGCAATTAAAATGTCGTGACAAAGCTTCATAGAATGCACAACCATTCTCAACATTGGTAATTGACAATGAATCAAATAAATCCTACAAGCCAACAAGAAATGATGAGCACCTTAATATCCACAACCCTTAGATTCTTGTGATCTATCGAGAAAACATTGATTGCTAGCCAATCTTGTCAAGACAAATTGTGCTAAACTACATTTCCAAATATGCACTAGAGTATGAAAATAATTTTGAAAGCTATATTGATATCTTACAAAGGATTTCAAATATAAACTCATCCGGGGATAAAGTGTTTCTTTCCTATCAAAATTTTATGATAAACTTGGTTGCAGATTGTGACATTGGTGCACAAGAAATATTCCATATGCTACAAAAGTTTCCCCTTGTCATGTCAATTTGACATTTCCTCTCTTTGAATGTGAGTAGGAAAACCTTGTACCTTTTTAAAATAGATGATAATGGTGAAGTGATTTCAAGTAGCTATATTCGCTATTACATGTAAAGACTAGCTTACATGGACACTATATCCCTTATTCAATCTGCATAATTGTATACACATCAAAAAAATCACAAAGGCGGGGCCTGTTGCTTGCGACCACACCCTTTTTTGATAATTTTTTACATGCTATTCAAGTCTACCCCTCCTAAGTATTGTGATATGTTTGAAACATTTTTCTAGTTTGAATTGCTCCTATACAAGCCATTTCAAAATGTTGAAGCAGGTATAGGCCTCACCAAAGAGAGTATAACACACAAATGGAGGCTATTTCATGTTGTTGGCTATCACCCTTAGAATTTCAATAGAGTTATTTCTCCCCCCACCAATAAAGAAGAAGGTGAAAGTGATACTGATAGCACCCAATATTTGCCTCCCATAGATGAATACAAATGGGAATTGATTTGTTTCCTCGGTGCTATAAATAATGTCAACTTGGACCAGATGTAGCTATTAGGTAGGTGAGACTTTGATTTGAATCACATGTGGGACACACATGATGTTTTTGATATTCTACATAGCATTGTTGTAGAGTTCATCTCAACAAGTAAATTTCATACAGCTAAAGATAGAATTTTCCCTACACTTTGTCATCAGCTATCGCCTAAGCAAGAGCTTGCTCTAAATATTATTAAACAGCACCACCTTGTCCCATATTCATCATCACCATTGTGTATGATATTTCAGGTACTTTAGGTACAGGTCAATTATTTCTTATAGACATCTGAAGAACACTAAATACATCACCAAATTGAAGAATGAATCCTTTTCTTGCTTTGGCACATATGAGGGTGGCCACTTACAATATATGTGCCTCTACAATGCATACAACTCTTCGGATACCAATCAAAGATATGAATCCATTTCAAGGAAAACCATTGGCCATAATTCAAGAGGGCTTTAAACACATTAAGTACATATTAGTTGATGAAATGAGCTTCTTGTGACCCAAGTTGTTACTCAAAATAGATAGTTGGTCATGGCAAGTGTTTCTTGCTAGACATATGCAACCATTTGGTGGTTCCTCTATTATACTTTTGGGTGACCTCGCATGGCTTCTTCCTATTTTAGATAGGCTTATCTACGCTTCTCACTCCACAACCTTGGTTGTTTGGCACATTTTTAATGTTGTAATCACACTCGACACAATATTTTTCCAACATGGATAGTCCGATGTACAACAAGAGTTCTTACACTCCTTTTGAATATTTTAAATACTCGGGCTTCTCAAAATGATTGGTAAAATCTTATGAATTGAACAAACACCATGCTTTCAGCTTAACAAAACCAAGAGTTTGATGCAACTATTCACTTGTTCCCAATAAATAGCTTGGTTGCCTTGCATAATGGAAAAATGATTAAAATGTTAAATGTTCCCATAATAATCAGTATTGCTAAAACTACTCGACAAAAAACACTTGACTATGGTGATGATGAGCAACTTCAAGTAGAGCTCTTACTTGCAATTGGCGAACAAGTTATGTTAACAAAAAATATTTGGGTGGCAGCTGGACTGGTCAATGGATCATTGGGTATTTTCAACTCCATCGTATATGCTATGTGTTCTAAACCACCTCAACCACCTTAATATGTTGTTATTCATTTCCCAAACTATATTGGCCCAACATGGGATCAATACAACCCAAAATTAATCCTTGTTCCCCCGATCACACGGGGCAGCCAAACATAACTTCCCTTGACAATGGCTTGGGAAATAACAATACATAAATCTCAAGGATTAACATTGGAGAAAGATACAATAGATATTGGAACTAAAGAAAGACAAGGACTAACATTCACAACTCTTTCATGTGTAAAATCAATTAAAGCAATATGCATAGATCTACCTTTGTCTTTTGACAAATACTCTAGATTATGTTCCAACATATACCATTCACTTCAAATCAAAGAAGAGGATCACCTCCAAAAGCTGTGTCCATTGCCATCATCATGAAATTTTTTTGTTCTTTTCAGTAACTATATCACTTTTTCCTTCCCTTTTCATTTCAATGCATATAGAATTCCCACCATTTGTTATTTTTCAATTCTATATGTAACTTGAGTCACCGCTTCCTAATGTTCTCACCTGTAACTACAGATCTCCACAATGCTAAATAGCTTTACAATGAAATGCTTTTCATGCTATGCAATCTGAAACTACACTCTAGTAATATACAAGGTAAGGTTGTATGTAATTTATTCCATCTCTTTTTTCACAAATGCATTTTAAATTATTTGTTATCAACAATAAAACTATATATACTTTTAATAATGTATTTTCAATTCCATATGTAACTTGACCCACTGCTTCCTGATGTTCTTAGTTGTAACTACAAATCTCCACAATGCTAAATAGCTTCACGATGCCATGTTTTTCATGCTATACAAGCTACAACTATACTCCAATAATAGACAAGGTAAGGCTATATGTAATTTATTCCATCTCTTTTTCCACAACTGCATTTTAAATTCTTTGTCATAAACAATACAACTATATATAATTTTAATAATGTATTTTCAATTCCATATGTAACTTGACTCACTACTTCTTGATGTTCTTAGTTGTAACTAGAGATCTCTATAATGCTAAATAGCTTCACGATGCCATGTTTTTCATGCTATACAAGCTGCAACTATACTCCAGTAATATACAAGGTAAGGCTATATGTAATTTATTCCATCTCTTTTTCAACAACCGCATTTTAAATTATTTGTCATGAAACAGTACAACTATATATAATTTTAATAATGTATAACATTGATTTCAACTCTACAAAATCCATACGTAACGAAACAATGTTAAATGAGACTTGTAATTGTATAGATACTACATCCTACTACGTACACAAGGTATGCCTACATCTTATTTATTTGATCTCTTCTATTACACATGCATTACATATTATTTGTTATGAATTATAGAACTATTTATCATTCCTAATTTAAATATTTCCTAACACTGACACATATTCATTGCACTAAACTATACATTTTCCTTTTATTTTTGAAGAACATACTCAAGTCAATTAAATTCAGCAATAAAAAGAATACTACAATGGACAGAATGATACTGATCATATCATCAAAGAACCAACCTACAACCATTGATTGCCAATATGGGCTATTTATATTTGTTAAATGCTTCACACTTACATTACCTAGAAATGTTGATCTTAATTTATAACATTGACTATGGTTGTTCTCTGTTATCATGCAATACTTTTGGCATTACAAATAACTTCAAAATATTCTCTTGTGCATAGTTGTATTAAAAAAGGATACAACTTTTTAGTTATTATTTCTTTCAACCTCACAAAGGAATTTTTAAAATGATAAAACAAAATCTATATTGATATATAGGTTTTATTTATTATCTCTTTGAGCCTCAAAAATGAAATTTTAGAATGGTAGACTCTATATTAGGTGTAATAAGGAACACTGGTTTCACCATTTCTCACAGTGCTTGACAATGTATGCTCTTGCTACAAATAACAATCAAAAATACTGCGTGGAAAATATCATTAACTATTTTCAAAAAATAGAAGAATCACATATCACACTATTGATAGTAGCTAAACTTACTATTTTTGAAATCCTCTACAAAGGGTCTTTTCCAAATATATTATCTACCACTGTGTGATCAATGTTTCATATTATAGTTAATATACAACCTATCATTCTAAGGATTAATTTTTGAAAATGGAAGAGATAATAAGTAAAAAGGTTCATCTATCTTCAAGTACATATATATCGGTATAGATTTTTCTTTGAAACTACATATATCCACATTGCATAATTTTGATGCATAGATATACTTCTGGTGGCCATGGTTGCAAGGCAATAAAATAATTTATGCTATTTTCCATAAGCCATTGTTGACTATTGTTCGGTGGCCTTGAATAAATTATTTCATTTATGGTTAATTTCTTTTGGCAATGGTTGCAAAGGAATAAAATAGTTTAATTTATTCTCGAAAACACATTGTTGGCAGTTTTTATGTGGCTTGGGGAGACACTTTGTGCTATTTTCCATAAACTATTCTTCATTTTTCTTCTCTAGCTTTAGCAATATGGTTTTATTAACACTCAACAATTCCTTATTAGAAAAAACATAAATTGTTTAATTCCTTTGCAACCATTCCCAACACTGGTTTATCGAAAATAACATAAACTGTTGTTAAATGATAAATGATTGTTATCTCCTTGCATATAAATAAGGGAGGTTCTTATTATACAAATCATCATGTATATCATTTGATGATTATTTTATCATTTTCAAGGTGAAATTTAAATGATTATTCTTAGCACTCAAAGTGCATAGACTTTTGAGAATTCTAAATAATAAGGTAACAATCATGCAAACCAACGAAGGTGTAAGCATTTGTTTAACACATGTTATCGACACACATTATAAAGTGTTACTCATATATTATGATGGTTATGTGCAAATTATGACATAATGAAGTATTTTATTTGTAAAACTGACACAATAATTATTCTTTGCAATAATCACCATCATTGCTACATAAAAAGCATAAATAATACATCATTGTTGATTATTGTTCTCTTTCTTTAGCAATAATTACACAACAATAGTCAACAATGGCTTATTAGAAATAGCATAAACTATTTAACTCCTTTGCAACCATTCCCAATAGTGGCTTATCGAAAACAACATAAACTATTGTTAAATGATAAATGATTGTTATCTCCTTGAAACTATCACCAATATTTTTCGATGTATGATTTCCTTATAGTTCATTTATATTTTATGTGTGCTCATGGTGGTTGAAAGCAATGAAGTGGTTACAATTTATGTTATCTTCAATAATCCATTGTTGGATGTTGTTTTCTACCTTTAGAAATGTTACTGCATTTATGGTTTTCATGTACCCATGGTGGTTTATGGTAACATATAATTTCCTGTGGTTGTCTAGCATTTTTCACTGCATTCATACTCATTGCTATTATTTCTTGTAGATGATACCACTCAGCTACCAATGTTCCATTCCATAAATGAAAATTATTTTGAAATCTTCATAATCAAATATAAGATCAATGTTCAATATTGTAATTGATATATAGACTACCATACCTATAAATATTGTCTACATCCAATTTTTTATGTCTCTT
Source organism: Sequoiadendron giganteum (assembly GCA_007115665.2). Lineage (NCBI taxonomy): Eukaryota > Viridiplantae > Streptophyta > Pinopsida > Cupressales > Cupressaceae > Sequoiadendron > Sequoiadendron giganteum. Next base: position 215,026,676 of record CM021103.1, read on the forward strand.
ATGTGCAAAAAAGCTCGCCATAGTGGTTGCTCACAATCCAAATAGCTACTATATAGATCCCTGCCATTTGGACGTTGCCTCTGCCTATTGGCTCATCATTTCCTATCACTGCAACTTCTAGTTTATTTTAAATTTGGTTTGAGGATTCTATTTTGATTCAGTGTCAATTTGGATACATAGATGGTGGCATTGGTTGTATTCAATTATTTGGACTTGATTGGATATAGATGGGATGAAACTTGGGTTTTTGATAAGTTTTAAAGTTCAAATTTTTGATAAGTAGATTTTAGGAACTGGTTAGTGGTTTGGATTTTCTAGCCTTTTTTTTGCACCAAAATATCAACCTATCAATACTCGATACAAGCATCAGTTAAGATACATGGGAGCTGGTTAAACCATGTCATGAACTCGAAGGGAGATGCTGGTGATTAGTCCAACAATCCCCCCCTCAGCGTCACTCGAGGGGTTTGAACCCGTGACCGGCTCTGATACCAATTGTTGGCCTTACCATTGCACCAAAATATCAACCTATCAATGCCCAATACAAGCGTCAGTTAAGATCCATGGGAGGCGGTTAAACCATGTCGCGAACCTGAAGGGAGATGCTGGCAGTTAGTCCAACAAGATTGGAGTTGGATTAGATGAAGAATGAAGGATCAAGATCTTAGAGTGATTTCATTTTATTTATGCTTTTTAAATTTACAATAAGCAAAGTTAAGTGAGAATTTTAGTTTGGATTTTTATACTTAAGACTAGCCAAGGTCTTAAGAAATCTCAAATAGGACTTAATGAATTATCTTAAGGTCTTGCTCATTGATTAGGTTTAGATTTTTTATTATTATTATTAGATTAGGGGATGATTGATATGATGAATTAGGATGAAATTAAGATGTGGGGATGGGAGGATTGATTGACATTACCTAGGGTTTTAGATTAGGAAAATGATTTGGATTTATGATTTCGATGAGCAGGTTTAAGATGATTAAGCTTTAAAGAGATTCAACCTTTAGTTTGCCTTTGATTTTCAATAAAATTTTGAAATTTTATTATGATATTCTTCAAAAGTTGGTGTAGACACTGAAAAATGTCCTCGGTTTGTGAACAACATTTTTCACTTCAATCTCTCTTCTTCCCTACATAATTAAGTAATTTTGATTATTTAATTATTTTACCACATTATTCTATTAATTAAATAATTTTTAGTTATTTAATTAATTCATGTTCCCTTACTTTATTCTTTATTTTTATTAATTAAATAAATTAATATTTAATTAATTTTGTCGCTCACATTCTCTTTCCTTTTGATGGAAACCCTAAAAATGCTTTGTGTTCCATCTCAAAATTTTGAAAAAATTTGGTTAGTTTTCATATCCAGGGGCTTAGGTTTCTATCCATTTGTTATGCCTTGGGATTTGTGTTGCTAAAACCCTTTCTATGTAACCTTTAATTTTGCATCCTTTGCAAATTTTATATTTTGGCATCGACCTCCTAGCATTGGTTCTTAGTCATATTAAAAACATCTTAGGACATTAAAGTCCATGAAGTAACTGGCCCCTAATGCCTAGGTCTGAAATACTTTTGTTTTATAAGGTTGATTAATCAACCTTGTTTGGCCTTTACATCCTTTGAATATAATGGTTTTTTCTTTTGAGTCCTTACATTTTCCTAAGCAGTCCCCTTCTCAAAACAACTTGTGAGCACATGTGGAATGGATCCACTTATGTGCTTTTTCATCACCTTCTCCATACCTCATCACAAATTTTACTTTGATCACTAGTCATGAATCCATGATGTGCGATGAATGGTTCTCCTTCATATTGTTCATCGTGGATGGAGTTTCTACCTTTGTTCCTAAAGTAGCAATGAGTGATATGGGTAGTATCCTCTATATCATTTTTTTCTATCACTGTTAGTGATTCCTTGTGATTTTTTTACTATGAATCAGTGATGTGTGATGAGGTCCCGAGTTCAGGCATGTCATAGTTGATATGATGTATTATTAGGGGAAATGCTTTCTCACCATCGATCTTGTCTTATGGTCATGTGGTTGGATCCTTATTTTTCACTTAAAATTCTCCATCATTGATGTGTTATGACCATTACAAAGTAAATAAATGATGGACAAGAATAATATTATGCCTTGCGCCCATCGTGTCATCTTTCTCCATCATAGTTTTCAATGGATTCCTAAAGAATGTATTAGAGATGTGTGATGGTTTTCAGATAAATGTTGATTAATGTGTGAATGATTACATGGTAGCTTTCTAAGATGTCATCATTGTTTCCAAGTATGGATGTAAAGGCAAGTGGTGATGCTTATGGAGCATCATTGATTGTGTTTTAAATTAAAAGGGATCTATGACCAAGATTCAAAGTTAGATGGTTGGTTGTCATCTCAGTTGTGCAAGGATCATTTGAACATTAATGGCTACACGCTCTAGTTACTCTACTTAATGAAGATTTCCAATTGTTTCACTTCATAATTTGCAACCATTAAGATTCAAGGAGTTAGTTTAGAGCCAAAGAAGAAGCGTGTGGGTTTCAAACAAGGAATTGTATAGATATTGAAGATAGTTTTCTCTCAGGTAAGTAGGTGTTTATACCTACTCAGTTTGAATTGTGCATAATTTGTCTTGTGAGTCTTGAATTCTTGGGGTTGGTGAGGGTTTAATTACCTACAATTTCCTTTTGAGTTGGTAAGTATTGTGTGGGTTTGGGGGTTTTTTCCTACAAATTCAATTTGAAAAAAAATCGGTGAAAGTTTGCCTACAATTGAAGGTTGGTTGGCTCTAGTTCTGTTCTCTGTGAGAATGAGTAAGTCTAGTGAGTCTATCCAACTAGTCAGAAGGTCTAGGAGGATTAGGATGCTTGAAACTCATGATGATACACCAAAAATTGAACAAGGTAAACTAGGAGTTCCCAAAAATCCAAAAGGCGAGAAGAGAGCTTGTGTTATGTCCAAAAAAAATTTGAAGCCAGAAATAGTTAAGAAGGAATTTGCCATACTCATGGGGGATGAGGCCTGAAACACTTACAACATGTGAAGTAGGGTTGTTGTTCGTAACTAGAGTGAGCCTAGAGTTTTTCCCTTGAGGGAATAATTTTTTGAGAAGGAGGAAACTAAGTCAAGTAAATTGGAAAAGTTTTTTGAGAAGGAGGAAACTAAGTCAAGTAAATTGGAAAAGTTTAAGGAGGAGAAGAAAAATAAGTACCACAAGGCTTATGATTCTTATATGGGGAAGTCTAATGCTACCATGGAAGGTAGGGTTGGTCCTTTGAGAGATGAAGTAGATATTCACCCAGATTATGGTCTATACCTTCTAACAATGGTAGGTCAAGAGGATTTTGATGATGTAAATGTAGCTTCTCTAGTTTTAGAAAAAAAACAAAGGGGACATGCATACTTTGATTCTAGAGATGATGAACCTTGACAGAGGTGGTGTCCCAGTTTTGTGTTTTTGTTTTTGATGACCAACATGAAGGAGAAGTGTTGGACACCATTACCATTACAACTGTTGAGCCTTCTTCAATGAATGAACATGTTCTTGTCTTTTGTGCTAATGGGGAGAACATTTTCTGCTAATGTGGATGAGAGGTTTTGGTGCTACTATAATGAATGATGCCTTTTGGAAGGTGGATAAACCTTTAGCGGTGGAAAGTATTTTTTGTCTTTTTCATTTTCCCCACTTTGTAAAGTACAAATATAACTATCTGGGAAATCTCTAAAATTGAAATGAATTTTAATTTCAAATGTAAATGTAAATGTGACTGAAATTGTAGTTTGGCATGTGGCTTGTTCACTCCCATGTTTCTATAAATGGAAATTTAGGGCCAGTTACAAAAGGGAGTTCATTGTTTTGAAATTGATCACAAAATGAATTGTAAATAAAATACTAAGCATTTTAGGGTTAATTCTTAGGTTCAAGTCTACTAATGCATATGTATTTTGATAAAAATACTGGAAAATAGAATAGAATGGTGTAAATTTAGAGTCATTTTCTCTCCTATGTACTTGTTTCATGAGCTATGAATAATATAATCAAGGGTTGTCTTATTTTTATCCATTTATTTCTAGTGGATGTGTAGTTTTTCTCTTTCTTGTTAATTCAAAGAATTAATGTAAATCATTGAATGAAACTATAATTTTATGGAAAATTAATTACTAAGATATTGATAAGAAGTGGTGGTTGACAATGCTATGTTGATATACTATAATGTAGTATCTTCAAGGCTTAATTAATGTCATGTATAAAATTGTTATCAAGTTATGTGAGTATTAGAATTGACTCTATTCTAAGGATGAGACACTAATCTAAGTGAAGTATTCATGCCATTTTTAGTTGGTCAATTTGGCAAAAAATCATTTTTTAAATCAGATTCTCAAAAAATAAGTTACAATTGTGTTGGATTTTACCATTCTCATGCTCTGAATGTTAAGAAGCAACCAACTTATTTCATACATTCTATTTGTTGAGCAATTATGTGAGAATTATCTGTGTTACAATGTTCAGAATAAAATGAAAAATAAAGACTATCTAAACATTGGTAGGATCACCCTCCTAGGTTTCATAGAGTTTGAAGAGTAGAAGTAAGGGCCTAGTAATCCTTTACTTGTTCGTTGTCTAATCCTTAACTGTATTAATTATTGAATTATGGAAATTTAATAGGCATTTGGTAAGACTAATTTTGGTTCTTAAAAAAAAACCAACAAATTGTTGAATCTATTGGGGAACTACTCATGATGTATTTGGTTTGAGACCATTTTATCCCGGATTATGATCTGTTGAGAAATTAGAGTCAAATTCTTTGCAAATACAATTTTACCTTTCAATCTAGTCTTCCTAGGAGTTTGCAATTTCTATCTAGTCTTCCTAAAATTTGTTTAATATTTTTGTAAGTTCCCACTAAATGTGGGTGGCAGCTTTGATATCTCTGCACCAGTGTGCATTATTTGAGAAAATATAGAAAACTTAGAATAAGAAAAAAATGATAAGAAAAGATGAAGTGGACTTGAGTTCACATGACAAAGCTCTCTCATATGAAGCTAGAAAGAAGAATTAAAAAAGGCTCTAGTATGACCTTGAGAGAGTTAAGGAATTTGCTAAATTTGAACATCTGGTATAGATATCAAATGTTTTTAAAAACTAGAAAGGGTTGTGTTGTAGTGAATAGAAAGTAATTTATGCATGATTTTTTTGATGAAGAAAATCCAAATTGAAATTAACCTATGAAAGAAACTTCAAATTATTGAAGATTCATTCCTCTACAAAATGAGGTGGAAAATCTATTGCAAAGAATGTGATGAAATTGTGATGATAGCTTTAGATCTACAAAATTTTCCAATTAGAGGGATAATTTATGCTAGCTACAACATATCCAATTATTTTCCCCTATTTTGGTTTCCAAGAAGAATAAATTTGTGTGAAAACCATATTGAATGATTTCGAGAAATTTTGATTCTCTATTAAGTGAATTAAGCACTAATAAAGGGAATGGTAGTGGTAACTTTGCATATTCCTTAGATAAAAGTTGACGTTCTTGTATTATGTTGGAGAAGTATGCTTGTTTTTGAAATATTCCCATTAGAAGGATCTAAGGCATGAATGTATTTGAGTTATGCATTTTGAGTTCATAGTTAAATAAAAAAATGGGGTAGTAAATGATCAATGGTAGAGGTGATGTTTGAGGTTTAAAAAGGGGTGCAATAAAATGTATCATTCTTTATTTTTCCCTATGGAATATCAATTTAAAGCATATAGAATGTGTAGCCCATGCCAAGCCCTCAAATAAATTTCTCTATTGCAATATAAAGACCATTAAATTTTAATGGTATTTAGGGTTTCCCAAACCTTGTTCCAAATGGTGTTAGGGAACATTTTCCAAAATTCAAAGGGAAAAGTTTTGAATTAGCCTATAAGAATCTAAATGTTTTTTCTCATTTGATGGGAGAGTATGAGATAAACTGTGAAGATGTGGTTATGAAATTCTTTGTGTACTCTTTAGAGGAAGATACTAGAGATTGGTTTTCATATTTTCCAATGTGTTTTATCTCTTCATAGAATGAGTTTATGGTAGCATTTATAGAATAGTTCGGTGAAAGAATTAATCCAAGTTTAGTAAGGAAAAAACTCATGGAGATTCAAAATTATGAAGATGAGTTACTCTCAGCTTTTAACCTTAGATTTGCAAGGGAAATAAGGGATATTATTGAAAATATGAGACCAAGTGATGTAGAGTGTTTAATTGTATAGTTAGGTGCATTAGAGGAAGAAATGAGCTACTTGTTGAGAGATAAGGAGCCTACAACATTGCATCAGGCATATAAAATTTCCATGGACATTGAAAACAACTTGAGATATTCAATAATAAAGGGATATATGGTTGCAAGTGTCAGCTATTTTAGCACACCTCATATAAATGGATCATACGACATAATTGATTGTCTTGGTGATGGTGCTTCTACTACTCTGATTTTCTCATCCTTACCTAGTGCAATAAATGGTGAATTCCAAGTTGAACATGAACAAATTTGAAGTAGTGTTGATAAAATGCCTTTTGTTCAAATATTATATAACATGAAAAGACATAACGGGGAATCACCATATGACTTGTTTACAAGGTTTTTGGATGCCTTGTTGGAAATCCCCAAAAATTTAAAACCTGAGGATTCAATATGCATTGACTTTTTTTGTGAAATTTTTGAGCTAGGGTTGAGTACCTTGCGAAAGAAATTGAAGCCTCAAGGTTTTGATCAAATATTTGATTGGATAAGGGTTGGTGATGAAACCAAGTGTAATTATGCACAAGGTATGATGTATTAGAGTGTTGATAGTAGCTATCCTATTTAAAATAATCAAAAGGAAACATAAGTAAGTGAAAAGGGTGTATTAAAGAATAGGCATCTATCTTGTGGTTTGGATTAGGATAGTGATTATAACCAATTCACAAGAAGCCTACTTGCAAACCAGTACATTGGTGATAAGGAAGAAGATACATTTGCAATTTTTGTTGATGTCTCATCACAAATTAATGATCAAAATATTGAGGATGAGAATTTGAGCATTCACACAAAGAAATTTGAACATAGTAAATGTGATAATGAGTTTCCTTATGATAATTATCATAGGGGATGTGAGGTTTATGATTATTTTTTTGAAGAGTATGAATCTTTTCATGAAGATGATTTAGAGACATTTTCTTCACATGAAGGATGCAATAATATTAATGCTCGTGAGATCCTTTCCTTGCAAGTGAGTGATCAAACACCATGTAAGTGATACTTGGAGTGCACTCTGATTGTATAAAAAGTGGTGTTGGTTGTTCTTACTATAACTAGGTTGATCTTCTAATCTACCTATGGAATTGCCAATTCCAATCAAGGGCAACTCGAAGGACCTAGACCAACTAAAAAGTATTTTAAAGAACTCCTACACTTTGGGCTCTGTAAGACTCGGGAGGTTGATCCCCTTAATGTGTTTACAACCTCTGCACCAGTATCATACAACATTACTATAACAGATAATCTCACTCAATAGCTCAATAGAACGGGATAAAACTGAAAAGAATTGGTTGTTCATCAGTAATATCAACCATTTGGAGCATGAGATAATTACAAAAAAACTTCATAGTGAAATATAATCATTGATTTTTTAATTTGTAGCAAGCTCCAGGTGAACATAAACAAACACTAAATCACAAAGAACAAATGCAACTCAGATCAGAGCCTTACTTGCATTGGAGGAGTCAAATTCACAAATGCCTAATGGTTTATAGAAGATTCAAAACATAGCATATAATATCTCTGATTATATTGCCTTACAATATCACCAATATGTACCTCAGCTCAATACTACTTACCAAATCCTTGTACAAAACATATTAACTTACAATGTCATTTAAGCATTTTAATTAACTCCTTGAATTAAAGCTAAAACAAGAATTGCACACACCACAACAGTGAGATGAATAAAATAACCCTTGATCACTTCATTCAAAATTCAAATACACTTGCACATAGGAGAGACATGAGCTTGGATTTATCAATTTAACTCAAATGCCAGTACTATTATGAAACACGAAATCTCCATGAATTCAAATCCTACGATAAAAAGACTCAGAATCTAATTTGCATTTTCTTTGTCACTACAAATTTTATAATTTTCTCTACAACTTCACCAAATATTTCTAACTTGCTAACCCTTTACAATGAGAGAAGAAGAGAATATGTAGAGGAAAGGAATGTTCCAGAGGAAGCCCTAAAGATGATTCAGAAATGCCATCTGGAAACACTTTCACCATTGATCATCAAGCTGCAAAGAATCTTCTCCTCTCCCTACAACAAACCTAGTCGCCTCCAAAACTAAATTTTCCAAAGCTTCTCTCCAATAGAAAATATGCCCATATGAGAATATTCTCCATTCTTTACCTATAGCTGAAGGAAATATCTCTACCTTGTTTTCTCGTGAAAACATTTTATCTCTGTTTTCAGCTCTTTACCATGCTTCCCTTACTTTATTTCCTAGAAAAGTAAAATATCTCACCACAAAGTGAATATTAAATTCACTTCAAAAAATTCCCTCATGCACTTTCATATTCATTTTTCGCAGCAAAAAACCCCGATAGAGAATATTTATTCACCCTACAAATATTAGCCTGGGAAAATAACATATTTACCTATACACATTTAACCTTCACAATACATTAAAATATTTCCATAAACCTCGGGAGCACCCACTTTTTAAAACTTTACCATTTTAAAACATGTTGGCAAAATATTAAATCAGGCCCCTAATATGTTATTTTCACTTTTACAAAAGTGAAAATCCTTACTCAAAATACATGTCGAGGAAAATAAAAATTTTACCTCGTTGGGCCCATCCTTCACTCAGCATGCGTGCACTACCTTCCATTTTAAATGGTTTGTTATTTAAAAAAAAAATCAAATGAGGCCTCCCTTTTTAAAAAAAATTCATTCGGCTTGTAGAACTCTTACTCTGAGATCATTGGTGCCCACCACTCATTCCCCTTGCCATCGCAATCACTACCCCATGCGTATCTTGGGATTGCGATATGGTGGGCAACGACTGAGATTTTGCTGCATTTCAATGAACTTTCCCACCATTGATCCTGTTTCAACTTGTTTGTTCTCCTGCTGCCCTAATTTCATTCATTCCACTCACTGCAACTCCCTCAACCTTATGTAGATCTTTGAGAACTTCTTCGGCTCAAGCCCCTTAGAAAAATACTGATTCATTCTTGTATCCCTCTTGCATACATGTCGAAAGACACCCTAGTAATCATAAAGCATTTGAAATGCATGCATCTACCCTAGGAGTGTCCTATCACTCACACAAACCCGTTATGGTAGCTTTACCACCATCAAATGTGTTTCAAGCCTCTTCCACTGGTTGGGCACACCCTTAAGGAAAGGCAGAGTAACTGCCAAATTCGTTCACCAAAAAGCTTCCGAGGAATTTTCAAAATAAACTCAATGTTGGGTGCACTTTGCAGACATGGTGTCTCATGAAACTGCATTCATTCAAAGACTCCATCAATCTCGTTCACATGCCTTAATCCTTTTCAACCGATGCATTTTCAAAAAATCCACTTTGCATATGTGTGTGGCCTGCAATGATGGCTCTCCACATTCCCTTGGATCCCTCTATTCATCTCTTCTAGGCACAAAACTGGTCTTCTTCAACTTCTTCTAGCACAATAGCTACAATGTTGCAATGTTAGATTAACCCCTCTTTGCGAGCATAATGATAGTCCACCCAATCTTTATCTCTAAATATATGCTTTCGAATAGAATGCCTTCAAACAATATTGAGACATCCTTGATAAACACACATTGAAGGCCTTGGTTCAATGCACACCATGTGCCAGTAAAAGGGGATTCCTCCATTGTCATGTAGAATCCTTCCCTACACCCATGCACCCATTGGCTACACCACTCGGACAAAGAAAAATATATTTTCCATGAAAGTTTCAAAATCCTTTTCAACAGATTCATGCTGATATTCTTCATTCCCATGGAATTTCATCTCTTTGTCAGTGTGTTATACTCCACTCAATCGCCACTTGTACCATTTGTTTTGAAGAATATCCATGCCTATTTAAAAAACTCCAACTTTGCACACAATCTTTTGATTTTTCGTCTATGAGTGAGCACAATGTTGTTCAACAAAATTTTCCACCTTCCTGGTGATAATAACATAATCTCGAAGAGATGGACCTGATTTGAAAAGAGCATCAACATTTTCATTTAAGCCTTTTTATAATTTTGAACCACCATGAATCCCATCTCATCGACATGCAAAGTGTCGGCTACTTCAACTTGAAGAGTAATCTCAAATAAATTAGTCCCCTTTGCAACACATGATAGTAGGAAAAAATAATAGAAACTATGCTGATATGGTTGAAAAACCCTATAATTCAAACATTTCTTTAAGACCATTTCTTTGATCTCAACATATCCTTCATTATCAGCATCATGTGACTAGTTGAACAACCAAGAAAACATAAAAGTGTAGTGACTTTATCCCCTAGCAATCTAAGCCAACCCCATCTTTCCCATGTAACCAACATATCAGCTGGATCATTCTCACTATTTGTTACATTTACAAAACATAGCAATAGTTTAAGTTTTCTTAGAGTTTACCATGGTTGTCCCCATTACCAAAGCAATTCATTTTCTTTTACACTTGAATAATGCTTTGAAGAAGCTAGTTCTATTTCATGACTAGGACTCGATGGCTGTAAATCCTTTACCAAGCTTGATGTATTAGAAAGTAAAATATCCACTCCATTCAATTGTTAGCTCGATGTAGGATCCTCTATTTGAGAGGTAGTTTTAACTAATGATTTTCTTGTGCTCTCATTACATTGAATTTTAATTTACCAAGAGGAGCCTCCACATTTTCCATATATCAATGCTTACACCTTCAAAAGAAAGGTTAGCCAAATCTAAATATATTCAAATTCAAAAACTTCATAGTCACCCCTACCATGGATATCACCACCCATAATATCCTTTTTTTCAATTTTAATGATGTCAGAACTTTATAAAACATAAAATTAGTTTGTACCCATTTTAAGTGCAACTCTGATCGATTCAAAACTTGGTTTGATCTTGTGCCAAACTTAAACTATGGCTTTTATTATCAGAGTATCCTTCAACAAGCTGCAATGTAATGCTTACAATATCATGCTTGTGTAATGAATTAGAAGTGAAAATACGAATTGGGTTGCCATCAAAACTCACCTTCTGTCATGTTTGCAAAATGTTCAAAATTGGCCAAGTGAGCCCTGGAATTAGCTTGAAAAACTAGTCAAACGGACTCCCAGAGTCATAAAAGCTTGTAGACATGTAGAAAGTTGACTTGAGAATGTAGTGCAACAAACGGCTCTTAAAAATGTATCACGAGGTGGAAGATATTAATCCACAAAGTTGCTTAGTTGAACTTTTCTAAAACTGTGCCTATTTTGAACCAATTAAAATTCACTCAATTGCCGATTTAAAAGAAATAGTGAATCAACTCCTAACGAGCTTCCATCGGACACATAAGTTCATTTAGGTACCTTGATGATGTGTGAAAAATGGTTTGTCTTGAAACATCATCCATCAGAAGTTATTGACGCTTAAATTTGGCTTCCCAAAAAGGTTTCAGAAACTGCAGGTGCAAAACAGGAGAAATTGCATTTGATTTCGATCTGTTAAAAATAGAAAATCAGCTCATGAGACTCTAGAAACTAACATACGAGCTCATCATGGTATGGAGAATCTAAAACAACATTCATTTTCTCTTGATAGTCAACTGGTTGTAAAATGCAAGCTCAAACAGGAGGGAACTTTGCAAAACCGACAGTTTGCGAATAATAGAAAAGTGTAAAAACCCCCAGCTTCACCTTTTGAAACCCTGACAAAATTTATCGTGGGAAGCTGAAAATTGACACATGCATTCACATGTCACTTGAATATGTCTGAAAATGGGTTTTTCACGGAAAACAACATGCTCCAAATTTTGACTCTTTAAAGTAGGTCACTCAAACTGACCTCTCAAGTGCACTTCTAAAAGTGCAGAGGCAAAATTTTTGAAATGGGCACTTCAAATTTGCAAAATTTGAGAGTGCCATCAATGGCTCTGACTAGGGATGTATGCCCCCTATGGGCATAGCAAGATTCTAGATCTTTGGAAAGTAGACCAAATTTTGAGTGCATCAGGTGTCCTCAAACTGCTCCTTTATTCATTCTTCTTTTCAACTTCATCTGGTGACCCTAGGCCACCAAATGATTAATGGGAATCAGCATTTGCCTTTGTCAAACACAATTTTGTAAAAAGAGTTGATCTCCCTCAACTCATGCTTGCACTTATCAAACCGTAACAACATGAACAACTGCACTTTTGCAAACATAAGTGTCAGGCTGCCTTTGGGCGAGTAGAAACTTGCTCTCTGTTCATCTTTGTCATCAAGTGACAACCAAATTAAATAAGTCACATCACTGCCACATTCTTCATTTTCTAATTTTGCATCAAGTGACATGATTTGAAAATAATGATCAAGACCATATCAAATCCTAGTCTGATCACAACCATCTGCCTAATTAAACATGTTGACCTCTCCTAACATGAAATCATTCACAACATTTCAACATGTTCATAACCATTGTGCATTTGAAAGGAAAGAATACTTTAAAAATATAGACTATTATGTGGCAACAACTTATCACATTCATCATATGAATCATTCTTAGACTGAAAACAACATCCTTCAGTATCTTGCACATTGCCACACTCTGTGAAAAATTCTTCCAGCTAACAAAAATAGCACTCACATTCTGCTACATGGTTAGAACTATTATTCTCATTTTGATTACCAATTTGCACATCAAAATCAGTTTGTAGATCAAACTGAAAATTCTCATAAACAATTTGGTGTCTTTCATACAAATCATCTTGGCATATGTCAAAGATAAAAGATTCATATTTAAGAGCATCCTTGTATTGATCACTGCAACGTAGGCACATCTTTTGACACTTCGGTTCAGTTACATCAAAACATATATTGGTATCATGGAAATCAGAATCACATGCAGCATTAACATCTAAGGAATGAGTAAATACATTAATTGTAGGTTCAACAACATGTTCTGATTCATTCTTTACATCATCATTCATCTCAAGATCAAATACCTCAAGTGAGGGCTCAATAAAATCAACATCAATAGGGCCATCAGGAAGACAACCATATGAACTAGTAACTTGATGTACAATACCATCTGATCTATGTGTTGATCCACAAGTAAAAAACTCATTGCTAATTCAAAAACCCTCCTTAGCAATAGAACTAGAATCTTCATGTTCATTCACATAAATTCCTTTCACATGTGGTGGCAACAAGTCCATGTGCACACTCTAAAGATTAGGAGCATCAAACAAAAAGTAACTATACTCAACTTAATACTCATCAACATGAGATTCACCATTATTTTCACTTCTTGGCTGCTCCACACATGGATCAAGAACCTTTGCCATATCAACACAATCTAGAACTTTACTATCATATGAATCAGCAAGCTTTTCAATATCATCAAGGGGTAATGACGTTGATTCAAGATCCATATACATGTCACAATGTGCTGCCTGATTATTCCAAAATGAATCTATTATTGCATCATCATGCTCATCATGCATCACAAACTTTTCGATATTTGCTTCATTTAAACAATCATGAAGAGCAGGGGCATACACACACCTATCAGCATCTTCATCATATTTAACATTTTATTTTGAGTCGACTTATTGATCACACACATGTTTGTCTTCAAACTCTGCATCACTCTCATAATGAACATGCTTTAATGATTGTGAACCCGAATTACATTTGGTGTATTCACCATATGCAATTTGTTCCTTCACTTGTAGACAAGTGACTTCATGAACATATGTATCCTGACATTCTTCAAGTGAGGAATATGCTTCTATACCATCTTTAGAAAAGCGATCACAATATTTAGAGAAGCAATCAGAACTATCAACGAATCATGATTTTCATCACAAGAAAAATCCTCACTACACAAACCATGTTCAAAATCTTCAGAATGACTACTTGAAACTATACTTTTAGAGACATAGTCACTATTTTTTGATGAAATATTAGCAATACATGTCTTGTAATTATTGGTCACAACATGATATAAAGTAGCACTTTGTATCTCATTTTCATCTCCATTATCTGAGACATCACAAGAGAAGCATTCTTGCATATCTACTCTATTATCATCCCCTATGCTTTCATCTTCCTTACTGCTGAAAGGATCTGAACATGTACTAATTGTGAGCTGATCACAATGTTCATCCTCATCCATACAACATGGAACTTCATTTTCTGACAAATTCTCTTCATTTGTTTGCACTGTTGTATAATTTTTTTCAAGAGGATAGTTGTTGTCTCCATTTTGATAATCCACATCATGTGCATAACTACACTTGGTTGATTTTCCACTCCTTATCTAATCAGGTATTTGATCAAAGCTATGGGACTTCAAATCCTCTAGAAAAGTACTTAGCCTAGATTCATAAATCTCACAAAACAAATCAATGCACACGAAATCTTCAGGTCTAAAATCTTTGGGAACCTTTATCAAAGCATCCAAAAATCTCAAAAACAACTTGAATGATGATTCCCCTTCTTGTCTTCTCATTTCGTACAATTGTTGTACAAAATACTTTTTATCAACAGTGCCCAAATTTTGTTTAGGTTCAACTTGAAGCTCATTATGATCTTCATACTTTGATGATTAAGAAATCATAATAGAAAAAGCATCGTTATCTTGACAATCATTTCCATTACCTGATCCTTGAATTCTATAGACATGAGTTGTGTTTGTGTAATCAACACTTGCAGCTAGATACCCTCTCATCATAGAGTATATCAAATTGTTCTCAATGTCCATGGCAGTTTGATATGCCTAAAGTAATGTTGTAGGCTCTTTATCCCTTAACAAGAATCCCATCTGACTGTCAAATGCACCAAGATACACAACCAAGCATTCAACATCATTTGGTCTTATGTACTCTGGGATCTCTCTCATTGCCTTTGTAAATCGGAGATTGAAAACATGGACCAACTCATCTTCACTTATATGGATCTCCATGAATTTTTTCCTCACCTCACTTGGATTTACCCTTTCACCAAATTGCTCAACAAATGTTGTCATAAAATAATTCCATGAAGCTATAGAACATGACAGTAAATATGAGAACCAATCCCTGGCATCATTCTTCAAGGATTGAACAAACAGTTTCATAGCAATATTCTCATGATTTACTTCATAATCCCCCATCACATCCATGAATGTTTGCAGATGCTTAGAGGTTGATTCTGAACTTTTCCCTGTGAATTTGGGAAAATACTTCCTAACATTTTTATGGATTAGGTTCGGGAAACCTCTAATACCACTGAAAACCAATGGCATATACCTTTCAATATAAAAATCCCTTTTAGGGCTTGGGACATCTTGTTTTCCCTGCATACTTTTACTTTCCATTTCACTGGGAAACCCTCTTGTATAAAAATTCAACCATTATCAACTTCATACATGGTTATCAATTACATCATTTACAAATTCAACCATGATTCTAAAACATTGACTGAATATTTATACCTTAAGCTTTCTCGGAGGCATAATTCAAAGTAAACATACTTCTCTACTCATATTACATTTTACATTTTAGAAGTACGGAGAAAACTACTACTATTGTTCCCTTTCTTAATGCAAATTCATCTAATAGGGGAATGAAAGTTTTCCTAAAATATTCACATATGGTTTCCATGCACAATTTCTTGGAAACCAAGAACGAAAAATACCTAGAATTTTTGCAACAGCTGCAAATGGTTCTTTTGATTGGAAATATTTGTAAATATGGAACCATATTCACCTCTTCATCAGGTTCTTTGGTAGAGTCGCCACCTCTTTGTATAGGACAAAAATTTGATCAACTGGAATTTCTTCATAGGTCAAATTTGTTTAAGAACCAACATATGCACTACAACACCTTCTTATCCAATAATATGACATCATATGGATTCCTTCCTCAAACTTGCTAGGGTACTTCATCACAAGAGCTCAAATTTGCTTCATCTCTACTACAAATCCTTCAATGCTTTCCCATTTCTTCTCAAATAATGCACACTAGTGCATAGATCTCGGAGTTGCCACTCACAATTTGTGAGGTATTATGAAATAATCAATAAAATATGGACAAATGTAGATAGAACTTACATTGAAAGATGAATTACAACTGACTCTTTGGCAACATTTATGAGAATTGACTCACATGACGAGGATATTGAACCTATCATAACAAGCTTATGACTCTATAAGGCAGAATAATCTTCAACCATGGTTCCCCAGTAGAGTCACCATTTTTTTGGTTGTTTTTACTATAACCAGGTTGATCTTCTAATCTACCTATGGAATTGCCAATTCCAATCAAGGGAAGCTCGAAGGACCTAGACAAGCTGATGAAGATTTTAAGACCTACACATTGGGATGTGCAAGACCCGGGAGGGTGATCCACTTAATGTGTTTACAAACTATGCACCAGTATCATAAACAACATTAACTATAATAGATAATCTCACTAAATAGCTCAACAAAATGGGATAAAACTGAAAAGAATTGGTTGTTCATCAATATTATCAACCATTTGGAGTGTGAGATAATTACAACACTTCATAGTGAAATATAATCATTAATTATTTAATTTGTAGCAAGCTCCAAGTGAACACAAACAAACACTGAATCACAAAGAACAAATGAAACTCAGATCAGTGCCTTACTTCCATTAGAGGAGTCAAATTCACAAATACCTAATGGTTTATAGCAGATTCAACACATAGCATACAATATCTCTGATTATATTGCCTTACAATATCACCAATATGTACCTCAGCACAATACTACTTACCAAATCCTTGTACAAAACATATCAACATGCAATCTCATTTAAGCATTTTAATTAACTCCTTGAATTAAAGCTAAAACAAGAATTGCATACACCACAATAGTGAGATGAACAAAATAACCCTTGATCACTTCATTCAAAATTCAAATACACTTGCACACAAGAGAGACATGAGCTTGGATTTATCAATTTAACTCAAATATTAGTACTGTTATGCAACACTAAATCTCCATGAATTCAAATCCTACAATAAAAAGACTCAGAATCTAATTTGCATTTTCTCTATCACTACAAATTTTACAATTTTCTTTGCAGCTTCACCAAAGATTTCTAACTTTCTAACCCTTTACAATGAGAGAAGAAGAGAATATGTAGAGGAAAGGAATGTTCTAGAGGAAGCCCTAAAGCTGATCTGGAAATTCCATCTGGAAACACTTTCACCGTTGATCATCAAACTACAAATAATCTTCTCGTCTCCCTGCAAAAAACCTATTCCGCCTCCAAAACTACATTTTCCCAAGCTGTTCTCCAACCAAAAATATGCCCATATTAGAATATTCTCTATTCTTTACCTGCAGTTGAAGGAAATATCTCTACCTTGTTTTCACATGAAAACATTTTATCTCTATTTTCAGCTCTTTACCATGTTTCCTTTACTTTAGTTCCCAACAAAGTAAAATATCTCAGCACAAAGTGAATATTAAATTCACTTCACAAAATTCCCTCATGCACTTTCATATTCATTTTTCCCAGCAAAAAACCCCGATAGCGAATACTTATTCACCCTACAAATATTCACCTGGGAGAATAACATATTTACCCATGCACATTTAACCTTCACAATACATTAAGAATATTTCCCTAAACCTCGGGAGCACCCACTTTTTAAAACTTTACCATTTTAAAACATGTTGGAAAAATATTAAATCGGGCCCTTAATATGTTATTTTCACTTTTACAAAATCGAAAATCCTTACTCAAAATACATGTCGAGAACAATAAAAAATTTACCTTGTTGGGCCCATCCTTCACTCAGCATCCGTGCACTACATTCCATTTTAAATGGTTTGTCTCAAAAATAAAAAAATAAAAAAAAATGAGGACTCCCTTGTTAAAAAAATTTCATCCAGCTTGTAAGACTCTTACTCTGACATCATTGGGGCCCACCACTCATTCTCCTCGCCATCACAATCACTAACCCATGTGTATCTTGGGATTGTGATATGGCAGGCAATCACCGAGATTTTGCTGCATTTCAATGAACTTTCCCACCGTTGATCCTATTTCAGCTTGTTTTTTCTCCTGTTGCCCTAATTTTATTCATTTCGCTCACTTCAACTCCCTCAACCTTATGCAAATCTTTGAGAACTTCTTTGTCTCGAGCCCCTTCGAAAATAACTAATTCATTCTTGTATCCCTCTTGCATACATGTCGAAAGACACTCTAGTAATCATAAAGCATTTGAAATTCTTGCATCTACCCTAGGCGTGTCCCATCACTCACACAAACCTATTCTGGTTTCTTTGCCACCAACAAATGTGTTTCAAGCATCTTCCACTGGTCGGGTGCACCCTTAAGGAAAGGTAGAGTAACCGCCAAATGCATTCACCAAAAATCTTCTGAGGACTTTTCAAAATAAACTCAATGCTGGGTGCACTTTGTAGACATGGCAACTCATGAAACTGCATTCATTTGAAGACTCCCTCTATTCAGTTCACATGCCTTAATCCTTTTCAACCGATGCATTTTCAACAAATACAATTTGCATATGTGCGTGGCCTGCAATGATGGCTCTCCACATTCCTTTGGATCCTTCTATTCATCTTTGCTAGGCATGACATTGGTCTTCTTCAACTTCTTCTGGCACAATAGCTACCACATTGCAATGTTAGATTAACCGCTTTCTATGAGCATAATGATGGTCCACCCAATCTTTATCTCTAAATATATGCTTCTGAATAGAATGCCTTCAAACAATATTGAGACATCCCTGATAAACACACATTGAAGGCATTGGTTTGATGCACACCATGTGCCAGCAAAAGGGGATCCCCCCATTGTCATGTTGAATCCTTCCCTACACCCACACACCCATTAGCTGCACCACTCGGACAAAGTAAAATACATTTTCCATAAAAGTTTCAAAATCCTTTTCAACACATTCATGTTGATATTCTGTATTCCCATGGCGTTTCATCTCCTTGTCACTATGTTATACTTCACTTAATCGCCCCTTGCACCCTATGTTTTGATGAATATCCATGCTTGTTTAAAAAACTCCAACTCTGCACACAATATTTTGATTTTGCATCTATTAGCGAGCACAATGTTGTTCAACAAAATTTTCCACCTTCCTAGTGATAATACCATAATCTCGAAGAGATGGAGCTGATTTGAAAAGAGCATCAAAATTTTCATTTAAGCTTTTTTAGCATTGTGAACCACCATGAATCCCATCTCATCGACATGGAAAGTGTCAGCTGCTTCAACTTGAAGAGTAATCTCAAAGAGTTCAGTCCCCTTTGCAACACATGATAGTAGGGAAAAATAACATAAAATATGCTGATATGTTTGAAAAACCCTGTAATTCAAACATTTCTTTAAGACCATTTTTTTGATCTCAACAAATCCTTCATTATCAGAATCATGTGACTAGTTGAACAACCAAGAAAACATAAAAGTGTAGCGACTTTATTCTCTGGCAATCCAAGCCAACACCATCTTTCCCATGTAACCAACATATCAACTAGATCATTCTCACTGGTTTTTACATTTACAAAACACAACAATAGTTTTAGTTTTTTTAGTTTTTACCATGGTTGTCCCCATTACCAAAGCAATTCATTTTATTTTTCCCTTGAATAATACTTTGAAGAAGCTAGTTCGATTTCATGACTAGGAATCGATGGTTGTAAATCCTTTACCAAGCTTGATGTATTAGAAAGTAAAATATCCACTCCATTCAATTTTTAGCTCGATGTAGAATCCTCTATTTGAGAGGTAGTTTTAACTAATGATTGTCTTGTTCTCTCATTATGCTAAATTTTACTTTATCAAGAGGAGCCTCCACATTTTCGATATATGAATGCTTACACCTCCAAAAGAAAGGTTAGCAAAATCTGAATATATTCAAATGACAAAACTTCACAGTCACCCCTACCATGGATATCACTACCCATAATATCCTTTGTTTTCAATTTTAATGATGTTGAAACTTCATAAAACATAAAAATGAGTTTGTACCCATTTTAAGTGCAACTCTGATCGATTCAAAACTTGGTTTGATCTTGTTCCAAACTTAAACTATGGATTTTATTATCAGAGTATCCTTCAACAGGCTAAAATGTAACGCTTACAACCTCATGCTTGTGTAATGATGTTGGGTCCCCATGTGGGCTTGACTAATTTTTCTTTTGTTTTCAAAAAACTTTTACGCTCAATTGACCCTCTCATAGCTTTTGAATGCATTTGAAGTGAAAAGATGAATTGGGTTGCCATCAAAACTCATCTTCTGTCATGTTTGCAAAATGTGCAAAATTGGCCAAGTGAGCCCTAGAATTAGCTTGAAAAACTAGTCAAACAGCCTCCCGGAGTCATAAAAACTTGTAGACATGTAGATAGTTCACTTGAGAATGTAGTGCAAAAAAATCACTTAGAAAAATATATCACGAGGTGGAAGATATTAATCCACAAAGTTTCTCAGTTGAACTTTTCTGAAACTGCACCTATTTTGAGCCAATTAAAACTCACTCAACAATCGATTTGAAAAAAATAGCGAATCAACTCTTGACGAGCTGCGATCAGACAAATAATTTCATTTAGGTACCCTGAGCACATTTGCAAAAGGGTTTGGCTTGAAACATCATCCATCAAAAGTTATTGACGCTTAAAGTTGGCTTCCCAAAAAGGTATCGAACTCTACAGGGGCAAAACGGGAGAAATTGCATTTGATTTCGATCTGTTAAAAATAGAAAATCAGCTCATGAGACTCTAAAAATTGACATACGAGCTCATCTTGGTATGGAGAATGCAAAACAACATTCGTTTTCTCTTGACAGTCAATTGGCTGGAAAATGAAAGCTCAAATAGGAGGCAACTTTGCAAAACTGATAGTTTGCAAACATCAAAAAAGTGCAAAAATCCCCAATCTTCACCTTTTGAAACCTTGACAAAATTTATCATGCGAAGCTGAAAATTCACACACATGTTCATATATGTCACTTGAATATGTTTGCAAATGGGTTTTGCACATAAATCAACATCCAAATTCTAACTCTCGAAAGTAGGTCACTCAAATTGACCTCTCAAGTGCACTTCTGAAAGTGCAGAGGCAAAATTTTTGAAATGGGCACTTCAAATTTGTAAAATTTTAGAGTGCCATCAAGTGGAATATGCTAGCTTTGTAAGTGATGATGAGTTTGAAGATAAGAATTTATGTGTTCAGTACCCTGACCCCAAGCATAGTTTTAAAGATGATGAAACTTGTGGTGTTGATCACTAGGATCATGTCCTAGTTGCTCCTAATTGTCTATATGAAGCAGAGATGGAATATGCAAGTTTTTTGGAAAAAATGGACATGAATGTTTTTGACAAATAAAATGTTGATGAGAAGAAGAATGAAGGATCTTGCTCAGTTTCTAATGAACAATAGTCAAATTGCAATTAGCCTTTCACATTTAGATCAACACGCCCATCAATTAATGAGACACATGAGTGCCTTACTGCTGGCCCTATTAATTTTGAGCTATTTGAGTCATCCTTTGATTTTTTTTTACATTGAGTTAGATAATGATTTGAGAGAATGGACTAGAATATATTAATGAGCCTGAAGTGGAAGTGTTCTTTGATGCATGGTATGTTATTAGTGGTGATTTTTATAGTAATGAACCTAATCTAAATAAGAGAAAAGATACCATGGGTGTTGATGAATCACCTTTCCAAGGTAGCAGAGCATGTGATAGTATGTGATGGAACCCCTTGAATATTTTTGGTTCCATTGATCACCCTATAATTTTTTTGAGGAATCTATCTTTCTAGGCTTAGGGTTTTTCTTTCCATCACTGTTCTAGGGATTTATGTTACTAAGATCCTTACTAAAAATCCCTTAGGTTTGTATCCTTGACTAAACTCTAATTCATCGTTAACTCCTTACTTCCAATTCCTAGTCTTTTAAGTTACACCTTATGCCATCAGAACCGATGAAATTACCGACCCCTTGGTTTAGGTTGGTCAATCATCAAGTGTTTTTGGAATCACTTTAATATTTATTAAGACAAGAAAAATATTTCCCATCAAAGTGACCCAGGTCTTAAAATATTTGATCCCATGGGTCTTGGTCCCATTGACCTAGTTGTTTCCCCTTCTTAAAAATGATGTTTTCGTCATGTGCATATATTGGATTCTATGTTGGTCATTTGATTGTAGCAATAACATCTCATTCATTCATCATGCACCTACTCTGGTTCATTTTCCATTATTTTAATCACACGGGCTAGTGGGCATAGGCAATGTTTCTTCTACACTGGTAGGCCCAGGTTCCTTTGAAGTATTGAAATAGGATTGACAGTGGTTGTTGGGTAATGTGGTTTCATCTTTGTCGCTCCCTACTACCTCATTCTATTTTATTTTATATTTAAGAAAAGCTATGGGTTAGCGGGTGGTGTGACACTTGTTGCCTATTGGAGGGGCCCACTTGGCTTGGATGACAGCTACTATTACTATAGTGTTGAGATCGAAAATTGACAATGCGTAACATGGGTCAATATTGACCACTCCCCACTATCCCATGTGGGTCCCACCCTTGCTGACAAGTTCTCAATGTGGAAGTGAGTGGCTACCATGTGGAATAGCTTGGAGGGCATGGAAGAAATTGAAATAAAGGTAAATATTAATCAAATATTTCAGCACAAGCATGGATAGTAAAATGTGTGCTACTAAAGGGAAATATGTGGCACATGTTTTATGTGACATCTAAGATCTTTTAATCTAAGTCGTTGGTTGTGTCAAAGGATTATGGCCATGAGAAATTGGTCTTGGATTAAGGTGTGAGTATATCGAAGCTGTGAGATTCAATCCCAACCCTTCCCCGTCTCCCTCCAGATGAAATTTGAATAAAGTTTAAGACTTACAAGGGTGAGGGGAAGTAGACACATGGATTTTGGATGTAGTGACAACAAAAATGGTGGAGCCTACATATCATCAACACGTGGTTCTATGTGGCTTATTGTCATTCTATGAGCATTATGACTACATATACTTAGATTTTTCAAATAAGGATGACTAAATCTAGACCATCCATCACCTAACACACCTATGTGATCAACGTTTGGCATTCAAAATTCAGTTTGAAGGCAAGTGAGTTGTTTTGGTTAACACGAACTAGCCTTAAAAATGGAAAGGACATCATGCTAACAAAGTAGGAGATTGCATAGTTGTTAAAACCTTTCTTAAAAGTATAATTGAGCATTGTGAAGGAAATTTGCATATTTTAAGAGTTTTTGTTGTGGTCTTCATACTTTTCCGACATCGAGGCTAGGGCTATTAACCTATGAGAAACTAGTAAATCAATTACTACCTTCCTATCTAAATTATTGATAAATTGTGGTCTCCAACTTTGAGTCAATTAGGGTTTTGTTGGTTTTTCATTTTAAGTTTTGATGTTCATTAAAAGAAAATAGCTGATCCTACATTACTAGAATCTTTGTCAAATCCTTATCTAAGCCATAATCTGTGTTCCAAGAAACCAAAAATCCCTAGTTTGTGAAATTCTTGCGCCATGGCTCTCAAAATGAAATCAAAAGAATCTTCATCTAGAGGGGAAGAGTTTGTTCCCAAAATAACTTTGAATAAAGACCTTACTGACTAGTTTCCACCCTCGACCAGTGAAAAATCTAAGGTCCAGTAGATTCTCTGAGGTTTGCAGGTATTTGAAGGCTCGATTGACAAGAATAGTTCTATAAGTGATGCTAGGTTACCTTGAACTGGGTGGGAATTATTCTATGCTTGGTGTTGGGTCTCAAAAATGCAGGTTTCAACCACGAGAGGTTGCCAAACTCTCACAATGCTATTGGCCAACTAACAAGGCCAACCAATATAGTTGAACCTTCTACTCTTAAGGCTCTTCTAAACCTAGGTGGGTGCACCTATATGAATGATGCAGATTTAAACTATATTTCCTACTTGGTCAATCTATCCATAATGGAAATTTGACAATGGAGAGATGTGATCCTAATTTGGTATAAATTGTATATGCAATATCAAGGTAAAAATTAATATGTTTAGTTAAGAGATGTAAATAAAATGGATGAAACCTAAAAGGATAAAATAAGACCAGTGCCTTGTTGGGTAAAACAGAGTCAAGTGAAAGCCGTAGATGAATAACTTCTATCTGGCAAGGACTCTAATTATTTGGCATATGATATTAGTTTATAACTTGTATAAACATGCAAGAATGTAATTACCAATCTCTTCTTCGTGATCCAAATGATACTTCCAGATTACTGTGAATGACTTGAAGGATTTAATCTTTACTTGAATGAACCAACCAATCATACCACACAAATATAACACACGTGTATTGATAAACTAAGAATATACTTGATATGTCAATTTAAATAACAAAGAAATATCAACCTTGGAGACAACTTGATAATATTTTCAATTAATTTAACAAATAATTGATACCAGATGGGCACCACAAAATCAGAGTTCTTTCATTGATCCCTCAAAAATTCATACATGCATCATGGTCCTTTGGATTGTAAAAATTCCGGAAAATATTCTATTCTAAATACCTACTCTCTAAAATCTACTTACTACATTATTTCTGATTTAACTTCATCTTACATATATACATCATATATTCAATAGTTGTGATCCTTCATTGTCAGTTGGTTGCATCTCTTCATTATATTTTAATTAATTGCCTTTGACAAATTAAAATATTATAATCTTCATTATCTTTATCTTCTGTGAAAATCATTTTTTGTAACAAACTTTAATTCCTCTGCTGGCAATCTTCATTATTTCACCAATTAGACTATGAGCCGCTTTGTAACTGTACTTGGTAAAAATATTTTCCCTCATGGTGCAATTATTTTACTTCATATTTAATTTTGAATTTTCCTCTAAAAATACTTCCATTACCAAGTATTAAATTATCTTTTAATTCTGCATGAAGAATTAAGACATTCTTTTGTCTGGAATAATTATCTCCCCTTGGTAAAAATATGTCATCTTGTATTTTCCCTATATTTTGACCGATTTGAAAAATAGTTTTTCCCCTTTCCCAATTAAATCTCTTGGTAAATTTTTTTACCTCTTAATGGAAATATTTATAATTGTGCCTATTTTCATTATTTCATCATATTTCCACCTTAAATATTAAATAAATCTTTTTAGCTCTCTTACCCTGATATATTTAAGACCTCAAATTTGATCTGCCGATGATTATCATTTCTCTGGATGAATTTTTACATGGCTATCGGTGAGACTTTACTCCATCAGGGGGGTTTCAAAATTCTTTTACCGATATCAACTGTCTTGCCAATATTTTTCCATCGATGCTTCTAATGCTTTATTCTTTTCATTCCTTTTGGGCTTAAATATTTATATCACCCTCAAAAATTCAGTGTGACATTCACCATCGATGAGACTTATATTTTGTCTTCCAATGGTAATGTGTCTCACAGATATGCAATATAAATGGTGTGTGACCGTTGATAGAGCTTTTCCCAAAAATCTCATCGGAGAGACCCTCAAATTTGGAGAAACCTAACAAATTCAACTTGATATCACATGTTACTCTGATGCATTTTTTCGTGCTATGTTGACTTTAGGTTTTATTTCTTTGCTCCTCTGTTGTACGTGTGAAACGCTTGAAGAAGAATATCTCTTACAAAGTTTGTTTCTTTATCATGTGTGCACATTAAACTTGAGGGTTCCTTGGCACCATCGTATTTACAGTAAATGATATAAGAATGGGTGAGGCGCATTCCACCAAGCTACTGTTATACACTGAAATTTGAATACATATCGATCTTTGCTTCAGTTATCAATTGTTCCACTAGCGATAGCTTTATAATTTCGGCTTGTGAATGAACATTTCTCAGGTCATTACAGGCTTGAACTGTTGTCACCAAGAGTTTTGTTGCACCTTTTGAAGAAATGGATAAAATAAACTCAATAAACAGAACCCCATATTTAGATCCCACATCAGTCGGCTCCTCTTACTTTGGATTCTCTGCACAATACACTTGGTGTTGCAGACACCTAAAAATGACTTAGGCCTGCAAGCAATATTTTACCACCTTTCGTCCTAGCATAATTTGAATTATGTCCCTAACCCACATTCAACTATTAATTAAATAATTCATGATTATTTAATTAATTCATAATCTTTCGTTCTTCATGATTATTAAATAAATAAATCTTATTTATTTTATTTAATATGTCACTAATTGTCAAAGTCTTCTAATAATTAAATAAATTCATCCTATTTATTTAATTAAATCTTTATCATTAATGTCCTCCTGATTATTAAATTAATATATTTTAAATATATTGATTTAATATGTCACTAATTCTTAAATCCTCTTAAATTAAATAGATTTGCTAATTTATTTAATTAATTAACTACTTCTTCTAAATTAAATAATTATTTGTAATTATTTAATTATGGCAGGTGACACTCCTATATTTTAAATAAAACAAATCATTTAAAAATATCTCACATGGTTAACTGATTCTTCATTTAGTAATTAATTTCAAAAATCAATTACTGCTTATCTCACAAAATCCCTATTTTGAATTAATTTAATTCAAAATGGAATTATTCTTCTACAAATCAAGTAATTTCCAAAATCATTGATTTTCTAAAATCTCATCCTCTTGTCTTATGATTTTTACTAATTTCATCTCAACTGTCACATTCAGTCTTGATTTAATTCATTTAATTAAATCTTATTCACACATATGGGTATTTTTCCCTAACCCTAATTGAGAGTTGCCTTATTGAATCTTGACCTTTGATTCTAGGGTATTCCTCAATCTCTCATCTTGTCCATCCATTCAAGATTGCATTTTCTATAAAATGACAATCTTGATCTCATTTTCGGATCCATGATCATTTGTTTACACGTTTTACTATAGGCATTCTTCTCATCTAGACTTTGATATTCATTATTGCTTGCATTTAGGATTAAGTTTCTATTTTGCATAGTGAATAGTTTAAATCCTTCAAATAGCTTTGTTAAAATTAGACATCTTAGAGTGTGCTCACAAATCTGAGGGCATTTCATCATCAATAAGAAGCTCAAGAAGGTGTAATAGAAGTTAGACATGGAGTTAGTAAATGGGTGAGATCTTACTAGTTCTTCCATTTATTTCTTTATTATTTCCAATGCATTCTATTGTGATTATTTAAATTAACTTGCAGGTACAGCTAACTGTTTGAATTCAATCTTGCAAGATTTTTAGATCATTACATTAGTGAACCTGACGTGAAAACACATTTTGCAGGGTTTCGTATGGCTTCAGATTTTCTTTTGCAAGAACAGGTGTATGGAACGACGCAGTGCCACATTCACCAGCTCCCGAGCTGCAATCGCCATATCGCACCGCATTCGCCAGCGCTAGAGCCGCAATCTCCATATCGCACTGCATTTTCCAGTTCTAGAGCCGCA
This sequence comes from Sequoiadendron giganteum, assembly GCA_007115665.2. Classification (NCBI taxonomy): domain Eukaryota; kingdom Viridiplantae; phylum Streptophyta; class Pinopsida; order Cupressales; family Cupressaceae; genus Sequoiadendron; species Sequoiadendron giganteum. Next base: position 215,054,328 of record CM021103.1, read on the forward strand.
ATCACCAAATCACACTGCATTCGCCAGCTCCAGAGCCGTAATCGCCATATCACACCGCATTCACCAATTCTAGAGTCGCAATCACCATATTGCACCACATTCGCCAGTTCTAGAGCCGCAATCGCCATATCGCACCGCATTCGCTAGATCTTGAGCCACAATTGCCTTGTAATTTCCATTATTGAATTGTAATCTGGATACGACGCATCCACGACCAGTTTTTTGCTTTTTTATTTATTTTGGGATTAAAAAGAACCAACCCTAGGATAGACATCTAATTGGAAATCTATCAATCCTAGGATAGGCAATCTAATTTGGAATTTACCAACTCTAGGATAGTCACCACACCTTAATTGTTGGTTAAAAATGAATCCCATGCATGTTGTGAAGCAATATCTTCACTTAGTTTAGATAATCTTCATTTGGGCTTAAAATTGAACATCTTTTTGCTGTGCTTGTGGGGTAATAGGTATATGCTCTCCCCTTTACTAGGTGATCAAAAAACTAGACTTACCCATTTTTATTTATGCAATTACTGCTTTATTACAACCTTTAGAAGGCTTGCCGTAGTGGGAAAAAGTACTCACCCTTCGGGAATGACCTAAGTGGGAACAACCAAAGCCAGGTTTTCCAACCCACTATAATCAAAAGCGAATTCGGGGAAAGTCCGCAATTCGACGGCAGTGTGCAAAGATAACCATACCCAAAACCTTTGTTCTAAAGGTTGGGAGGTCTCTTGATGGAGTTTATCATTTGCCGCGCCGAACGGAAACCTTGACTAAGAACCATAGTGTAGAAGCTAGCCGAGTCAGTAGCTAGACATTGTCTCAAGCATGGTGCAAGGGAAGGGAAGAATCTTCCCCCAAGACACTCACCATATAATCACCACAGACTATTTGCTCAAGGGATTCGGTATCCACTTTCATCACCTTGAGTACGCACCTGGAAAAGACAAACACACGGGCGCCCTCTAGGGGGTGACATGGCTATGTGAGTCGACGTGATTTTAAGATGTGGGCTATGATTGTTACGATGACCCTTTGACCATTAAGAGTGAGTCTGCTTGAGCATACACTTAAGGTTTTAATATCTATATGTTTGACAACTGTTTTAAAATAGACTTGAAAAAATTGAAATTTCACAAATCTGGGTCAAAATAAAAACTTGTCAAAACTACAAAATAGTGTTTGGGTTTCTGCAAAATTGTCCATTGCAATGCAATCGCTCTGATAAAACCACAATTGCACAGTCCAGAGCCGCATTTGATAAATTAAACCACAATTGCTTAAAACAAAGCCGCATTTGACATATTAAACCACAATTGCGCAGTTCAGAGCTGTAATTGTCTATCACCGAGTCACATTTTCTAGTATCAAACCGCATTTGCTTAATTGAGTCACATTTGCAAGTCCTAAAACCGTAAGCAGTTGTCTGTCATGCATTGGCCTTGCTAAACCACACATTCGTCATACTGCACTGCATTTGCAATCTAAAACAACGCATTTGCCAATTTGTATAACAATTCAAAAACCTTGCAATGCATCTGCTTTATTGCATCGCATTTGAGACCTTAAACGATGCATTTGCCTATCAATTGGGAAAACATTAATGCTGTCAAAAACCAGAGGCCAAAATTTTGCAACCCAATTTTACTAGCATCTTTTCCCACAAGTCTCTGTCTAAAACCAACAAAGCACTTGTCCAAGTCGTCCATCTTTGCATTTTAGTCTTCATCTAGCTTACAGTCCATCATCCTCATTAACATAGGAAAATTCTTAAGTACTCCATTGCACATCTTTGGGATAGGAAAACTTTCCTTCCTTTGTCAAACCATTTGTCTCAAAAACACATTGTCATTGGTCCAAGTCAAAACAAATTGATCCCAAGTCATTTACCTTTTGGTGAGCCATTTCCAACTAATAAGTCTAGTGTGGAAATCTCACTTTGTCATTTTATCATGTTATCCTTCAAATCAGTCCTTTGAAAATCCAAATCGAGACATTTGCCCAAACTTTGAGTGGTTAGAAAACCTTTCCTAAAAATCATTCGACATAAGGCATCCCCTTTTATCACTTTGCATTATCCCTTTGCATAGTCTTAGTCTCATTTCATCCACCATCATGTCTTCAAGTCACGATGACATGCTTTCTAGTCAAATCGAATGCCAATTCAATAGTCAGGGTCATGCACAATTTTCTAGGGACTTCAAAATGTTATACCTACAATTCAAGTCCAAACGCACCTCACCCTCTAGTCCTTCGTCCATCTATCCCTCTTACCAACAGTCCAATAGTCCTGGTCCGCTATCCATCTACTATCAAGGGTCCCATAACACCATCCATGGCACTGAGTCACAACAAGCTTCCAATAGTCATACCCACCCTAACTTTGACAAGGGAAACCAACCATCCATCAATCCATTCCAAGCCTCCATGTCATATCTTAGTCCTCCATCCATGTCATATCAAAATCTTCCATTCATGTCATATCCTAGTCCGTCATTATCTGCTAGTCCTCCATCCACATCATATCAAAATCTTCCATTCATGTCATATCCTAGTCCTTCATCATATGGTAGTCCTCCATCCACGTCATATCAGAGTCTTCCATTCATGTCATATCCTAGTCCTTCGTCATATACTAGTCCTCCACCCACGTCAAATCCTAATCCTAGTCCTTCATCCACGACAAATACTTGTCATACATTCATGTCCTACTCTAGCCCATCATCTCTCAACCAAGTCCAAAACTCCATGTCATATCCTAATCCGTCATGCAACAATCCATTCCAAGACAATCCATCTTGTCATGAAAACATATCTAATCAGGGTCTCCAAAGTCCCATCTCCTTGCATATACTTGAGGATACATGTCAAGAGGCAAGTCCAAAGCATAACATTATAACATCATTGTCATGTCAAGATCAAAGTAGTCCATTCCTTAACTCTATCTTTGTGTCCATTCAAGAAGTTCTCCTAGACAATAATGGCATACCAAATACAACTATCCTTGGTCAAGAGTCCATCCAAAACCATGTCATTCAAGAGGAACCTATCTTCTTTCAAGACACTACTTCCAATCATGACATTCAAAATGCACCCATCTTTGATCAAGAAGTCCAATATGATCCACTCCTAGACCTCTATTCCATTCACAATGAAATGATTGAAGACAATTCCATTCAAACTTCAAGTAATGACACTCCCAAAAGTGAGACACTTGCCTCCATGGGACACATAGATGATCTACCACTAGAACAAGAATATTCTAGCATGGACATATTTGAAAATAATCAAGCTATAGCTGAATTCAGTGGGCTCTATGACAATGACCATGAAGACGGTTTTGACATAGACTTAGAAGCACCAAGAGAATCATCAGAATCCGACATGTCACCTGATCAGACTGAAGACATAAATCAAAAATCTGTCCAACATGTCAATAAAGTTACAACATCCTATCAATTAGGATCATCTAAGTTTTTTAGAGCAGGCTTTCTTACAGAGGAGAAGATTTCAAGCATTAATTTCCCCAATAATGATGGGTTAGCATCTTGCTTCCAAAGTAACAAGTATCCCATCACCAACAAAATCTGTCAGAACATGCATGATCAAGGCAAAGGATTAGGCCTACACGAGCAAGGAATATTGGAACCTGTACAAGTCCAAGCACATTACAAACATCAAGGTCTTGGCTATCCACCAGTCGAAAAATCAAATGATGTTAATGGTCCCTCCTCGATGTTGGGGGCAACTTTATCTAATACAAATGTCAAAAAGGGTATCATGAGTAGTCCTTGTCATAAGATTGTTGCCAATACCCCTTCCCTCCACACCCCAAACCATCATTCCATCATGAATAAACCTTCCATTTGGAACCAACAAAAGTCTTACAAAACTCAATAAACAGAACCCCATATTTAGATCCCACATCAGTCGGCTCCTCTTACTTTGGCTTCTCTCCTCAATACACTTGGGTGTTGTAGACACCTAAAAATGACTTAGGCCTACAAGCAATATTTTACCACCTTTCATCCTAGAATAATTTGAATTATGTCCCTAACCCACATTCAACTATTAATTAAATAATTCATGATTATTTAATTAATTCATAATCTTTCGTTCTTCATGATTATTAAATAAATAAATCTTATTTATTTTATTTAATATGTCACTAATTGTCAAAGTCTTCTAATAATTAAATAAAGTCATCCTATTTATTTAATTAAATCTTTATCATTAATGTCCTCCTGATTATTAAATTAATATATTTTAAATATATTGATTTAATATGTCACTAATTCTTAAATCCTCTTAAATTAAATAGATTTGCTAATTTATTTAATTAATTAACTACTTATTCTAAATTAAATAATTATTTGTAATTATTTAATTATGGCATGTGGCACTTCTATATTTAAATAAAACAAATCATTTTAAAATATCTCACATGGTTAACTGATTCTTCATTTAGTAATTAATTTCAAAAATCAATTACTGCTTATCTCACAAAATCCCTATTTTGAATTAATTTAATTCAAAATGGAATTATTCTTCTACAAATCAAGTAATTTCCAAAATCATTGATTTTCTAAAATCTCATCCTCTTGTCTTCTGATTTTTACTAATTTCATCTCAGCTGTCACATTTAGTCGTGATTTAATTCATTTAATTAAATCTTATTCACACATAAGGGTATTTTTCCCTAACCCTAATTGAGAGTTGCCTTATTGAATCTTGACCTTTGATTCTAGGGTATTCCTTAATCTCTCATCTTGTCCATCCATTCAAGATTGCATTTTCTATAAAATGACAATCTTGATCTCATTTTCGGATCCATGATCATTTGTTTACACGTTTTACTATAGGCATTCTTCTCATCTAGACTTTGATATTCATTATTGCTTGCATTTAGGATTGAGTTTCTATTTTGCATAGTGAATAGTTTAAATCCTTCAAATAGCTTTGTTAAAATTAGACATATTAGAGTGTGCTCACAAATCTAAGGGAATTTCATCATCAATAAGAAGCTTAAGAAGGTGCAATAGAAGTTAGACATGGAGTTAGTAAATGGGTGAGATCTTACTAGTTCTTCCATTTATTTCTTTATTATTTCCAATGCATTCTATTGTGATTATTTAAATTAACTTGCAGGTACAGCTAACTGTTTGAATTCAATCTTGCAGAATTTTTAGATCATTATAGGTGTAACCCTCGGTATAAGTAGTCTTTGATAAGCTGAGCATAGTATGACTGCATCCAATATTTATTTACATCTTTCAGCTTCAAGTCCCATGAGTGCTTTTGAGAATCGTTCTCTTCACATTGTTCTCAGGTAAGATTAACTGGTTGCCTTCATTATGTTTTAAGCCAACATAGAATTTCCTCAAACAATTTTGATACATTATTACTGCAAGCATGAGCTGCCCTTATGTAAAGTGAACATGTGCTAAATTTACCCATGCATCAGGCACCTAAACAAAGATGTCTACAACTTCTTTTTCCTGTGTAAAAATTTCCTTTGCAATATTAAATTGACCCCTTTCAGCTAGTGCGTTGGTCGCCCCATGTATAGTGTAATCATTAAGCCAACATGATAATTCTTTGCATCTTATTCACTACGTGTGACCTTACATATTTCCTTTGTTTTAAGCCAGTCATATGTCTTCAATTATATGAGGCCAATCATAGATAAGGCATTTGATGAGTTTTTTTCTCCTCAAGCTGAACTCATCCTCACATTCTACATAATTTATTGTCATATTCCCTTGCTACTTGATAATGTATATTCAACCTAAACAATTTCTTTCAAAGAATATGCAATTATCAATCTTTTCCAACTATAGAATTCCAAAGCACCATCTCCTTCGTCAACGTTTCAGAGGCATCCCACACTACTTCTTCCCTATCTCTTGTCTATTTTTCCATATTCTACATATATGTAGATTAGGGTAGTTACAATTGCAACACCTGAAAAATACCCATCAACCATTATACTTTGATGTACGCCAACATGCTATTTGATTTTGTAGTTTTGAAACAGTTAGAGTGAAAAAATTGCTACTCGTGTTTATCAGAGAGCTCCTGAAGTTCCTTTAATTAATCCATTTTTGCGCATCCCTTATCAATTCTGAGCTCAATTGAATCATCGTATCAGGCCTGAGTTGTGGCTTTGAGAGAGATGTGCATCTTCATAATCAAGAAATTTTAATAATATTAGTTTGTCTAAAATATTTTCCTTTTTGGTACCATGTAGCTGTCAAACATCGGTGCAAGATTATATAGTGTTGTGACTTTATCCCATGGCAACTCAAGCGAGACACTACCTGTAGTATCTTTATCATAGACCTTATTCTCTTTCTATACTCACTTGCAACACTACAGAGCCTGCTATCAGTACATGCATCTACACATCCACTCCACTTTGTTGTGAGTTACTTGCAACATCTCAAAAATTGCAATATCACTAATTGTAGTTTCATATTTAATTTACTTGTGTCTCTTAAGTAATCATTTTTGTAGCATGTGTAGTTTCATAATCAACCTCTTTCAAGGAATTCTTTTGTCTAGAAGAAATAATGTTCTCAGCACATCTCCTATCTCTTCTTTCAATAATTTCCACACTGTGAATGTATGTCTTTTGTTCTTTGTTGATAGTATATTTATACCAGAAGCTTTCTTATACATTATGCGAACCTTAATACTATTTTCAATGTATGTTGCTCCTTTAATTATTTGCTCATGGTTGAGTTGCTTTTATCCTTCTTTTGAAAATCACTATCATTTATGCCATCATATTCAATTACTTATATCTGAAAATTCTTAAAGGTCTCTTCTCTCCAATTGATCAGATTTCATGATGCTCTATCTCTAAATTGAAGTGGGTATTTGTCAAAATCTGTTTTCTGACATTTTGCAATGTGATAAAATAGATCAAGTTGCCTCCAAAATCGATACGGAAAATTATTCAAATCTTCTCCTTAATCCATGAAATTGCATCGGTATGTTGAGCTATGATTGGGGAGTACGTTTGTAGAATGGATTGGCATGAATGCATTAGAATAAAAAACTGTTAATGTGGTCTACTTAGTATTTTCTGAAACTGACACTGTCAAACTTAGCTGAAAATCAGCACTTTACCTTCCTTGAAAAAATATTAAATCTCTTTCTATGAAGCTGCAGTTTTGGAGATTAGTTTATTTAGGTTAAATGAACACGTATTCAAAAGGATTTTTAGTCCATATTCTTCCTTCACAAGATAAAAAATCAAATTTGACCTCTTTGTAGCTATCTAGAAATGCAGTCATCAAACTGTGTAAAGTCAGTTTGGTTTTGGCTTTGGAAAAATATCAAATTAGGTGCTATAGCTCTGAAAATTGGCATGGAAGAATATAAATATGGGGAGAATCAAGAGAATAAATTGGTTTATCTTGAAAATCATTCAGTTGCCTAATATTGTCCTCAAAACTTGGTCATTTTAGTAGATTTTATTTTGTGTAGACAACAACCTTCCACAGAACCCTTCAACTTGCCATTTTGGAATCATGTCAAAAATGATCGTATGAAGCTGAAAAATTGGCGTGCACATTCACATATGTCAAATGAACAATCTTGCAAAGCGATTTTGCATGAAACTGAGTGGGCTTCCAGTTATGATTTTTTCAAAGTAGGCTCCTGAAGTGGATCAAACAGTTGAACATCTGAGTGCTGAAATCAATTTTTTATTATGGCACCTTCAAAAAATTTTAAAATTTGATGGTTCCAACAGTGGATCCATCTAGGGATGTATGCCCCTGGTGGGAATAGCAAGAATCTAGGCCTCTGGGAGAGCACCCAAGATTTTTATCCATTGAACAACAAACTTAAACCCTTTTCTATTACGAACTGATATGGTTTTTTTGAAAGAATCACGCCATAGCTGATGGCATAAGGCCACTGAAAAAGAAATACCAGTATCTTCCCCATTCATACACCTTGTTTTGTTGTGGTTTCATCAGATTCCTCTTGAAAGTAGTCATGCAATTTTCCCTACTACATTAATTACCATTGAAAACTTTCAAAAAATTATTGTGCTCGGTTTGACCATTCTGCAGTTCATCATTATGTGATGAATCTTTTTCATCTTCAACACACAATATGTGTGTATATTCAATGCAACTTTCCTCATTATTTTTCTCACTATCATGTGTTATAAAATGATCTCCTGGTTGATCTGAAATTTCACCATCAGAATGCTTCTCTTGAAAGTCTGAAATTTTTGTCTCATTAGTATCTTTTGGGGTAACCAGATTTGAAACATTTTTTATTTCTTCAACATCACTAACTTGCATTGGCACAAATTTTTGATTCATGTAATTATCATTATGCACATTTGGAACAACTGATGCTGGATTTCTATCATTCATGGTATGTAAATAAATGTCTTCTCTACATGAGCCCAAAACCTCTAAATCACATATCTCTTCATGAAAAAATAGAGATTTTTTATTAGCTCCAAAGGTTTTTCCATCATATTGATAAATTGACATGGAGTCATATGAATCATCTCACAAATTACTTTCACTATCAAAGAAAATGTAGGTTGGACTCAAAACTTTGGAATCATCCCTATGTGTACATCTCTGGTATTCAAGAGTTAACAGATCTGGAACCTGCTCACTGCTAAGTGAAAAAGTTTCTTCTAGATCTTTTGTTGTTTCTCCAACTTCTTGATCTCCATAAAAACTGCAAGAATAATCCTGTTGTAGATCATTACCCACAATTTTGTGTTCAAACTCTACTTCATTGTGGCATGATATCAAATCCCTTTCTGTTTCGACTTGGCATGATGTTGTCTGAGATCATTCTATTATTTGATCATACATTGGTTTGGAAAAAAATTCAAAATAACTTTCAAGTATGCAATCCTTTTGTTCATCAATCATGTCCTCATGGTTATTAGCTACAGGTGGATATGTTATGTGTTCTTTGTCAAGTGGATTTGCTTCTTTATTAACCTCTTCTATATTTTCATCATCTTGGCCCTGATAAAAGCTATCTTCCATGAACTCTTCTTCATCATTAATTGTGTTACCATGGTACTGATCTGAAAATGAAGGTGCAATTTGTTCATCTTTGCTCGCTTTATCACCAATATATTCCTTATGTAGTGTATCTTCAAAAACATCCTCACCATTGTAGTCTTCATCCAAGACGTATGATTGATCCTCCATATCATCACCATCTTCCAAATCTGAAAAATTGTCATTAGAGATCCAAGTAGCACATACTTCCTTTGTTTTGGAACTCTCAAATTTTGCAAATTGGAGATGCCCATTTCAAAATTTTGCTTCTGCACTTTCATAAGTGCACCTAATGAATCAGTCCCGATTGACCCACTTTGGAAGCTTATAATTTAAAGCCTATTGATTTTCATGTAAAACCCATTTGCAGACATATTCAATTGACATATGTGAGCAGGCATGTCAAATTTTATCTTCCCATGATAAGTTTTGATAGGGTTTCAAAAAGTGAAGTTGGAGGGTTTTGACACTGTTCTGCTATTTGCAAACTATTTGTTTTGCAAAGTTGCTTCCTGTTTGAGCTTGGTTTTCACAACCAGTTCACTTTCATGTCAAAACGAATGTTGTTTCATATTCCCCATATCAAAATGATCTCGGGTGTCAATTTTTAGAACCCCATGATCTGATTTGCTATTTTTAGCAGATCGACACCAAATGCAGTTTGTTCTGTTTTGCAGCTGCATTCCTGACAACCTTTCTGAATGGTCAACTTTGACCGTCAATAACTTTTGATCAACGATGTTTCAAATAAATTCCTTTTGCACAAATGCTCAGGGTACCTCAATGAACTTGTATGTCTGATGGCAGCTCGCCAGGAGTTGTTTTGCTATTTTACAAATTGGCAGTTAGATCAGTTTTCATTGGTGCAGAACAGCTGCTGTTTTAGGAAGGTTCAGTTGGGCAACTTTGATGGTTAATATTTTCCACCTCGTGATACATTTTTCTGAGCCATCTTTTGCACTATGCTTTTGGGTCAAATGAATATATGCTTGCAATTTTTTATGTCTCCTGAAGGTCATTTGATTAGTTTCCCACATTGATTCTTGAGGCAACTTTACCTACTTTGACCATTTTGCAAAAGTGCCAGAAAGCAGATTTTAATGGCAACCCAATTTATCATTTCACTTCCAGAACATCTTGGAACACTCAGAAGCAATGTTGATCAATTTGAGCATGAAACTTGTTTTAAAATGAATTTTTTTTTAGCCGGACCCACATGGGGCCTAACATGCTTTGCACAGTATGAGATTGCAGATGTTTGCAACATTGCAACCACTTCAAATAAATCATTTTGGTTGAGCAAATATGGTATAAAATTCTCATTGGTGTGCTATCAAAATGGTAATCTTCAGGGTGCCGAGCATCTTTTCATATAGGTTCTATATGGCTCACACAATGTTACAATAAAAGGTTGTCAATAAGGTTTTCAGTATTGATTTTGAAAGAAGAAGAGGTATGGGATATTGAGAAAGTAGAATCTTCTATGAGGAGGCTTATACTTGGAGAAAGGTGTTTCACTTGAGTTATCATGGGGACAAGTTGTTAGATCATTTGAACAATTGCACCATGCTTAAAGGATAAATCTTAATGCTTCCTAGTGATATTAAGTTTATCAGAGGTTTTGAGTATGGTGAAATAAAAAGCCAAATAGAAACATTGAAGCCATAAAGGTGAAATACAGGCTGCATCCTAAATCTTGAAATTGATCAGAGTACATGATCAGGGAATACCTATCAAAAGGGAGCTCGATGGACTAATTATAGAGAGGATTCACACAAAGTGGGAACGTATGAGCATAGAGGATGGATCAGAGCCACTAAATGCCTTGAGGGCAGTGCAACAAACAAGTTGAGAAGGGGGATTCAAATATACTCTCATGGATTACCATACATAGTTACAAATATAAAGAAAAAATCTATTGAAACTGTTGTTGAAACTTTCAAGCAGATATAATTGGCACGACCAGGTGAATGCAGATGGAGCAAAGCAAGGAGGAGATAACCACGCCAAATAGATTGCAACAAGGAGACCAATGTTGGAAGGTGCGGCCAATTAAGCAGACATATGTAGAAGAAAGCACGAGCGAGTGGACTGTATACTGGGCGTGATTTTCATTCAATGCATTAGTGTTGCAAATGACAATTAATAGAGGCACTATCTGGAATAGGGTAGAGGGATCCATAAGTCCATATTCATTAAAATACAAGAGGTGTGAATGCAAGAGGCAGGGGCCCTACAGCAGGAAGAAAAGGCCAGGTGAGGGGCTTGCACACCAAGTATGGAGAGGCTCGTGCCTAAGTGAGGAGAGGTGCGCACAGAGGAGAGCTAGGTGTGGCTAGCAGGGGAAGGGGCATCCCGCACTAAGCAGGGGATGCGTTGACCAGCAAGGAGCAGGTGCATGGTCAACATACAGGGAGGCCCGCACTAGTGAAAGGAGGGACGCAACCTATAGCATGGTGAGAGGTCACTCACATGGCACATGACACTATACGCTAGAGAGAATTAGCCCGCGCGCACAACAGAGAAATGGTGGGTGCTAGTGTATGAGGAGCTCATTGGAAAGAGAAATAGGAGGCCTACATACCAGCTTTGAGGGAGCCCGCATGATGTGGAGAAAGGCATAGTGGAGAGGCTCATGCCATGGTGAGGGTGTGGGAGATTTTTGCCAGGTCAATGGAAAGGGAATGGTGAAGGTGCATGCGAATTGCATCAAGGATGGGAGCTGGGCGTAGCCTGTAATAGGTTAGAACATCCATCAAAGCATAAAGAACACACAAATGGAGGCTTGATGTAGCAACGTGAATGCCAAGCAGAGCTCGAGATTTGCAGAGAGCAAACGAGGTTGAATTTTAGGGTAAATCTCGCAAGCCTTGCAAGAGGAAAGATGGCATCACGGAAAATGTCACGAGGTGTGCGAGAATGCACGGAGGGAAACTTTTTTTTAATATTTTTTCAAAGGTTGCATAGTTTGATTAAAAATGGGTGGGCTCATTGCAATTTTTAAATGGAAAATTTTATAAAGTGGTAAAATAATTCACCCGAGGGGGTAAAGCATAAAATATTTCAAATATGAAACATTTAAATGAGGCACGGATAAATTGTTTATTGGCTAGGCATTTTCTATTGTAAAATGCAATATGGGGATAGTATATTTTTATCCACAGGGGTGAAAATGAAGAATGGTGGTAAAAGTAAAAGCTCAAATATGAAATATTTAAATTCTTTTACTATGTAAAATGCACGAGACATGCCGGGTGAAGGTTTTAAATGAAGAGTGAAATAAATATTCACTAGTGATGTTTTATAAAGTGAGTTATTCATTTTATATTTGAGTTGAATATGGGTATTGTACAAAGTGAATTTTATTCACTTTATAATCAAATATGTTTGCTGGGAAGCAAAATATAAAGTGCAGCAAATGAAGAGTAAAAAGTAGAAATAGAATTTGCACGAGAAAGGAGATATTTGCAGCTGGGGAAAATGATTGAGATTCTTCACACGGGCATGTTTTATGTTGCTTGGCAATGATGAGCAAGTGTTGTTTTTGAGGGAATAAGTTTATTGCTGTAGAGGAAGAGGAGAAAATATTCTTTTCATTTTGATCAATGATGAATGGAGCTTCTAGATGGAATTTCCAGATCGAATTTAGGGCTGCTCCTACTTGCCTCTCTTCTTATATATCTTCTATTATTCTCTCATTGTAAAGGGTTCTGAGTTTTTGTATTGGGTTGGGTAGATAGAGATTTGTATTTTCTGAGTCATTGTTTGAGTCTATGAGCTATAATTTTATGAATTCAAGAGTAAATACAGCCAGTTTATGCAGTTAAAATCATGAAGGTGTTTCCACATTCATGAATGTCATCAGATTGTCTCCATTTTTGTACACTTTCAGTTATATAAATTCAATAATACAAAGTGTCTTTGAGTTTATCATCTCAAGTTTCATGAGATTATTTTGTCAGTTCATTGTTCTGTTTCAAGGAAATGGTTAAAATGCTTTGAGCAGGTAATTGTGATTTCAGGTGTGCAGATGGGATTTGATAATGAGAATTTGATTGATGATAAGAGAGGGATTGTTGGTGCAAGGCACTAACAGTTAATGCAAAGCATTAGCAAGTTAAATCCACTGGTTGAAGACTGTTTGCTAGAAAATTCATTTTATATTTTTGACTCCATGGCCCAGAACTGGCACTGATCTATTTTTCAGTTTGTGCATCTCAGAAACAAAATTAATTGCAAAATCATTTTTAATCTTACTATTTAGTTGGTTGTGTGTCCTACTTTCCAATGGCTGAGAGAGGGTTGATCTGTTGAGAATTTAGCCAAATTTAAAGTTGTCAATGCTTCCCTTAGTGTGTTTTCATTAGGAATTATCTGCTATAAAAAGCAATGTCAGTGTGTAAGGTTGAATTAAGTTTTAAACATTGTATAGGTTTACCCACCTTGGTCTTGTAGAGCCAGAAGTGTAGGAGATGTCAGTATTTGAATGAATCTTATCAGTTGGCCACTAGCCTTAGTTGTTCTTTAAAATAGAGGTTGGCTACCTCTTAGAGAGTTGCAAGGTTTAGCTGGGTTGTTATTTTAAACACCAACACTTTGTTTGCTGCATTGTTTGACCATCCATAATATCACTACTAGATTTATTATTTCAAGTATCCATGTGTCTTGTCCCAAGCATGGAATAAAGAAATTTATTTACTACATCAAAGGCATGTTGTTTTGATGACTCTGACCAATAAACTGATTCAGGCTCCTATGCTCTTGCAAATTATGTAACAAATGTGGGTCTTGTAGGCCTATGATGACAAGGTAATTGCATACAGATGTCTACCATTCTGCTATATAGAGATTTTTCATCCTCTCCTTCATATTTCCTTATGTCAAAAAATGTATCCAAGGGGGAATTCCACATTCTGATTCTATAATGGAGTCTTGGCTTTGAGTATGTACATCATCATCTTTGTCCTCATACTAGCTCAAGAATATTTCTTTCAGATCCTCCCATGAAGATATACTTTGCATAGGAAAACCTTTAAACCATTCCCTTGCACTATCCCTCATAGATCTTGAAAAATATTTCATAATGACATCTTCTGGATAAATTTGAAAGTTGACAATGAAATTCCAGAATCACTCCATATGCTCATAAGTTGATTCATCCCATTCTCCACGAAATTTAGGGATATGCATTAGCAGTTCTATCTCATTATAGGGGTAAGGATTTGGGTAGCCTTGGACATTACTATAGTTAAATGGTTTATTAGTAATTGAGACAAAATTTGGAGTGCCATATGGGTTTTGGTAGATCATTGATATTTTTTCAGGAAATGGAAGATGAATATTCATTTGATGTAATGGTTGTAGTGCATAAGTGTTTTGTTGTGAATAGAGCACATTACCTCCATTGTCAAAGTTTTCAATTGTATCATGTGGTGCTTGTGGTGTCCAAGATCTCTTGGTATTTGTGTCTTCATTCTCAATGTATGATGACCTATTTGGTGATGTACTTGGAACACATTTGGCTCTCAACTGCAACAATCGTTGTTCCACTTGTCATGTTTTTCATTTCCAATATAACCTTTGTTGTTCCAACTCTTTAAAATCTTTCATTGACCGGTGTCTTCTTTATGCTCCTGACATCTTGACAAAATGTTACTGCTCCACAACATCCATGCATTATATATCAAATTAAAACAGATTTGCCACCTACTTTTCCAAAAGTTGGAAAATGAAATGGATTGCTTTTGGTTTGCCCCAGCGGAATCTCCAAAAAAATGTAAAACTTTGTTTACTCTATAAATGGAAAGGCTGGAAATTTTTTTGAGTAACTCCCTAGTAGAGTCACCAATCTATTGGGTCTCAAAAACACAGGTTTGAACCACGAGAGGTTGCAAAACTCTCACAATGCTATTGGCCAACTAACAAGGCCAACCAATATAGTTGAACCTTCTACTCTTAAGGCTCTGCTAAACCTAGGCGGGTGTAACTATATGAATGATGCAGATTTAAACTATGTTTCCTACTTGGTCAATCTATCCACAATGGAAATTTGACAATGGAGAGATGTGATCCTAATTTGGTATAAATTGTATATGGAATATCAAGATAAAAATTAATAGGTTTAGTTAAGAGATGTAAATAAAATGGATGAAACCTAAAAGGATAAAATAAGACCAGTGCCTTGTTGGGTAAAACGGAGTCAAGTGAAAGCCTTAGATGAATGACTTCTATCTGGCAGGGACTCTAATTATTTGGCATATGATATTAGTTTATAATTTGTATAAACATGCAAGAATGTAATTACCAAGCTCTTCTTAGTGATCCAAATGATACTTCCAGATTACTATGAATGACTTGAAGGATTTAATCTTTACTTGAAAGAACCAACCAATCATACCACACAAATATAGCAAACGTGTATTCATAAACTGAGAATATACTTGATATGTCAATTTAAATAACAAAGAAATATCAACCTTCGAGACAACTTGATAATATTTTCAATTAATTTAACAAATAATTGATACCAAAAGGGCACCACAAAATAAAATTTCTTTCATTGATCCCTCAAAACTTCATACATGCATCATGGTCCTTTGAATTGTAAACATTTCGGAAAATATTCTATTCTAACTACCTACTTTCTAAAATCTACTTACTACCTTCTTTCTAATTTAACTTCATCTTACATATATACATCATATCTTCAATAGTTGTGATCCTTCATTGTCTGTCGGTTGCATCTCTTCATTATATTTTAATTAATTTCCTTTGAAAAATTAAAATATTTTAATCTTCGTTATCTTTATCTTCCATGAAAATCATTTTGTAATAAACTTTAGTTCCTCTGCTAGCAATCTTCATTATTTCACCAATTAGACTATGAGCCGCTTTATAACTGTACTTGGTAAAAATATTTTCCCTCATGGTGAAAGTATTTTACTTCATATTTAATTTTGCATCTTCCTCTAAAAATACTTCCATTACCAAGTATTAAATTATCTTTTAATTCCGCATGAAGAATTAAGACATTCTTTCGTCTGGAATAATTATCTGCCCTTGGTAAAAATATGTCATCTTGCATTTTCCCTATATTTTTACCAATTTGAAAAACAATTTTTCCCCTTTCCCGATTAAATCTCTTGGTAAAACATTTTACCTCTCAAAGGAAATAATTATAATTGTGCCTATTTTTATTATTTCATCATATTTCCACCTTGATTATTAAATAAATATTTATAGCCCTCTTACCCTGATATATTTAAGACCTCAAATTTACTTCACCGATAATTATCATTTCTCTGGATGAATTTTTACATGGCTATCGGTGAGACTTTACTCCATCGGGGGGTTTCAAAATGCTTTTACCGATATCAACCATCTTGCCGATATTTTTCCATCAATGTTTCTAATGCTTTATTCTTTTCATTCCTTTTGGGCTTAAATATTTATACCACCCTCAAAACTTCGGTGTGACATTCAGCATCAATGAGACTTATATTTTGTCTTCCAACAGTAATGTTTCTCACCGATATGCAATATAAATGGTGTGTGACCATTGATAGAACTTTTCCCGAAAATCTCATCGGAGAGACCCTCAAAGTCGGAGAAACCTAAGAAATTCACCTCGATATCACATGTTACTCTGATGCATTTTTCCATGCTATGTTGACTTTAGGTTTTCTTTCTTTGCTCCTTTGTTGTACGTGGGAAACACCTAGAGAAGAATATCTCTTACAAAGTTTGTTTCTTTATAATGTGTGCACATTAAACTCGAGGGTTCCTTGGCACCATCGTATTCATAATAAATGATATAAGAATGGGTGAGGCGCATTCCACCAAGCTATTGTTATACACTGAAATTTGAATACATATCGATCTCTCCTTCAGTTATCAATTGTTCCACTAGCGGTAGCTTTATAATTTGGGCTTGCGAATGAGCATTTCCCAAGTCATTATAGGCCTGAACTGCTGTCACCAAGAGTTTTGTTACACCTTTTGAAGAAATGGATAAAATAAAATCAATAAACAAATCCCCATATTTAGATCCCACATCAGCCGACTCCTCTTACTTTGGCTTCTCTCCACAATACACTAGGTGTAAGCCTCAGTATAAGTAGTCTTTGATAAGCTAAGCATAGTATGACTATATCCAATATTTATTTACATCTTTTAGCTTCAAGTCCCATGAGTGATTTTGAGAATCGTTATCTTCACATTGTTCTTAGGTAAGATTAACTGGTTGCCTTCATTTTGTTTCGAGCCAACATAGAATTTCCTCAAACAATTTTGATACATTGTTACTGCAAGTACGAACTATCCTTATGTAAAGTGAACATGTGCTAAATTTACCCACGCATTAGGCACCTAAACAAAGATGTCTACAACTTCTTTTTCCCGTGGAAAAATTTCCTTTGCAATGTTAAATTGACCCCTTTTAGCTAGTGCGTTGGTCACCCCATCTGTAGTGTAATCATTTCGCCAACATGATAATTCTTTGCATCTTGTTCATTGCATGTGACCTTACATATTTCCTTTGTTCTAATCTAGTCATTTGTCTTCAATTATATGACGCCAAGCATAGATAAGGCATTTGATGAGTTTTGTTCTCCTCAAGCTTAACTCATCCTCACATTCTACATAATTTATTATCATATTCCCTTGCTGCTCGATAATGTATATTCAACTTGAACAGTTTCTTTCAAAGAATTTGCAATTATCAATCTTTTCCAACAGTAGAATTCCAAAGCACCATCTCCTTTGTCAACGTTTCAGAGGCATCCCACACTGCTTCTTCCCTATCTCTTGTCTATGTTTCCATATTTTACATATATTTATATTAGGGTAGTTGTAACTGCAATACCTGACAAATACCCATCAACCATTATACTCTGATGTACGCCAACATGCTATTTGATTTTGTATTTTTGATACAGTTGGAGTGAAAAACTTGCTACTTGTGTTTATCAGAGAGCTCCTGAAGTTCCTTTAATTAATCCATATGTGTGCATCCCCTATCAATTCTGAGCTTAATTGAATTATCATTTTAGGCTTGAGTTGCGGCTTTGAGATAGATGTGCTCTTCATAATCAAGAAATTTTAACAATATTAGTCTATCTAAAATATTTTCCTTTTCGATACCATGTAGCTATCAAACATCAGTGCAAGATTATATAGTGTTGTGACTTTATCCCATGGTAACTCAATCGAGACACTACTTGTAGTATCTTTATCATAGACCTTATTCTCTTTCTATACTCACTTGCAACACTACAGAGCCTGCTATCAGCACATGCATCTACACATCCACTCCACTTTGGTGCGAGTTACTTGCAACATCTCAAAAATTACAATATCACTACTTGTAGCTTCATATTTAATTTACTTGTGGCTCTTAAGTAATCATTTTTTTAGCATGTGTAACTTCATAATCAACCTCTTTCAAGGAAATATTTTGTCTATAATAAATAATGTTCTCAGCATATCTCCCACCTCTTCTTTCGATAATTTCCATACTGTGAGTGTATGTATTTTGCTCTTTGCTGATAGTCTATTTATCCCAGAAGCTTTCTTATACATGATGTGAACCTTCATACTATTTTCAATGTATGTTTCTCCTTTAATTCTTTGCTCATGGTTGAGTTGCTTTTATCCTTCTTTTGAAAATCACTATCATTTATGCCATCATATTCGATTACTTATATCTGAAAATTCTTAAAGGTCTCTTCTCTTTGAGAACAACCCCAATTGATTAGATTTCATGATGATCTATCTCCAAATTGACGTGGGTATTTGTCAAAATCTGTTTTCTGACATTTTGCAATGTGATAAAATAGATCAAGTTTCCTCTAGAATCGATGCGGAAAATTGTTCAAATCTTCTCCTTAAGCCATGAAATTGCACCGGTATGTTTAGGTATGATTGGGGAGTACGTTTGTAGAATGGATTGGAATGAATGCATCAGAATAAAAAACTGTTAATGTGGTCTACTTAGTATTTTCTACAACTGCCACTGTCAAACTTAGCTGAAAATCAGCACTTTACCTTCCTTGAAAAAATATTAAATCTCTTCCTATGAAGCTGCAATTTTGGAGATTAGTTTATTTAGGTCAAATGAAGACGTATGCATAAGGATTTTTAGTCAATATTCTTCCTTCACAAGATAAAAAAATCAAATTTGACCACTCTGTAGCTGTCTGGAAATGCAGTCATCAAACTGTGTAAAGTCAGTTTGGTTTTGGCTTTGGAAAAATATCAAATTAGGTGCTATAGCTTTGAAAATTGGCATGGAAGAAGATTAAGATGGGGAGAATCAATAGAATCAATTGGAATACATTGAAAATCATTCAGTTTCCTAATATTGTCTTCAAAACTTTCTCACTTTAGCAGATTTTATTGTGTGCAGACAACAACCTTTCATAGAACCCTTCAACTTGCCATTTTGGAATCATGTCAAAACTGATCGTATGAAGCTGAAAATTGGTGTGCACATTACCATATGTCAAATGAACATGCTTGCAAATCTATTTTGCATGAAATTGAGTGGGCTTCAAGTTATGATTTTTTAAAAGTAGGCTCCTAAAGTGGATCAAACAGTTGAACATTTGAGTGCTGAAACCAATTTTTTACTATGGCACCTTCAAATTTTTTAAAAATTTGATGGTTCCAACACTTGGTTCAGAAATAGAAACATGGGAATCCTAATTGGTAACCCTTGGAATTATGACCTAGGGAAGTTAATTGTACCAAATCTCTATATGGATGTTGATTTTCTTAAAGCAGTAGCCACCAATTATGACCCAATTACAAGAAATGTAAGGACATATGATGGGAAGGAGATGGTTAAATTACTAGGGATGTAATAGCTCGTGTTTTCAAACTCATTAGATGGAGTGATGAAATTCCTAAAATTGATGAAAGTATTCTTAGAGAGGAATATGATAGAACTAATATTGGATTTAGAGTCCACATTCCACTGGGGTATTTAGCTAAAATTGGGGGCTGAAGAGCTACATTGGGGCCACATGATAAGGCGCCTTTTCCTATCAGTTATTTCATTCCTTACTTCCAAAGAACTTTTAACTCAATTTTATAATTAATTGTTTATGATCCTGTCACTAGAATTCCTATTGCATGGATGTATATGACATCCCATATTCAACACCCCAAATATTGCACAATATATGACTATGTGGGGTTTCTTGCAGAGAAAATTCATGATGGTTCGACAAGATTAAAGAAAGGAACAAATGGAGTAAGATTTTGCTGGTACTTATTATTAATGCATATATTTTTCTTCAAAGATGAATCTTACTTTTGGAAAAATATGACTTTGGATAAGATGGAGAGTACCTTGGAGCTGCCTATTTAGTGTTGGACTACTGTCCTTGATAAGGATGATAGGATGTATGATTATGTAACTTTTCAGAACTTGTTTGCTTCAGAATTAAAGAGAGCCATATTTGTAAATGTGCCTAGGATTCCCAAGGCCCTACATCATTTCTTGAGACCTAAGGAAAAAAGGCCCGAATTGGGAGTTGATCACAATTGGGGAGATGTCATCTCATACCCAATGTACATTATTTTGAGAGTATATGGTTCCTCTGTGGCACCTCACTTTCTACCAAAGTATGTTCCAAAAAGAATTGGTTTCCTTGAGGTAATATGGCAATTGGGAAGTGTGGAAAATGAACATTTTTTCCTTCACACACATGCTTCTCTTATTTTGTAATAACAAAGGGAGGTTGGAATAATATACTTGATATACTCAAAAAATTTTGCATGTAAAGAGAAGTAGAGAGGAATAGCTATGATCCTGAATGTTTTATGGCTTGGTTAAAGGAAAGGAACAATATTTAAAAATTTGTGCACATTTTTTAATTCCCAGAGGATGTGAAAAGAAATTGTAAGTGTGGAATGAGGTAAATAACATAAATACACTTCTTAATACGACATTATATCAAAGATAACTCAATTGAATCAATTCAACAAAGTAATCAAATGAAAGCGTCCTATTGCTTTCTATCCTCAAAGATTTATTAAATCACTATTGCTCTCAAATTGTTAAGCACTATGACTGTTAAAATGACTATCTGAAGAACGAGATGATACTAAAATGCAATACTAGATTATAACAACGTAAACTAGCATGTATGAAACAGATAATTGCAGCTACAAGAGGCAGCCATTGATGTGAAGCTTGATTGTTGAATTGCTTGAATGTTGATGCTTGATACTTGATGCCTGGATTCCTACAGAGTAAGAGTGTAAAAGCTTGATTATCTCCCTCTTTTTCTTGGTTCAATGAGGCTTTATTTATAGATTTCCTGGCTGTAGAAATGCACAGGGAAAGCTTTGAGAGGCTTGGATTCAATCTGGAGGATTGAATGGTGAGAGATTGAAGAGATTGAGAGAAAGAGGGAGATTTTCTCTACCCATGAAAACACCAGGCAAGAGAAGAGGAAAGATTGATGGAAGAGGATTGAGAGATCAAATTCCAAATTTGTCTCCAGTTTGTCTCCAAAACTTCCTGTGAAGTTTCAAAGCATTAATTGTGACAAATTTAGACATAGATTAGACATAGGAAATCTAATTCATTTTTGAGGAAATGTAGATTGGAATATTCCTTTATGCTTAATTCAAATATTTTGATTTATTTAAACTAGGAAAGGGAGATAAATAATTTAATAAAATAAACTATAGGATAGTTGTTTATTAAATTAATTAGAGGAATATGGTAATTAATAAATAAAGTGTTTGACCTTATTTAATTAATTCAAGAATGATGTGATAGATTGAAATAGGGATTTGATAATTAAATCAAACAAAGTATTTGATTTTGTTTATTTAATTAAGATGAATTTGAATGTGAACTGTATTAAATAAATATTTCTATTTATTTAAACAGTAGAGGAAATAGAATAATTAATCAAATAATATGTATTTAATTAATCGGATGATCCAGACCAATTTTAGGTGTATACATTTTGCCCCTCTTCGAAGTGATGTGTTTACGCGTTGCTTCGAAAAATATTTTTGCTACTACTGCCAGGATCGATGATTTTCAGATGATAATAATTTCATGTGCCCCAGACATGATTTTCAGATGATAATATAATGATATGCCCCCTCAGGAGATAAATTAATAATTTGATGATTTTTAGAATTTTTCAAAAATTTATGATTTTCTAATGATTTTATGATGTTTCGATGATAAAATAATTTATCTCCCGACAAAATGATGAAGAAATAGAGCCATTGGATGAGTTTTAATTAATTTCATGGATAAAATTAATCAAAATGTTATAAAAATCCCCCAAAAATACCTTTCAAAAATTATAAATAGTGCTAAAAGGTCATTTTCAATTCATTATTTGATTTTTGAGTTCAAATTTCTTAGTGATATAGACATTTCTGCTAGCTGGATTGAGATGCCTATTCCTTACCACACTCAGTGATTTGAGGCTTTCAACGCCACAGATGGCCGCCTACGTATGGACCTCCGGTATGTACCCCTTGACCTCCTTGTGATTTGTGCATTTTTGTTTTTTTATGCTTTTTAGGTCTTAAGCGTGTCTAGGATAGTTTCAGCGCTTTGAAGCTGCGTTGTAGCGCTTACATCCCAATGTAGCGCTTCTGGTAAATTGTCTAGCGCTTTGAGTTTTAGCGCTTGCGTTTAAAACTCTAGCGCTTCCAGTCGGTAAAGTAGCACTTTCAGCAAATTAGCACTTAGGAATCAAGAAGTAGCGCTTTGAAGTCAAATTCTAGCGCTTTGAGATTTTCAGCACTTTGAGTCGGTGGTTTAGTGTTTTGAAGGTCTGTTCTAGCGCTTCTAGTAAAGTGGCGCTTTGACGGCCTGGTTTAGAGCTTTGATGCAGAAAAGTAGTACGTTCAGTTATTTAGTGCTTCAAAAGCCTGTTTTAGCGCTTTGGAGTGCTAAAATAGCTTTTTCATGGTTTTAGCGCTTTGGGTCCCTGATTTAGTGCTTTTGGATGATAAAATAGCACTTTTGGGATTTAGCGCTTTGGAAGCTTGTTTTAGCGCTTCCATGTCAGAATTGAAGATTTTGACTTAGTGAAATTTGATTTCATCAATTTTGATCATGTTCATTCTTCTGATTGGTATGATTGACAGTCCACATTCTGGATGTTGGATTGTGATTAAAGTAAATAAGATTAACTCTCATGATAGGTGAGAAGAAATCCTATTTCTTGATGATCCTCATGATAGGCGAGGAAATGATTCAATACTTGATAAATCTCATGATAGGTGAGATCTAGATAATATTTTGATGAACCTCATGATAGGCGAGGTTTGAGCCAATATCTGATAAATCTCATGATAGGCAAGATCTAGATAATGTTTTGATGAACCTCATGATAGGTGAGGTTGGATGTTCGCCTATGAATTTTGATCGAAAATTCATACCAAAGGTTTTGAAACAGACTTGATAGTAGAATGACATTTAATTCTTGACATAGTTCATTGATTGTGGATTTTTCGTTATGATGATAAAAGGATCTAGGGACTCTCCAGATGCGAGAGAGGTTTCCGTAGACGACCAATTTGATACCACATTTGACACTTGACAAGCTCCAGGTGATAGGCCAGTGTGGCCTGACGAGTTTACTTGACATGCCCCAGATTAGGATTAATCGGGGTTTGTTGACCGCACTAGCTGAGAGGTGGCATAGCGACCACAACACCTTCCATTTACCCATTGACGAGATGACAGTCACACCAAAGGATGTGTGGCATATATTGCACATTCCATTCATGGGGGAGATTGTGACATATGACTCTCATGGGACCAGTAGCAGAGATGCTCTCCGTTGAGTATTTCAGGATCAGAGTATTTCAGGATCAGGATATTGAGGGTCCGAGCATTCGATGGCAGAGGATCGTAGATTCTTATGCGACACTACCAACAGTGCTAGCTGGATTTATTAGAGGATTCCTTTGCCCTGATCACAGGTCAAAGGGATTTCTCGTTGGCTGGGGGAGGACACTAGAGAGCATGTTAGTACATGGTACTAGATATGCATGGGGAATGTGCATGTTAGCACATTTCTATCATGATCTTCATTCCATTGTGTACCTAGGTGCACGGAGTATATCCGTAGGGGCGACCCTGTTACAGATATGGGTGTGGGAGCACCTTGCCATTTGTCAGCCATTTCCTATTTCAGATAGACCAGCTGGCAAGCCATATGTTTTTAGATATACTGGTCGATTTACGCAGGCTCGGATGGGAAAATTAGAGCACTGGAGGCGGGTTTTTGATGACACGGAGACAGTGATATGGCACCCCTACCTTGACTGTGAGGAGTGGGAGGAGAATGGTACAGTGTTGGGGTTTCTTTGTGATTCGATGTACCTCATTGGCCAGACTCCATTTGTTATTGAGATATTTCTGCTGCATCGAGTTTATAGACAGTATGGCATTGTTCAGTGCATGCCACAGGGGGTAGCCCACTATGCATGATGATGGATGGATATTCCAGATTGGGCCCCCCATTATCATATGATGTTGTAGTAGAGGGTTACAGAGCACTACAGCCATCCGAGTGGGACATGTGGAGAGATATTGTAGTTGTGCCCATGACAGAGGAGTACACAACATTTTTGGCTTTTATTCCCCCTCCTCACCTCACCATTCCTGATGAGCCCGCACCATTACTAGTAGAGGAGGATGCGGCAGAGGATGTTGCCAGGGTTGAGGGTGATATCCCTGCTGATGAGAGCTCAGAGAGCAGTAGTTCAGATAGTGAGGACAGCAGCATCAGTGGGGATAGTGATGGTGGGAGTGGAGGATACAGAGGACAAGGTTCAGATATTCACAGTGCACCTTCCTCTAGTCGGCCTCATAAGAGGCAAGCAGTGACAGTGCCAGTAGTTGGGCAGTAGAGATAGATGGCTGGGCTTCAGGCACAGGTCTAGACTTTGTAGGCACAGGTTCAGACGCTGTAGGGGTAGTTGGTTCAGGCTTGGGGCATAGTTGTGTAGACTCAGACACAGATGCAGGCACAGGCACAGGCTCACGCACAGGCCTTGGCACAGGTACAGGGGCAGCTAGCCGCTACGCAGACGCAGGTTGATACACTGACAGTCAAGAGAGATAGTGCACGATAGATTTCTGAGAGAGCATAAGAGAGAGCCAAGATTTTACAAAGAGTGGCTGATGGCACCTCTATAGGTGATTATATGAGAGAGGTTCTACGGGCTGCCTGAGAGGTCGAGTTTTACAGAGGTTGGTATCATGATGCAGTGCCTACTGAGCGTCGAGTCAGTTATGCCCCATCGAGATCTGGGCGGACTCATACACAGACAGTCAGTGAGGGGGTGACATAGCCTCCACGCAGAGATCCTAGAGATCCGGGTCCATCTGGGGATGGTGGCGGTACGGGTCTTGTTGGGCCTACGCATTCTAGCAGTAGTAGGTCATAGAGGCTATGTTATCCTCATTGATGTATTTTATGATGTACCTTCTTGTATGATGATGTATTTTTATGACTTCATTGTATACTTGACTCTTGATGATATACATATGAGACGCATTTGATATGATTATGATGATGGCGTCATGATTTCTATGTGATGGATGTTGTTTCTATGCTTTATGTGATGAGTTTATGTGATGATAATAAATGATGATTTATGTTAATGTAATAATTTAATGATGTATGTATGGATGAAATATGATATGTGGATAAATGATGTGATTTTGATAACATGTATGGATAGTTGAATAAATGCTTTTTAATTATGGGATGATTTTATGATAAATGATCTTGGATGGATGTAATGATGTGATTTTGATATTTTTAAATGTATGAATAGATGATATAATAAGGATGATGTGATGTATGGATTATAAATTATTTGTGGATGTATGATGTGATGTATGGATTCTAAATGATATTAAATGAATGTGTTATGGTAAGAATGAACCTAATGCACTGATGGTAGAATTTATGATGCATGATGAAATATTTGAATGATGAATTGATGATGCAATGATGATGTTTATATGTTTTTGATGATTTTATGTCAAGTATACTCAATCTCTTTTGTAGATTAGATAATCATTGATTGGAATCCTTTATGCAACAAATACTCTACAGATAATGAATGATGATGAATGCAATCTAATTTAATCATGCAATGATATGCAAAATAGATGTCATTTTATAGTCTTTTTGTGCTTGGTATCATCATAGAGCTTTATTGGATATTGAAACTGAATACAAGCATCAATGGTTGTGTTAATCCAATGACGACCTAAGTATTACTTTCATGATTTTTGATATTGTAATTGAACACAAGAATCAAGGTATAATTGAACCGAGATGACCTGAGCATTCATTGCGTAAATAGGCAAAGATTATCATTTGAGTGTGTGAATTCTGAATGTCATCGGTGATACATTTGCATAGCACATCCCTCGACAATTCACACATTTATATGATTATCGCACATATAGCAGACAGTAAAAATATCATTCTTTTTCCTTGTTCCTCCAGTTCAATACATCATTGAGTCACTCTAAAGAAATGATAATCAAAAAGTATAATTTATCCATTGTTCACTTAGAGTATTTCATTCATTTATCAGATTTGAGATCATCCATCCTGATTTTGACATGTTTTTGGATTTTTGAGATTTTTGACCAAAGACCTAACCTACCAACCTATCTTAGGGGTCTCGGGGGCTAATTTAAGATTAGCCTTGCCTACATTACACACGCAGAGACCACGTAGTTTGATTGACACAGACCTATGTTTTTATTTATTTTTCCTTTTCAGAGTTTCCTATTTGACATGTTTTTGGATTTTTGATAAGGATGGTTGATTCTTCTGACAATGATTGAAATTGCGTTTTGATCTTTGTTTTTGATTTTCTATCACCAGATGCAATTGATACGTTTGGATTGCCCCTAGATATCCAGATGTTACCCCCAAGCTATGGAGTTATATGTTGACCATGTGACATGACTTGATACTGGATGTAATGATGTCCAGACGAATGATATGCTATGAATTGATACCGACCTTCAGATGAATGATCCCGACACATATCTAAATAGATGGGAAAGTTGATCTTAGAATCACTTATGGCGCCTATTTCTAGGTTTTCACCACACTCTTTGATTACACCCTTTGTATTTTGTATTTTCCCTTTTTTGTTTTATTTTCTATTTTATTTTATTTTTTTGTATTTTTGTGTTTCACCAAGATGCCTGTTTGCCAGGTTTTCACCAAGGAAACAATTTTTCAGATTTTGCCCCGTGCACTAGGATACTTTAAGCATAGAATTTTCTGAGATGAATACTATTGATAGGTTCATCGAACAGATCCCCTTCTGACATTGATAGCTGATATGCTCCTGATCCATACACTGATATGATGACAAATGGACCAAGTCGGTTAGGCTCAAATTTTACTTTCTTTTCTCTGTCCTGCTGATTCCTAGGATTTTCCTTTAGTACCAAGTCACCAACCTGAAAGACCCTTGGTTTTACCCTGTGATTGTAACTCCTTGACATCCTTTATTGATAAGTTGTTAGATGATTTACAGCTTATTGACGATGCTCATCTAGCAATTCCAGTTCCTACAATCTAGATACCCTATATTCTTCATCTGAAATGATACCTCTGAGTGATACACGAAGGGATGGAATTTCAACTTCAATGGGTAATATGGCTTCTGATCCATATACCAAAGCAAATGGTGTAGCTCCCGTTGGTGTTATGATGCTTGTTCTATAGGCCGATAGTGCAGGATTGAGTTGAACATGCCAATCACGTCCAACATCGTTAACCATCTTTTTGAGAATTTTGAGTATGGTTTTGTTTGAGGCCTCTGCTTGGCCATTCCCTTGAGGATAGTACGGTGTTGAAAAACGATGTTGGATGTGAAACTTTCCACATAGCTCTTGGACATCTTGATTTTTGAAAGGTCGTCCATTATCTGTGATTATAGATTGAGGGATTCCATATTGACAAATGATTTAGTTCAAGATGAATGAGGAGATCTATTTCCCAGTGATGGTAGTAAGAGGTATTGTCTCTATCCACTTCATGAAGTATTTTGTAGCTGTGATAATGAACTTGTGTCCATTAGATGAAGATGGATGTATTTTTCCTACTAGATCTAGGCCCCATTGATAGAAAGGCCATGTTGATGTAAAAGGATGCAATTCTTGTGCCGGTGCGTGAATCAAATTGCTGTGAACCTGACATTTTTGGCATTTTTTGACAAATTGATATGATTCTTTTTCCATGCAAGGCCAATAATAACCCAAACAGAGGAGTTTCTTGGCTAGGGTTATTCCACTCGAGTGAGTACCACAAATACCCTCCTGAACTTCTTGTAAGGCCTTTTCAGATTCCTTGTGTTCTAGACATCGGAGTAGTGTACCATCAAGACCTCGACGATAAAGGACATCTGTGATTAAAGTGTGTCTGGCGGATTGACAGATAAAGTTGCATTTTTGATTCCTGGAAAGGTCAAGAGGTAGGATATCATCTTTCAGATAAGAATAGGTTGTTTCGTATATGGAGGGTTCAGTGGTTTCTATATGACATATGGTAGCGGATTTTGATTGATAATGGGAACGACATGATACTTGTTCTACCATAAACTCATAACAAATACGCTTCTCAGGCAATTGTAGTAATGAAGTGATTGTAGCCATAGCATCAACAACTTTGTTCTCCACCCTTGGAATTTGATCAAACTTGATATTAGTAAAGGATTGTTTCAGATTATCTATTTGTTGTGTGTAAGGCATCAATTTGTCATCTTTAGTTTGATATTCATCATTGACTTGATAAATAACCAGTTGAGAGTCCCCATAGACCTGTAAATCTATGATTTTCCATTGAATTGCAATCTTGACCCCAATAATCAATGCTTCATATTCTGCTACATTGTTTGTACATTGAAACATGAGTCTATATGACTTCGGAATTGTGTGTCCTTGGGGAGATCTGAACAAGATTCCTACTCCTGATCCTCATTGTGTATACAATCCATCAAAGTATAGTATCCATTGTTGGGGCATTGCTATCATGATGTTTGCATCTGGAAATTCCATTGTCATTGGGTGATCATCTGATAAAGGAGCTTCAACTAGTTGTTCAGCAATTGCTTGTCCCTTAATTACCTTTCTCTCGACATATTGAATTTCAAATTCACTTAAGAGCATAACCCATTTTTCCAATCTACCTGTTAAGGGAGATTTACTTAATAGATACTTCAAAGGATCAATCTTTGCAATTAACCTAATTGTATGAGCCATCATGTAGTGTCTTAACTTTTGAGTAGCAAACACCACTGCTAAGCAAGACTTTTCTATGAATGTATAGTTTATTTCATAGCCATTTAAAGTTCTAATGGTGTAGTAGATGGCATGCTCTTTTCCTTCATGATCCTCCTATGCTAAGAGTGCCCCCAAAGATATATCTACCGTGGCAATGTACAAAATGAGAGGCCTTCCCTATGTTGGTGGTATGAGAACAGGTGGTGACATTAGATATTGTTTGATCTAATTGAATTTCGCTTCACATTTCTCATCCCACATGAAAACTATGTGTTTATGCAATAGATGATTGAAAGGGTGACTTCTATCTGCCAGCTGGGATATGAATCTATGGATTGATTGAAGTTGTCCTTATAGTGATCTAAGCTGGTTGGTGTTTCTAGGAGGTGGCATCTCCATTATAGCTTTGACTTTTTCTGGATCCACTTCAATGCCCTTTGCTGAAACAATGTATCCTAGTAACTTTGCTGATGTAACCCCAAAGACACATTTCTTAGGGTTTAACCTGACATTGAATTTCTCCATCCGTGTGAAGATTTTATCTAGGATATGCAGATGTCCTTCCCTAGTCGTAGATTTTGCTAAGATGTCATCGATATAGTCTTCCATGAAGGTGTGCATCATATCATGGAATATTGTCGTCATTGCTCTTTGATAAGTTGCTCCTGCATTCTTTAAACCAAATGGCATGACGTTCCAATAGAAGGTTCCCCATGGACATGTAAAAGCTATCTTTTTTTAATCTTCTAGAGCTATTCTTATTTGATTGTACCCAGAGAAACCGTCCATGATTGATAACATGGCATGCCCTGCCATCAAGTCTACAATGATGTCTATATTTGGAAGTGGAAAATCATCCTTCGGGCATGCTTTATTGAGGTCCCTAAAATCTGTGCAGATTTTGATGCTATTGTTTGGCTTGGAAATAGGCACAAGATCTGATATCCATTCAGCATAATCTATAGATCGTATGAATCCCGCATCCAGTAATTTCTTTAGCTCTGTTTTGACCATTAATGCAATATGGGGGTGCATTTTTCTTATTTTTTGTTTAACAGGCTTGATTCCTTTTGGCAAAGACAAATGATGCATAAGAAGATTTGGATATAAACCTAGCATATCGGAATATGACCAAGCAAAGTTGATGCTTCTTGCTTTGAAGAATTGGATGAATGTCGGTCTTTCTTGTTCTATCATTGATTCTGCTAGATATAGTACTTTCGCCTTCTCTTCTGTGCCAATGTCCACTGCTTGTGTAGGTTTGACCAGAACTGATGATCGCTCATGATAGTGTTCTGGGAGAGTGTCAAATCTTCCATCCTTCAGTGCCTCTGAAAGGTTTTCACCGTTGGATGCGTTCTTTATTTTTACTTTTTCTAGATCTAATGCTGCCATAGATTGGTTTTCACCATTAGATCTATTTTCCCTATTGTTAATTTTGCAACTGGAAGATTTGACACCCTCCTGCTAAGTCATATTGTTATGAGTATTATGGATAACATTTGTATTAGGTTTGGTATGACAAAGGAAATGTACAATAGTATCATCATTTTCAAATTTTGGTACAGTCAATGGTTCGGCAGGTTCCCAATCAATAAGTTTCGGATGGATTAATGGCATGGTATCATCAGATTGATTTAGGTCAATGGAAGTAAGGGTGAGGACAGCAAGATCGTCATAATTGTTATTTGGGATATCGAGATCCATGATGGTACCCTCTTCAAAATCATCTAGTTCACTCAAATTATGTTCGTCCTCACTAGAGTCATTGATATTTAGTGATTCCTCGACGAATGGTATAGACCCCGAGCCTTGGCCCTCCTCATGTGTAGGTGCATATTTTTGAATCACATCGACTGGAATATCAATGTCAAGTAGATCACAAGGTGATGCCCACTCATATTCATTTGAGTCTGTTTCAGAACCATCTCTAAAGTGAAGGATATTTTCCATAGCTATCCTTTGTAGCTCCTGCTTCTCTTCTTCAGAGTATCCTAGTCCTGTTTTTTTTTTTGTATGGAGAGTGAGAGGTGTGATAGGTTCTGAGATTCCCTCCTTTCTTAACCCCAATGGTCCTTGTCCTTCATAACCCATCTTTTCAAGAATAGCCTTTCCTTTTCCATACTTGTCTGTGTTGATGCTAATATTTTTTATGTCGGTTTCTGATGTTGATGTTTCTTCATCCTTGTATAGCCAACCCAAGATTGTTTTGTTGTCTGTTTCTTTTGCTATGGTTCCAGATTTTACAAATGTTTTGTGAAGAACTGTGGTAGGTACAGGTGTTGGAGGTTTGATTAGTGATGGTTGACCATATTTCCTAGGAGATGGCATTAACTATGATAAGTTAAGCTATTGCTCCATTGAGTACTATCCCATTCCTTTATCTATCAACTGAACTTGCTTTCAAAATTTTTTGTGATAGAGAAGTTTGTGTATCCAGTTTGTTTGTTTCATCATGACTTGTTTCCTTTTCTTTACCTTTCTTTTGTACCCACTTGGTAGTGATGCTTGGACTTTGTTCATTCTTGGATAATGATGAAGTTGAAGCTTCCCTGTTGTGAGGGACAAAGGTTTCTTGAGATATTCTTAATGTGTCACAATGTTGTGGGTGATTATAATCAGTAGTTATAGTCACCTCTTGTCCGTTTATTGGGAACTTCAGGCATTGATGGTATGTAGAAGGTACGGCTTGCATTTCATGAATCTAGGGTCATCCTAAGAGTATGTTGTATGTCAATTCTCTGTCTAATACTTGACATGCTATATGCTTCATCACAAGCCCCACTTGAATGGGTAATACAATGAAACCTTTGGACAATCTTTCCTCCTCATCATAGGCTTTGATGGTCATTTTCCGTCAAGCATCAATAGTGTCTTCGGAATATCCTAGTGCACAGACTAATTTGAGGGTGCAAATGTTCAGACCAGCTCCCCCATCTATTAGAACTCTCTTAACAGGATGATTATGGATACAAACTTCGATATGCAATGTTGTGTTATGTGGATGGTTTAATGAGACATCATCCTGTTGAGAGAATGATAGACAATGCGGGGTAGTCAGATGTCCCACCATAGCTTGGAATTGACAAACATCCAAATTATCTGGTACGGTTGTGGCCACTAACGCTTGTTCAAGAACTTCTTTATGTGATGGTGACAACTTTAGGAGTTCCAGTATTGAGATTTGGGCAGGGATATTTTGTAATTGATCAACAATACTATAATGATATTGAGGCATAAACACACATTGAGATCCTACTCCTTTTAATACTACCTTGGCTTGCCCCCTAGTTATGACGTTTGCTGGTTGACGTTCTTGATTCTCTTGGGGGGTGTTTTGCATTTGATTGATAATATCATAATTTGATGGAGGTGGAACTGCATGTGTGGATCCAATTCCCTTTAACATAAATTTTGATTGCCCCCGAGTCATGGTGTTTGCTGGTTGATGTTCTTGATTGTCTCTGATTTTTAAAACATTGATTTGATTATCAGAGTTTTGCACGCTTGGGAGTAAATCCAAATAGGTAACGTTGTTGGTTTTATTTTCCTCAATGTTATCACTAACTGTATGATCATATTTGACTTCAAATAGACATAGGATTGTTGTGTTATAGACATGATTAGTGTTATTCCCTTTGTTGTTTGATGATGATGCACCTTTGTCATAATTTGGTAGTGGATCTTTGAAGGACAAATGATCGTTGTTATTTTGAGGTCCTTCCACATACACTTTGTTGTCATCCACCAAATCTTGTACTGCATGTTTCAATTCCATAGAGTCATTTGTTTTATGACCCTTGTTATTATGATAGTTGCAATAATCAGCGTCATTCCACCATGATGGTTTGACTTTTGGATCCTAGAACCTAGCTTCCCATGCAGTGAGAAGGCCTCTGGTAACTAGTTCCTTCATCGCTGATTCCATTGATTGACCTAAAGGTGTGAACCTTCGTCTATTTGATGGATTTTGATATGGTAGTGTTTTTGCATGTTCGTTGTTCTGCATGGTATTTGACTAGACTTTTTGGTCATTGTTTTGATTGTTTGAAGAAGATGCCATCAAGTTGAAAACTAGTTTGACATTTTGTGAATCGCATGTTGTTTCATTTGTGTTGCGGTTCTTTTGCCAAATTTTTGGTTTATCATTGTTTGAGTGTTGATTGGAGTAGTTATTTGATTTGTCATTGTAATGTTTGATAACTCCCCGTTTAACCAATGCTTCCTCAATCTTAAGACCATTTTCTATGACTTTTTTGAAAGTGGGTGGACATTGTAATTCTAGTCTATAGCTCATTTCTTCTGTCAAGTTCTCAATGAATAATTCCATCTTTTCTTCCTCTAGAATAGATCGAGGATATCTAGTGAATAATCGTTGCCATCTTTGAAGAAAAGACAAGAATGTTTCTCATTTTTTTTGCTTTAAGTTGTAGAGATCCTTGATAGTAACATCATTTTGGATGTTGAATGAATATTGAGAGATAAACTTGTTAAATAGTTCCTCAAATGTTTTGATACCAGGTTGCAGTTTTCAAAACCATTCCATACATGCTCCTCCCAAACTCCTTGGGAATAACCTCATCAAATAAGTCTCTTCTTGAGCAAACTCAAGACTCATCATTTTAAATTCCCGTACATGATCTATTGGATCTGTCTATCCATTGTACTTATCATACGTTGGGAATTTGCAATGTCTTGGAAAGGGTAGCAAACCAACTGTTGCATCAAATGGATAAGGACAAATGTCCTGTACCGCATACCTCTTGGTAGTCCCTTGTGTCATATCTTGTATTTTTCGTTGTAACAGTTGCATCTATGATGTTAAAGCAGCAACCAGATCTATTATTGGTGTAGGTTGTGGTATCTCAATCTCATTTATTTCTGGTGTTTCTTTCAAACGGTTTACATCGAAATCTTTTGGAAGTTTTGCCCCTGATTCGGCTAACATTAAAAGATATTTTTCCATGTCTTGCTCTAGAATTTTCTCCATGAATATGTGAAACTTTGGATCTTGTTGAGCCGCTTGGATATCTTCTGGAGTGATTTCATTCTTGTCATTGCGGTTCAGATTATTCCAAGGATTTTCTTATGCCATTTCTTGTGATTTTAAGATTTCTTGTTCTAAGAATCTCTGTTTTTGGGATCTAGTTAAGATTGGGATACAAATTTTTTCCCTTTCTTCTGAAATTTTGATCTTATGTGTGGGATAGTGTCAATGTGAACCCTTTTTTAAATAATGTCAAATAAGATGTCTTACCTTATTGATGAGACAATATATAAAAAAAAAAGTTAATTTCTATACTTTGTTTCGTGATGAAGGATGATGATATCCTGATAGAGAAACTTTAGTATAGTAATTGATTTGTGTCATTGATTTTGACACTTATGATTTAAAAGATCTTGTTTCAATTGATAAGTTGGAAATTTGTATATACCTTTATGACTTTGATTTCTAGATAATGATTCTGATAGAAATTTTTTGATTATGATGAAAATGTTGATAAAATGACAGAGTGATAGACTAGTTAAAATTTTAAACTTTCTGTTTTAAAAGCGCTAAAACAATGACCAGAAGCGCTATTTCCTAGAAGCACTGAAACAAACGACCGAAGCGCTAAATGACCAGAAACACCGAAATAGTGCCCGAAAGTGCTGGAGAAAATGATAGAAGCGCTACTTCCCAGAAGTGCTAAAATAGAGACCAGAAGCGTTGTAAAAAGTGAAAAAAGTGCTATTTACCAAAAGCACTAAAATAACGACTATAAGCACTAAAACAGAGCCCGAAAGCATTGTTTCACGAAAGTGCTAGAATAGTGACCCGAAGTGCTAAAATAGGTTTTCCAGAATGCTAAAAACATGACCTTTTAAGACTTTTTATTGTAAAATTTGATTGGGTCTTGTGGCATACTATATGAGAGATTTTGGAAGATAAGAAGGATGAATCTGTTGACTGCAGTTGTGAAATTGTGTGAGAGCCCTTCTTTGAAAGAAGGTTTGTGAATATAGTGGTTCTACCATGTAGTCTAAAGAGTGACCCCTAGCAAAATCGTGATAACGGTGAATGAATGTTCTATGTTGTAAAAGAAGTTTCCAATTTTGATACAAAAGACGTTGTTTTCTCAATTTGTTTCTATAACCGAGAGGTCTTTGGGGTTTTGTGACTTTGATTTTCTTCTTGAGAAATGTGGTGGACTTCCACTTTCATAGCATGGGTTTTCTTATTTATTTTGACTTGACATTTTTAGGATGATCTTTAAATCTGATTTAAATGAATTTGTGAAAACACAGCAAGCAATTTTGAATATTTGATTTTAAAACTGAAAAGATTTGTGTATGTTCAAAAATCACGAATGATCTTTATTGATTTTGACGGTTTGTTTTAACATTTGTACACATATCAAACAGACTCACACTTAAGGACAAGTAGGTCATCATTATACTCACAGCCCACATCTTCGAATTATGTTGACTCACACAGCCGTGTCACCCCCTAGATGGCGCCTGTGTTTTTGTCATTGCCAGGTGTGTACTCAAAGTGACGGATGTAGATACCGAATCCCTTGAGCAAACAATCCTTGGTAATTATATGGTGAGTTTCTTGGGGGTAGATTCTTCCCTCCTCTTGCACCATGAGTATGGCAATGTATGGATACTGACTCGGCGAGCAACTACTCTATGGTTCATAGATAGGGTTCCGTTCGGTGTGGAAAATAGATAAACTCCCTCAGGAGACCTCCCAATCTTTAGAACAAAGATTTTGGGGATGGTTATCTTGCCTACTACCATCAATTTGGACTTTCATCAAAAAATTGCATTTTTATTATAGTGGGTTGGATAACCTAGCTTTGGTTGTTCCGAGTTAGGTCGTTCCCGTAGGGTAAGTACATTTTCCGACTGCGGCAGGCCTGCTAAAGGTTTTAATAAAGCGTAAATGACATAAAAGAAAAGTGAATCTGGCACTTTGGTCACCCAGTTAAGGGGAGAGCATAAGCCTAATCACTACAAGCACAACATATAGATTTGTTCTGTTTTAAGCCCAAAAAGAAAGATTCTTAATCTAAGTGAAGGTGTTGCTTCACTAAAATCATGATGTTCTTTTTAACTTCTATTGTAAAATGCGGTGATTATCCTAGGATTGATAGATTTTATTCCAACTTTGAAATGACTATCCTAGGATTGATCAATTTTTAAAAACTTTGAAGTGACTACCCTAGATTGATTAATTTTATCTCAACTGTGAAAAATAAATACAATCTGGCCGTGGAAGCGTCGGATCCAGACTATTTTTACAAAAGTGTCAGAATATGGAACCGAAGCGCTAGAATAGTTACCTGAGGTGCTAAAACCCGAAAGCGCCGAAACAGTGTACCGAAGTGCCGAAGTTTGTCTTAGAAGTGCTAAATCACCGAAGCGCCGAAACAGTGTACTAAAGCATTGAAGTTTGTCATAAAAGTGCTAAAACACCGGATGTGCTGGAACAGTAATCGAAAGCGCCGAAACTCTGAAAGCGCTAGAACAGGTACCGGAAGCGTCGAAACTTTTAACAAAAGCGCTAAAACAAATCACGTTGTAAACCTACGTAACACTTTCCAGAAAAAAAATTATAATTTTGATAAAATGGGGTTGATGCCCCACAGTGGGCGCCGAATTGTAAGTGTGGAATGAGGTAAATAACATAAATACACTTCTTAATACGACATTATATCAAAGATAACTCAATTGAATCAATTCAACAAAGTAATAAAATGAAAGTGTCCTATTGCTCTCTATCCTCAAAGATTTATTAAATCACTATTGCTCTCAGATTGTTTAAGCAACTAAGACTGTTAAAATGACTATCTGAAGAACGAGATGATGATAATATAATGCTAAAATGCAATACTAGATTATAACAATGTAAACTAGCATGTATGAAATAGATAATTGCAGCTACAAGAGGCAGCCATTGATGTGAAGCTTGATTGTTGAATTGCTTGAATGTTGATGCTTGATACTTGATGCCTAGATTCCTGCAGAGTAAGAGTGTAAAAGCTTGATTATTTCCCCTTTTCTTGGTTCAATGAGGCTTTATTTATAGATTTCCTAGCTGTAGAAATGCACAGGGAAAGCTTTGAGAGGCTTGGATTCAATCTGGAGGATTGAATGGTGAGAGATTGAAGAGATTGAGAGAAAGAGGGAGATTGTCTCTACCCATGAAAACACCAGGCAAGAGAAGAGGAAAAATTGATGGAAGAGGATTGAGAGATCAAATTCCAAATTTGTCTCCAATTTGTCTCCAAAACTTCCGTGAAGTTTCAAAGCATTAATTGTGACAAATTTAGACATAGATTAGACATAGGAAATCTAATTCATTTTTGAGGAAATGTAGATTGGAATATTCCTTTATGCTTAATTCAAATATTTTGATTTATTTAAATTAGGAAAGGGAGATAAATAATTTAATAAAACAAACTATAGGATAGTCGTTTATTAAATTAATCAGAGGAATATGGTAATTAATAAATAAAGTGTTTGACCTTATTTAATTAATTCGAGAATGATGTGATAGATTGAAATAGGGATTTGATAATTAAATCGAACAAAGTATTTGATATTGTTTATTTAATTAAGATGAATTTGAATGTGAACTATATTAAATAAATATTTCTATTTATTTAAACAGTAGAGGAAATAGAATAATTAATCAAATAATATGTATTTAATTAATCAGATGCTCTAGACCAATTTTAGGTGTATACATAAATTTGTTTGACCTTCAAGAGAAAGATAGGATAAAAGAAAGATGGATTGCATTTAATAAAATGCAGAGAAAGATAAGGGCCAAAAAACTGAATTTTATTACTTTCCCAGAAATTGAAAATGTAATGTAGAAGATGGAATATGTGTTTCAAAACTTTGAAACAATAGTGTGCCAACTTGAAAGTGAAAATGTAATTCTTGATAAGGGGAAAGCCTCTGTTGAAGAAGAACATGGTGGGAGAGAAATCCCTTTTATGGAAGAGAAACCTACATCTCAGGCACCTGAGAAACCAAAAATCAATTTCTTTATAGGGAGAAAGAATAAGAAAAAGAAAGATGATGCAAGTACTGCTCCCTTCCAAGAAGAGGAGCAAAGACCTCTTTCTCATGTGCGACTGATATCACCACCATCTCCTCTAAGACCAACAAGGCCTAAAATTATAGATATTGATGTTCCACCACTACATGCATCACCACCAAGAGAGCCACTATTAAAGAAGAAAAAGGTTGAAGTAACTGCTTTGGTGGACTATGTTGATGAAGAATTTGATGATGACATCTGGGTATCAAATAAGGAAATACAAGAAGGAAAACCCTTTGCACCAACAATGATGACATCACAATAATTGAGTATGAGGTCAAGCAAGGCTGAACTCACTAGTGCTAATGGTAAAGATGATATCTAGGTGGAGGTATGTACAAAACTCATGAATGATGATTCATTTGTAAAGTCTCAAGTGTTTATGGAGTTTGCATATAGGGCCAAGAGGGATGAGTATGCCATCAGTCTAGCTAGAGAAAAAGGTCTTCACCGAGAATTGCTTCATGTACCTATTCAAGTAAGGGTCTTTGATGATATGAGAGCTAGGTTTCAAAAGTTGACTGCAAAGGAAGGAAGAGTTCTGGTGAGGAATAGTGGTATTTTGTTGCTTCTAAAGTGGGATTTAGCTTCTATCATAGCTTTTGATTCCATAAATAGATGTGATAGACCACTCCACAATTTACAAGAAGAGGATGTAATTGCATTATAGGGGTTTGCTTTCAGTGAACAATGGGATGCATTAGCTATTTAGTCTCTAGCTCTAAGTATAAGGAATCCTGACATTGTTGAGCCTGTACCTAACTACAGTGGAGGCCTAATAATAAAGAGAGTATCAAAAACGTCATCTCTAGAAGCATAAAACATGCTAGTACATATTGCACACTTCACAAGGGCCACTGTGGAATCTGTAACTACATAAAAATAAAAGATTAGGATAGATTTAAATAATTTTTTAGTTGACTATGGAAGTTTTGAGGAACAAAAAATGCAGTAAGATTTTTTTTTTACATTATTAGAGGAAAGGTTGCAAAATTTGCAACCAAGAAAGCATGAGAAAACTAACATTGACTCCCCTACCACTTCACAAGAAGCTATAACCCCTGAATTTACCCCTGAAGCAAGTTTCTCATGGGAAATTGTGTCATACAACATGGGAAGTGTTCCCATTTCAATGATAGAGCCTAACATGTTACAAGTACCATAGGCTAAGGAGGATATCAATAGGGATGTGTTGCTCAAGAAACTAGAAGAGTATAAAGAGAAATGTGATAATCATGATAATTAAATCTTTATAGAAATATGAAGATTGTCACTATAGTTTTAGAGCATCTAAATACAAGAGTGAATAATAGATTGAATAGTATTCATGACAACTACTCCTCCATGGTGGCTGCTATAAATAATTTTGACAAAGACAGGAAAAGGGTTATTCCACTCATGGAGATATGGATCCCTAGATTTCAAGAGTTGAGAATGATGTCCATTGGAGCTAATTAGGAAGCTAACCCCCCTGAAAGGATTAAGCCCACTATTAATCTTGTAGGTGAAATCAAATGATAGAGGGGAATCATTGATCCTTTGGAAGTCAAAATAAGGGAATTGGTGAAATCCTTTCATGAATAAAATTATGGTCTCCTCCCATCAATTTTAATTGATAATGGTAGCATAAAAACCTTGTGGGAGTGGAGAGATGAAACTGATAAAACCATTTCAGAGCAGGTAGTTTCAATTTGTCAAAGGTGTTTTATGGGTACATTGAAAAGAAATATGGACATGTTGGCTCATGTAGATATGGTCTTATAAAAAATTGATAGGGAGGCTAAACAAATTTTTACTAAGTATCCCCCTTATAGAGAGAAGGCTAAGGAAGTCATGAATTTTGATTGGCATACTAAAGAGGAATTCCTGGCATGGAGAGATAAACACATGGATGGGGTGGTAGATTGATTTGAAATGGTGAGATGGTAATTTGAAAATTTTGATCTTGAAGTTTTCAATCATGATGAGTAACAGATAGGTGAAAATGCACTGCATAGCCTAGATTTAGTATAGATTAGACTTTTGTTGAAGTATAGAAAATATAGTGCATTTTATCCAAGTTAAATTAATAAGAAGTTTGCAGACATTGGCATATTATTTTTCCTTTCCTTTCTGTTTCTTTCTTATTTTCTTTCATTTTCACTTGGTGTGTGTGGGAGCACTTTTTGAGGAAAGTGATTGAAAATTCTTTTTGAAAGGTGGGACCAGATCTCCAATGACGAATGGGGATTAATTTTGTCTCATGTTTATTCCCACCGTCTAGGAGCTCAAGTGTAACTGAAAAAGGGAATATATTTTATAGTAGTCCAATAGAGTGATGGCATGTGTGCTTTCTGGTTTGATGCTTGTTTTGCTCCTTCATTTCTATAAGAAGGAATTCAATACCATAAAGTGGGGTTCATTGTATTGCAATTGACATAGTGAATTCTAGAAGGAATACAAAGAATATTTTAAGTATTGTTTTGTCTTAGGTTCTGAGTCTATAGTTGCATATGCAATTTTGATAACAAGATAGAAAATATGAAGTAGAGTGGTGCTAATTTCATGGCCATTTTCTCTCCTTTGTATGTTTTTTATGAATTTTGAATAATATAATCAAGGATTTTTTTTTTCATCTCCATTGTTTGTAGTGGTTGTTTGATTTCATTCTTCTTAATTAGTTCAAGGAGCTAGTATAAATGCTTGAATGAGGTTGTTGATTCATATGAATTATGTTCTAGGATATCTATAAGAAGTGGTGGTTGATAAATTAATATGGGAATGTTATAATGCAGTGTTTTTGAAGCTTATATGTTGCTATGTGAAGAATTTTTATTAGGTTGCATAGGTTCAGATTGAGTCCATATTTAGGATAAGGAACTGGTTCAAGTAAAATATTCATAATACAGTTACTGGGTCAATTCATCAACAAATCACTCTTTATTTATAAATATTTCAAAATGAGTTACCATCCATGTTTAGGATAAGGAACTGGTTAAAGTAAAATATTCATAATACAGTTATTGGGTCAATTCATCAACAAATCACTCTTTATTTACAAATCTTTCAAAATGAGTTACCATTGTAGTTATGTTGAGTTTTTTTATTCTCATGCTCCAAGTGTAGTACATTGCTAAAAGAGTTGCCAACCTTTTTGATATATTATGTTGTTGAGCGATTATATGAGAATTATCTATTGTTAACAATGTATTTAAATATTAGTTGCATAGATTATTGAGTATACATTGTGGGATCATGCTCCCGAGTTTCACAGAGCCCAAAGTGCAAGAGTGAAAGTTTTGCAGCTTTTACTCGTTCGTTGGCTAGTCCCTTTAGATTTCTAAATATTTGAAATGGAAAATTTCATAGGTAATTTTGAAAATGAGCTTCATTCTTAAAAAAC
Source organism: Sequoiadendron giganteum (assembly GCA_007115665.2). NCBI lineage: Eukaryota > Viridiplantae > Streptophyta > Pinopsida > Cupressales > Cupressaceae > Sequoiadendron > Sequoiadendron giganteum. The sequence goes on from CM021103.1 coordinate 215,096,194, forward strand.
AACCAAAAAATTGGCAACTCTATTGGGGAGTGCTAAGTTCAAAGTCTCTAGTTCAGATTTGGTACAATCAATGTTGAGTACATTCTTGTTCACTATTTGAAGAATAAGTGGCTTAGAATTTTAGTACAAAATTCATGTCTAGTCCTATGCATTAGCTTCTATTCATTTCTTTCATTTTGTGTTGGGTTATTTCTAGAGTCTTGTTTGAGGTTACAAGTACCAGGTCAAAATACAATCAATTTATATTTCCTAGCATGTTGGGTGTGACTCTAAGGTCTTATTTACTTGTGAAAAGATAAATTCTCAAAGAAAATGGGAGAAGAAGGATTCTAACATATTGTTTTACACCATGGATAATACTAGAATCTATACAAAAAATCATCCAAAGTAGAAACTGGAGTCCAAGCTTACAAAGGATAAGTAACCAAAATGGGTGAAAAAACTACTAAATCAAGTTTGTTGAATCCCTTGTGGAAGCATCTCCTAATTTTAATAAAAAAGTAAATAGTGCAAGTGTTCATGAAGATGAACTTAAAGTTGAAGTTTCTAGGGTAGATCAAGGAATTTTTCCTGTTGAGCAAGTGTTTGATAATGAAATTGACATCTCAAGAGAAGAAGATAATTGGGATTCTAGGATAAGGATAAGAAGCTCTCAGAACTTTTAACCTGTGGGGTTGGGTATATTTTTAATGGAATGAATTTCAAGCCACAAAAAGGTGAATCTCCTAATGTATAAGTGCACATATCCCTTGAGGAAGACCCAATTGATCAGACTTACTTTACTCCTATGCCAAGTGAAATTGGAGATGCCTTGGAAAATGAAGAAGACATTGACAAGGACATGTCGGCCTTAGAAGAGGAAGAACTTAGGCTTAAGGAAGAAGAAGAGTAGAGACAAAAGGGATTGAGAGAGAAGGAATATAGGATTAGAGCTAAGCAACTTGAGAGGGATTCTCAAAAACAAAAAATAGAGAAAATGAGAGAAGATGCTACTAAGACAAAGGCCTTCGCTGAAATTGTCTCTAAGTTGACTGCTAGCATTACCCCTGAAATTCCTAAAGTAACAATCCAAATGGGGACCTTTTCTACTAATACCTATACCACATTTTTTGCAACTACCAAAGCCTTAGATCCTTCTGCTACTATTAAGAAATCATCATTTATAGATCATGGGAAGAAACCTATTGATCAGGCAAAGAATACTACCTTCAATACTTTCAATACCAGTACTTCATTTGTTAATACCACCAACCAAAATGTTAAGATTGATCCTACCCCATCTGCTACACCCCCAAACCTTAAGATCTTAAAATTGAATTTGGAGAATGATAAAATACAAGAAGATTTAAAGTAATTTCAAATAGAAGTTGCTAATGCAGAAATAGCTAGGACGATTGCCTTTCTTAAGATCTCTACACCAAATCCAGAGGCTTCAACCTTTGGACATACTGATAATGAATCACATAGGAAATTTTTTGAAGGGCATAGTGCTAGTGGAAGCAGTGGTGGAGGTCAAGGTGGTGGTGGTTGAGGAAATGGAAATAGTAAAGATTCATATTCTAAAGTTGAAGAGGAAGAACAGAAGGGAGGTAGTAAAAATATTAGAGATGGAAAAGGTAAGGATAAGACTTAGTCTAATAAAAATAAGGATGATCAACCTATAAATTGTCGTAGAGATCGACATACTAGGAGTCCAATCCAAGTAGAGAGGTATCACCAGTTATGCTTTATTGGAATACCTGGCTATCTTAACCCATTTCCTAAGGATTTCATGCTTGCTTTGGTCAGATTCTCTAGAAATAATGTTGTGAGTGGTGAAGATCATCTCAAAGTGTTTTCTAATTTCATGGATGATTTTGAGGTAGAAGTAGAGGATGTAATGATGAATTTGTTTATGAAATCACTTATTGAAGATGTTCAAGAATGGTATAGGATTTTACCTACTGAGAATATTGGCTCTTGGGAAGAATTTAAAATTCTCTTTAGTGAGAAATATGGTGATAAGACAGATTCAAGGTATTTTTTGAATCAATTTAACAACATTTCTAATGGTTCAAACGGGTCTATCAATTATTTTAATACGATGTTCCAAAAGGCTATGAAAAGATTTCCTCCACATCTACAATTGAATGATAATGTGTGCTTGGTGACTTATTACAATGCCTTTGATGCAAAGATGAGATACCACTTAATTGATAATAATCCTCAAATATTAAGAGTGGCTTATAAGGTGGTTGTCCATATTGATAACATCAATAGAGCAATTGGTAAAGTTGGAAGAAGAGATGATGCAAAGATTCTCATAAATCTAAAAAAGGAGGATAAAAAATATGGTTCTAAAGGAGGAACTCTTGAAGATAAGATTGAGAACTTCATGAAATGCATGAATGATATATTTTAAAATCAAGATAAGACTCATTAAAAAAACTATCATAGGAATGAAATGCCTCATCAGTTGCAAGATCACCCATATAATACCAACTGGCATAGTGAGACGCCCATCCCTAACAATCAAAGAAATACTCGGAGAAAGGTTCCTCTTGATCCTTTGTAGAATACTTGAGGAAATTTTACAGATGAAGGTCCCTAGTGTATGGTTTGTCAAAAATCCACATTCTCCACATTAGTGTACAGTTGCAAGAATGGTTGAAGTTGAAGAAGATGTACTTGAGGATTATGACTAGGCTAGTGAGGAGGATATTGATGTACTTATGATTATGGATGATTTTGATTTTGCTAACAATGAATTCTTGTCTGATATAGCTTGTTATGAAATGGATGTAGATGAACAAAGGAAAATTTCTAGGGCACATTGTGTGAAAAGAATGAGTGAGAATTGGCCATAAAAGGATAGCAACCATAAATAAGATCCCTTAACCAAAGAATATCAAGGGAATTCAATCATTCTTTGGAAAGATCAACTTGTTGAGGATATTTGTAACCAAATTTGCATAAATTACAAGACCTATCTCTAAGATGTTGAAGAAGGGAGAAAAGGTAGTTTGGAGTGAAGAGCCTAGTCAGGCCTTCAAAAGAATTAAACAAGCTATTAAGAAGGCTCTAGTTTTGAAACCTCCTGATTTCTCTAAGACAATACATATTTTTTCTTTTCCTTCTTTCCATACTATTGATGCTATCTTACTCCAGAAAAATAATGAAGGCTTTAAACAACCCATTGTATTATTTATCAAATCCTTAAAGGCCATAGAGCTCAAATATGATATGACTAAAAAGTAGGCTTACGCTCTAGTCAAGGTTGTGAAGAACTTTAGAACTTATTTTTTTGGGGCTACAATCATAGCTTTTGTACCAAGTGTTGTTGTGAAAGATATATTCGCTCAACAAGAAACCATAGGAAAAAGGTGTAGTGGATCAACAAGGTATAAGAATTCAATATTGATATCTAGATCACCAAGTTAGTAAGAGGTAAAGGCCTAGCTAAATTTATGGTAGAGACTAATTTGGAAGAAAATAAAATGAATTAGATAGAGACTACTGATGTCGCACCTATCTGTGATATGCAAATGTGTGGATGGTATAGAAGGATTGCCCAATATTTAAAAACTTTGCAATGTCTTGCAAATATGGCTGAAAATGACAAGAGTAAATTAAAATTGCATACCATTAAGTATGTAATTATTGAAAATGAGTTGTGGTGGAGAAGCTTGGATGGTGTGTTGCTTAAATGTGTGGATGGAAATTAGGCATTAGAACACTTGCAAGAAATGTACAATGGAGGATGTGGTGGTCATTACATGGAAAACACCACTTCTCATAAGATCATGAGGGTAGGTTTCTGGTGGTCTACTATTTTTAAGGATTCCCATAAGTTTTTTAAGACTTGTGATGCTTGTTAGAGCTTTGTAGGAAAATTGAAGTTTTTAGGAAGTTTACCACTTAGGCCTATTTCTATTCAAGCTCCATTTCAGTAATGGGGAATTGACTTCATTGGTGAAATACTAGAAAAGTCTAGTGGAGGGCACTCATGGATTATTTTTTCTACTGATTACTTGGAAAAATGGGTAGAAGCAATACCCACAAGGAAGGAAACAAGAAACATGGTAGTGGAATTCCTATTGAGCAATATTCTAATCATGTATAGAGTCCCATAAAAGATCATTTCAGATAATGCTATGTGTTTTATATTAGAGGAGTTCAAGGATTTTTGTGATAAACATGGCATACATATTTCTTATTCTTCACCTTTCCATCCTCAAGGAAATGGTCAAGTTGAGTCTAGTAATCAGAGCTTAATGAAAATTATCAAAAGAGTGATAGAGAAGAATAAGAAAGCTTGTGATTCAAAGTTAAAGCTAGCGCTCTGGGAAGATAGGGTTACTATGAAGAAGGCTACTGGTTATTCACCATCTGGTTTAGTGTATGGTTTGGATGCTAGATTTCCATAAAACAAATTTCTAAGGATGTATAAATTTGTGTAGGAATATGATGAGGATATCTTTTGATGATATGCAACATGTAATTGATAATCCAGTGCAACTAGATGATACTAGAAGAGAAGCTCAAGACAAGAATGCAAAGATGTAGTTGTAGGTTAAACACTTGAATGACAAGAGAGCTTCTTCCAAATAATTTGAGGTGAATAGTATGGTACTAGTCTAGAATGCAAGGGCTCAAGATAAGGGTAAGAATGGTAAGTTTGAAGCATTGTGGTTAGGCCCTTATCTGATAGTTAGTACACATGGGGAGGATTTGAACTTCATCCAAAGTTTGAGAGGTGAATTTCTTGAACTGCTAATACATGGATAGTTCTTGAAGCCATACTTCTCCTAAGTATGTTCTACTTCATGTACATTTTAGGTTTTGTACATTTTGTATATAGGTCTATTTGTTTTTGTTGTGTCTAGTTTGGTCCTGCTACCTAGTCTAGGTAGCTCCTTGGTTTTGGTTGTTTTTGTCTTAGTTGGTTTGCTTAAACCTAAGATTCAAATATCTCACCATGATTTCAAGATGCATCTATCCCCAATCGGAGCCACTAATTGAACCCCCTCAATATTTTTGGTTCCATTTATCACCTTGCAATTTTTTTTATGAATCTATCTCTCTAGGTTGAGGGTTTTTCTTTCTGTCACTATTCTAGGGTTTTATGTTACTAAGATCCTTATTAAAAAACCCTTAGGCTTGTATCCTTTCCAAAACTCTAATTCATCATTAACTCCTTACTATCAATTCCCAATCTTTTAAGTTCCACCTTATGCCATCATAACACATCAAATTACCAGCCCCTTGGTTTAGTTTTGTTGATCATCAAGTATTTTTTCCATCGCTTTAATATTTACTAAGAAAAGTGATATATTTCCCATCAAAGTGACCCAAGTCTTAAAATATTCGATCCCATGGGTCTTAGTATCATCGACCTAGTCGGGTCCCCTTCTTAAAACTAATGTATCTGGCATGTGTAGATATTGGATTCTATGTTGTCCATTTGATTGTAGTAGGAAAATTTCAACTGTTCCCCTTGTGCCTGCTCTAATTATTTTTCCATTATTTTAGTCACATGGGCTAGCAGGTGTAGGCCATGTGTCATTAACACTGGCAGGCCTAGGTTCCTTTGGAGTATTGAAATGGGATCAATGGTAGTTTTTGGGTGATGTGGCTTCATATTCTCCAATCCTTGCTACCTCGTCCTATTTTATTTTATAATTAAGAAAAGCCACGGGCTAGCGGGTGGTGTGAAACATGTTGCCTTTTGGAGGGGTCCACTTGGCTTGGATGACAGCTACTATTACTATAGTTTTGGGATCAACGATTGATAGCAGGTGATATGGGTCAATACTGACCACTCCTCGCTATCTCGTGAGGATCCCACCCTTGCTACCAAGTTATCAACGAGGAAGCAAGTGACTTCCATGTGGAATAACCTAGAGGGCATGGAAGACATTGAAATAACTGAAAATATTAATTAATCAAATATTTCAGCATGGGCATGGATAGTAAAATATGCACTACTATATGGAAATATGTGGCACATGTTCTATGTGACATTTGAGATCTTTTAATCTAAGTTGTTGGTTGTTTCAAAGTATTATGGTCACATGAAATTGGTCTTGGATTAAGGTGTGAGTATATCAAAGTTGTGACATTTAATCTCAACCCTTCCCCATCTCCTTGCTGATGAAAGTTAATATGGTTTAAGACTCACAAGGGTGAGGCAAAGTGGACATGTGGATTCTAGCTGTAGTGACAAGGAAAATAGTGGAGCCCATAGATCATTAGTAAATGGTTCCATGTGGTTGACTATCATTTAATGAGAATTATGACTACATACAGTCATATTTTTTAAATCAAGTTGACTAAATCTAGACCATCCATCAGCTAACATACCCACATGATCAATGGTTGGCATTGAAAGTTCAGTTTGAAGGTAAGTGAGCCATTTTGGTTCATGCAAGTGAGCCTTAATAATGGAAAGGACATCGAGCTACAAAACTAGGAGATTGCATAGTTGTTAAAACCTATCTTAAAAGTATAATTGAGCATTGTGAAGGACATTCTGCATATTTGGAGAGCTCATGTTGTGGTCTTCAAAATTTTTTGACGTCGAGGCTAGGGCTATCAACCTGCAAAAATCAAGCAAGCCAATTACTCCCTTCCTATCTGAATTGTTGATAAATTGTGGTCTCCAAACCTTTGAGTCAATTAGGGTTTTCTTGGTTTTTCATTTTAAGGTTTAACATTCATTAAAATAAAATAGTTGATCTTGCATTACTAGAATCTGTGTCAACCCCTTATTTGAGTCATAAGCTTTGTTTAAAGAAACCAAAAAGCCCTAGTTTGCAAATTCTTGTGCCATGGCTCCCAAAATAAAATCAAATGTGTATTCATGCAAAGGTGAATAATTTGTTCCCAAAATACCTTTGAATAAAGACCTTACTGACCAACTACCACCCTGACCAACGAAAAATCTAAGGCTCAATTGCTTCTTCGAGGTCCGCATGTAGTTGAAGGCTTGATTGACAAGAATAGTTCTATAAGGGATGTCAGGTTACCTTACACTGGATGGGAGTTATTTTATGGTTGTTTCACAAATACAAATATGGGAATCCTAGTTGGCATCCCCTAGAATTGTGACCTAGGGAAGTTAATTGTACCCATCTATATGGATGTTGATTTTCTTAAAGTAGTAGCCACCAACTATGACCCAATTACAAGAACTATAAGGAAATATGATGGGAAGGAGATGGTTAAAATTACTAGGGATGAAATAGATTATTTTCTCAAACTCACTAGATGGAGTGATGAAATTCCTAAAATTGATGAAAGTATTCTTAGAGAGGAATATAACATAACTAAGATTGGATTTAGATTCCACATATTGGTGAGGTATTTATCAAAAATTTGGGGCCATAGAGTTACATTGGGGCCACATGATAAGGAGCCTTTTTCCTATTATTTATTTCATTCCTTACTTCCAAAGAACGTTTTACTTTAGTTTCTAGATAATTGGTTATGATCTTGTCACTTGAATTCCTATGGTATGGATGTATATGGCAGCCCATATTCAGCACCCCAAATATTGCATAGTATATGACTATGAGGGGTTTCTAGAAGAGAAAACTCATGATGGTTTTATAAGATTGAAGAAAGGAACATATGGAGTAATATTTGGCTAGTACTCATTATTAATGCATAATTTTTTGTTCAAAGGTGAATCTCACTTTCGAAAAATATGACTTTGGATAAGATGGAGGGTACCTTGGGGCTACCTATTTAGTAATGGTCCATGATAAGGATGATAGGACATATCATTATGTCCCTTTAAAGAACTTGTTTGCTTCAAAACTAAAGAGATCCCTGGTTGTAAAAGTGCTTAGGATTTCCAAGGCCCTACATGATTTCTTTAGACCTAAGGAAAGAAGGCTTGAATTGGGAGTTGATCACAATTGGGGAGATGTCATCCCATACCTTGCATACACTGTTTTGAGAGTATATGGTTCCTCTGTGGCAACTCACTTGCTACCAATGTATGTGCTAGAATGAATTGGTTTCCTTGAGGTAATATCACAATTGGGAAGTGTGGAAAATGAACATTTCTTGAATCAAGGAAAAGGAATTTTTTTCATTCACACACATGCTTCTCTAATTTTGTAATAAAAAAGGAAAGTTGGAATAAGATACATGATATACTCAAAAAATTTTACATGGAAAGTGTAGTAGAGAGGAACATGCATGATCCATAAGGTTCCATGGCTTGGTTAAAGGAAAGGAACAAGAGTTACAAATTTGTGCACATTTTTCAATTCTCAAAGGATGTGATAAGAAATGTGTTTGATCTTCTAGAGAAAGATAGGAGAAAAGAAAAATGGATTTCATTTAATAAAATGTAGAGAAATATAAGGGAGAAAAAACCTAATTTCATTACTTTCCTAGAAATTGAAAATGTAATGTAGAAGGTGGAACATGTGTCTCAAAAAATTTAAACAAAAGTGGGCCAAATTGAAAGTAAAAAGGTAATTCTTGATAAGGGGAAAGCCCCCTTTGAAGAAGAACATGGTGGTGGATAAATCCTTATTATGGAGGATAAACCTACATCTCATGCACCTAACAAACCAAAAATAAAGTTATTTATAAGGAAAAATAATAAGGCAAAGAAAGATTATGTAATTACCGCTCCCTCCCAACAAGAGGGGAAAAGACCTCCTCCTATGTCATAGATATCACCACCATCTCCTCTAGGACCAACATGGCCTGAAATTGTAGATGTTTTTGCTACACCACTACATGCATCACCACCAAGAGAGCCACTATTAAAGAAGCATAAGGTTGAGGTAACTAGTTTTGTGGACTATGCTAATGAAGAATATGATGATGAAATTTGGGTATCAGAGCTGAAAATACAAGGAATGCCCTCAACACCAACAATGATGGCATCACAATAATTGAGTATGAGGTTGAGCATGGATAACCTCATTGGGGCTAATGGAAAGAATTATATCTAGGTGGAGGCATGTACAATGTTCAAAAATGATGATTCATTTGGAAAGTCTCAAGATTTTATGGAGTTTTCATATAGGCAAAGAGGGATAAGAATGTCATTAGTCTAGCTAGAGAAAACAGTCTTCATCTAGAATTATTTGATGTAAATATTCAAGCAAGGGTCTTGGGTGATATGAGAGATAGGTTTCAAAAGATGAATGCAAGGGAAGGATGAGATTTGGTGAGGAATAGTGGTATTTTTTTGCCACCAGAGTAGGATTTATCTTCTTCCATAGCTTTTGATACCATAAAGAGATGTGATAGACCACTCTACAATTTAGAAAAAGAGGCTATAATTTCATTACAAGGGTTTTCTTTCAGTGAACAATGGGATACATTAGCTATTTTATCTCTATCTCCAAGCACAAGGAAGCCTCACATTGCTGAGACTACACCTAAATACTGTGGAGGCCTAATAATAAAGAGAGTATCAAAAACATCAGTTTTAGAGGTAGAAAACATGTCATTACATTTTGTAAAGTTCACAAGGGCCACCATGGAATCTATAACTATAGAAAAAGGAAAATATTAGGATAGATTTAAATAATTTTTTATTTGACTATGGAAGGGTTGAGGAACAAAAAATGCAGTTACAAACAAAAGCTACATTATTGGAGGAAAGGTTGCAAAATTTGCAACCAAGAAATCATGAGTAGATTGGCACTGAATCCCCTACCATTTCACAAGAAGCTGCAACCCCCGAATTTACCCTTGAAGCAAGTTCCTCATGGGAAATTGTGTCATACGGCATGGGAAGTGTGCCCATTTCAATGATAGAGCCTAACATTTCACAAGTACCATAGGCTAAGGAAGATATCGATAAGGATGAGTTGCTTAAGAAGCTAGAAGATTATAAAGAGAAATGTTACAATCATGATAATGAAATCTTTATGAGAAATATGAAGATTGTCACTACAGTTTTAGAGCATCAAAATATAGGAGGGAATAATAGATTGAATTGTATTCATGATAACTACTCCTCCATGGTGGCTGCTATAAATAATTTTGACAATGATAGAGAAAGGTTTATTCCACTAACAGAGATATGGATCCTCATATTTAAAGAGCTGATAATGATGTCCATTTGAGCTAAGCAGGAAGCTAACCCTCCTGAAAGGCTTAATCCCACTATTATTCTTGTAAGTGAAATCAAAGGATACAAGGGAATCACTGATCTTTTGAAAGTCAAAATGATGGAATTTGTGAAATCCTTTCATGAATCAAATCATGGTCTCCTCCCATCTATTTTAATGGATAATGGTAGCATAAAAACCCTGTAGGAGTGGATAGATGAAAATGATAAAACCATTTCAGAGAAGGTAGTTTGAATTTGTCAAAGGTGTTATATGGGTACACTGAAAAAGAAATATGGACATATTGGCTTATGCAGAGATTGTCTTATTAGAATTTGATGGTTGTAAGACATAATAACTCAACCAAAATAACCCTGGATAGAATAACCTGGTCACAATAACTCAAGGAAAAAATAACCCAGGGTCATAATAAACCAAGCCAAAATAACCCATGGTTAGAATAAGCCATGGACAGAATAACCCTGTAAGAATATAGAGAAAGGAAAACAAATTTTGAGCTTGATCTAAAATGACCACAGGTTATTTTTTCATGGGTTATTTTGACCATGGGTTATTCTTTCCATGGGTTATTATGACGCTCGGTTATTTTTTCCTTGGGTTACTATGATGTGGTTATTGTCTCCAGGGTTATTTTGGTCGTGTTATTATGTCTAGATACTGAATTTTATAGGGAGGCTAATCAAATTGTTACTAACTATTCCCCTTATAGAGTAAAGGCTAAGGAAGTCATGAATTTTGATTGGCCTACTAAAGAGGAATTCCTAGAATGGAGAGATAAATACATGGATGAGGAGGTAGATTGATATGAAATGGTGAGATGGTAATTTAAAACTTTTGATTTTCAAGTTTGTAATCATGATTTGTAACTGATAGGTGAAAATGCACTGTATAGTTTGGATTTAGTACAAATTAGACTTTTGCTAATGTATAGAAAATATAGTGCATTTTATCTAAGTTAAATTAACAACAAGTTTGTAGACATTGAAATATTATTTGTCCTTTCCTTTATGTTTCTTTCTTATTTTCTTTCATTTTCACTTGGTGTGCGTGGGTGCACTTTTTGAGGAAACTGCTTGAAAATGCCTTTTGAAAGGTGGGACTAGATCTCTAATGACAAATGATGATTACTTTTGTCTCATGTTTATTCCCACCATCTGGGAGCTCAAGTGTAATTGAAAAATGGAATATATGTTACAACGGTCCAATAGAGTGATGACATCTGTGCTTTCTGGTCTGATGCTTGTTTTGCACCTTTGTTTCTATAAGAAGAAATTCAATACTAGAAAGTAGGGTTCATTCTATTGCAATTAACATAGTGAATTGTAGAAGGAATATAAATAATATATTACGTTTTGTTTTGTTTTAGGTTCTGAGTTTGTAGTTGCATATGTAATCTTGATAACAAGATAGAAAATATGAAGTAGAGTGGTGCTAATTCCATGGCCATTTTCTCTCCCTTGTATTTGTTTTATGAATTATGAATAATTTAATCAAGGATTGTTTTGTTCATATCCATTATTTCTAGTGGTTGTATGATTTCATTCTTTCTAATTAGTTCAAGGAGCTAGTATAAATGCTTTAATGAGGTTGTTGATTCATATGAATTATGTGCTAGGATATCTATAAGAAGTGGTGGTTGAGAAAGTAATATCAAAATGTTATGCAATGTTTTTTGAAGCTTATATGTTGCTATGTGAAGAATTATTATTAGGTTGTATAGGTTAATATTGACTATGTGTTTAGGGTAAGGCACTAGTTCAAGTAGAATATTATCAATTCATTAGCAAACCGTCTTTATTTACAAATCTTTCAAATGAGTTACCATTGTAGTTATGTTGAGTTTTTTTATTCTCATGCTCCAAGTGTAGTACATTGCTAAAAGAGTTGCCAACCTTTTTGATATATTACATTGTTGAGCGATTATATGAGAAGTATTTGTTGTTGACAGTATATTTAAATATTAGTTGCATAGATTCTTGAGTACACATTGTGGAATCACCCTCCTAGGTTTCACAAAGCCAAAAGTGAAAGAGTGAAATTTTTACATCTCTTACTCATTTGTTGGCCAATCCCTTTAGATTGCTAAATATTGATAATGGAAAAGTCCATAGGCAATTCTGAAGATCGGCTTAGTTCTTAAAAAAACAACCAACAGATTGGAAACTCTACTCGAGAATGCTAAGTCCAAAGTCTCTAGTTTAGATCTGGTACAATTAGAGTCTAGTACTTTCTCTTTCTAGTCATTTCTTTCAATTTATGTTGGGTTATGTTTAAATTCTTTTTTGAGGTTACAAGTACCAAGTCCAAATACAATCAATTTCTATTTCCCAACATTATGGGTGGCAACTCTGAGGTCTCATTTACCAGTGAAGATAAATTCTAGAAGAGAATAGGAGAAGAAGGATTCTAACATATTTTTTGACACCATGAGGAAGGCCATAATCTATACAAAAAATCATCCAGAGCAGATATTGGCGTCCAAGCTTGCAAAGGATAAGCAAAAAAAATGGGTGAAAAAGACTACTGAATCGGGTAAGTCTGTTGAATCCCTTGTTGAAGCATCTCCTACTTTTAATAATGAAATAAATAGTTCAATTTTTTATGAAGAGGCACTTGAAGTTGAAGTTTCTAGGGTAGATCAAGGAATTTTTCCTATTGAGCAAGTGTTTGATAATGAACTTGATGTCTCAAGAGAAGAAGATAGGTGGGGATTTTGGGATAAGGATAAGTTCTTAGAATCTTTAACCCCTAGGGTTGGGTCTACTTTTAATGAAAGGAATTTCAAGCCAATAGGTGAATATCTTAATGTAGAAGTGCACATATCCCTTGAGGAGGACCCAATTGATCAAATTTACTTTACTCCTACGCCAATTGAAATTGGAGATGTCTTGGAAAATGAAGAAGACATTGACAAAGACAGGAAAGCCTTCGAAGAGGAATAACTTAGGCTTAATGAAGATAAAGAGTAGAGACAAAAGGGGTTGAGAGAGAAGGAAGATAGGATTAGAGCTAAGCAAGTTGAGATGGATTCTTGAAAAAAAAAGAGAAAATGAGAGAAGATGTTGCTAAGAGGAAGGCCTTCGCTGAAAATGTCTCTAAGTTGACTATTAGCCTTACCCCTAAAATTCCTAAAGTAACAGTCCAAATGGGGACCTATGCTACTAATACCTATACCAAATCTATTGCAATTACCAAAGCCTTAGATCCTTCTTCTACTGCTAAGAAATCATCATTTATAGATCATAGGAAGAAGCCTATTGATCATACAAACACGACTACATGCAATACTTTCAATTCTAGTACTTCATCTATTAATACTACCAACCAAAATGTTAAGATTGATCCTACCCCATCTGTTGTATCCGCAAACCTTGAGATCTTGAAATTATAGTTGGATAATGATAAATTGTGAGAATATTTAAAGAAAGTTGAAATAGAAGTTGCTAATGCAGAAATAGCTAGGAATATTTCCTTTCTTAAGATCTCCACACCAACTCCAGAGCTTAAACCTCTGGACATACTGCTAATGAATCACATAAGAAAAATTCTAAAGGGTATAGTTTTAGTGGAAGCAGTGGTGGAGGTAAAGGTGGTGGTGGTGGAGGAAATGGAAACAAGAAAGATTCTTTTTGTGAAGATGAAGAGGAAGAAAGGAAGGGAGGTGGTAAAAATACTAGAGATGGAAAAGGTAAGGATAAGCCTCATTTTGATAAGAAGAATGATGATGAGCCTAGAAATTCTTATAGATATCAACATACTAGTAGAACACTCTAAGTAGAGAGGTATCAACAATTATGATTTTTTGGAATACCTGGCTATCCTAACCTATTTCTCGAGGATTTCAGGCCTACTTTGGTTAGATTCTCTAGAAATAATGTTGTGAGTGGTGAAGATCATCTAAAGGATTTTTCTAATGTCTTGGATGACTTTGAGGTAGAAGAAGAGGATGTAATAATGAAGTGTTTTATGCAATCACTTATTGAAGATGATTGAGAATGGTATAGGAGTTTACCTGTTGAGAGTATTGGCTTTTGGGAAGAATTTAAAAGGCTATTTAGTGAGAAATATGGTGATAAGAATAATTCAAGATATTTGTTGAATCAATTTAACAACATTGCTAAGGGTTCAAATTCAAGTCTTTCACTAATTTTAATACGAGGCTCCAAATGCTATGCAAATATTTCCTCCCCATCTACAATTGAATGACAATGTGTGCTTAGTGACTTACTACAATTCCTTTGATGCAAAGATAAGATGCCACTTACTTGATAAGAATCCTCAAACATTAAGAGTGGCTTACAAGGTGGTTGTCCATATTGATAACATCAATAGAGCAACTGGTAAAGTTGGAAGAAGAGACGATGCAAAGATTCCTAGAAATCCAAAAATGGAGGATAAAAGATATGGTGCTAAAGGAGGCACTCTTAAAGATAAGATTATCAACTTTATGAAAAGAATGAATGATAGAATTACAAAGAAAGATAAGACTCAGTCAAAAAATTATCATACGAATGAAATATCTCCTTGGTTGCAAGATCACCCATATAATACCAACTAGCATAATGTGAAGCCCATCCCTAGCAATTAGAGAAATACTCAGATCAAGGTTCCTCTAGATCCTTTGCAGAAGAATTCAAGGAATTTTACTAATGAAGATCCCTTGTGTATGGTTTTTCAAATGCCAGATTATCCACATCAGTGTGTAGTTGTATGAATGGACAAAGTTTATGAAGATGTACCTGAGGATTAGGACCAACGTAGTGAGGAGGATATTGGTGTACTTATGATTATGGATGATTCTGATTTTGTTGATAATGAATTCTTTTTTGATATAGAGTCCTATGAAATGGATGTAGATGATGAAAGGAAAATTGTTGGGGCACATTGTGTCCAAAGAAGGAGTTATAATTGACCCTAAAAGGGTAACAACCATAGATAAGATCCCTCAGCGAAAGAATGTCAAGGGAATTCAATCATTCTTTGAATAGATCAATTTCTTGAGGATATTTGGAACAAACTTTGTAAAAACTACAAGACCTATCTCTAGGATGTTGATGAAGGGAGAAAAGGTAGTTTGGAGTGAAGAGCCTAGTCAAGCCTTCAAAATCATTAAACAAGATATTAAGGAGGCTCTATTTTTGAAATCTCCTAGTTTCTCTAAGCCAATGCATATTTTTTCTTTTGCTTCTTTCCATACTATTGCTCCTATCTTACTCTAGAAAAATAATGAAGGCTTTGAAAAAACCATTCCATTCTTTAGAAAATCCGTATAGGTCATAGAGATCAAATATAATGTGACTAAAAAGTAGGCTTACACTCTAGTCAAGGTTGTGAAGAACTTCAAAACTTATTTAGTAGGGTCTACAGTCATAGCTTTTGTACCAAGTGATGCTGTGAAATATATCTTCACTCAACAAGAAACTATAGGTAGAAGGTGTAGATGGATCAACAGGGTCCAAGAATATAATATTGATGTCCCAATAACCAAGTTAGTATGAGGGAAAGGCTTAGCTAAACTGATGGCATAGACAAATTTTTAAGCAAATCAGATAAATTAGACATAGACTGTTGATGTCAAACCTATCTATGATATGAAAACATGTGGATGGTATAGAAGGATTTTCCAATATTTATAGAATTTTCAATATCTTTTAGATATGGCTGATAATTAGAAGAGGAAATTAAAATTGCATGCCATTAAGTATGTAATTATTGACAATGAGTTGTGTGGAGAAGCCTAGATGGTGTGTTGCTTAAATGTGTGGATAGAAAGAAAGCATTAGAACTCTTGTAGGAAATGCAAAATGGAGGGTGTGGTGGTCATTACATGGTAAATACTACTGCACATAAGATCTTGAGGGTAGGATTCTGGTAGCCTACTATTTTAGGTGATGCCTATTATGCATGTTTTGCATACATGCCCCACCGTGGGCAGGGAACCCCTCTTTTCGCTCTTGATGGGCTTCTTTGCTCCTATCTCATTTTATGTGCCCCTTTCTTGGAGCCTAAATTGGTCATGTGTCATTAAATGATCAAATTCCCCTGACCAAATTCACCTACCTAAGTTTTTCTAAGTCTTTTTCTTTCAGGGAGGTGCCCCTATAGGTTTCCCTTTGCCCGTTGCTCTGACGTCCTCTAGGCCTCATCCCTGCTTGCTCGATTCACTTTTTCCTTCATTTTAACTTTGGGGACAGGTTTCCTATGGATTTGGGATGTTTTTGTGGTGTCTAAGTGAACTGCCAGGGTTTCGTTGAGTTTCCAGAAGTTGCAAATTTTTCATTCTAGAACTCCACCCCTCCGTGGCCGTTTCTGGAACTCCATCCCTCCTTTGCCATTTTTCCTTCCATCTCCCCCCCGCGTTCCAACTCCCAGAACCTGGACCCTCCATGGCCATTTCTGGAACTCCACCCCTCCATCCCATTTCTAGAACTCCACCCCTCCATGGCCATTTCAATAACTCTGTCCCTTTTGTGTCATTTTCCTTCCATCCACCCTTAGCATTTCGGCTCCCAGAACCCGGTCCCTTTGTGGCCGTTTCTAGAACTCCACCCTCTCCATGGCCATTTTCGAAACTATGTCCCTCCTTTTTTGTTTTTCCTTACATCTGCCCCTGGTGTTCCAGCTCCCAAAACCTGGCCCCTGCATGGCCATTTCTGGAACTCCACCCCCCTATGGTCGTTTCCAGAACTTCGTCCCTCCTTTTCCATTTTTATTTCCATCCACCCCCAGCATTCTGGCTCCAAGAACCCGGCCCCTCCGTGGTTGTTTCTAAAACTCCACCCCTCCGTGACCATTTCTGAAACTCCATCCCTCCTTTGTTGTTTCTCCTTCCATCTGTCACTAGCGTTTCAACTCCCAGAAGCCAGCCCCTTCATGACCATTCCATAATTTCACCCCTTTGTGGTCATTTCTAGAAGTTCATCCCTCCTTTGTCATTTTACCTTCTATCCACCCCCGACGTTTTGGCTCCCAAAACCCAGCCCCTCTATGGCCATTTCTGTAACTCCACCCCTCTGTGGCCGTTTTCGAAACTTTGTCCCTTCTTTTCCATTTTTCCTTCCCTCTAGGTCTCATGCATCCCACTACCGCATGAGAAAAAAATCATAAAACTTAAGCGCATTAGGCATCACTGGGTCCCAGACCCCAGAATGCCACCTCACCATGGTTGTTCCAAATAAAATTTTGGCTAGGGAATTCTGACCTCTTGGGCTCAGACCATCCAAGCTCCCTCTAGTAAACTACTAATGGCAATTTAAGCTGAATATTATGATCTTTTGATAATGCATGGGTGAATCTAACAAGGAGTTTACATGATTTGACTAACATTTTCCTCAATTTGTGTATGAAAGAACTTACGATAGTTCATGTATGTAGGTTTCAAGAAGCCTATTGTGGGTTCATCGGGGAGACCCATTGAGAAAGTTGAACAAGGAAAATCACATAACTCCTATCACCATCCACTTTTTTCCCACCTCTCTTCGTAAAACCCATCAATAGAGCTTGCATTAGAAGAAGACCTGTGCCAAGGAATTCAATGACAAAATGCAAGGGGGTGGCCTTGAAGAAAACATAAGGGAGTTTTCCTACTTTTCACCAAATGATGGTGATATATAAGGAGTTGTTCACCTGAATCAGGGGCAACCAACCCATTGATGCCAGTTGTCGATGACCCCATTTGATCCAATGAAGAATGTTGCAAGTCTATCAAGCAAAGGGTAGCTTTCAAGTAGTTTAAACTATAGTAAAATGGAAATCATCTAGAAGAAAAATTGCTACAACACTTAGGCACTAAAATAAAAAATAGAGAAAAATACAAAAGATGTATTTTAAATTGCTAAATATTGTAGGGTAGGTGAATCCCTAATGTAATTTAATCTGAGCCAGACAATGTAAATCAATCCTATCCATTCATTCATGCTTTGAAAACTATAAATAGGGGTCTCCCCCTCATTTGTAGATGGTTGGAGAGTTGGTGTAATGACATTCTACAACAATAGAAAGAAAAATTGCATGATTTATGGGTGTTTCCTATTATGTGTGCATGGTTCTACTTCCCTATTAGTTTAGTTGTTATTTTCTTCAAGGGAAGTGATGATGGTGTTTGTTGTTACAGTATTTGATGAATTTCTAGCTCATGATTTTATGGTTTGTTGATGATGAATCACTTTGTAAAGATAGTCTGAGTTTTTTTCCTTCATTTATGCAACTTAGTTTGATTGCATGTGCATGATGTGTGTGTGTAATCTGAAAATCTGCAGTCCTTAGAAGATTGCACTAGTTTTATCTAGCTGTAGGATCCTCTTTGCTAAGAAAAACCCAGATTGGGGAGTTTGTATACTGTAGTAACCTCCATGATCACTGTTCATTCATAGTTTTAGGTCTAGGAACTTATTCTCTTCCCTGTTCTGTTTCCTTTTTTTTAATAGGTAACCTTAGGAAAGGTTCATTGCACATTATAAAACTAAATCTAATGTTGAAATGGAGTTCTATATTGTTGTTTGAATCTGCAGCAAACACACAAAAACTCTCCCATCTTAAGAACTCCATTTGTAGATCCAACTTCCCCACTTTGTGACTCATTCGTAAGTCTACCTTGTGATTCTAGAAAATCAAATGAAACAACTAAGATATTCCGAGCAGTGTTAAGACCTGACATTAGAGACCTTGGGATAGTGTTTTACAATTTGATTGTGGAAGATTTTCTTTCAAGAGAGGTGATACACCTATGCATTACCTATTTTGATAAGTGCATAAAAAAAAAATCAACAATTCCTATAATTTTGTTAAGACTTGTGATGCTTGTTAGAGCTTTGTTGGAAAATTGAAGTTTCTAGAAATTTTACCACTGAGGCCTATTTCTATTCAAGCTCCATTTCTGGAATGGGGAATTGACTTCATTGGTGAAATACCAAAAACCTCTAGTGGAGGGCACTCATGGATTCTTTTTTCTACTAATTACTTGAAAAAATGGGTAGAAGCAATACCCACAAGGAAGGCAACAAGGGAAGTGGTAGTGGACTTCCTACTTAACAATATTGTAATCAAGTTTGGAGTCCCAGAAAAGATCATTTCAGATAATGCTATGTGTTTTATATTAGAGGAGTTCAAGGATTTTTGTGATAAACATGGCATACCTATTTCTTATTCTTCACATTACCATCCTCAAGGAAATGGTCAAGTTGCGTCTAGTAATAAGAGCTTAATGAAAATTGTGAAAATATTGATAAAGAAGAATAAGAAAGCTTGTGATTCAAAGCTAAAGCTAGCGCTCTGGGCAGATATGATTTCTATGAAGAAGGCTACTAGTTATTCACCATTTGGTTTAGTGTATGGTTTTGATCCTAGATTTCTATAGGGAAAATTGCTAAGGATATATAAATTTGTGCAGGAATATGATGAGGATGCCTATGATGATATGCAACACAAAATTAATAATCCATTGCAACTAGATGAAACTCGAAGAGAATCTGAGGCCAAGAATGAAAATATGTAGTTGCAGGTTGAACACTTGAATGACAAGAGAGCTTCTTCCAAAACATTTGAGGTGAATAGTATGGTACTAGTCTAGAATGCAAGGGCTCAAGATAAGGGTAAGCATGGTAAGTTTGAAGCATTGTGGTTAGGCCCTTATCTAAAAGATAGTACACATGGGGAGGATTCATACTTCATCCAATATTTGAGAGGTGAATTTCTTGAACTAATAGTACATGGATAGTTCTTGAAACCATACTTCTCCTAAGTATGTTCTACTCCATGTACATTTTAGGTTTTGTATAGTTTGTATATAGGTTTGTTTGTTTTGGTCATGTCTAGTTTGTTCTTGCTACCTAGTCTATGTAGCTCCTTGGTTTTGGTTCTTTGTGTCTTGGTTGGTCTACTTCAACCTAAGATTTGAAGATCTCACCATTCCTACAAGAGGTATCTATCCCCAGTCAGAGCCACTAATTGAATCTCCTGAATATTTTTGGTTCCATTTATTACCTTGCAATTTTTTTGATGAATCTATCTCTTTGGGCTAAGGGTTTTTCGTGTTGTCACTATTCTAGGGTTTTATGCTACTAAGATCCTTACTGAAAAACCCTTAGGCTTGTATCCTTTCTAAAACTCTAAGTCATCGTTGACTCCTTACTATTGGTTCCCAGTCTTTTAAGTTGCACCTTATCCCATTGGAACCCATGAAATTACTGACCCCTTGGTTTAGCTTTGTTGGTCATCAAGTGTTTTTTCCATCGCTTTAATATTTCTTAAGACAAGAAAAATATTTCCCATCAAAGTGACCCAAGTCTTAAAATATTTGATTCCATGGATCTTAGTCCCGTTGTCCTAGTTGGTTCCCTTTCTTAAAACTAGTATTTTTTGCATGTGTAGATATTGGTCTCTATGGTGTCTGTTTGATTTTAGTATGAAAATTTCAACTATTCCTCATGTTCCTGCTCTAATTCATTTTCCATTATTTAAATCACACCGGCTAGTGGGTGCAGGCCATGTGTCTTCTACATTGGTGAGCCTAGGTTCCTTTGAAGTATTGAAATGTGATCGATGGTGGTTGTTGGGATGATGTGGCTTCATCTTTTCCACTCCCTACTACCCCATCCTATTTTATTTTATATTTAACAAAAGCCATGTGCTAGCGAGAAGTGTGATAGAAGTTGCCTTTAGGAGGGGCCCACTTGGCTTGGATGATAGCTACTATTATTATAGTGTTGGGATCATCAATTGTTAATAGGTGACATTGGTCAATCATGACCAATCCTTGCTATCGCATCTAGGTCCCACCCTTGTTTCATAGTTCTCAATGGGGAAGTGGGAAACTGCCATGTGTAATAACATGGAGGGTGTGGAAGACATTGAAATAAAGGAAAGTATTAATCAAATATTTTAGTATGAACATTGATAGTAAAATGTGTGCTACTAAAGGGAAATGCATGGCATGTGTTTTATGTGAATCAAAGATCTTTTAATATGAGTTGTTGGTTGTGTCAAAGGATTATGGGCATGGAAAATTGGTATTGGATTAAGGTGTGAGTATATCAAAGCTATGATATTCAATCTCAACACTTCCCAGTCTCCCTACTAATTAAATTTGAACATGGGTTAAGACTCATGGGGGTGAGGGGAAGTGGACATGTGGATTTTGGGTATACTAGAAAGGAAAGTGGTGGAGCCCATAGATCATTAGCAAGTGGTTCCATGTGTCTTACTGTTATTTGATGAGCATTACGACTACATATAGTCAGATTTTTCAAATCAAGCTGCCTAAATTTGGACCATCCATCAGTTAACGCACACCTGTGATCAATGGTTGGTATTCAAAGATCAGTTTGAATTCAAGTGAGCCATTTTGGTTCATGCGAGGAAGCCTTCATAATGAAAAGTAAATCGAGTTAGCAAAGTAGGAGATTGCATAGCTATAGAACCTATCTTAAAAGTATAATTGAGAATTGTGAAGGAAATTCTACATATTTGGAGAGCTCATGTTGTGGTCTTTAGACTTTTCTAATGTTGAGGCTATGGATATTAACATTTGAAAAAATAGTAAGTCAATTACTACCTTCCTATTTGAATTGTTGATAGATTGTGGTCTCCTAACCTTTGAGTTAATTAGGGTTTTCTTGGTTTTGAATTTTAAGGTTTGATGTCATTAAAAGAAAATAGTTGATCCTGCATTACTAGAATCCATGTCAAACCCTTATCTAAGCTGTAATCTTTGTTCTAAGAAACCAAAAAATCCTACTTTGTGAAATTCTTGGACCGTGGCTCCCAAAATGAAACCAAAAGAATCTTTGTCCAAAGGGGAAGAGTTTATTCCCAAAATACCTTTGAATAAATACCTTACTACCTAGTTGCACCTTTGAGTAGTGAAAAATCTAAGGGTTAGTTGCTTCTCCAAGGTCCGTAGGTAGTTGAAGGCTGGATTGACAAGAATATTTCTATAAGGGATGCCAGATTACCCTGCACTAGGTGGGAATTTTTCTATGGTCGGTACATAAATAGAAACATGGGAATCCCAATGGGTAACCCCTGGAATTGTGACCTAGGGAAGTTAATTATACCCAATGTCTATATGGATGTTATTTTTCTTAAAGCAGTAGCCACCAATTATGACCTAATTACAAGAACTGTAAGGACATATGATGGGAAGGAGATGGTTAAAATTACCAGGGATGAAATAGCTCATGTTTTGAAACTCACTAGATGGAGTGATGAAATTCCTAAAATTGATGAAATTATTCTTAGAGAGTAATATGATAGAACTAAGATTGGATTTAGAGTCGACATAATGCTAAGGTATTTAGGAAACATTTAGGGTTAAAGAGTTACATTGGGGCCACATGATAAGGAGCCTCTTCCTATTATTTATTTCATTCCTTACTTTCAAAGATATTTTTACGCCATTTTCTAGATAATTGGTTATGATGCTATGACTGGAATGCCTATGGCATGGATGCATATGGTAGTCCATATCCAACACCCATAATATTGCATAGTATATGACTATGTGGGGTTTCTTGCAGAGAAAATTCATGATGATTTGATAAGATTGAAGAAAGGAACAGATGGAGTAAGATTTGGTTGGTACTCATTATTAATGTTCAAAGGTGAATCTTACTTTGGGTAAAATATGACTTTGGATAATATGGAGGGTAACTTGGAGCTACCTATTCAGTTTTGGACTACTATCCTTGATAAGGATGATAGGAAATATGATTGTGTGACTTTTCAAAACTTGTTTTCTTCATAATTAAAGAGATCCCTAGTTGTAAATGTGCCTAGGATTCCCAAGGCCCTGCATGATTTCTTGAGACCTAAGGAAATGAGGCTTGAATTAAGAGTTGATCACAATTGGGGAGATGTCTTCCCATAGCCCACATACACTATTTTGAGAGTATATGGTTCCTTTGTGGCACCTCGCTTGCTACCAAATTATGTACCAAAAAGAATTGGTTTCCTTGAGGTAATATGGCAATTAAGAAGTGTGGAAAATGAACATTGTTTGAATCAAGGAAAAGGAACATTTTTTCCATCACACACATGCTTCTCTAGTTTTTTAATGACAAAGGGAGGTTGGAATAAGATAATTGATATACTCAAAACTTTCTGCATGCAAATAGAAATAGAGAGGAACATGTATGATCCCAAAGGTTTCATGGCCTGGTTAAAGGAAAGGAACAAGAGTTACATTTTTTTGCACATTTTTCAATTCCCAGAGGGTGTGTTAAGAAATATGTTTGATATTCTAGAGAAAGACATGATAAAATAAAGATACATTGTATTTAATAAAATATAGAGAAAGATAAGGGAGAAAAAACCTAGTTTCATTAATTTCCCAAAAATTGAAAATGTAAAGCAGAAGGTGGAATATGTGTTTGAAAACTTTGAAACAATAGTGGGCCAACTTGAAAGTGAAAAGGTAATTCTTGTTAATAGGAAAGCCCCTATTGAAGAACATGATGGGGGAGAAATCCCTATTATCAAGGAGAAACTTACATCTCAGGCCCCCAAGGAACCAAATATGAAGTTCTTTCTAAGGAGAAAGAATAAGGCAAAGAGAGATGATACAATTACTACTCCCTCCCAAAAAAAGGAGAAAATACCTCCTTCTCTTGTGTCGTAGATATAGCAACCATCTCCTCCAAGATCGACATGGCATGAAATTGTAGATGTTGATGCTCCACCAATGCATGCATCACCACCAGGAGAGCCACAATTAAAGAAGTAGAAGGTTGAATTAACTGGTTTGGTGGACTATGCTAATGAATAATTTGATGATGACATTTGGGTTTCAAAGCAAGAAATACAAGAATGAATGTCCTCTACACCAGCAATGATGGCACTACAACAATTGAGTATGAGTTTGAGAAAGGTTGACCTCACTAGGTCTAATGGTAAAGATGATATCCAGGTGGAGGCATGTACAAAGTTCATCAATGGTGATTCACTTGTAAAGTATCAAAATTTTATGGAGTTTGCATACAGGGACAAGAGGGATGAGTATGCCATCAGTCGAACTAGAGAAAAAAGTCTTCGTCCAAAATTGTCTAATGTAACTATTCAAGTAAGGGTCTTGGGTGATATGAGATCTAGGTTTCAAAAGATGATTGCAAAGGAAGGAAGAGATTTGGTGAGGAATAGTGGTATTTTTTTCTATGAGAGTGGGATTTAGGTTCTACCATAGCTTTTGATACCATAAAGAGATGAGATAGACCACTCTAAAATTTAGAAGAAGAGGCTATAATTGCATTATAGGGTTCTAATTTCAGTGAACAATGGGCTGAATTAGCTATTTTGTATCTAGCTCCAAGAACAAGGAAGCCTCACATTGCTAAGCCTACACCTAACTACAGTGGAGGCCTAATAATAAAGAGTATCAAAAAAATAAGATTTAGAGGTAGCAAACATGTCAATATGTGGCACAGTTCACAAGGGCCACTGTGGAATCTATAACTATAGAAAAATAAAAAAATAGGATAGATTTAAATAATTTTTTAGTTGACTAAGGAAGGGTTGAGCAACAAAAAATGAAATTACAAACAAAAGTTGGATTATTGAAGGAAAAGTTTCAAAATTTGCAACTAGGAAAGCATGAGCAGACTGGTGTTGACTCCCCTATCACTTCACAAGAAGTTGCAAACCCCAATTTTACCCATGAAGCAATTTCCTCATGGGAAATTGTGCCATACAACATGGGAAGTGTGCCCATTTTATTGATAGAGCCTAACATGTCACACGTACCACAAGCTATGGAGGATATTAATAGGGATGGATTTCTCAAAAAAATAGAAGAGTATAAAGAGAAATGTGACAATCATGATAATTAAATGTTTATGAGAAATATGAAGATTGTCACTATAGTTTTAGAGAATCTAAAAAAAGGAGTGAATAATAGATTGAATAGTATTCATAATAACTACTCCTCCATGGTGGCTACTATAAATAATTTTGACAATGACAAGGAAAGGGTTATTCCACTCATGGAGATATGCATCCCCAGATTTCATGAGCTAAGAATGATGTCCATTGGAGCTAAGTAGGAAGCTAACCCCCTTGAAATTCTTAATCCCACTATTACTCTTGTAGGTGAAATAAAAGGATACAAGGGAATCATTGAGCCTTTGGAAGTCAAAATAATGGAATTTATGAAATCCTTTCATGGATCAAATTATGGTCTCCTCCCATTCAATTTAAAGGATAATGGCAGCATAAAAATCCTACAGGAGTGGAGAGATGAAACTAATAAAACCATTTCAGAGAAGACAATTTCAAGTTGTCAAAGGTGTGATATGGATACATTGAAAATAAATATGGACATGTTGGCTAATGCAGAGATTGTCTTATCAAAATTTGATAGGTGGCTAATAAATTTTTTACTAAGTATCCCCCTTATAGAGAGAAGGCTAAGGAAGTCATGAATTTTGATTGGCCTACTAAAGATGAAATCCTGGCATGGAGAGATAAATACTTGGACAAGGTGGTAGATTGATTTGAAATTGTGAGATGGTAATTTGAAATTTTTCATTTTCAAGTCTACAATCATGATGAGTAATGGATGGGTTAAAATGCAATGCATAGCCTAGATTTAGTATTAGTATTTTGCTAAAGTATAGAAAATATAGTGCATTTTTTCTAAGTTAAATTAATAATAGGTTTGTAGAAATGGAAATATTCTTTATCCTTTCCTTTCCATTTATTTCTCATTTTGTTTCATTTTCACTTGGTGTGCTTGTGCCCACTTTTTGAGGAAACTGCTTCAAGATGCCTTTTGAAAGGTGGGACTGGATCTCCAATGATGAATGGGGATTACTATTGTCTCATGTTTATTCCTGCTGTCTGGGAGCTCAAGTGTAATTGAAAAAGGGAATATATGTTATAGGGGTCCAATAGAGTGATTACATCTATTCTTTCTTTTTTGATGCTTGTTTTGCTCCTTCATTTCAATAAGAAGGAATTCAAGACTAGAAAGAGGGGTTTGTTGTATTGCAATTGACACAGTGAATTGTAGAAGGAATACAAAGCATATTTTAAGTTTTGTTTTGTCTTAGTTTTTGATTCTATAGTTGTGTATGTAATTTTGATAACAAGATAGAAAATATGAAGTAGAGTGGTGCTAATTGCATGGCCATTTTCTCTCCTTTGTATGTGTTTTATGAATTATGAATAATATAATCAAGTATCATTTTTTTCATCTCCATTATTTCCAATGGTTGTATGATTTAATTATTTCTAATTATTTCAAGGAGCTAGTATAAATGTTTGAATGAGGTTGTTGATTCATATGAATTTTGTGCTAGAATATGTATAAAAAATGGTGGTCGATAAATTAATATGGGAATATTGTAATGCAGTGTTTTCTAAAGCTTATATGTTGTTATGTGAAGAATTGCTATTAGGTTGCATAGGTTAATATTGACTCTGTGTTTAGGATAAGGCACTGGTTCAAGTAAAATATTCATAATATAGTTTTTGGGTCAATTCATCAACAAATCATGCTTTATTTACAAATATTTCAAATGTGTTACCATTGTAGTATGTTGAGTTTCATTATTATCATACTCCAAGTGTAGTACATTGCTAAAAGAGTTTCCAACCTTTTTGATATATTACATTGTTGAGCGATTATATGAGAAGTATCTATTGTTAACAATGTATTTAAATATTAGTTGCATAAATTCTTGAGTATACATTGTGGGATCACCCTTCTGGGTTTCATAGATCCCAAAGTGCAGGATTGAAATTTTTGCAGATTTTAATCATTCATTGGCTAATCCCTTTAGATTGCTAAATATTGGAAAAGGAAAAGTACATAGGTAATTATGAAGATCAATGTTTTTCTTAAAAAACAACCAATAAAATGATTGGTTCACAATGCTCAAATGAATATGAACATTTATTGATGTATACGTATGAAAATTTATTGTTCATCACACAAAATGAATGTTTGTCTAGTATCGTACATAAACATGAGGATGATCCCAGGATTTTATATGAACGCTCTATTAATTTTTACTTATTTGAAGTGGAATTGTAATGTGACTCCAAAAGGTTAGGATGTATGCTTCTGGATGAGAATCTTGAAAAAAAATTTATGAAGGTTTTCAGTTTGATCTGCAAACTAATTTTGATGTCAGATTTTATGACCTTAGTAATCAGGTGGATTATGTGTGTTTTAGTTTCTTTGTTCAATTGGATGAACATATGGTGAAATAAGGTGGTGCGTTTAATGTGGTAGAGTATCAATATGATTATGGATTTCAGTTAATATTTGATTGTAGTTTTCAAATGGGTAGAACTTTTTATGACATTGGTAAGTTTAGACACATGGTAATGATGGTTAATGAAAAATAAAACAATAAGGTTAGCTAGTGGGAAAATCACAATAGTGTTTTCAGATTTAGCACAGTGCAGACAACATAAAATAATTTTTTTGACAGAGGTAAATGCTGGTTCTAATTTTTTATGGGCCTTGGCTACCCAATGGGGATGAATCCTATGTAGTTGAAAGGTTTTTGAAAGAAATTTATTGATATGATGAGCTTATGTAGTTGTTAGAGTTGGAATCAAGGAACACTGAGAGGGGGGTGAATCAATGTTCTATAATTTTTAACTTTATTAATTTGATCTTGAAACCATTTATAGCATTCAACCAAAAGAAATATGCATGAACCTAAAACAAACAACCATAACACCATAACACAAGGATTTTTACGTGGAAACCCTATTAGGGGAAAAACCACAGTGGAAGGCCAATCCACAATATTTTTTCAGTATACTCAAAAATGTTGTACAAAATGGGAATACACTTGCATTTAGGCACACTACCTAGAGCTCACTACTCAAAGGAAGACTCACTATCTTACAAAAATGTTCAAATTAAATCCATCTGAGAAATTGAACTGACTAAATACCATCTCCTAATGCCTGGTTATAGTTTTGGTTAAGCACATTAGTTGACTTCTTGACCTTTTGTCTAATTCTTCTCTTCTGCTCTTCTCTACTCTAATTTGCATCACAAATCTCTTTTATGCACAAGTGAAATTGTGCATAATAACTCTACTATTCATAACACACAAAATCTTTTCATCTATTCTCGTCCAAAATGATATAATCAATTGCTTATATATATATCCACCACTAGGATTTAATTGCTTGTTCTCGGCTCAAACAAAAGTATGAAAATGTTTAAAAATTGTCGGCTCAATCCATGGTTAATTATTTATGCGCATCAACCAAGGTTAGTCATAGAATAGTAATGAATCAAATGAACATTTTAGAACATAAAAATACTTTAAAAATTACTTCACAAACATCCGCAACATATTATATCCTCAAAGTCGGCTTTTTGCACTGATAAACATGAAATTAATCAACCTGATCTTCTAACCTGGACACCAATGAATGTGCATCCTAGATAAGATAGTATGTACACCAAAATATCTTCCCTGAGATCCACAACTCAAAATGATAATAGGAAATTGCATGTGAATCGATGAAGTACATTTATTTTGGATGCTCTGTTCTTGTTTGACTGTTAAATACAAAACTTCGATCTGACTTTTGATATGAGCAAATTATGATGTGAGGATTGAATCATTGACTAGATTTTCCATCAATGAAAACACCAAATAACATTTGTAGTGTCTCTTTCCAACAGTTAGGACATGGATAATTTTTGAGTCCATACTTCTCCTAAGTATGTTTCTTCCATGTACATTGTATAGTCCTATAAATTATGTATATATGGTGTGTTTGCTTTGGTATGGTCCTCATGCCTTGTCTATGAAATTCCTTGGTTTTGGTGTCCCTGTGATTGGTCTTCTTCAACCTTGAGATCTACAATCTCACCATGCCTACAAGAGGCATGCATCCCCAATAGGATCTGTACACATATAAAAATGGTCACGGTCGATCGAACCTGTTAATTAATTAAATATGAATTATTTAATTAATGTTTCTTAAGTCTTCTACATATAAATAAATTTAATTATTTATTTATATTGTTCATTTTTCTAATTCTTCTAAATTAATTAAATAAACGAACTTTATTTAATTAATGCTATCTTTCTTTTAATTAATTAAATAAATTTTACAATTTATTTACATTAATTATCAAAGTTTAAATTATAAATTTAAATGATATTCTTCCCTCCAAATTTAATTAAATACTTTTTGGGGGCGGGGGTCCTAGCTCGATTGGCTAAAGCATCCTATTGCAGGCAAGAGGTCACGAGGTCTAGTCTTCCCCCAAACCCGTGGTACCGGAGGGCGTGTCGCGCCAGCGCCACCGGTCACGTGAAAAAAGTTTACCAGGCGCACTGTAGTTTATAGGGGGATGGATACTCGACCGATTCCTGCAGTCTAAAAAATAAAAAATTAAATACTTTTTGATATTTAATTAAATCTCATTTTCCAAATTCCCACTTCTCTCACAAAAATTAAATATTTTTAATATTTAATTAAAAGGCTTTTTCCTTTTCTCATAATTAAATATTTACAATATTTAATTAAAGCCTTTTCACATTTCTCTCACACGTAATTAAATATTTATTTATTTAATTATGAGAGATACCTTTCAATTGTCTCTTCATTTTTCTGTCTCTCAGAATTCTGCCTTCTTTTCGAATTCTTGATCTCTCACCGTTCATTCCAACAGGTTTGAACTCGACCGTCGATCTTGGCCAATCGAATTCCTACCTTCAAAAATCTTTAAATACAGCTCTTTCATGAGCTAAAAAGGACCTCGAATCTCATACTTCCATGCGTAGTTATTATAGTCGCATATTAAGCATTTCATAGCATTTCAATTCAATAAGCTCAATCTTGTAGATGCATATGCATTTTAATAATCTCATTCTCTCAAGTGCCATTCTATAAGTTGTGTTTGCACAACTGAGAGCAAACATATTGAAGCGAATCCTTGGAGATAGAGGACAATGGAAGGAATTTGAAGAAGCTACTGTTTAGAGTTTGCATTTACTTTATTACTTTAGTTTTCTTCAATCTAATGTTGCATTGGTGTATTAGATTAGATTCAATTTAATTGACGCATTTTCTCATACACATTTTTGGCGCCCACCATGGGGCCAAGCCCTGCATTTAACTTCTATTTTGCAGAATTTTTCTGGCAAGTGACGGACAAAAACCATGGTTTAGCGCATACGAGTCTCAGTTCAACACATACAAAGTCTATTTTAGCACATACGATGACTGTTCTGGCGCATACATGACCTGTTCTAGTGCATCCGTGACCCCTTTCAGTGCATAGACACCCTATTTTGGCGCATCCCTGGGAATTCTTTCGGCGAATTCGTAACCTATTTTGGTGCATACAGTGACTATTTCGGTGCATTTACCAGATCTTTTAGTGCATACATGTCCTGTTTCAGTTCATTCGTGTCCTGTTTTGGCACATATAGATTCTGTTTCCGTGCATTCGTTTGTAAAAAAATTAAATTTTGATTTCGACGCAATTCGCGGACATAATTTTTCTGATGCTATTTTTAAATAGAATGAACCAAGCCTAGGGTAGACACTTAATTCTGGATTAACCAATCCTAGGATAGTCACCAAACATATTTTCTTTTGGTTAAAATGAATCTCATGTTTTTAGTGAAGCAACATCTTCACTTAGAATAGAAAATCTTTCAATTTGGGATTTAAAATTGAACCATTATTTGCATGCTATGATTGTGGGTAATAGGTCTATGCTCTCCCCTTAACTGGGTGATCAAAATACCAGACTTACCTTTTATTTTATGTAATTTAATGCTTTATTACATTCTTTAGAAGGTTTGTCGTAGTGGGAAAAAGTACTCACCCTACGGGAACAACCTAAGTGGGAACACCTAAAGCCAAGGTTTCCAACCCACTATAATCAAAAGCAAGTTGTGTATGAAAATCCAACTTGATGGAAGTAGACAGGATAACCATCCCCAAAGCCTTTTTTCTAAAGGTTTGGAGGTCTCTCGAGGGAGTATATCTATTGTCACGCCGAACGGAAAGACTTTCTAAGAACCTAGTGTAGAGGCTAGCTGTGTCAGTAACCAAACATCATTTTAATCATGGTGCAAGGGGAGGGAAGAATCTGCTCCCAAGACACTCACCATATAGTCACCATGGATTGTTTACTCAAGGGATTTGGTATCCATTTCTGTCACTTTGAGTACACACCTGGAAAAGACAAAAACACGGGCGCCCTCTAGGGGGTGACAAGGCTGTGTGAGTCGACACGATTTTAAGCCGTGGGCTGTGATTACGATGATGACCTATTTAACAAATTAAGAGTGAGTCTAATTGAACTACTTATCTTGTTTAAAACCTATGGAAATCTCAAGAACATACACTCTTTGTTTAGATTTTAGGATTAGCAAAACAATTTTCTACTTCTATGCTGTGTTTTTCACATTTAAATTAGATTAAGATCATCCAAAACAAGAGAATTTTGTCAAACTGTCAAAAACATGTCAGTCTTAGAACTGTTTTAGTGCATCTGGTCCCTGTCTTAGCACATTGGGTCTCTTTCTTAGCGCATTAGGTCTCTATCTTAGCGCATTGGGTCTCTATTTCAGCGTGTCTATGCACTGTTTCAGCACATCGGGTCTCTGTCTTACCGCATCGGGTTTCTATCTTAGTGCATTGGGTCTCTATTTTAGCGCATTGGGTCTCTATTTTAGCACATCTGTGCACTGTTTCAGCACATCTATGCTCTGTTTTAGTGCATTCTGTCTCTATTTTGGCGCATCTATCTTTCAAACTTTAGGTGTGATTTTTGGATTTTCAAAAATCAGGGCATAGTTGTCTTTCTAATTTTTACCAACTTGCAATCACATATGCTACTTATCCAAATCAAATTATGCAATTGAGAGTCTAAACACATTTAGGCATCCACTAAATTCATCTATCTACAAAGCTAAGATCAAACTTCACAAAGTGCAAAAATCACCTTTATTTTTCAATCTTTGGTTTAATTCCCACAAACAGGATTTTCATCCTTTCACTAAGGGAATCACGAACTAAAGATTAAAAATCTCTTAAGTCATAGAATCTTCATTCTATCTTGAATTTCATCACTATTGCACTACTTCATTCCTTTGATCAAAGTTAGTAGAGTTTGAATAAAGCTTATGCCTGTTGTCACAAGATCTCAAAAGAATTTGGAAAAAGACAAAAGCGTAGCAAGTGAAATGGGTGATAATACTGAGAAAGAAGAGATTCCTTGGCATTTTTCAACAATGGAAGAAACAACAAAAGAAAAACTCCAAGAGGCTGAACAAGATCCAAACCTCCATGTTCTTATGGACAAGATGATGGAACAAAACAAAGGAAAATATTTTTATAATTTAGCTATGCAAGGAGCTAAGTTACCATCAAATTTTGACATGGAGAGGTTTAAAGAAAGTCTTGAAACCCCTCTTGACGATGTTAGTGTCCCTACTCAATAGGTCAAGGAACTACAAGGGAAACTACAATAAATTCAAGGGGGAACAACAAAGAAGTATTTTTTGGAGGAGATATGTCCTTATCCATTCGATAGAAATCTTCAAATGATTCCTTTTCCAAAACATTGTGAAATCCCTAAGTTTGATAGATATAATGGGAAAATTGACCCCAATGAACATATAAAGGATTTCCGAAATATGAGTTTAGAATTTTCTCATGAAGACACCTACTTAATGCGATTGTTTCCACGAAGTTTGGGTGGACAATCCATGGAGTGGCTTTCAAAGATCACTCCCCCCATCAAAACCTTTGAAGATTTGATGAATAAATTCATATCGCAATACTCTTACAACATCCAACATCAGATAACTATGCTTGATCTTTGTAAGATAAAAATAAAAGTAGGGGAATCTTTCACTACATTTTTGCAAAGATGGAGAAAAACATTTGCTAGATATTCTCGTCCTATTCCTGAAAAAGAAAAGATGGAAATCTTCATCGATAGTCTTAACCAAGAAATGAGTTACAGACTCAACCTTCATTGTCCTCCATCATTTGAAAAATTGATTGAAAACACAATCACTATTGAAGGAGCATTGATCAAGCGTGGAGTTCTAAAAATTGATAAAGAGGGTTCAAATTCGTACAACAACAACAACAATCATAATACCAACAATGACAAGTCACGATTTTGGACCCAAAATAAAAATATTGGAAATGATGGGGTAGTGGGTGCTAACAACTTAAATTCAAAACCCATCATTCTAAATGTGTCAGGTGCTCAACATAACAAAAATGCTAGATTTTCTAACACCCAAGGCAATGTTTCTAATCAAGGAAACACAACTAATACTCGTGGAAATAATTTTGGCAATCCCAGTACGCCCAGACCATCATATTTTTCAAATCGACGAAATTTCACTCCCTTGGGTCAATCTTTGGAATCCATTCTAAAAGAATTATTGAATCAAAATGCTATTACATTGCCACCACAAAAAGACTATGAACCTTCAATTAAACCACCATCGTGGAATGACTCACACTTCTGTGATTATCATAGGTGCAAAGGTCATAAGACAAACAATTTCCACAGGTTAAAGAATATTGTTCAAGATTTGATTGATAATTGTACCATCACAGTTGAAGGGCATAATGTCAATAATGATCATCAAGCATTCAAAAACCCACTCCCTAATTATCACAAAGGGAAATCCTCGAATGATAAGGGAAAAAATGTTAATCACATCCAAGACATTATTATCAATCATATCTATACTGATGACCCTCAAATCAATGCTATCCGAATCAAAGGTAAGCCAAAATATCAAGAGGTCAATGTTACTACAAGGGGACAAGCCAAGATCATTGTCAAAGGTGGCTCATCTAAAGCAGCTATTCCCCCTCCAAGTCAATACAATTTGGTTGAGCAATTACGAAAAACATCAGCCCAAATTTCTATCTTGGAGCTCTTGAAGTTATCACCTGCACATAAGGACATTCTAGAAAAGGCTCTTATTGATACAACTGTATCTCCTGATCTAGATACCAATAAATTTCAAGCCATCGTGGGACACTTGTCCTCCAACACATGTTTATCTTTTTCTGAAAGAGATGATTCATCCATAACCCATCCACATAATTCATCACTCTACTTAGAAGTCATGGTTCACAAAGCCCGCATTAGACGTGTCCTTATAGATGGGGGAGCTAGATTAAATATTTGTACTTTGAAATTGGTCCTAGCTTTGGGATATTCAGCAGACTGTATAGACCCAAGGAGAAAAATTACAATTAAGGCCTATGATGATGAGGAAAGGACTTCAAAAGGACTCATCATGTTACCAATCAGAGTGGGACCTGTTGTGAAAAATACTTTTTGTCAAGTTCTCAATCGAGATCTAACCCATAACATACTATTGGGTCGTCCATGGATTCATGACATGCAAGCTGTCCCATCTACTTACCATCAATGTTTGAAGTTTCCATATGATGGACAAGAAGTAACAATACTAGTTGATCACAATAGCATTCAAACTTGTTCTAACCTAAGAGCAACTCAGGACACATTCGTCCTGCATAACACAGAGGCTTTGGCCATCTCTACTCCCAAAAACAAAGAACAAGTGCAAGAAATCATAAGCAATTTTGGCAGGAAGCTAAAACTGAAAGACAAGGGGGTGGGAGAATATTCTTTATCTCTCTCTAATCTACCCCTATCTCCGATATCCCATGGTCAACCATCGACATCCACGCAACAAGCTGCAGCAGTTTTAGGCTCAACTTCAACCCCCATCACCAAGTTTAATGGGATGTTTATCAAAGGAACTGAAGAGGAAGATAGAGCTATTTTTGATTGGCTCTACAAAGATGAGGAAGAATCCGTGCAACATATTAAGTTACCCACACAACAATATGGAAAGGGTTATGCTATCATGCAATAGATGGGTTATGAAGGAAATGGCCCTCTCGATAAAAGAAAAGAAGGTATTGTTGAACCTGTCCAATTAAAAACAATGCACCCAAAGGATAAAACTGGGTTAGGATATGTTGAGGATATTAAGGAAGAAGTAGCACACTTAACATTTACTGAGGAGTAAGCTGAAAACATTCTATGAATGCAAGAAAATGATTTTGACACTGACTCCAATGAATATGAATGGGACACCATCTATGATGATGAATTGTGGAGAGATAAACGGGTGGATGTCATACATAAATTCTCACCTACATTCTTACAAGGAGAAAGCTCAAGACCTTCTCTTGATTGTGTCCTACAAAGTGATTAGGACTCTAGTGAGACCAATTCGATTCAAAGTGAGATAGATCATTTTGAGGAGGATACCATCATAGATCTCCCCTATAATAATGTTGACAATAACATCATGACCCTCACATCCAAAGACCTTACTCAATCTAATGATTCATTACCTTTGGTTCATCCCGAACTCATTGATTGGGAACAAATCACACCCATTGATGTCCCAACTTTTCCAAATGATGAAACCATAATAAAATTTCTTTGTTCTTCCCTTCCAGAAACAAGTTCCACTAGGGAATCACCAGATCAAATTTTTTGACAGGAAAGTGCCAAGTTTCTCAGCTATGAAATAAATAACATAAAAGAAAGACCTAATGGTGAAAACCTAACAAAGGCAGTATTAGGTAAAGAAAAAGGAAAAATGAAAGAAAGATCTAATGGTGAAAACCTAACAAAGGCAGTATTAGATCAAGAAAAGAGAAAAATAAAAAGCATATCCAATGGTGGAAACCTTTCAAAGGTGCCAAAAGATGGGAAATTTGACACTCTTCCAGAGTACTCTCAGGAAAAATATTCCATTTTGATTGAACCAACAAAGGCACTCAATATCGGTACCACAGAAAAGCCTAAAGTGTTGCATTTGGCTGCATCTCTTATAGATGAAGTACCTAAATTCACAAAATTGCTCAAAGATAATCAAGTCAGTTTTGCATGGTCCTATGCAGATATGTCGGGATTGGATCCAAATCTCATCACGCATCATTTATCCATTACACCAAGGGCAAGGCCTGTAAAACAAAAACTCAGAAAAATGCATCCACATGTTGCGTTGTTGGTTAAAGAGGAAATAAAGAAACTTTTAGATGTTGGATTCATCTGATCCATCGATTATACAGAATGGATTTCCAATATTGTACCTATTTCTAAGCCAGATGGAAGGATCAGAATTTTCACAGATTTTAGGGATTTGAACAAAGCATGTCCTAAAGATGATTTTCCTTTACCAAACATTGATATGATTGTGGATTTAACTGTTGGACATGCAATGTACTCATTAATGGATGGATTCTCAGGATACAACCAAATAAAGATTGCACCAGAAGATTAGGATAAAACAACGTTCACATGTCCTTGGGGTACTTATTGTTGGAACGTAATGCCATTCAGATTGAAAAATGCAGGAGCTACTTACCAACGAGCAATGACAACAATTTTTCATGACATGATGCATACATTTATGGAGGATTATGTTGATGATCTTCTTGCCAATTCTAACACTAGAGAAGGACACATTGATATCTTGTCTAAAATTTTCAAAAGAATGGAACAATTCAAAGTAAGACTTAATCCTAAGAAATGTGTCTTTGGAGTAAAATCCAGAAAGTTATTAGGATACATTGTGTCAGAAAAGGGAATTGAAGTAGATCCAGCTAAAGTACAAGCAATCCTTGATATGTCACCACCAAGGAACATCAGTCAACTATGCTCTTTATAGGGATGGTTACAATCCATTCGCAGATTCATTGCTCAATTGGTGGATAAGAGTTTACCATTTACATATCTCTTGCACAAGAATGTTCCATTCAAATGGGAGAACAAATGTGAAGTAGCCTTTGAACAAATAAAGCAATATCTCATGAATCCTCCAGTATTGGCTCCACCAATACAAGGTGCACCCCTCATATTAAATATTGCTTCCACAAAAGTATCTTTAGGAGCAGTATTGGCAGAAGAAGACTATTCAGGAAAAGAAAGAGCCATTTATTACATCAGTAGAACTCTAACAAGTCATGAGCTAAATTATACCTTCATTGAAAAAGCTTGTTTAGCAGTGGTGTTCACTTCTCAAAAATTACGACACTACATGTTGACTCATACAGTAAAGCTTGTGGCTAAGATTGACCCACTCAAGTATCTTCTAAGCAAGGCAACCTTAACTGGCAGGTTGGCTAAATGGGTCATGATCTTAAGTGAGTTTGATATTCAGTATATGGATCAAAAATATATAAAGGGACAAGTAATTGTAGATCAACTAGCAAAAGCACCAATGCTAGCAGAACACCCAATACATGTTGATTTTCCTGATGCCGATATTTTTACAGCGGATATTCAATAGTCATGGTCACTCTACTTTGATGGTTCTTATACTCAACATGGTTCAGGAGCAGGAATTCTTTTTATTACACCTCAAGGACATACAATCCCAAAATCTTATCGGCTAGTGTTTCCTTGCACAAACAACATAGCTGAGTATGAGGCATTGATAATCGGCATGAAAATTGCAGTAGATTGGAAGATAGTAGAACTTCAGGTTTTTGGTGATTCACAACTTGTTATAAACCAAATCAATGGTGAATATCACACTAAAGATGACAAGTTGATACCTTACAAAAGAATGGTGGAAGATCTCAAGAAATACTTTGTTAACATCAAGTTCATACAGATTCTATGCATTGATAATAAAGTAGCAGACGTTATGGCTACAATCGCCTCTCTACTCCAATTGTCAGATAATCAGAGACGGTATGATTTCCTGGTGGAACAATTGTTTTCTTCCGCCCATGACAATCTTGAAACACAAATCATTTTCCATCTTACGAGTTCTGACTCTTCCTTATATGGCCAAATTTACACTTACCTGAAAGATACCACTTTACCCTTAGGTTTGTCTAGGAATCAAAAAAGGAATTTCATTCGTCAATCATCCCGTTACACCTTAATTGCTAACATCTTATACCAGCGTGGTCTGGATGGTACCCTCCTTAGGTGTCTTGAACGCGATGAATCGAAAAAAGCCTTACAAGAAGTCCATGGTGGAATTTGTGGGACACATTCAAGTGGACTAACC
Organism: Sequoiadendron giganteum; assembly: GCA_007115665.2. Classification (NCBI taxonomy): domain Eukaryota; kingdom Viridiplantae; phylum Streptophyta; class Pinopsida; order Cupressales; family Cupressaceae; genus Sequoiadendron; species Sequoiadendron giganteum. The sequence continues at coordinate 215,134,322 of CM021103.1, forward strand.
TTAGCAAAGAAACTTGTAAGATTAGGATACTACTGGCCAAACATGGAGAAAGAATCATTCGCCTTTGTGAAGAAATGTGCCAAATTTCAGATTCATGGGAATCTCATTCATGCTCCTACTCAAGAATTACAACCTTTTACCACAACATGGCCTTTCGCTCAGTGGGGATTAGATTTGGTTGGCAAGATACATCCATCATCTTCAAATGGACACAAATTTATCATTACAGCCACTGAATATTTCACTAAGTGGATTGAAGCTATTCCTCTGACAACTATTATAGGTAAACAAATCTCTTCATTTATCTTGAATCATATCATTTGCAGATATGGCATTCCTAGCTCCATTATAATAGATAATGGTAGACCCTTTAAAAATCAAGATGTTGATGAACTATGTGAAAGATTTTGCATCCAACACAGGTACTCCACATCTTATTATCCGCAGGGGAATGGTCAAGCTAAAGCTTCAAACAAAAAAATTCTAAAAATTTTAAAGAAAATAGTGAATGAAGCAGGTCATGATTGGCATGTTTAGTTAAATCCGGCATTATGGGCCTATAGAACAAGCATCTGCACACCGACAGGAGCTACTCCTTATGCTTTGGTCTATGGAGTAGAAGCTATTTTACCACTAGAAGTTGAGATCCCTTCACTTCGAGTATCACTCAAAGGGCTAATCAATGATGAAGACTATAGAGTATCAAGGTTACAAGAGCTGGAACTACTTGATGAACGACGTCAAACTGCGGTTAATCACTTGAAGGGATACCAACAAATCATGTCTCGCAGTTACAACCACAGAGTCAAACTGTGGAGTTTTCAAGTGGGTGATTTGGTCCTTAGGGAAAACCCTCGAAATCAACAAGATCGGGAAAAGAAAGGCAAGTTTGAAGCAAATTGGCTAGGCTCATTCGTTATCGTTGCAACCTATGGATCAGGGGCATATCAGTTGTTGATAGCAGAAGGGGACCTGTTTGAAGATCTGGTCAACAACATTCATTAGAAGAGGTTCTACACTTGAAAAAAAAAAAACATTGCCTTGATGAAAACCTGGCAAACAGGCGTCTTGGTAATAGCAAAAAAATCATAAAATCAAGAAAAAGTGCAATAAAAACAAATGATGAAAACCTGACAAACAGGCATTGTTTGTGATTTCATTTAGCTCTCTTATCTATTAGGATTCATTCTGCATATGCATTCTCGCATCAGCATCACACACACCTCACTATCACATTCGCGTCATTTTCCTTGAAATGAAAAGGATCTCATCATGGCTTGATGATTTGAGGTTTATCCATCATGACGGTTGTGTCTAGCAAGAGTCAGAGTACAAGGCCACTAGGGGGTAGTTCACTTTTCCAGGAAGTAGTCGGCAGCGTGTGTCTAGCATCAGAATGTCTAAAACAATAGTTTATGAGCTTACATGTTTATCTTGACAAATGATTTAAAAGACAAATTGGATGATCTTAATCTGAATAAAATTAATGACAAAACCTACAAGCATAAGTTGCAAATTGTTGTTTTGATATTTGATGACATCATATCTTTGGAGTGGTTCAATGATGTACTGAACTAGAATCACGAGGAAGAGGTATGATTTTTCTTTGCTTGTTGTCTGTAAGTTAATCATTAATATTGTGCAAATTGGTCGCAGGACATGCTTTATAATGTATCATTGATGACATTTCAGAATTTGCATAAGAAAACGGTTAACTTTTGTCTATTTCTGCAAGCAATACTCAGGTCATCTTGGTTCAATTATACCTCGATGCTTGTATTAACTTGCTACAGTAAACATTATGGAAGCAGTACTCAGGTCATCATTAGTGCTAACAGACCCTTTGATGCTTGTACTAACTTTCAACATATCAAAATGACTCAATGATGACAACTAAACATAGCAAGAAATGGCAACAAGGAGAATGATTCATAATTTCATTTAGGGTTGCATAATTTCATTTAGGACTGCATAATTCATTTCCATCTTAAGGTTCTTTTTAAATAGATTTTTGAGGGTGGATCACATTCTTACAATATCTTTTTCGATAATGGTTGAGTAAGACTGGACATTTGTTGCATCTCATCATCTCATTATCATATTCCTTATCATATCATTTTCTATCAATATACATCATATGCATTCATTACATTATAGGCATGATTATCATTCATCATTCATTAACATATACATCTGCATATTTCACACATTCATAAAATAAGAAATTGCATTCATTTTTTTTACGTCACTACATCATATATCATAAGATCATTACATAAGAGCATTTTTCATCATCCTGATCATACATTACACATATCATATAAAAATCATTCACATCTTACATATTGCATTCCATACATACGTCATAAAAGAAATATTATCATCATTACATCAGCATACATACATAACATATAAAAATCCAAATAAAACATCCATAACACATATATAATCAAATCGCCATTGCATATCATAGATCTCATCAAAACAAATGTCCAGGAATACAAGGATATAAAATGTTTCAAAAAGATATATCATACAATGGCATCAATGTGTATAAAAACTGCTCATCAAGGAGGGGCATCCAACCGTGGCTCATGGCTACTGCTCCTGCCGGAGGTAGCAGGTCTTGCTGGATCTCTGCTCTTAGAGGCTCTGCTCTCTAGTCTAGGTGGCTGACCCACACTCCTGGACACACTACGTGAGTGAGTCTGAGACTGAGTACCTGAATGAGTGAAGGCTAACCATTGCTCAGGTGGCACTGCCTCAAAATATCGCATCCTATAATACTCAGCCTCCCGAGTAGTCTCTAATCCCTCAGCCACAACCTCTCCAATAGAGGTGCTCTCCACTGACCTCAGTAGTCTCTTAGATACCCCTCGACTTGTACGCATCTCTCTTAGAAGCTATCCCTCTCGGCCATAAGTTATGCTATCTGTGGGTCTGGAGGTGGAGGCTGTGCTATCTATCCCTGTAACTGGCTAATGGTCACCTGGGCCTATGCTAACTGACTCGTTAGAGTCTGAACCTCAATCCACATAGCATCCACCTGTCCCTGTGATGGAGCCTTGATGGTGATCCGCAGTGCTAAAGTATTGGCCTAACCCACTACTCTAGATGTCCATGGCCTGGTACTGAAGGGAATATCAAAGAATAGTCTCTATCTCCCACCACCCCTATCATCCCCATCATCGGAGTCATCTGACTCCTCCTTTGTTCCCTTGGTCTCAGAGCTCTCATCATCTACATCCGTGATTCCCCCACCGATGTTTGCCTGTACCTGCCCCTGATCCTATGGCTGCCCTACTACTGGATGTCCCTATGGCTGCTATAACCCTACCTACATAACTGGACCTCCCATCAATGGGGCAGGCTCATCTGGACTAGTAAACCGTGGAAAGGGATGTGTGTAGAAGTATGCAGCGTAGTCACCTATCATCCCTACATCTGCGACCTCTAGTCGTGTGGTCCAATCATCGAGTTGTAGTTCAAAGTACTCCTCTCTAGCGGCCTCAATGGTCAAAACTGGCCCCCACTTTGGTATGTCTCCTCGACACCTGGCATACTGTGCTATCCCCTGGGGCATCATCTGAACCCATCCAAAATGTCTCAGAACCCTCTGACTTAGAAATATCTCAATGATGAAGGGGGTGCATCCAATCCAGTATCTAGGCCTCATGACATATGGCATCTCTAGGTCGTCTGTCTGCCACGGGTCGCAATCCACATACTATCGCCAGATGACCATTTCCAAAACATCTAGTACTCATCGCCAGTACTCTAATTTACCTAGCCTCGGCTAGAGAAGGGGCCCTGTGTATGCATAAACATATGGAAATCCAAGAGGGCGATCTCTCCTGACAATAGGCAGAGTGATGACGAAATGCTCCCATGCGAATAACTATAAAAGAGTCACCCCACAGGAAAGACTCTTCCCACCTATATACACAACCTGATGAAGGTCATAGTACAGATGGGATAGCATGCATGATCCCCATGCATATCTGGTATGGGGGAGAAGCATGTCCTCCAAGAACCTACCCCACCCCAATGATAGTCCCTTTGAATTGCGATCAGGACAAAGGAAACCACCGATCATCCCTGCCAAAACCGAAGGCAGTGGGGCGTACCTCTCTGTCATCTCCTTCCAGGGAATCTCATATCCGCAAACATGAGGATCTTGGAAGACCCGTCTCAAAGCCTCCGTACCCCCAATCTCCTTGTGATCATAAATCACAAGCTCTCCAACCACAAGAATACCCAAAATCCTGTAGACATCCTGTAGCGTCACTATAATCTCTCCTGTCAGCAAGTAGAAGGTGTTGTGCTCGCTATGCCACCGCTCTGCTAAGGCATTCAATAGTCCCCTGTTGACCCGATACTGCGGGATACTCAACAGAGCTCTCAAGCCACACTGGTCTATCACTGCCAAATCATCATGGGACAATCGGGGAATCATCTCCCATGTCTGCGGAAATCTCTCTTTGATCTGAAGGAGACCAAAATCCTCCTTTACAAAATTATCAAGCAAGCATGCAAAATAAATCAGCAAATGGATATCATCGATCAATCAATACATCAAGCAAGTTTACATCACATCTAATTTGTTTTTCATATCGCATGGAAACAAATTTAATAGTCATGATGACTTAATTTGACTTTCAAATAGGAAAGAAAATCTATCATCTATTTTGTTTTTCATATCACATGAAAAAAAATTCAACAGTCATCATGACTTAATCTATTTGACTTTCAATCAAGAAAGCAAATTATCATCTCTATTTTGTTTTTCATATCGCACGGAAGAAAAATTTATCAAATCTATTTGTTCTTCAAGCACGAAGGAAAATTTATCAAATCTATTCATCGATGATATTCAAATGCATAAAAATCTATTGTCTAATCTAGCAACAATCATCAAGCATGCATCAATTTTTCTTCTAAATTGCAAATTGGCAAAAATTCATGAATGTGCTAAAACAGTCAATCAATGCACTAAAACCATGAATGCGTGACTTTATTCCATGGATGCGCTAAAATAGTCCATGGATGTGCCATTTCATGTATGCGCTAATTCATTAATGAAATGTGCTATAATAGTGCATGGATGCGCTAAATCACCTATGCACTACTCTATCATTGTCCGCAGGCAGGTTTCATAGATGCGCCATTTTATCTATCCTATGCGCTAAATCCCCTATACGCAATTATCTGGCCTCTATGCGTGATTGTTTTATCCCTATGCATGACTTTGGATGTGCTAAACTATATACCATATGCTCTAAAAGACTATTGCATGTGCTAAAATAGAATTTTGAAATTTAAAAAAATTCGAAAAAGCATCTAAAAATGCATAAAAATTTTACGAAGAGGTTTGGATCAACTTACCGGAGGTCCATACGTCGGTGGTCTCTAATGACAGCGACCTCGCTTGAATCTATGGCTCTCATACAGGATCGGCATTGCTTTTATCCCTCTCAGAGCTCCAATTTTCTCAAAGGTTACTGTTCAAATGAAAGTAACATTTCACCTTTTTCATCTTTTAAAGGGGTAAAAATAGCATTTATTACTAGGAAAAGTGCTATTTCGAGAGTTAAATTGCCATTTTTTCTCCAAAATCATCTGAAAATCTTCCAAATCAATCTCCTAATCATTCTCATCACGCGATTCATCTCTCGAGGGGGCATATAGCATCATCAACAATTTTTCAAAGTCAGGGGCAAATTCTTTGAAGCAATGCGTAAAACACATCACTACAAAGAGGGGCAAAATGTACACATCTAAAAATGGTCACAGTCGATCGAACCTATTAATTAATTAAATATGAATTATTTAGTTAATGTTTCTTAAGTCTTCTACATATAAATAAATTTAATTATTTATTTATATTGTTCATTTTTCTAATTCTTCTAAACTAATTAAATAAACAAACTTTATTTAATTAATGCTATCTTCCTCTTAATTAATTAAATAAATTTTTCAATTTATTTACATTAATTATCAAAGTTTAAATTCTAAATTTAAATGATATTCTTCCCTCCACATTTAATTAAATACTTTTTGATATTTAATTAAAGCTCATTTTCCAAATTCCCACTTCTCTCACAAAAATTAAATATTTTTAATATTTAATTAAAAGGCTTTTTCCTTTTCTCATAATTAAATATTTACAATATTTAATTAAAGCCTTTTCACATTTCTCTCACACATAATTAAATATTTATTTATTTAATTATGAGAGACACCTTTCAATTGTCTCTTCATTTTTTTGTCTCTCAGAATTCTGCCCTCTTTTCAAATTCTCGATCTCTCACTGTTCATTCCAACAGGTTAGAACTCGACCGTCGATCTTGGCCAATCGAATTCCTACCTTCAAAAATCTATAAATACAGCTCTTTCATGAGCTAAAAAGGACCTAAAATCTCATACTTTCATGCGTAGTTATTATAGTCGCATATTAAGCATTTCATAGCATTTCAATTCAATAAGCTCAATCTTGTAGATGCATATGCATTTTAATAATCTCATTCTCTCAAGTGCCATTCTATAAGCTATTTTTGCACAACTGAGAGCAAACATATTGAAGCGAATCCTTGGAGATAGAGGACAATGGAACGAATTTGAAGAAGCTATTGTTTAGAGTTTGCATTTACTTTATTAATTTAGTTTTCTTCAATCTAATGTTGCATTGGTGTATTAGATTAGATTCAATTTAATTGACGCATTTTCTCATACACAGGATCCACTAATAGAACTTATAAAAATACTTATTATTCCATCTCAAAATTTTGCAAACAAATTGGTTAGTTTTCATATCACGGGGCTTAGGTTTCTATCCATTTTTTTTGCCTTGGGGTTTATGTTGCTAAAACCCTTTCTATGTAACCTTTAAGCCTGCATCCTTTGAAAATGTTATATTTTCGTTTTGACCTCATATCATCAGTTTTTGGTCATATTAAAAACATCTTAAGCCATTAAATCCCATGAAGTAACCAACCCCTCATGCCTAGGTCTGAAATACTTTTGTTTTATAAGGTTGATTCATTGACCTTTTTTTTCCTTTACATCCTTTGAATATAATGGTTTTAAGTCTTTTGAGGTCTTTTCTTACATTTTACCAGGTAGTCCCCTTCTGAAAACAACTTGCGAGCACATGCAGAATGGATCCACTTATGTTCTTGTTCATCACCTTCTTCATCGCTCGTCATGGACTGTCCTTTGATTGCTATCCATGAATCCACAATGCGTGATGAATGGTTCTCCTTTGCATCACTCATCATGGATGGAGTTTCTACCTTGGTTCCTAAAGTAGCGATAAGTGATATGGGTATAATCCTCTATATTGATGTTTTCTATCGCTATCACTAATTCCTTGTAAGTTTTTTTCTATGGCTCAGTGATGCATGATGAGGTCTCATGTTCAGATGTGCTATAACAGATATGATGTATTATTAGGGGTAATGTTTTCTCACCATTCATCTTGTATTATGGGCATGTGGTTGGATCCTAAATAGTCACTTAAGGTTCTCCATTGTTGATGTGTTATGACCATTGCTAAGTAAATCAACGATGGTAAATAACAATGCTATGCCTTGCACCCATCGCACCCTCTTTAGATATTGTAATTTTAAATGGATTCCTAGAGAATGTATTAGCAATACATGATGACTCCTAGATAAATGTTATTAATGCGTAGATTATTGCATGTCAGCTTTCTAAGATGTCACCTTTGTTTCCAAGTATGGATTTAAGGGAAAGTGGTGATGCTTAAGGAGCATCATTGATTGTGTTTTAAATCAAAAGGAATCGACAACCAAGATTCAAAGTTAGATGGTTGGTTGTCAACCCACTAGCATGAGGCTCCTTTGAAAATTAATGGGTACATGCTCTAGTTACTTTACTTAATGAAGAGTGTCATCTATTTCAATTCACAATTTGCAACCATCAAGAGTCGATGAGTTACTTTAGAGACAGAGAAGAAGTATGTGGGTTTCAGACAATGAATTGTAGAGATATTGAAGATAGGTATTTCCTGGGTAAGTAGGTGTTTATACTTACGCTATTTCAATTATACATAAGTTGGCTTGTGAGTCCTTAATTCCTAGGGTTGGTGAGCTTTAATTACCTACAATTTCATCTTGATTTGGTAAGAATTGCATGGGTATAGGATTTTTGTTCTACAAATTCAATTTGAGAAAAAACTTGTGAAAGTTTTCCTACAATTGAAGGTTGGCTAGATCTAGTTTTGTTCTTTGTGAGAATGAGTAAGCCTAGTGAGTTTTCCCAACCAATCAAAATGTCTAGGAGGATTAAGATGCTTGAACCTTAGGATGATACACCTAAAATTGAACTAGGTACACTAGGAGTTCCCACAAAGTCAAAAGTTGAGAAGAGATCAGGTAATATGTCCAAAAAATATGTGAAGCTAGAAATAGTTAAGAATATTTTTTCCATACTCATGGGGGATGAGGCTAGAAACACTTACAACCTGAGAAGTAGGGTTTTTGTTCATAACTAGAGTGAGCTTGGTATTGTGCCCTTGAGGGAACAATTTTATTAGGAGGAAAATTTGTTAGGTGAATTGGCTAAGTTTAAGGAGAAGAAGAAGAATAAGTACCACAAGGCTTATGATTCTTATATGGGAAAGAGTGACACTGCCATGGAAGGCGGGGTTGGTCCTTTGAGCGATGAAGTAGATACTGACCCAAATTACAACCATTATCTTCTCACACTAGTAGGTCGAGAGGATTCTGATGATGGAGATGTAGCTTGTCCAGTTTCATCAAAATCATGAAGTGGATATACATACTCTGATTCTGAAGATGATGAATCTTGATAGAGGTGGGTTCCTAGTTGCGTGTTTCTTTTTTTGATGATTGACATGAAGGAGAGGTATTGGACAACACTACCATGATAGTTGGTGTGCCTTCTTCACTGAGTGAACATGTTTTTATCTTTTTTTGCTAATGGGGAGAACTTTTTATGCTAACGTGGATGAGAGGTTTTGGTGCTACTACAATGAATGATGCATTTTTGAAGGTGGGTAAAACTTCAGTGATGGAAATTATTTTTTGTCTTTTTCTTTTTCCCCACTCTACAAAGTACAAATATAACTATCTAGGGAATTTATGAAATTGAATGTCAAAATATAAATGTGACTAAAATTTTAATTTGGCATATGGATTGTTTTCTCCCATGTTTCTAAAAATGGGAGCTCAAGGGCAATTATAGGAGGGGGTTCATTGTTTTGCAATTGATCACATAATGAATTGTAAAGAAAATATTGAGCATTTTAGGGTTAAGTATTAGGTTCAAGTTTGTTGATGCATAAGTAATTTTGATAACAATATTTTCAGATTCAAAATCATTTTCTCTCCTATGTACTTGTTTGATAAGCTATGAATAATATAATCAAGGGTTGTGTTATTTGTCTCCATTTATTTCCAGTGGATGTGTAATTTTTTTCTTGCTTGTTAATTCAAAGAATTAATGTAAATTCTTGAATGAATCTATAAGTTTATGGAAAATTAAGTACTAGGATATTGATAAGTGGTGGCTGAGAATGCTATGTTGAAATACTGTAGTTTAGTATCTTCAAGGCTTAATTAATTTCATGTATAAAATTGTTATCAAGTTATGCAAGTATTGGAATTGAATCCATTCCAAGGATGAGGCACTGATCTAAGTGAATTATCCAAGACATTTTAGTTGGTCAATTCGGTAAAAAGTCATTTATTAAATCAAATTCTCAAAATACAGGTTGCATTTGTGTTGGATTTTATCATTCTCATGCTCTGAATGTTGAGTGTTGTGAAGCAGCCAACTTCTTTGACACATTATGTTTGTTCAACAATTATGTGAGAATTATCTATGTGTTACAATGTTCATAATAAAATGACAAATGAAGACTATCTAAACATTGTCAGGATCACCCTCTTGGGTTTCACAGAGCCTGAAGAGTAGAAGTAATGGCCTAGTAATCCTTTACTTGTTCATTGGTGAATCTTTACATGTGTTAATTATTGAATTATGGAAAGTTCGTAGGAATTTGGTAAGATTAATTTTCAGATCTTAAAAAATAGCCAACACCTTCTATAGTTAAATAAATTATCATTTATTTAATTATTTTCTCTTCATTATTCAACTATAGTTAAATAATTATTTTTAATTATTTATCTATTCATTAATCTTTTTCATCCTTCTATAGTTAGAAAATTATTGGAATTATTTAACTATCTCTATCACTCTTCTATCATTAAATGATTGATTTGATTTAACTATTTAATCCTTCTTTCCCATTTCCTCTATATTTAATTTAATGGTTGCACAATCATTTTAAATTAAATATATATTTCCCTTATTCTCTCAAATAAATAATCTAAATGATTATTTGTTCCCTAACATGCTTCTCCATGAATTAAATATTATTATCTGATTCCTCCACTACCTTCCCTCCTCTTTCTTGTTTCAAATCTTAACCATTGATTACTTTCAATCTTCAAAGAATCTTTATTGTCTATCCTTAGTCATCCCTAGCCCACTACTTTATAGTTAATGTATCCTCCACTATTGATCTTGCCATCTTTTAGACCTTTAATCATGTATGTCCATTTGAGAAGCTTTTCTATAAAAGAAGGCTATCTCTTTCATTTTGTCTTTACAACCACATTTTCTCCAAAGTTCTTACTACCATTTCATTGTCACTTGCAGGTACCTAAACTCTTCAAAGAAAAGGAAAAAATCTTAAACTCAAGAAGAATTATGGATAAGCAAGGAAGATAATCAACTTTGATAGGGGGTTTACTTTATTCTTTCATGTTTGTTTTATTTCCTCTTTCATTTGTGCTTTCTTGTTTAGGATTGGGTTTCTAGGATTCGAGTTCAATAGTTGTGGTTACTATTATGATCTTTTCCATTTGGTTTCAATTTTCCCCTTACTTATATTGGTGAACCTAATATGAACCTAAAATATTTTGCAAAAATACATACATTTTCTTATTTGTGTTGTTTTTGTAGGTTCATGAGCAACATTTGCTAGACAATACCACATCCATTAGTGAACTGATGAAAACTCAAACAACAACACATTTGATGTTTCCACCGAGAAAAATGGTGAAATCTACAATGACGCATTTGACCGACAATGAGTCGCATCAGTGGCTTTGAATGCTACAGTCGCTAATCCTTGAGACATAGTCGCCAAGTCCTAATCATCATTTGTTTACTAGAATGACACATTTGATTGATAAGGTATAAATTTTCTATTTCAGGTTTTCTTTCAAATTTTACTTTTTGGTTTGCATTAGATTAGAGGTTTTTAGTTTGCTAATATTTTGTTTGCAATGTGTGGCTTTTTCGGAGAAGACATTTTGAAAATACTAATCCTTCGTTTGTAGGGTTTTATTTTTGTTTGTTTAAAATAGAAGCATTTTTGTTTTTAGGACACCTCATTGGATTTAAAAGAACCACAATCTTGCATATTCAGTCATTGCATTTAGAAAGAACCACAATCTTCCATATTCACTCATCGGATTTAAAATGAACCACAATCTTGTATATTCACTCATTGGATTTAAAAAGAACCACAATCTTGCATATTTACTCATTGGATCTAAAATGAACCACAATCTTTCATATTCACTCCTTTTATTTAAAAAGAACCAAAATATTGCATATTCACTCATTGGATCTAAAAAGAACCATAAATTGCATGTTCACTCATCAGATTTAAAAAAGAACCACAAATTGCATGTTCACTTATTGGGATTAAAATGAACCAAAAATTGTATTTTTTATTTCTTTTTTTTAATTATGCACATTTTGATTTGGGGCTTAAAATTGATCATTTTCTTTTGTGCTTGGTTTGCTTGCATAAATTTTGTGTTGTATAACCCATAGGTGTAGTGAAATTATCCTTTCTCCTTGCACTTCATGTGATCTTGGGTTTAAGATAAATCACTAAATCTCTTTTCTTTTGTATTAGGGACTACCATTTAGACACATCCTTACAAAGAACTCATTAGTGATCCAAAGAAATTTTTCCCTCAAGCTACTATATAAAATGATAAGATGAAATTCAAGTCCAAACTATCATTATCCTTCATTTTACATTGCTGATCCAAAAGGGGATGCTACCCACACACATGTGAGGTACTTACTTATAGTACCCTAGTAAGGTCGGTTAAATCCTTAAGCGGCTTGTTGGACGCTCACAAGGCGATAAGTCCCCAAGTTGTGACTATACACCTTCTTAGTAGCCATATTTTTTATTGAGATTTATTTGGTGTTACTTTTAGTGCAAGGTTATAGCATCACACCCTAAAGTTACTCACCATGAGGCTCCCTTGAGATGAGAGAGAAATCCCTAGCATAGTATAAGCTACTTATTTTACTTGTAAATTTTTGAGGAGAGGGTGATTGGGTCATCCTTCCAGTCCTGGAGGCCCCTAGTTATCCTCTCTCACAAAGAAAAATGTGAATACACCCCCTAAAGGTGTCCCTACACTTGTGTCAAAGGAGATTCCAAGTCGTGGTCTTGATAGTGTTGCTATTGGTCATTGGACTTAGGGATAAGAAGTTCTTGGTGTGTTTTCGATTGTTCTATACCAATGGAAATTGGGGTGAATAACCATCAGGCATACACATATTCACATAAGGATTTAACAATTCAATAACCAAAAATAGAATTTTAGAGTGTCTACTGTGTTTGTAATCATCTTTCTGAAAAAAACCAACATGAAAACCACTTAAAAACATAAAATTTGTAGCAAATAAAATATGAGCCACATTTTCTAGTGACAGTGAACCACAACTATGTTGGAACAAAACAACTACTACGAGGAGGGTGAATTAGTAGATCACTTAAAATCTAGCTCTAAATACTTTATGCAGGTCAAGTCCTTTACCACTTTATGCAAATTTACTAAACAAGTAGAGAGATAAACATGCACACACACAAAATCCCATAACATATATATATGTAGAAAAAAAAAGATGGGAAAACCATGGTGAAAAAGGCTACTTGATTCTAATACTCAAATACAACATCACAAGGAAATATTTTGTTTACAATGTTTAAGGGAACCAACCCTAAGGAAGCTCCAACTCCCTGATTTATGAGCACCAACTCCAAGGAAGCACCAAATCCTTGATTTAGGAGCACCAACTCCAAGGAAGCACCAACTCAGCTATCTAATGGCACCAACCAATCAAATTTACAATAACAAAATTACAATTTATTCTATTGAACACAATTGAATGTTGCAACTTACTTTGAAATTGCACAATACTTTGTTGCACTCACTGTGCAACTTACTCTCTACTACTAAAGCTACAATCTCAACAAAACATCCCCTCTACTTTGCACTCTCTTTATCCTCTACACTTAAAATATTCTTTGTTCTATCTTGCTACACCTTGAATGTAAAGCCTTAATGATGTTCTACTTTTTGTTTGGGTTTCACTATGTTTAAGATTGTGCATACTCTATATGATGCACTACACCTTTTCACCATGAATGTTAACCTTGCTAATGTTCTACTTTTTTTGGGTTATTCAAATTAGTGCATTCTCTTTTTAGAGCACTAAACCTTTGATGCACACTCTACTCTTGTAGACACAATACTTAGACAATTTTTTTATTGTCTTCTATATTCATCAACCTATAGTCACTACCTCGAGATGTGCACCAATTGTATAGATCATCTAGAACACTTTGTTAGGGTTTCATTCACCTAAAAACTTCACTAGAAATATTCTTATTCATACCAATCCTTGCACCACCATCTACCTCATTTGGAGACACCTATTAGGGTTTACTAGATATATTACTCAATGTCATACCTCTACATTGAGCCTCACAATGACTAGATCTGGGTATAGTGCATTTTCTAAATGTGGCTCAATCTAAAACCCTAAGGTCGTATGTGCATTTAATGTATTCTTTTGTTCATTTGATTCGATCCTAATACCTATCTCCCTTGCAAGCTATTCCATCTCTTAGTGAATCAAATATCCAATTAGATAATCACTTGAGTAGTTGAACCAATTAATTCTATCCTCTGTGTTGGTTACTAGTCAAAACCCTCATTGACATGGACTTAGTGGTTGATTTTCTTCATGTTTGAATATGGGCCATCAATCTCTTATCTTCATGACATAATCCTTTGGCTATCCATTCATCTCAACACCTTTTAAACATGATTGTTAGATCATCTTCTTTAAACATGCACCATTGAACTTCATTGATTCATGATCACCATTAGATATTTGCCTTTTTATATCCACCATTTATCTCCTTTAATCATTATTTTCTATGGATAGGGTCCACTAAGACACATGTCCAAAGCCTATTGTCCTAAGATCTCTGCTAATGGGCCCAATGATTCTCAACAACTTGGCAGGCTGGTAGGTTGTCAACATTTTTTATCCATATTATCATCACACAATTCACAACAATGATGTGAAATGTTATACCAAGCAATCATCCCCCACCATCTATCATTTCACATCACCATTCACCATCATCACCTCCTAATTGGTTCCCACTTGACACATCTATGGTCATAATCTATCTTTTTTTGTATCGAAGGGACCAACATTTTGGTCCTACCGATATTCATCTTTCTCCCCAATATGGGTTAACACAACCTATTCACACAATATCAGCTTCCTCTATCTCCTTTCACTTATTTGGTCCCACCAAAATTTATAGCAAGCACCATCTGATCACCATTGATCAATCTTCACCATTCCCCACTATACTGTTAGTTAAAGATACGGTCCCATAGAAACATAATGAGCTGGTGGGCTAATGCTACCTTTCAATCTCTTGCATCATCTTCCTATAGCTCTATATGCCACCTTCATTGTGTTGAAGGGACTTAAAATTACTCACTCTAATATCCAAAAGTATCTTTGATGAGGTTCTATCGAAATGTCGAAGGGACAAATTATTTGTCTCATCAATATTCATATGTCTCCTTGATGAAGTTCCTTCATTCAATCATTAGCAGTTCAATCACAAACATTGATCATGTTAATCATGGATGCAATCATTTGCTGCTAGCTGTCAATTTGACATCACCTTCCACTAACTTTGTATGTCACCTTCATAGGTTCCACTATTCATACATTGTGCACCATTTGATCAATGACATTTAATCTCTATTGTTCCCCATTGTCTTGTAGCACCATCTGATCTCCAAGTCTTGATCTCCATCGTGGATCAAGATTCATCGCTATGTTGAAGATACTTAAAGCACCACCCCTTTGAATTAGCAATGCCACTTTGATGTACCACTCTCCACCAGTTTAACCTGATGCACTAGGAAGGAGGTTTGATCAACCTATATCCTCAAAGGCTTAAGTTATAACTTAAGCTACTTGCAACCTATCATAATCAATAAATAAAATAATATAGTTTTTTTTCGAACACCATGACTGCAACAACTAGGGTTTAACTAATAAACCCTAAATGTTTCTAAGAGCATACATAAACCACTTTTGAGCTCATCCTTCAACCTCTAGACCTATAATTTATGTTTTTGAGATGCTCTAAAAAAACCCACATCAAATATGTCAATACATTCTCATTCAAATGCTTGGAAGCCATTGTTGCAAAAAGTGACAACATTTTTTCAACTATGCAACATTTTCAAATTATGTTCCTTTGCATATACAATTGCTCAAACACTTCTAGAACAAGATCCACATCTCTCATAATCATCCTCTGTCATCATTCCAACAATCTTCTTTGCATGATATCCCCTTTTGACATCAATGAAAACAATATTCCAACAATCTTCCCCTTTGCCATTGATGGAAAAAACAAATGTTTACTCAGCCTATACCATTTGAATCTGATACCAATACATACTTTGTACCAATTTATGAGAAGCCCTGTACCAATTAAAGATATTTCATTCCATTCTATGTACCAATAACATCTTTACTTTCTCCCCCTTGCTCAATTGTTTGAGCATTTTCACAACTTTCTCCCCCTTTGACATCAATGGAAAAGGGTAATACTCCTAAACACCTTGTTTTAGGTCACCATGCTTTTGCAACCTCTCCTTCTCCTTAGTAATGGTAAAAATGGACTTTTTCTCCCCCTTTGAATGATACCAATTGATACAAATTTTCTCTCTCCTCCTTTGTCTATAATGGAAAAACCAAATGCTCCAACCACTCTATACAAATTACCCCTATTTGATACTAGGTTAAGTGCCATTTCATGCTCTGAACCAATCAGGTCTAATACCAATTGTAGATGTTTTCACTTTATTCTCTATACTAATTGATATTCTAGACTACACTATATCAAGTATAACATTGATTTGATACCAATAGCAGCTCCCCCTTAGACCTTGCTCCTCTTCTTTAAGACAAGGAAAATATTTCTTAATAGAGAAATTACACAACTTTGTTCTCTCTCAAATACAAATATTATTTCCTTTTGACAAGCCATATAAAGAGAAAGTGTGTAACCATAAATATGCAACCATCAAGTCATTATAATTTTTTAAAACCAGTTTACCTGACTTGATCTCTTTCTCCATTTCTAGGGATAAATGAAATACCAATAAATCTCCCCCTCAACCCATGCCCTATCACCAAGAATTAGTGATGTGAGATATAAGTAACCACATTTGGTTCTTCTTGTTGACCTTTCACTCTCCACACCTTCTTTGGCTTCTTCTTTATCTTTTCAACCTTCTTCTCAAGAACATGTGAACCATTGTTCACTCTATAGGAAATATTCCTCTTCCTTTTATTTTGTGCTAGTGGTCTTACACAATTTGTTCTACAATTATTAGCTATACGACCAATATTATTAAAGTTATAAATCATTACATTCATATCCATTATGGAAGAAAATGAATTCTTATTCATATGTTTTGTGCTCCTTCTAGGTGTAGCTCTACACTTTCTAGCCTTATGACCAAACTAATTACATGAATAGAATTAACCATAAAAAAACAAAGAATATTTGGTCATATATTTTCTTTGTGCAGGATGAGGTGGTCTTATTTGATTCAAATTCTTGACATATCTCATCCTTGTGAATCCATCTACCTCAGCTCCCTTTTTATTATTCTTCTTCTTTATATTTTTAGGGGCTTGTTTCTCCATCTTCTTATCTACTACAAGCTTCTTTTCCTCATCTAGCTTCTTCATCTTAGTAGCAAAATCCTTATCTAGATTTCCCTCTCCAAAGGAATTTTCCTTGGAGAAACTTGTGCAGGCTTTCTCATCCTTGGTGCAACATATTTCTTCTAATTTAAATCTATCATATAATTTTACAAAAGTACTTGTAGAAAAACTCTTCCCTTTTTCAAAACCAAGGCCAGATTTCTCTTTTGGTTTTGATGGCCTTTGTGAACTAACCAATTCATCAAGTATTTTTGAGCCACCCTTTAGCTTTAGGACCTTATCAATCTACTAAGTATTTACTAACTCTTTTCTTAGAGTAGCCATTTTTTCTTCTAGCTTCATTCACTCATTAGATTTGGACTGTAGTTTAGATTCAACTACATCTTCTACCCTCTTTGCTTTTTGCACTTTTTTTTCAAGCTGATCACCATCTAATCAGACTCTTCAAGACTCTTAGTTAGTCTTTCTATCTCTTTTTTTGCATAGAATTTTGTTTCTTCATTTTCCTTCCTCAACCTTTTAATCTCATCTAGAGCATAGATAAGTTTACCTTCTAGGTCCACTTATCCTTCTTCTCCACTCAAAACTTTAGCTTCTTCTTATTTATCAAAATTTTCAACTTCTTCATAATAAGTTATTCCAAAATCCATAAATGAGTATTCATTTTCCTCAATCTCATAGGAACTTTCATGTTCATCATCTAAGCCGCCACTAATATCAGAGAACCTATATTATTTTCTTGTATATATATTCTTCTTTTTTTTATTGTCCTCATGTTTCTTAGTGTTATCCTTTTCACTATAAGGGCATTTAGCAGAAAAAAGACCTAATGGACAAAATTTCAAACCTTTAAGGGGTAGGTTACCTCTATATTTTATAGAGCCTCTTCTCAATCTTTCGATACAATCAAATTCCTCTTCATTAGTCTCATCAGATCTATATATAGATGCTTCTATTATCTCTCCTCTAGCTGTATTTTCTCTCATGGATGTATCTACAGTCTTCTCATCTTCATTCAACTTTAGACTTTAATACACACCACTATATGTCTAACTCTTGATCTGAATCTTACTATCTTCACCTTCATACATCGTCCTTAACTTATTTCAAACAACATGTGTTTCTTGATAGTGCATAACTTTGATAGCCATAAATCTTGGCAACTCGATCATAATTTTAAACTTTTTCTTAGTATTGTCTTCATAAACCTTCTTTGTACCCTCAATAGTTGGAGGTGTAGTAGGAATTAAATCTCCATTTACTACTGATATCCACACATCAAACCCTAATGATTCTAGATGCGTCTTCATTTTACTGCTCCAACACTTATAGTCTGATCCATGAAAGATAAGTAATTCTTCTACAAACGACTCGTCCTGATTAGCCATTTTTGTGTTCACTTATCTAGGATCTACTTGAGCTGATTAAGCTTCTCCTAGGAAACTTAGGGTTATGATACCAATTATTGGAACACAATAATCTACTGAGAGGGGGGTGAATCAATAGATCACTTAAAATCTAGGTTTGAATACTTTATATAGGTTAATTCCTTTTAGTACTTTATGAAGATTTAATAAACAAGAAGAGAGATAAAAATGCACACACACAAAATCCCATAACACATGATATACATGGAAAACCCAAGATGGGAAAAACCATGGTGACAATGTCTTCTTGAGTCTACTGCTCAAATCTAGCATCACAAGGAAATCTTTTGTTTACAATTTTTAAGGGCACCAACCCTCAGGAATCCCCAACTCCCTGATTAAAGAGCACCAACTCCCTAATTTAGGAGAACCAACTCCAAGGAAGCACCAACTCCCTATGCTAAGCACCAACTCAATTATCCAATGGCACCAACCAATTAGAATTACAATAACAAAATTACAATTTTTTGTATTGAACACAACTCAATGTTTTAACTTACTTTACAATTGCAAAATACTTTGTTGGACTCATTGCAACTTACTCTCTATTTTTTAAGTTACAATCTCAGCAACACATCCCCTCTACTCTACACTCTCTTTCTCATCTACACTTAGAAAATTCTTTTTTCTATCTTGCTAAACCTTGAATGTAAACACTTAATGATGTTCTCCCTTTTTTTTGGGTTTCACTCTGTCTCAGATTGTTCATACTCTATCTATTGCACTACACCTTTGCATCATGAATGTTAACCCTGTTGATGTCCTACTTTTGTTTGGGTTCTACTCATTCAAATTAGTGCATTCTCTATTTGTAGCACTACACCTTTGTTGCTCATTCTACTCTTGTAGAGGAAATACCTAGATAATTTTATGATTGTATGCTATAATCAACAACCTGTAGCTACTACCTTAAGATGTGCACCAACTATAAAGATCATCTGGAACATTTTGTTAGGGTTTCCTTCACCAGAAAACTTCTTGTTCATCATGAGCCTTGCACCACTTTCCAAATCATTTAGAGACACCTATTAGGGTTTACCAGATATATTACTCAATGCCATACCATTGCATCGAGCCTCACAACAATTAAATTTAAATACAATGCATTTTCTAAATGTGTGGTGCAGTCACGGTAGGAGGGTCCTTCAAGAGAACAATCCAAACCATGCAACAAGAGTCACACAATAGAAGCAACATGAAATATGGAGGCAAAGGCAGATGCAAATGTTCTTATTATCTAAAATCTTGATTACAAACAGTCGACCACATCCAGGCTTATAGATTTGATGTAGAGGCCTGATTACAACATGCTCAAAATATAGTGCTCATACATGCGAGTGAAAATATTATAGATTGAAATATATATACATCATATTCTATCTTCTTAATTTTGTTTCCATGTAGTGATTCAATACTATATTTATATCACATCCGCGGGTCAAGAAACATCCATGTCAGCCAAAGATCACTACAATCTCTGAGAAGAAAAGTGTAACATTTGCAAGAACAGGTCAACCTTAAATCTGAAATTCATCCATGGTAGATGTGTAAGATGAAGTGTTGACCTAAGTGTAAGGTCAGGGACACTCCATGGAACAAATCTAAACATAGTGTGAGGATCCGTAAGTCACCTGAAAGGTTCACAATCGATCCAACTAGTCGTTGGGTTTTGAAGTTATTCTGGGGCAAGTCCCAAAAACTATCGCATACTCTGAAAGCGATAAATTTCCAAAAAAAGATCCAAATGAGCTAAAAATTTGGAATACGAGAAATGAACATGTCCATAATGAAATCCTAGATATGAAAGACATGGTGAGAAAACATGGAGAAACAATGGATCTACCAACTCGAACCAGAACAAGAACAAAACTAGAACAAAACTGAATGAAAATATTTTTGGTTGATGCAAGATTTCCAAGAACCAAGGATGCTCTTGCATTAGACATCCAGGGTTAATGAAAAGTGAGCCTCTCACTTTGCAGGGGCCAAAGGAATACCAATACGGTTTATGTTAGGCCAAGTAATCCAAGAGGAATCCTCCACTGGTCTACCCTTCCATTTCACCAAATATTTTGTGTATTGTCTTCCACGAGTCCTCCTTCCATCTCTGACATCCAAAATTGCTTCTATCTCATATGATTGTTGTTTAGGAAGTTGTTCTTCTAACTTCACCTTGTCATCCTCACTAAATTTTGCCTCATGGTACTGATGTTAATATATTATGTTGAATATAGGTGGCATACCCATGTCATCTGGTAACTCCACTTCATAAGCATTCCCTGAATCAAACTTCTTCAAAATCCTACAGGTTCAAAACTTCCTCATCTTCAACTTACTGTATTTTCCAATTGGAAACCTTTCCTTCCTCGAATACACCATCACTTCATCTCCAATTTCAAACTCCTTATGTATCTTATTTTCATTTGATTTCTCCTTATAATTTTGGTTCATATTTTCCAAATGTTGTTTTACTTGAGTATGCATGGTCTTCATATGTTCTACAAATTCTTATGCTTCTGCACTCCTTTTATCTTCCTTCATGATGTCTCTCAACTCTGGTATACCTCTAGGATGAACTCCTATAACAATCTCAAAAGGTGTCCTTCCAGTACTCCTGTTCATTGAATTATTGTAGGAAAACTCTGCTTGTGCTAGGGCTAGATCCCAACTTCTGGTCTGCTCTCCAACCAAACATCTCAACAAATTTCCCAAACTTCTATTCACTACCTCTATCTATCCATTTTTCTAGGGTTGAAAAGTAGAACTGAAATTTGAATATGTCTTGAAATTCTTTCGAAGTGTCCTCCAAAAATAGCCAACAAGCTTTGTATCCCAGTTTGAAACAATACTCCTAGGTAATCCAGGCAATCTGACCACTTCTCTGAAAAAAAATTCTGCTACATGTACTGTATCAATTGTCTTCTTACAAGGTATGAAATGTGCCATCTTAGAAAAATTCTCCACTACCACAAATACTGAATCATTGCCTCTCTATGATTTAGGCAAACCAAGTATGAAATCCATGATGACATCCTCTCAAGGTCTTTCTAGTACTGTCAAAGGTTTATACAATCCAACATTTTGACTACTCCCTTTTGGAACTTGACAAACTCTACAACTTTGCACAAATTTCTTTACATCCTTACGAATTTGTGGCCAAAAGTAATTGTCACTCACCAATGCTACTGTCTTGTCAATTCCAAAATTTCCTGCCAATCCTCCACTATGTTTCTTTTTTACTAATGTATCCATCATCAAGCCTTGAGGTACACACAACTAGTTTCCTCTAAACAACATGTCCGATTGGATGAAATAATACAACCATTTAGTTTTATCCTCCAAGACTGGTTCTCTACATGCTCTCCAAGGTTTTGCAAAATCCAGGTCTTCCTTATACAAGTTCCTCAATTCATCAAAGCCTAATACCTCCACTATCATCTATTCCATTAAATTCCTTCTTCTAATCAAAGCATCAACAACTTTATTTTACTTTCCACTCCTATGTTTCAAGACAAAGTGTAACTCTGCAAGAACTCTACCCATCTCATGTGTTTGTAATTTAACTTACCTTGACTATTCAAATACTGTAAAGCTTGATGATCTATATACAACACAAACTCCTTAGATAACAAGTAATGTATCCACTTTTTCAAAGCTTGAACTATGGCATATAAATCCTGATCATATACTGAATGTATTCTCCTTGCATCATTCAAATTCTCACTGAAATAGGCTACTATTCTTCCTTCTTGACTTAACATTGCTCCAATTGCATTTCCACTTGTATCATAGTCTACTTGAAATACCTTATCAAAATATAGTAAAGCCAACATAGGCTGCTCAATCACCTTCTTCTTCAACAATTCAAAACTTTTGTTTTCTCTAGATGTCCATTTAAAATCCTTCTTATCTCCTCTCATTGTCTCTGTCATAGGGCTACAAATAGAACTAAAACTCCTAATGAACTTTCAGTAGAAACTAGCTAATCCATGAAATGATCTTACCTCTCCATTTCTTTCAGGTGTAGACCATTCAACAATAGCTCTCACCTTCTCAAGATCCATCTTTAGTCAATCCAATGATATTACAAATCCTATATATACCAATTCCTCCTTCATGAAACTACACTTCTTTATGTTTATCAACAACTGTTCTTCTTACAACCTCTCTAAAAATTGTCTTATGTGCAACAAATTTTCCTCTCTAGTCTTACTGAAAATCAAAATGTCATCCAAATATACAATCATAAATTTATCCAATAATTTCTTCAATACCTCATTCATCAACTTCATGAAAGTACTCGGTGGATTTGTCAATGCAAAAGGCATCACCAACCACTCATACAATCCTTCATTTTTCTTGAATGTTGTTTTCCACTCATCTCCTTCTATGATTCTGATCTAATGATATCCACTCTTCAAGTCTATCTTTGTAAAGTACTTAGCTCCACTCAAACAATCCATAATTTCATCCATTCAAGGCAAAGGAAATATCTAATTCATCATGATCTTATTTATGGCTCTAGAGTTGGTAAAAATTCTCCATTCTCCATCTTTCTTAGGTGCAAGCACAATAGGTACTACACAAGGACTTAAGCTCTCTCTAATCAAACCTTTCCTCAACAACTCTTGCACTTGTTTGTTCAATTCTTCATTCTCTTTCGGTGTCATTCGGTGTGCTTTTTTATTAGGAACACTAGCTCCAAGAATCAGATCCATGCAATGACTAATACTCCTTATAGGCGGTAATCCATCAGGTACATAATCAGAAATGATAGCCTCATATTCTTTCAGAAACTCTTTTATCTCCTCAGGTTGTCCTTCTACATGCTTCAAGTCTTCAAATTTCTTGGGCACCAATGCATACAACATGTTCTCATGTCTTAGTCCATCTAGAAATATCCTTCCATCAACCAATCAGATTCTAATGGTCATACAAATCTCAGCCTTGAGAACATCTTCCAAGGGTAACAAATTATGCTTCATCCCATTAGCAACAATGGTATATATGTTCTTCTTTCCATTATGAATATCTTGTCGATCATACTGCAAAGGCCTTCCCAAAAAGATATGGCTTATATCCATAGGCATAATATCACATAAAACTTCATCATGGTAGTTTCCTATCTTTAATTTCACCAGACATTGTTCACTTACTAGTATTTTATGCTCATCTTGAATCCATGCTATCTGATAGGATTTAGGGTGTTTCAACCTTTCCAACTTCAATTTGGTTACCATTTCTTCAAAAGCTAGATTCTTTGAACTTCCACTATCAATGATCACTTTGCAACATTTACCAACTACGTTACATCTGGTCTTGAATAAATTCTTTCTCTGCAATGGTTCTTTCTCCAATTCACTTTGACACAAAACTCTCCTATTCACCAATACCTCTCCTTCTTCCGGTTCATTAGATGATCCAGCATGATCCTCCTCAAAAATGGTTGTTCTCCTATTGTTCTCAGTCTTTATGCTTGTCTCTCCTTGTTTGCATTCAAAGGCTCTATGTCCTTCTCCACCACATTTAAAGCAAGTTCCCCTTAATACTCTTTTCTCTTGTCCTTTGTCATATTTTCTATTACCTTCATTTCTATAACCACCATATCCTCCTCTTCTGTAATATTTTCCATCATCTCTTCAGTATGAGTTTTCATTCTTATTGACCTCCTTATTTTGGTCTACAAAATTTCATCTTCCTCCTCTAGTAAATATTCATCCTCTCTGAAATCTTCCACCTCTTCCTCTCTGTCTCTGTTCATGTCTTTTATTCAACTTCTCTTCTGCTTTTAGGGCACACTGATATGCCTCTTCCACACTCAAAAAATTAATCAAACTAATATCATCTTGAATAGATGACCTCAAACCATTCGCATATATGGATACTTGTTCAATATCATCTTCTAAATTTCTAGATCTCATATTCAACTTATAGAATTCCTTGGTATACTCCATCACACTTGATTCTTTCTACTTCGGGTTCTGTAATTTCTTGAAAAAAATAATCTCATAGTCTGCAGGCATAGAATTTGTCTTCAATTTATTCACCATCTGATCCCATGATCTTATCTTCTCCTTTCCTTTCCTTTGTCTATCTGTCAAAAAATGTTCCCACCAAAGGGATGCATGTCCTCTCAACTTTGTATAGGAATATTTCACCTTCTTATTATTTGGGGTAGCTTCAAAATCGAAGTATTTCTCCATTTCTGTTATCCAATGAAATAGTTCATCTAAATCAAACTTACCATTATAATCTAGTGGATTGAAATGTGACTTAGTGTTTACTCTGGTTAAGGCTTTTATGAACCTCTATTGTCCTTGATCAAGGCCAGGTTTATCTTCTCTAGAAACTTCTTCTTGTTCTTCTACTTATTCATCACTTACATCATCAATTGGTTGACCTCTTCTCTAGGCCATTTCAACTGTTTTTGATCTAGCAACAATTCCTCTCAACATTTCCATTACAACAGGATCTGCATTTCCACGCACTCCATTTCCTCTACCATTCCTTCTTCCCACCATCTTTACACAAGTCCTTTGTAATTCTAGGTTGGATCCTTAATCTACCACCCTACAACAAATATTCAACATGATTGCAAAACTTTTGACAATCTCGCAAGGAATGAATCTCACTCTAATACATGTTTGGTGCAGTCACGGTAGGAGGGTCCTCCAAGAGAACAATCCAAACCATGTAGAAAGAGTCACACAATAGAAGCAAAATGAAATATGGAGACAAATGAAGATGAAAAAATTCTTATTATCTGAAATCTTGATTACAAATAGTCGGCCACTTTCGAGCTTACAGATTCAGCGTACAAGCCTAATTACAACATGCTCAAAATATAGTGCTCATAGATGTGAGCGGAAATCTTACAAATCAAAATCTATATACATCATATTATATCTTCTTAATTTTTTTTTCCATCTAATGATTATGTACTAGCTTTATATCACATCTATGGGTCAAGAAACATCTACGTCATCTAAAGATCTCTACAATCTCCGAGAAGAAAAGTATAATGTATGAAAGAACAAGTCGGCCTTAAATCTGAAATTCATCCATGGTAGATGCATAAGATGAAGTTTGGACCTAATTTTAAGGTTGAGGACACTCCATGGAACAAATATAAAAACATTGTGAGGATCCACAAGTCATAGGAAAGGTCTGTGATCTATCCAACTAGCCATTGGCTTTTGAAGTTATTATGGCGCTAGTCCCAAAAACTATCACGTACTCCAGAAGTGATAAATTTCTAGAAAAGATCAAAATGAGTTGAAAACTTGGAATACGAAAATTGAACTTGTCCACAATGAAATCCTAGGTACACAAGATATTGCAAGCAAACATGAAGAAACACTAGATCTACCAACTCGAACCAGAACAAGAAAAATACTAGAACAAAACTGAATGAAAATATTTTTGGTTGATGCAAGATTGCCAAGAACCAAGGATGCTCCTGCATCAATGTGGCTTAGTTTAAAAACCTAAGGTTAGATATCCATTTTATATATTATTATGTTCATTCAATTATATCATGATCTCCATCTCCCTTGCAAGCTATGCCACCACTCAATGAATCAATTCTCCAATCAGATAATCACTAAAGGAGTTGAAGCAATTAATTAGTGCATTCTTTATCTATAGTACTACAACTTTTCTGCACACTCTACTCTTTTAGACATAGTAGTTAGATAATTTTTTGATTATCTTCTATATTTATTGACCTACAATTACTACCTCAAGATATCCATCGATTGTACATATCATCTAGAATACTTTGTTAGGGTGTCATTCACCTAAAAACTTCACCAGAAACCTTCCTATTCATCTTGAGCCTTGTACCACTATCTAGCTCATCTAGAGGTACTTATTAAGGTTTACTAGATATTTTACTCAATGCCATACCTATGCATCGAGCCTCACAACCATTAAATTAGGATATGGTTCATTTTATAAATGTGGCTAAGTCTAAAACCGAAAGGTCAAATGTGCACTTAATATATTCTTGTGTTCATTCAATTTGATCCTAATCTCCATCTCCCTTGTAAGTTGTGCCACCATTCAATTAACCAAATCTCCAATTAGATAGTTTCTAGAGTATTTGAACCAATTAATTTTATCCTTTATGTTGGTTACTACTCAAAACCCTTGTTTACATAGACATGTCCATTAAATATATTCATTTTAGAATCTAGGGCATTGATCTCTTATCTTCACACCATAATCCTCTAGCTCTTTGTTCATCTTGGCACCTTTAAAACATGATTGTTAGATCATATTTTTTAAACATGCATAGTTGATATTTACTAACTAGTGATCACCATTATATATTTTCATTTTTATCTCCATTGTTGATCTCCTTTAATCATCACTTTCCATAGACAGATTCCACCAACACATGTATCCAACGCTCATTGTCCCGCAAGCTCTGACAATGATCCCACTGATTATCAGAAAGCTAATGGGCTGTCACTATTTTTCATCTATATCATGCCACATAATTAATAAAAATAAGGTGAATTGTTATATCAAGCAATCATTCTTCTCCATATGTCATCACACGTCACCATTCACCATCGTCACCTCCCAATTGGATCCCACCAAACACATCCACAATCATCATTTTTATTTTTTTGTATCAAAGGGACCAAAATTTTGGTCCTACCTATATTAATCTTTCTCCCTAACATGGTTTAATGACACTTTTTCACACATTATCACCTTCCTTTATCACTTTTCACTTAGTCTAGTCCCTCTAGACTCTACAACAAGCATCGACTGATCACCATTAATCAATCTTCACCATTCTCCACTATATCACTAGAAAAAGACACGGTACCACAAAAACATGGTGGGATAGTGGGTTAATGCCACCTATCAATCTCTTGTGCCATCTTCCACTAGCTCCATATTCCACCTTTGTTGTCTCAAAGGGACTTAAAATTACTCACTCCGATATCCGAAAGT
Organism: Sequoiadendron giganteum; assembly: GCA_007115665.2. NCBI lineage: Eukaryota > Viridiplantae > Streptophyta > Pinopsida > Cupressales > Cupressaceae > Sequoiadendron > Sequoiadendron giganteum. Next base: position 215,161,870 of record CM021103.1, read on the forward strand.
CTCTTCGATGAAGCTGTATCAAAATGTCGAAGGGACCAATTTTTTGTCTCATTGATATTCATATGTCTCCTTGATGAAGTTCCTTCATTTTATCATAAATAGTTCAATCACAACCATTGATCAAGTTCATCACTGATGAAATCATTTGTTTCCAGTTGTAAATGTGACATCACCTTCCACTAACTTTGTCTGTCACCATCATAGGTCCCCCCATTCATACATTGTGCAACATTCAATCAAAAAAAATTTAATCTCTACCATTCCTTTTTGCCATGTGGGTCTTAGAGAAGTGACCCACCACATTTCTAGTAGGTTGGCGGGCATCGTCTGATCTCCAAGGCTTGATTTCCACTATGGATCAAGCTTCATCTTTGTTTCAAAGAGACTTAAAATACTATATCTTTGAATTACTAATGTCAGTTCAATGCACCACTCTCCACTAGTTGAACCCAAGGCACTAGGAAGGAGGGTTGGTCAACCTATGTCAACAAAGGCTTAAGTTCTAGCTTAAGCTACCTACAACTTGTGATAGGTGATCAATGTCAAAATATAATTTCTATGCAAACTCCATGACTACAATACCTAGGGTTTAACTTATAAACCCTAAATGTGTTCAAGAGAATACGTAAACCATTTTGGAGCTCATCCTTCAACCTATAGACCTAAAATTTATGTTTATGAGAAGTTCTCATAAAACTCACATCAAATATGTTAATAAATTCTCATTCAAATTCTTGGAAGACATTGTTGCAAAATGGTGACAACATTTTTTCAACTATGCAACATTTGAAAAATATATTCCTTTGCATATAAAAATTCTTACACACTTCCAAAAACCATATCCACATCTCTCATAATTATCCTTTTTCATCATGCCAACAATCTTCTTTGCATGATATCCCCTTTTGGACAATAATATGCCATCAAACTATGAAATTCTGCATTGCATCTACTAGACAATGAGCTCCAACTATTGAAACATAAAATTTAGGAAAAATAATTGTCCAAAATCTTATTCTAATAAATATAATGTTAGTGACCTTATTCTCTGAACATGGAATTGTAGTCCATTCCATCACATTCATTTAGGTTGCATTGCTTTGGATTAGGAACACTTCATTATTCACTTTTCATTTTTTGCCTACCCTTAGGGTATTCTAGGTCATTTCTACTTCTTAGATTTTAGATTTGAAAACCTAACAAGTCCTTGATTATTTTGATGTTACATGATTAGATTGTCTATGACCTCATATTTTCTATCAATCAATTTCCATTATCATTCGATCTTAAAATTATGTCATAGTTTAGATTCATCTTGCCTAAAATATCATCTTGTTAAAAATCTTGTTCTCTTGAGGTCATAGCAATTTGATTTGTTATATTGTACCATCATATCTTGGTTGGAAACCTTTTCTTAAGTCTAAAGGTGCATCCCCTTAGTTTCATTAGGCACACCCTAATCATTAATTGCATATTCCAAAATCTTAGTCAATACCTCATTTGGTCTCATTTCATATCACATCCTTTGGTCATAAGGTCATTATAATCACTGCATCTCAAACCTTAGTTTTAGGTGCATTAACATTTAACATGATCATACCTTCAAAAGTTAAAAAAATATCAAAAATGTATAGCTTAGTCTCATATCCCATCTTGCATTACCACTCTTGCATTATCACATCCACTTTGAAATTATTACATGGTTGAAACAAGGTCACAAGGAAAGAGAAAGGACATGGACTCTCCAAATGGTTCCCCTTTTAGCCCCACAAAGGAAACACACCTTGGATAAAACTCAAATCCACCTCACATATCACAAAGGGAAAATCCAACTCCATCAAAAAACTAATGTTAGAAGAAGTCAACAAAGGTTTAACCCCCAAATAATTTGAGGAAGGATTACAATACCTTAGGATAGTGAGTATTGTAGAAGAATTAATCAATGTAGATCCCAACAAGAACTTTCTTATAGTTTCTCAAAAATGTGCTAAACTCCCCTCTTATTTTGATACTTCCATAATTATAGAGGGAGTAAAATAATAATAAACTCACTTGGTCCAAATCAATACACATTCACAGAAGGACAACCTATATCACAACAAATATTCACAATTCTACCCCTTGGGGCCACAACACACATTTCAAAAACTACAAATATTCCCAATCCAGCAATATTCAAGCTAAGAAAATACATACTATGCCTTAAGAATCACACCCCTAATTAATGCAAGTCAAAATACACTCAACATAACAAGGAGAAATCACATTGTTACATATAAGGTGCCAACACAAACAATCAATGCTACCCCAAATACCAACATGACTTTTGGAAAAAAATAGAACACCAATCCCTTTCCATCACACTAATATGTCACACCAAATTCCAACTTCATACAACAAAGTCAAATCAACACCAATGTCACATTTACACCAATTTATCAACAAGGAAATATAAACCCTTTGCAATATAATGTCAATCTAAATCAAAAAATGGGGCCAAATTCATCATGTAATCACCTCAACACTCCCAACATTAATGTTGATCCCCTTATGAAAAGAAAATCCAACTTGAGACCATCCCCCATGGAAAATTTAATACAATAGATGCAAGCAATACAATAGAAGATGGAAAACATACTATTGGGGAAAAATAAGAAGACATATTCTATGGAGGAATTGTGTCCTTACCCTTGCTAAATGAACAATAAAATTGAGAGGGGGATGAATCAGTTGTATCATATCAAAACATCAAAATAATCAACAATAATCAGATCCAAATGCATTTAATAAACCCTTATTTTGTTAATGTGATTTATCATGAAATGAAGATTAAAAAATTGAAACAACAACACCATACATAAGAGAACACCTGATTTAAGTTGAAAACCTAATGAGGGAAAAACCACAAAGAGGATTAACTAACACTATAAGTAATCACAAAACTAGGACAAAAGGGCTCACTAGTATAATATGACACACTGTCTAGAAAGACTTTGAGACAAGGCTCACTACAACAAAAAAAATACAAGAAGATAGAAGAGAAGAGTTACATAGGGAAAAATTTCTCAATGTAACAAGGAATCCACCACTAATTCTCCAACTCTTTCATAATCTTTCATTAAAGATTTTAAACATCATTAGGTCACTATTTTTAGGAATCCAATACTTTAAATTTGTATTGCTATACTCAAATTCATATCACACACATCACTCACATTGATATTGAATCTATCTTCCTTTTCTCTTGATTCTTTCTTAAATATCATAACATTATGACTCTTGTTTATATCCACCTCAACCTCAAACACCTTCTCCAAGGTTGACAACTATCTATTATACTTTATAAATTCAAATAAGGTCTATTGAAATGCACAAGACAACTAAGAGGGGGCAGGGGTGAATTAGTTGTATCAAATTATTTACTTATTTATTTAATAAATTCCACTTTAACCCCAGTCTATTATTAAGTATGAACATGAAATGAAGATAAAAGAAACAAAATACCAAAGACACAAGATTTATATGGAAAACCATGATGAGGGAAAAACCATGGTGAGGATTAACTCACAATATAGTATCAATACAATACTGGATACACAAACTCACTGCCAGAGGGCTCACTACCCAGACACAAAGGCTCACTACCCAGATTAAGGGCTCACTACCTTAGGACTCACTATCTAGAAAGAGAGGGTCACTGCCTATAGAAAAATATAAAGAAATAGATAATGATCCACCACTAGGAGTTCCACACACTTTGTAACTTGATCAGAAGATTATGAATACAATGAAGTATTGTTGCCCTAATTTTCTCTTCCACACTTTGTGTTGATGGTATTTTCTGCACAACAACTTAGACAAAATATAATATCCTATCTCTCTTGAAAGGAAAATCTCTATGTGAAAAGAGATAACAACAAGGTCTCTAATGTCAGGTCTTGAAAATGCAGTAAAACAACTCAGTGATAAATGTGAAAATGCTAGTAATCACAATGGGACCTTACTACGAGCAACACTGGATTTTGAATCTTATCAAATATAGACACTAAATTTATACTTTGAAACTTGATTGGAACCCTAATAATAAAGAAACAACAAAAGATAAAGGTTTCAGAGATAATCTTATAACTACTTCTAACCCTAAGATTGAAAATGCAAAAGCATAAAATGCTTAAAATGGACCGATCTCTCATAACCTATTTTCTGCTTAACCCAGATGAATCTACAATTCCATAGAAATAGTGCAATCTTCTACGGTATTTAAAGATTTTCAAATCATAAACATTCATTCAATCAATCCTACAACAATTGAGGTGAATAAACCTTCACAATTGAACTAAGCACAAATATAAGTCCAGGATAACTTTGCAAAGCAGCTAAAAATCAGCTAACTACAAAAATTATGGACTCAAGATCGCTGCAAAAATTCCAAGCATGAAACCTAAGCATTACAAAAATAATTTGACCATAAACATTAAGCAATTTGAAAGATAGAATAACAAGAACCATGCTAGATGAAATTCTAGAAGATAGATACATAACACAATATCCCTCTTATATTAAATCATCCAAAAATACCAGCAGCTCTAGTTTTCTGTTACAACATTTGTTTGAAAAATAAACCCTAACTTGCTCTAATATCACTTAACTATTTCTCTCCTGATCTACCTATGCTTCTATATCTTCAAAACTCTATGTATATCCAAATGAGGAAACAAGCCCGCTTTATAGAGAATCCATAAGATAGGTCAGCCCAAATTATAGTTTACAATAAAAAACATGACCTACAAGAGGCTGACCTAAAAGATATTCGAACACATGAAATGTGCCATTGGCACCAATTTCATCCAAAACCGCCAAGATATCAAAAGGTCGGCCCAATATGTGTGAATTAATGAGAAGCACAAATATCAATGTAACCCTATATTAGCACTCCCCATCCTTGGACTTAGCTTTATCTTCTTCACCATGTATGGACAACAGGACCCTATCCAGCTCAGCAATAGGTGGCACAGGCAAAACCCTAATCTTTCTCTCAAGAGTCTTGATATCTTCTCTTGCCTGCCTAACTATACTATCCCAGTCAGTTTTGTTGGTCAAATACCTATCAATGACTGCAATATAAGTTGCAGCATCATCCAACTAATGTTCAATAACTGGCCCTTTGCTGACTAGAGAATACACATCCCTCCACCATTCAGTAAGTTGCTCCAAACTGAGATGTTTTGGAGAAAACATTTTCCTTCCAATCATGACCTCAAAGAATGAAATACACCTATCATGAACACCAATCAAAGAATCCTCAATCTGCCTCACCTATTTTTTAATCTTTTTCAAGGCCTTCTACCTTATTTGTAGGATTTCAAACCATTCCCAAGGTTTGAAAACTCTTGGAAAAGGAAGAATCCTACATTGTACTAATTTTTCTTCAGTAAACCCCATGATAGTTGTAGTCTTATGCAGCAAGAGGTTGGTATCCACATTATCTTGTGCCAACGCAGCCTTCAACCAATCAATGGACCTCAGCGCATCCCCTCCAATGGATAATATGCCCTTAATGGCTTCATCTCCCTTAGTTTGCACACCCTGCAACCAGGTAACTGCAGCATGTGAGGTACCCTTCATCTTCTCTAACTCAAAAATTTTCTCCTGGGGTAGGAATCCTATAGAAGAGGAGGAGGAGCCAATAGCTTGCAAAGGTTTCATCAACTCCTACAAGTATTTCCTTATTTTTTCATTCTTCCTCTCCATCTCATCCCTAGTTTGTACTGCTTTCTTCAATCTCCCCACAATCACTGCACTAGAACCCTCATACTCCTCAATATCCTGCTCCACAGTAGCATGTCCCAAATCAACAATTTGCACATTCTAGTCTTGGGCAGTCACATTGTCCCTATCTTTGTTGGGAGTAGGGGTAGCAATATGGGCCACCCAGTTACCTGATCCATCCCTCTCAATCCGGGACACAACCCTTGCTTTATTTTTGGTCTTTTCCCTCTCTCCATTACCTATGAGGGCATCCCAATTAGGAGGAGCATCCTCCACTATTACCATTTTTCTCTTTAATTCCCTTTCAAGCAACTCTGGAATAGTAGACCCAGTAGGCACTATGTCTTGTTTATCTTGTTCTTTCTCTTGCTGATCAATAGTTACATCTTTTTCCACACTTGGACTTTTAGGAACATCCACAGTTGGGTTTTCTTCCTGCTGTACCTACTCTTCCACAACAACCTTCACTGGTGAAGGGGCCCTAGTTGGTATTTCCTCCTCCTTTTGAGGAGACTTGTCTACTTGTTCTTTTGTAGGAGAGTCTGCATATGCCAGCAAGGGAGACTGAACCACCCTATCAATTTCTGACTCTACATTAAAGAGGTCTCCTTCTTGGAACTCTTCCTCGCCCAAATTCTTAGGACTTTCATCCTACTTTCGTTCTCCCCGTACGCTACCAGCATCCTAAGGAATGGAGGGACTTGTTCAACAACAGGGATACTTACTGAAACACTCTCTTTGGCTACAGTATCCCTTGGGGAATGAGTCCTTGACCTCCTCATGTAGACCTGTGTCTTTTCCCCTGAGCTTTCCACCTCTACCACTAGTGGCTCAATTTCCCTGTCAACCTTTGGGACTTCCTCCACTTTCTGAGATGTCCTTGTGAATCTTCTCTTCTTCATCAGTGCATGAACACTTTCAATCTCCTCTTCCTCTTGGTTCCTCTCAACTTCCTTCTTAGAGGCATGCTTCCTCTTCTTGGCAATAGGCCTCCTCTGTTTGCCCACTTCTGCAGCCTTTTCAGCTTGCACCTCCCTTACCTAGATTCTAAAAAGAGAATCCACCTTCTCCTTGCCCTTTGGATCTCATTCAAGTGAAGCCTCAAAATCATAATGAGACTCTACATCTCCCATCAGCTCATAAGTGCATGGAAAACCCTCACTCTCTAGCTCCAACATTTTTTGCTTCAACCACATTTTGGTATATTTAATCACTGGGGCCATAACCTGATCTAAATCAGTCTTTTCCTCTTCTAACCAGTCAACTTCTCCCACTGGTTTATCCTTTACTGCCTCATAAACATGACCCTGGATCACATTTCCATCCTCTTCTACTTGGTCTGGGATGGCTTTTACATTGTATAATCTCACCAAATCCACTGGAAACATGGAAAACCTCTTCTTTCTCACCTCAAACTAATCAGCAAGGTTAACCTAGTAATCCTCAATATGAGCCTTATGGCTATAATCCCTATTGGCCTTCTTTTGAGCCTTGCCAATAACATCAAACCTTTCTCTCTTAGAATTAAAAGAGATCCCAAGAGTACCCATCTCCTCCTTTGAAGCATGAGCAAACTGAATGGAGGCACAAACTTCACCCATTCCGATCTTCAAAGAGAAATCGTTCCCAAAACCTATCTTATGCATTTCTTCCTTCACAACATTGTCAAAGTCACAGATTTGTTTAGTGAGTTCCAAAAATATACTATGATCTGTGGGATATATAGGGAGTCTGTAGGGAGCCCTTTGAAAACCATGAATTCTGATATATGAGAAGGTTGGGAATTGGATAAACCAGGCTCCATATCTCCTTATCAACTCTTTTTCCTTATTTGAGATTCTCACATGCTCTGTACCTTGGAGCAGTCTGGTAATGTACATTGTGAAGGCATCATTTGACCTCTGGTAGCTTCCACCAGTCAAGTGCAACTGTGGATACACCTCATAGATAGCATCCTACCCAAAAATACCCCTAGTGCTCAATCTTTTGTATGGATGAAGTCTAGCCAATGAGTACACTAGGTAAGAGGTCATAGTGAAAGTCTTGGTCTACAAGAAATTACACAACTAATGATGGATCATATTACTGATAACACCTGCCTAATGATAGTTAATCCCCTGCTCCATTCTGGCAATCACATTGAACATCCAGGTTTCAAAAACACCTGCACTCTTCAATCCTACCAACCTACTCAGAAGGGTGATGGCATTATAATACTCCCTCTTGAATTTCAGCCTGAATAGTTGCTTAGTCAATTTAGAGAAATGAGATTTAGGCTTCTCTAGCCAAGAGTTAATCACCTATTGGGATTTGACAATGTTCTCTTCATAATACTTCTTGGCAACCTCCAGGTCAAAGCCCACCATATGGGACCTATCAGGCATGTCAAAGGTTACAGCAATGGCCACAAGACTGAAACCAGCAAGAATCCTTCCTTGGAGACCGATTATTCTTTGTGTCCCACTATCATAATTTCTGGCACACTCAAGCACCAACTCATAGCACTGCATTGTAGAAGGGAAACCTGTCACATGAGCCAACCTGGACTCCACCAATCTCCTTGCCAATAAAGGAGGGCTTGGTGCTGACATCGCAGCCTTGAATTCCTCATAGTCCCACATGCCTACATTTGTATCTGTGATCCCTAACCAAATTGAGGTCAACATGCTCTCAAGAATTCTGCTCTTTATATCTAGCTTAACCTTTACTACATCTGAGATGGCAGAAGCCTCTGCACCGGAATCGGTTGCCTTTCCCTTGCCTCAACCAGCAAAATTTTGTCTTGATCTTGCCTGCAAACACATAAAAGTAACCAAAATTAGATCCATAAGAAGAAACAAGTGTAGAATATCATTACCTCAAAATTTAGGATTTGGCTCCCCTCTCAGATTCTGCACTATGAAGGATTTTCGGGAAAATCTGGACCAGGCGGATTCCAGCGAACCAAACATACAAAATCCCATAATATCATTTAAATAATCAATTTAATCAAGGAAAAATCATTGAGAATACTTAGCATAAGCTCCTTAAATCAATCAAATAGATTACCAAGAAACCCATCATTTATAACCATCAAATTTAGCATTTCCCAAAAAAACCCAATAGAATCCGCCAGAGATGGATTCTGGCAAAATCAACAATAGTTATAACTAACTAGGGAAAAAAGAAGAGACACAGACAACTCGGGAAAATCTGGATGGAATGGATTTTGGTGGAATCTAGATGTAATAGTATTAAAGCTCAAAATTGGTAAAACGACCTGACCGCGAACCTCAAGAAAATCCGGATGGACCGGATTTTGGAAAAACCAAATGAAATCCAGTAGAAAGTGGTAAAAGAAGAGGAGATAGAAAAATTGGGGAAATCTGGGGGAAGCAGAATTCCACAAAGACCTTGAAAACCTGAACTTGTCTACATCTTCGCTACTTTCACCAAATCGATTCAAATTACTCTAGATCTGGGACAGAACTCTGAAACCAACTCAACCTAGGACTCTAATGAATAAAATGTGAACTAGGGACACTCTTCATAGAAATTCGAAGAGGATTGGCCATGTCCTAGGTCAAGAACCCTAAATGTCTACCATGAAAGCATAGATGACTCACTCATACACCAAAATGGAGAGTTTAAAACCACAACAAGCTAATGCCCAAATGAGAAGCAACACCAGACTAAAACGCACATGCTTGATCAACAAAAATGGACTAGTGTACTAAATGAAAACTCCAAAACACTCAATGATGAAGTGCACCTAGAAAAACTAGGAAATCATGAAGGACTCCCCAAGAAAACAAAGAAAATCCATTGAAACCAACAGAGAAAAGGGCACATCTACATACCATGGAAACACAAAGATCAAACCTAGTGAAGCTGACAAATAACGATTCAATGCAAACTAGATACAATCCACACATAAGAAATGCAAACACACAGTCCAAATGTCTTCAAAAATCTAGACATCCACCAAAACACCAAGAACCTCAAGACACAAGCCCAAATGATAGCAAATGCACAAACTCAAATGATCAATTACTTCTCAAAGAATCAATATATCAAAGGCCCAAGACCTTTGCACAAACGCCATTAATGCATTTGACAAGAAAACCACAGCCACAAAAGACTTTGTGGATTCAACACTGCCATGGACTTTGAGGATATCCACAATGTGCGGACATTGGGAGGAAACCAAGGGAATCCGGCCCAGGGGGATTTTCTCAAAAATAGTGAAAAACCCGAGATAAAGTCAAAACTTCAGATTTTCAATATAGTTCAAAGTATGCCACTTCAATTGGAAAAATGGACATTAAAGCACAAACTCAAGAAAGCAAAAAACCCCCAGAAAAGAAGGGCCAAAACACCAAAAAGCGAAAAAAGAGTGTCCCCACAATCAATGGGGCGTGTGTGCAAAAACTGCACAACAAATGGCGACTCCGCTGGGGAAATGCTCCAGAGCATTTCAAGGATAAACTAGAATCAAGAACCCAAAATCTATGGTTTCAATCCTCTCATCAAGACTCCTAAGAACAAAGTTTCAGAAACCACAAGCAAGAAGACCTTTTCTTATACCAGGGTCCAAGTGTGTGTATTATGCATTGATTCTTATCAAGGAAGTGCAAGAAGAACCAGAGCAAATTTGACCAAGCTAAATAAAATTCAAACTTCAAAAGCAACCTAGATAGAGCCTCGCTGGCAGTCAAGCATCCATATCCCCGATGAGGTTATCATTGTGACCCTCCCAAGCATAGCTCTACTGCCAATCAAGCGTTTATAGCCCTGATAGAGATACTAGGATATTCCTGATAAGGTGAAGCTCATTCAAATTTTCAAAATTTTCCTCTTTCTCTTTTCTATTTTACAAAACTTTCCTGTTCACCTTTGTAAGTAATGAAACATATGCTCAGGGATGAGGAACACAGTGGCACTGAAGCAGAATATAAGATTTTTCACTAGGCCAAACTACTTAAGAACCTTATGCAACTCCAGAAATTTCTTTATTATAATATGAAATGTGAGACCCAAATATATCCCAAAGTGTATCTAAAACAAGTGGTTCTAATTCCTAGTACAAAGAAGATTAGATAAAATAATTCCACCACCTGATTCTGAAAAATTGATTAGAGTTTATAAAATAAATTTTTAGAACAATCCCAAACAAAATAGCCCTGGTGCATAGGTGCAATAGCCCAAAGACATTAGGAACCCAAAAGAAAAACAAACCAAAGAAAACCTAAACTACCAAAGCAAAAAAGAAAAAAAGCAAAGAAGAAAGAAAACCTACTCTAGCTATGTACAGGATGCAGCACAAGCAATTCAAGGTTGAAAATAATGCTTCAAATACTGCACATTAATATTCAGCGGAATATCCTCACCAGTGAAAGTTTTCAAATGAAAAGCATTATCTCCCAAAATTTCTGAAATCTGGTAAGGACCAAGCCAAAGTTTATCAAATTTACCATGCTCTCCCTTACAATCATGGGCTTTACCCCAATAGAGAACTAAGTTAGAAATTCTAAAGGCCTTTACCTTAGCTCTCCTATTAAACCATCTTTTTACTACACCCTGATGTTTAGCAAAGCTCTCTAGGGCTTCATCTTTTTTTTCTTCCAAATGCAATAGTTTAGCCAAATGAGCTTCATGTTTATCTTCTTGATTATAGTACTCATTAATGAACTACAGGGTAGGGATTTTCAACTGAATAGGAAACACAAGATCCAAACCATACACTAGGTGATAAGGAGAGGTGCCTATGAATTCCTTCTATCTAGTACAGTCAGCCCAGAGAGAAAATTGGAGCTGGGTGTACCAATCCTTAAGATTTTGTTCTAACAGCCTACAAATAACTGTCAGTAGGTTCTTGTTGGAAGACTCAGCTAGAACATTACCCTGAGGGTAATAATTGGATGAAAACTTAATAAAAATCCCATGATCATACACCCAATTAGAAAACTTCAATGATGCAAACATAGGACCATTATCAGAAAGCAAAGACAGTGGACAACCAAAACAATTAATAATTCCTGATTCAAGAAAATTGATTACCACATCCAAAGTACACTGTTTGCAAGCAAGATCTTCTATCCATCTAGTAAAATAATTATTTATGGTAAGAATATACTTGTGGCCTGCATAAAATGAAGTATTAATTGGACCTATGAAGTCCATGCCCCACTAAGCAAATGGTTTTACCTCTATGACTGGCTGAAGCGGAAGAGCTGCGTGTTTTTCCTTACTTTCTATAGTCCAACATATGTGACAAGTTCTCACATGTTGGTATACATCCTTGAAAAAAGTAGGCCATTAATAGCCCACCCTTAAGATTTGATGTGCAGTGGATGATGCAAAACCATGGCCTATGCCATATTTCTCATGAAATTCAATCATCACTCTAGCAACTTCCTCTTTCCCTAAACATCTCAAATAAGCACCCTCATGATTTATTTTATATAGTATAACTCCTTTCATCATAAAAATTCCACTCTTCAAGCGCAAGGCTCACCTCTAAACCATGTTAAGATGATTAGGACACTGCTGATTCAATAGATAAAAAATAATTTCATCATACAAGTCTCCTGGAGATACCTCTTGAAGGTAATAATGTTGGGCTATGAGATCAGGACCTGTCTCAGCCATCGTCTTTGTAATCCCTTGTCCTCTTACCAATTTCATGGGATGGATTTCCATATCATATTCCTGCAACATGGTTACCCACTTGGCCCTTCATTCACCTAACTCATTCTGCATCAATAATAGCTTTACTGCAGGATCAGGCACTATGGCAAAAACTTTATTCCTCAAGATATAATGTCTGAACTTCTTCACTGATCAGACCAAAGCATAGGCTTGTTTTTCCACATTGTGGTATTTCAATTCTGTATCTTTTAAAGGAGTAATCATGAAGGCTATAGGGTGTTTATCCCCTTGATCAGACTTTTGAGTTAACATTGCAACACAAGAGTGATCAGAAGCGAATGCATATATATAAAAAGGCTTAGTGTAATCGGGACCCACCAATACAAGAGCTTCAACAATAGCCTTCTTGATTTCTGCAAATGCCTCCTTGGCTTTTGTGCTCCATTTTATGTTCACTTCTTGTTTTAACATAGCATTCAATGGTTTGACTATCTCTGTAAATCCTGTGATAAATTCCCTAACAAAGTTAATTTTACCAAAGAATGATTTCATTTCTTTCTTACTTGTAGGAGGTTGAATCTTCAGGATAGCTTCAATTCTCTCAGGGTCAATAGCAATACCCTATTCTAAGATAATGCGTCCTAATAACTTGCCTTCCGTGACTCCAAAAATGCATTTTCTCAGATTAAGAGAAATACCAAACTCTCTACATCTTTGAAACACCTTGCATAAATCTATTATATGATCACCCTGTTTCTTAGAAAAAATAGTTAGATCATCCATATAGATAATGATGTACTTTCCAATTATATCTTTAAACGCAATGTCCATAGCTCTTTGGAATGTAGCTCCAGCATTGATCAATCCAAATGGCATCCTTCTGTAAGAAAAAGTTCCCCATTTGGTAGTAAAGTTAGTCTTGTGTCTATCCTCATATTGCACCATGGCTTGGTTGTATCCAGAATATACATCTAAAAAGAAAATCATTTGCGATCCATTGACAATCTGAAGCACTTCATCCAGTGAGGGAACTAGATAATTATCCTTTTCTGATGCTCTATTTAGATTCCTAAAATCCACACATAGTCTGATTTCTCCATTCTTTTTCCTTATTGGAGCCAAATTCGCCACCCAAGTAGAGTGTCTTACTGGAAATATAATACGTGTTCAAAGCATTTTTTGCATGTCTTTCTGAATAATGGGCTCTAACAAAGCATTAATTGGCCTTTTTCTCTGTCGGAAAGGTTTGACATATGATCTTAGAGGAATGGTGTGTGTGATGATTGAAGTATCATATGTTTTCAAATCTTTATAACTCCAAGCTATTACATCATGATATGTGTGTAAGGTATCAATAATCCCTTTTCTTTCCTCTGGAGTACATGCCTTGCCAATAAGAATGTTCTTAAGTCATCTGGTGTCCCCATATTATATGTTTCACATTGGCTGCTAATGGACTCTCTTTTAGTCTATTGTTCTTGATCTCTTATTTTATCTAAGTCAAAAATTCATTCAAGTTGCACCATACCCCTTGGAATGGTATTAGTCTTTAAATTTTTAATTTCTCCAAAATTAATTTCTACTTTCTAAGGCTCTATCTCATCAATAACTTGGGAGGAAAACACATCACAGCTTGTAATAAAGTCCAGAATATGCTTATCATCTTCAAATACTTGAAAGTTGGTAATGTTGTCAAGCACTGAAGGGACTAGGGTGAGCTCAACTGTAAATTTCTTTAATCCTGAAAGAGACAAAGGTTGTAAGGTGCTAGAAGCTTGAGATAAAGAATCAACAACCTGATTTTTTTTCTGAGGGATCAATTGGATATTAAAGGCATCAAACCCCTTAATGAGATCCCACACTCTATGCCTATAGTTAGTCATTCTTCTGTCATGAAATGAATACTGTTTTCTTACTTGTTTGACCACTAATTTGGAATCTTCGAATACTTGTAATATCTTAACTTTCTTTCTTGATTCCATTAGTAATCCATGGATCAAAGCCTCATATTCAACAACATTATTAGTGCATTGAAACTAGAGTCTATGAGCAACAAAGTAATTCTTTCCTTTAGGACTAATCAATTTAAATCTTGCTCCAACACCCTGCTTGGATTTGGATCCATCGAACCTTAGTGTCCAACAACCATCAGGTTCTTTCGGCTTCAATTTACCTTGTTCTTTACCGGGGATAGGGAGTTTTTTAGGAAGTATTGAGCTCCTACCTTTATCACTATTTGATTCTTCCTACTCATTGAATCTAGTAGGTGGAACTGGATTAAGGCATTTCTATATCTATCCGACAATAGTTTGACACAAGTCATATTCCAGCTTAGAATGAGAGGCATCATGTACTCTACACCAACTTGGAAGCAATAATTCTTCAAATGTCATGCTTCCTTTCAATTGTACCCGGTCTTCCATACACTTCTAGATGAATTCTTGAAAGTTATTTAACAAACCGAGCTGCTTGTCTTCTCTATCACTTATTCCATCCTCTTGTTTAATCAAAGTCTTAAGAACACTGCTCTCCGGAATGTGTTCATTTGAAGAACCCTCAAACATAAGAAATTCTTCATCCTCCGTAACTGATGCAGCCAACATATAATTCCCCATGCTAACCTCAGACACCAATACCTCATTTGAGATATTTTGGTATTCTGTGATCACATATTTCATCCTAGGTTCTATTTCAATTCTGATCTGATTTGGAACTCCTTTCCATGCTAACCACATGTGGGAATGATCCATGGATGTGTATCCATTCAAAGCTTTAGTGAAATCCCTACCTAGGATCAAACTATAAGTATCCAAGATGTCAGCAACTTGGATATTGATCACTTCCTGCACCCTAAGATCAAATGCAAGCTACACAGGGATGATGTTCAATTCTCCAACTACACTCACCTCTATTTTATCCAACTGAGTAAACTTCTTTTGAGAGGCAATAGGAGTAATACCCAATGCTTAACAAATAGCAAAAGGCATAACATTTGTAGAGGCTCGTGAATCTAGAACACAATTATGAAAATTCTTTCTAAAGATATGAATAGAAATTAGGAAAGGAAGAGTTTCCATCTTACCTTGAAACAAGTTCAGATCAGTATCAGCTTGTGCAACCTGACCTTTATCCTTATCTCCCCTCTTGTTTACGGGTGGGACCTGGCTTCTGGGTGTTTGAGAATTAGAAAACCTGGTAGTAACCTCATTCATGGCTACCCCTTGTGATGTTGTATTTCAAACTAAATGATCCCAAAACTGCATTCCTAATAGAAGGAACTCTTAACAATTGGAAAGAAGAAAGACCTACCTTTACTTTCTTGAATTCCTCAGTCACATATTCACCTAATTGCTCCACATTCAGGTCAGCCTGAGATTCTTTGTAGCCACTAGCCTTCTTATGCTTGGAAATTTTAGCATTGCTCCCCTTTGAGAGGTACTGTGTTGGCACCTGAGGATAAGAAGGATTGTTACTAGCTTTTGGATCAGGTGGAGTATTGAAATTGTTAGGGGGAATGGAAGTGGTGAAAGGACCTCCAGCCTATGGACCCTTGTTGGGCCTATTTCTTAAATCATACTTCTTTGCTAGTTGTTCAAACATCTGAACTTCTTCAACACCAACTTCTTCCTCATCTAAAGGGCCATTATCATTCTCATTGTCTTCATTGAATGGTTGGGAGATTTCATCTTCATTCAACACCTGCTCTACCTCATCCTCTGTACTAGGCACTTCTTCTAGTTCATTTTCCTCACCCTTTGGGAATGGAGCATGATTAAGTACCAATACTGGAAAATCATAAGGGTTTAAAGGTATAATTTCCTACCCAATAGAATTATTCTTCACTTCATACTGAAAGTTAGAAGTTGCAGTCTAAAATTTAGCACAGTCTAACTCAGAGTGTTGACTTCTTTTATGGAGTGTGCACCATCCAGACAAAGCTCCTTCTGCTAGGTATACACCATTTGGAGGTTTCTCTTGAGTAGCAGGTTGATCTAGAGGAGTAGGAATCCCTCCATTATTAGGCCCAGTATTCCAAGATCTATTCTACGTAGGTTGTTGCCCCCTGTCAAATCCCTATCCACCTTGTTGGTTTCTATCAAAATTTTGACTAGAGCCTTGTCTTCTATCAAAATTCTGACCAGAACTGGGTCCTCTGTCAAAATTTTGATTCCTATTAGAGTATTGACCTCTTTCAAAATTCTTGTTTTCCCTGCCATAGCTGGATTGTATATTCTTCTAAGCAGCTTGAAGCTGGCTATTCTGATTTAATAACTTACCTTTGTATTCAACCTCTTCACTTTTTTAGACAATTCAACCAACCTCTCCCTATCCAGGTTGTTCGGTGGTGTTGGATTACCCCCAAAAGGATATTTGGGTATATTCCCAGAACCAACAGTCTGATTCAAGACTTCTGAATTCTGCAAATATGTAGGGAAACCAGCTTGTTGCTGCTGTAAGGGTTGATCAACTCTTTGTTAAGGATAAGAAGTCATAGGTTGGGCTTCATTTAGAGGTGGACCTGGATGAGGAACCAAAGGTAGTGACGGTATAGGATTCATTATTGGAGCATGACTATTCAAAGCCTGATTAAGAGCTTGGATTTGTTCAAGGTGAGCAATAGGTCCCAAGGATGGCAATGGTCTTGATAAATCTTGCCTCAAGTCTGTACTGACATTCACTGCTTCTGCATATGCAGTGAGCAAAGTATTTGGAGGATTGGTCCTTTGTTTTAGGAGGGCGGCTATAAGGCTATCCAAGGCCTCAAGGTATATCTCCAAAGCAGTATTTTCATTTCCAGCATAAGGTGCCTAGAGTCTAGTATATGCTCGATGGAACCTATCATTGAATGATCCTATGGGCTCATTAATCTATCTTTTTACCCCAGTAAAATGCAAGTATAGCTCATTAGCACTGATAGGAATCTTGAACTTTTGCAGGAATGCAGCTTCCAACTCAGTCCAATTATGGATGGAAGTAGCAGGTAGGTGATTATACCAATAGAAGGCTTCTTCTCCTAGAGAATAAGGGAACAGTCTACATCCAACATCCTCATGGTTAATCCCTCTATCCCTCAGACAAGTTTGGAAAATCCTAATATGCTCTTCTGCAGTACTGTTAGGGTCATGAGTATGAAACTTAGAGCAGAAATGCTCAGGATTTTTTGGCATAACATTGTAATTGTTGAAGATCAATGGGGATGGATTAGTAGCAAGAAAATCCATTGGTGGAGGTGGGGTGGTAATGGCTGATTTATGATTGGTTGTGGTTGTGGAATGGGAATCCCCTCATAATCAGATGAAGATGAGGATGATGGAGATGATGGAATTGGATGAGCTAATGATGATTCTTCTCCTCTTCTGGTCCTTCTTGACCTAGTAGGGGCTTGTAATTCTTGAAATTCTTCCTCCCCTGGAGTGGATCTAGTTCTTCTAAGTCTCTTAGGCAAGATGGAATTTAAGAAACACTCTAGCTTGCTTGTTCAAAGGCCCTCCTTCTAGTGCCAATCTGTCGATGGTGTTTTCTATACAGCAAAAACTTAGACAGAATATAATATCCTATCTTTCTTGAAAGGTAAATCTCTATGGGAAAAGAGATAACCCCAAGGTTTTTAATGTCAGGTCTTGAAAATATAGTAAAAAAACTCAGCGATAAATGTGAAAATGATGGTAATCACAATGGGACCTTACTATGAGCAACACTGAATTTTCAATCTTATCAAATATAGACACTAAATTGATACTTTGAAAATTGATTGGAACCCTGATAATAAAGAAACAACAAAAGTTAAAGGTTTTAGAGATAATCCTAAAACTACTTCTAACCCTAAGATTGAAAATGGAAAAGGATAAAATGCTTAAAATGGACTGATCTCTCATAAAATATTTTTTGCTTAACCTAGATGAATCTGCAATTCCATAGAAATAGTGCAATCTTCAAAGGTATTTAAATATTTTCAAATCATAAACAATCATTCAATCAATCCTACAGAAATTGAGGTGAATAAACCTTCATAATTGAACTAAACACAAATATAAGTCCAAGCTAACTTTGCAAAGCAGCTAACAATCAGCTAGCTACAAAAAGTATGGACTAGAGATTGCTGCAAACATTCCAAGCATGAAACCCTGGGCATTACAAAAATCATTTGACCATAAACATTAAGCAATTTGAAAGATAGAATAACAAGAACCATGCTAGATGAAATTCCAGAAGATAGATACCAAACACAATATCCCTCTTATACTAAATCATCCAAAATAGCAGCAATTCCCATTTTCTGTTACAACATTTGCTTGAAAATAAACCCTAACTTGCTCTAATATCACTTAACTATTTCTCTCCTGATCTACCTATCCTTATATATCTTCTAACCTCTATATATATCCAAATGAGGCAACAAGCCCGCTTTATAGAGAATCCATACGATAGGTCAGCCCAAATTATAGTTTACAATAAAAAACATGACCTACAAGAGGTCGGGCTAAAAGATATTCGAACACATGAAATGTGCCATTGGCACCAATTTCATCCAAAACCCCCAAGATATCAAAAGGTCGGCCCAATACATGTGAATTAATGGGAAGCAAAAATATTAATGTAACCCTATATAGTCACTCGCCATCCTTGTCCTTAGCTTTATCTTCTTCACCATGTATAGCCAACAGGACCCTATCGAGCTAAGCAACAAGTGGCACAGGAAAAACCCTAATCTTGCTCTCAAGAGACTTGATATCTTCTCTTGCCTACCTAACTATACCATCCCAATCAGTTTTGTTGGTCAAATACTTGTCAATGATTGCAATATAAGTTGTAGCATCATCCAACTGATGTTCAATAACTGGCCCTTTGCTGACTAGAGAATACACATCACTCCACCATTCTATAAGTTGCTCCAAACTGAGATGTTTTGGAGCAAACATTTTCTTTCCAGTCATGACCTCAAAGAATGAAATACACCTGTCATGAACACCAGTCAGAGAATCCTCAATCTACCTTGCCTGTTTGTGAATATTTTTCAAGGCCTTTTGCCTTATTTGCAAGATTTCAAACCATTCCCAAGGTTCAAAAATTATTGGAAAAGGAAGAATCCTGCACTGTACTAATTTTTCTTTAGTAAACCCCATGATTGTTGTAGTCTTCTACAGCAAGAGGTTGGTATCCACATTATCTTGTGCCAATGCAGCCTTCAACCAATCAATGGACCTTAGCGCATCCCCTCCAGTGGATAATATGCCCTTAATGGCTTCATCTCACTTAGCTTGGACACCTTGCAACCAGGTAACTGCAACATGTGAGGTACCCTTCATCTTCTGTAACTCAAAAATTGTCTCCTGGGGTAGGAATCCTGTAGCAGAGGAGGAGGAGCCAATAGTTTGCAAAGATTTCATGAACTCCTGTAAGTATTTCCTTAGTTTTTCAGTCTCCCTCTCTAGCTCATGCCTAGTTTGTACTACTTTCTTCAATCTCCCCACAATCACTACACTGGAACCCTCATACTCCTCAATATCCTACTCCACAGTAGCATGTCCAAAATCAACAGTCTACTATTATAGTCTTGGGCAGTCACATTGTCCCTATCTTTGTTGGGAGAAGGGGTAGCAATATGGGCCACCTGGTTACCTTATCCATCCCTCTCAATCCGAAACACAACCCTTGCTTTCTTTTTGGTCTTTTCCCTCTCTACATTAGCCATGAGGGCATCCCAATTAGGAGGAGCATCCTCCAGTATTACATTTTTCTCTTTAGTTCCCTTTCAAGCCAATCTAGAATAGTAGACCCAGTAGACACTGTGTCTTGTTTATCTTGTTCTTTCTCTTGCTGATCAATAGTTACATCTTTCTCCACACTTGGACTTTTAGGAACATCCATAGTTGGGTTTTCTTCCTATTGTACCTGCTCATCCACAACAACCTCCACTAGTGAAGGGGCCCTAGCTGGTATTTCCTCCTCCTTTTGAGGAGACTTATCTACTTGTTCTTTTGCATTTTCAATCTTAGGTTTAGAAGTAGTTTTAAGATTATCTCTGAAACCTTTATCTTTTGTTGTTTCTTTATTATCAGAGTTCCAATAAAGTTTCAAAGTATCAATTTAGTGTCTATATTTGATAAGATTTGAAATCCAATGTTGCTCGTAGTAAGGTCCCATTGTGATTACCAACATTTTCACATTTATCACTAAGTTGTTTTACTGCATTGTCAAGACCTGACATTAGAGACCTTGGGGTTATCTCTTTTCCCATAGATATTTTTCTTTCAAGAGAGATAGGATATTATATTCTGTCTAAGTTGTTTCTTTGCAAAAAACACCATCAATAGATTGGTGATAGAAGGAGGGCAATAGGGATTATAGTCATAAGGCTCATATTGAGGATTACTAGGTTAACCTTGTTGATGAGTTTGAGGTGAGAAAGAAGAGGTTTTCCAGGTTGCCAGTGGATTTGGTAAGATTATACAATGTAAAAGCCATCCCGGACCAAGTAGAAGAGGATGGAAATGTGATCCAGGGTCATGTTTATGAGGTAGTAAAGGATAAACCAGTGGGAGAAGTTGACTGGTTAGAAGAGGAAAATACTGATTTAGATTAGGTTATGGCCCTAGTGATTAAATATACAAAAATGTGGTTGAAGCAAAAAATGCTGGAGCTAGAGAGCGAGGGTGTTCCATGCACTTATGAGCTGATGGGAGACTTAGAGTATCATTCTGCTTCTGAGGCTTCACTTGAACCAAATCCAAAGGGCAAGGAGAAGGTGGATTCTCATTTTAGAATCCAGCTAAAGGAGGTGCAAGCTAAAAAGGCTGTAGAAGTGAGAAAATAGAGGAGGCATGTTGCCAAGAAGAGGAAGCATGCCTCTAAGAAGTAAGTTGAGAGGAACCAAGAGGAAGAGGAGGTTGAAAGTGTTCATGCACTGATGAAGAAGAGAAGAGTCAAAAGAACATCTCAGAAAGTGGAGGAAGTCCCAAAGGTTGACAGGGAAATTGAGCCACTAGTGGTAGAGGTGGAAAGCTCAGGGGAAAAGACACAGGTCTACATGAGGAGGTCAAGGAATCCTTCCCCGGGGGATACTGTAGCCAAAGAGAGTGTTTCAATAAGTATCATTGTTGTTGAACAAGTAAGTCCCTCCATTCCTCAGGATGCTGGTAGCGTACGACGAGAACCAAAGCAGGATGAAAGTCCTAAGAATTTGGGTGAGGAAGAGTTCCAAGAAGGAGACCTCTTTAATGCAGAGGCATAAATTGATAGGGTGGTTCAGTCTCCCTTGGTGGCATATGTAGACTCTCCTGCAAAAGAACAAGTAGACAAGTTTCCTCAAAAGAAGGAGGAAATACCAGCTAGGGCCCCTTCACTAGTGAAGGTTGTTGTGGAAGAGCAGGTACAATAGGAAGAGAACCCAATTGTAGATGTTCCTAAAAGTCCAAGTGTGGAGAGAGATGTAACTATTGATCAACAGGAGAAATAACAAGATAAACAAGACACAGTGCCTACTGGGTCTACTATTCCAGATTGGCTTGAAAGGGAATTAAAGAGAAAAATGGTAATAGTGGAGGATGCTCCTCCTAATTGGGATGCCCCGCATGGCTAATGTAGAGAGGGAAAAGACCAAAAAGAAAGTAAGGTTTGTGTCCCGGATTGAGAGGGATGGATCAGGTAATCGGGTGGCCGATATTGCTACCCTTGCTCCCAACAAAGATAGGGACAATGTGACTGCCCAAGACTATAATGTGCAGACTATTGATTTGGGACATGCTACTGTGGAGTAGGATATTGAGGAGTATGAGGGTTTCAGTGCAATGATTGTGGGGAGATTGAAGAAAGCAGTACAAACTAGGCATGAGATGGAGAGGGAGAATGAAAAACTAAGGAAATACTTGCAAGAGTTGATGAAATCTTTGCAAGATATTGGATCCTCCTCATCTACTACTGGAATCCTACCCCAGGAGACAATTTCTTGGTTAGAGAAGATGAAGGGTACCTCACATGTTGCAGTTACCTGGTTGCAAGGTGTCCAAGCTAAGGGAGATGAAGCCATTAAGGGCATATTATCCACTAGAGGGGATGCACTGAGGTCCATTGATTGGTTGAAGGCTGTGTTGGCACAAGATAATGTGGATACCAACCTCCTGCTGTAGAAGACTACAACAATCATGGGGTTTACTGAAGACAAATTAGTACAGTGCAAGATTCTTTCTTTTCCAAGAGTTTCTGAACCTTGGGAATGGTTTGAAATCCTGCAAATAAGGCAGAAAGCCTTGAAAAAGATTCAAAAATAGGTGAGGTAGATTGAGGATGTTCTGATTGGTGTTCATGATAGGTGTATTTCATTCTTTGAGGTCATGACTGGAAAGAAAAAGTTTGCTCCAAAACATCTCAGTTTGGAGCAACTTAGAGAATGGTGGAGGGATGTGTATTCTCCAATCAGTGAAGGGCTAGTTACTGAACATCAGTTGGATGATGCTGCAACCTATATTGTAGTCATTGATAGGTATTTGACCAGCAAAACTGACTGGGATGGTATAGTTAGGCTGGAAAGAGAAGATATCAATACTCTTGAGAGAAAGATTAGGGTTTTGCCTGTGCCACCTATTGCTAAGCTGGATAGAGTCATGTTGGCCATACATGGTGAAGAATATAAAGCTAAGGACAAGGATGGGGAGTGACTATATAGGGTTACATTGATATTTTTGCTTCCCATTAATTCACATGTATTGGGCCGACCTTTTGATAACTTGGCGGTTTTGGATGAAATTGGTGCCAATGGCACATTTCATGTGTTCGAATATCTTTTAGCCCGACCTCTTGTAGGTCATGTTTTTTATTGTAAACTATAATTTGGGCTGACCTATCTTATGGATTCTCTATAAAGCGGGCTTGTTGCCTCAGTTGGATATATATAGAGGTTAGAAGATATGGAAGGATAGGTAGATCAAGAGAGAAATAGTTAAGTGATATAAGAGCAAGTTAGGGTTTATTTTCAAGAAAATGTTGTAACAGAAATCTGGAATTGTTGCTATTTTTGGATGATTTAATATAAGAGGGATATTGTGTTTGGTATCTATCTTCTAGAATTTCATCTGGCATGGTTCTTGTTATTCTATCTTTTAAATTGCTTAATGTTTATGGTCAAATGATTTTGGTAATGCCTAGGGTTTCATGCTTGGAATGTTTGCAGCGATCTCTAGTCCATACTTTTTGCAGTTAGCTGATTGTTAGCTGCTTTGCAAAGTTAGCCTGGACTTATATTTGTGCTTAGTTCAATTGTGAAGGTTTATTCACCTCAATTGTTGTAGGATTGATTGAATGAATGTTTATGATTTGAAAATCTTTAAATACCTTAGAAGATTGCACTATTTCTTTGAAATTGCAAATTCATCTGGGTCAAACAAAAAATAGTCTATGAGAGATCGGTCCATTTTAAGCATTTTATCCTTTTGCATTTTCAATCTTAGGGTTAGAAGTAGTTTTAAGATTATCTATGAAACCTTTATCTTTTGCTATTTCTTTATTATCAGGGTTCCAATCAAGTTTCAAAGTATCAATTTAATGTCTATATTTGATAAGATTCAAAATCCAGTGTTGCTCGTAGTAAGGTGCCATTGTGATTACCAACATTTTCACATTTATCACTGAGTTGTTTTACTGCATTGTCAAGACCTGACATTAGAGACCTTGGGGTTATCTCTTTTCCCATAGAGATTTTCCTTTCAAGAGAGATAGGATATTAAATTCTAAGTTGTTGTTGTGCAGAAAATAGCATCAACACTTTGCTTTTCTCAGTTGTTTGCACACTCTTCTCTTGCTCAAATCAAATAATGGATGGATATCAAATTCACCACAACTTAACTTTCTTTTATACCATCTTCAATCTTAGAAACATTCACCAAGGTTGGCTATCCAATTCAAATTACAAATTCAAACTAGGTCGGCTACTCAACATTCCCACAGTGGATAAGAATGCAAGGGGACCAAATACATATTAAATTAGGACCCAAAAAACATCTTGGATGATGCACATGCCTTCTTAGATCGATGAAAAACATAATTTACCATGTAAACACTAGGTCATCCAAACGTAATAAAAAGATCGATGATCTTTGAAGTACACTCATCACCAACAAGATAATCACACGTAGATTTCACAACACGCTTGACCAATCATTTGACCATATCTGAGAACAAATTAGATACATCCGCAACACCTTCAACAAACTTCATTCACAGAGAACACTTCACCGATTCAACCAGGACAACCAACAAAAACACAAGAGCTTTCAAGCAAGTTTTTTTTAGTGCCAAACTACATGGCTTTCTATTAGAAAATAGAAACCATTAAAAGGAGTCATTTCCTAGATCCACAAGATCTAAAACCAAATACTAAAGGACTGCGGAGCCAAAAAATTTCTCCTAGTCAACAACTAGATAACTCTGACAAACCAATTCATGCACTAGTGAACGTAACTTTTACTTTCCATCACACTAGAAGTTGAAACTCAGAATATAAAATATATTTAAGCTCATGAAAACACCTTCGGATCTGCATGGGCATTAGATCAATATAGAGAAAATGCAGAGCATATTCCTAGAGCATGCTCAAAACACATCTTCGACACAACTTTCCTTATTTCTCAATTTTTCTCAAAAGCACTTGGTAAATACATAACTTACTCAACCTATACAGTGTTGACATCAATGAAAAAATTAATGGCAACACCACCAAACACATCCATACTTGCAACAATCTCCCCCTTTTTCATTGATGGCAATACATGATGTGAAAAACCATCAAAGACAACATACATGATTCTCAAAAGCGACAACCTTCCAAGCGTAAACAATTCACATGATCTCTCCCACATCCTACATGATTTTGAGAAGCAACAACCTCCCAAACATAAGATACAAACAACTTGTCAAGAATAATATTTTCACATGATTCTCTCTCCCCCTTTGAAATCAATGGAAAAGGACATTCTTACCATATAAAGCTCCGTTCACTCCCCCTAAGGAGTACATCCACATCACATACTTCAACAATGCACTTCTCTACTTCCCCTAAGGAGTAGACCTCAATCATCAGTCTATAACAAAAGAGTTTGTGAATCCACTGGACTGATGCACCTCCATGTGCACTTAGTTCAAAGAAGGAGGGGTAGAAACCCCTAACTTCCCTCTAAGATACTCAAAATTATCCTTTAGAAGGGCCTTAGTGAATATTTCTACATGTTTTTATTTGGTAGGTACATATTCAGGTCTCACTTCATTCCTCAATACCTTCTCCCTCAAAAAGTGATACTTGATGGATATATGCTTTGTTATAGAATGCATCACCTGATTCTTTGAAATGTTTATAGCACTTTTATTGTCACAAAATATAGAAGTAGGTTCATCACTCACCACACCTATATCCATCAAAGTTTGTTTCATCCACACAACGTGTGTACAGTAGGATGCTACTGCAATATACCCTAATTTTATCCAATTGAACTCTTCCTATCATCTAGACATCCAGCCCAATCAACATCAGTGTAGGCATTCAAAGTGAAATCATTGTCCTTCAGATACCATAGTCCATAGTCTAGAGTTCCTTTAAGATATTTGAATATCCTCTTCACAACTTTAACATGTGCTTCCTTCAGTTCTTCTTGAAATATTACAACTAAGTATATTGTATGCATAATGTCTAGTCTAGTAGTAGTAAGAAACATGAATCCACCAATCATGGATCTGTACATGCTCTAATCAAGTTTAGTATGTTCATAATCCTTACTCAGCTTGCATCTAGTTACCATAGGGGTAAATATCAGTTTAGAGTCATCCATTCTGAACTTCTTTAACAATTCCTTTACATACTTAGATTGTGAAATGAATATCCCTTTGTTAGTTTGATTAACTTGAAGTCCAAGGAAGAAATTTAGCTCACCAATCATAGACATCTCAAATTCTCTTTGCATCTCTTTAGAAAACTTCTTACACATACCTTCATTTCCACCAAAATGGATGTCATCAACATATACCACAACTATCAGTATCTTTTATTTTTCAACCTTGAAGTAGAGATTGATGTCTGCAGACCCTTTGTTGAATCCCTGTTTTGTCAAATATCTATCCAATCTAGCATACCAAGCTCTAGGAGATTGCTTCAGTCTATATAATGCTTTATTTACCTTACAAACCATGTCTAGTTTTTTTGATAGTGAAAAAACTTCTAGTTGCTCCATATATACTTCTTCTTCCAGTTCCCAATTCAAAAATGTAGATTTGGCATCCATCTGATATACTTTGAAGTCTTTATGAGTTGCAAATTCGAAGAAAATTCGAATGGCCACCATTCTTGATACAAGTGCAAAATTTTCTTAGAAATCTACACCTTCAACCTCTGAATATCCTTTACATACAAGTCTTGCTTTATTCCCTACAAGTTCACCATCTTCATTCAATTTGTTTCTATATACCCATTTCAAACCAATTACATTCTTGTTTGCAAGTCTATTTTCTATCTATTGTAGTTCTTCTTTCATTGCTCTCATCCAAATCTCATCATTGCATGCTTCATTCACAGTATTTGGTTCAAACTTAGAAAGTAAACACAAGTTTACCTCAACCATTTTTCATCTTGTCTTCAGTCCTTCACTTTTGTCTCCAATAATCTATTCCTTTGGGTGATTTCTCTGAACACATTTAAGAGTCTTAGGTGCAAGTTCTAGAGTCACTTCTTCTTCTTCACTTTTTTCTTTCTTTTCCTTTTCTTCTTCTTGTATTTGTACATAGATAGGCTCATCAAGTTCAACTTTAATTATTTCCACCGGTCTATACATAACTTCATCAACCTTCACATTAGTACTTTCAATGATTTTTCTTAGTCTTTTATTAAAGCATCTGTAAGCCTTGTTGTTATTAGAATAACCAAGGAAAATTCCTTCATCACATCTAGCATCAAACTTTCCAATATTTTCTTCATCTCTTCTAATATAACATCTACTACCAAATACCTTAAAGTATTTCATAGTAGGATTCTTATGAGTCCGTAACTCATAAGGAGTCTTAGTGTTGTTACCTCTAATTTGAACTCTATTAAGAATGTAAAAAATAGTGTGAATAACTTCTCTCCAATATGCATCAGGAACATTTGATTCTTTCATCATGGTTCTAGCTACCTCTTGCATGCAATTTGGTTCTTTCTCTCTACAACTCCATTCTGTTGTGGGGTTCTAGGAGTAGAAAAATGTCTTTTTATGCCATGCTCTTCACATAATGCATTGAACTCACTGGATGTAAAATCTCCACCTCTATCAAATCTTAAGCATTTAATTCTCAAGTTTTCCTCATTTTCTACTCTTGCCTTAAACACCTTGAATCTATCAAGATCCTGAGACTTTTCTCTAATAAATGTAACCCATGTCATCCTAGAGTAATCATCAATTAAAAGCATAAAGTACCTATCACTATCTAGGCTTTCTATTCTTGTATGACCAAAGAAGTTTGTGTGGATTAATTCAATCATTCTGATAGAAGATTGATCTTTTCCTTTAAAACTAGATCTTGTCTATTTTCCCATCTAACAACTTTTGTAGATTTAATTTGAAGGCTTTATGATTCTAGGGAGATCTCTCACAACTTCTCTAGAATTGATCCTAACCATATTATCAAAATTCAAATATCCCATCCTCCAGTGCCAAAGCTAACTCTCACTAACCTGAGAAACAAAACACTGACTATCACCACCTTTAAGTTGATAGACATTTCCATGAGTTATTTTTCAATCTGCAACCATAGTTTCAGATCATTTTCTGATCTCACAAGTGTTATCCTAAAACACAAGCTTAAAACCTTTGCTACACATTTTTCCAACACTTGAGAGATTATGCCTTAAACCCTTTACATAATAAAAATCATCAATGTTATGTTTTCCATCAAAGATAATTGTTTCTTTACCAACAATCTTAGCACTAGAATCATCTCCAAACATGACTATACCTCCATCATACTTCTCAAGTTTAGTAAACTTACTCTTATCTCCAGTCATATGATTTTAACATCCACTGTCAATTACCCAAAAGTATTCATCCTATCTAGCATGAAAATTAGTCACCAGAGTGCCTTATGTTTCATCCTTCTTATTCTCCAAACCAAATACATTTCCAAATTTCTTTTCTAGGGCTAGAAACAAACATTCATCTTTGTCTTCCTCAAGGTCAAATTCATCGTAGGAAATTCCCGCATATTCTTTGACATAATACAACTTCTTGAACTTCATATCCTTCTTATCCTTGTAATTATTGTTATTATCCTTGTTCTTCTTTTGTGTAGCTCTATTAGGACATCTTGACGCATAATCGACAATATTTCCACAACTAAAACACTTGAAGGGAAACTTACCTTTGTATTTACCAGTACCTTTCTTTAATATCCTTGTGAAATTTACTTCCAAATATTTTGCATCATCATTGCCATCATCATCATCTTCTATCTTCATGACTTTAAAGGTTGTTTAAGTAATTTCCTTATCTCTTCAAAATTTTCTCATCTCAAATGCAGAAAAGACACCAAATAGATGTTCCTTAGTAAATGTTTTCAGATCATACTGTTCTTCAAGAGTAGATAATTTTTCACTATAATTGTCTTGTAAAGTCATCAAGATCTTCTCAATTATATCTTCATTCTTCATGGTACCTCCTTGATTCTTGATTTCAATTGCTATAGTTTCATCTCTCTAATAATAGTTTACAATGTCTTCTCCATCTTCCATTCTTAGATTCTCAAATTTTCTCTTAGCAGTTAGTTTCCTTGACAACTTTACTCTCTTATTCCCTTCATAAATGTCTTTCAATTTTGTCCACATTTCATTAGCTACAACTAAGGAAATAACTTTTGATCTTTCTGTTTTAGATAATGCACTAAAGATAGCAAACCTTGCTTTTTCATTCTCTTCAAAGGCAGCATCCTCATCAGCAGTGGAAATTTTGGTTGCTAGAATCACATACTTTATCTCCATAGCTTTCCAAGTGTTAAAACTGATTGAGATCAAATAACTTCTCATTTGTTCTTTCCAGTCACTTTAATCAGCTCCATCAATCATAGGAAGTTGTAACTTGTCTGCCATCTGATCTACCTCAAGCATTTAATCTTTTCACTAAGGAACCAAAGCTCTGATACCAATTGTTGAAATGCATAAGAGAACTGAGAGGGGGGCTGAATCAGTTGTATCAAATTATTTACTTCTTTACTTAATCAATTCCACTTTAACCTTAATCTATTATTAAGTATGAACATGAAATTCATATAAAAAGAACAATACCAGAGACACCAGATTTACGAGGAAAACCTTGATGAGGGAAAAACCACAGTGAGGATTAACTCAAAATATAGTAGAAATGCAATACTGGATACACAGGCTCACTACCAGAGGGCTCACTGCCAAGATACAAAGGCTCACTACCCAGATTAAGGGCTCACTACCATAGGACTCACTGTCCAAAAAGAGAGGCTCACCACCTATAGAAAAATTCAAAGAAATAGATAATGATCCACCACCAGGAGTTCCACACACTTTGCAACTTAATCAAAAGATTATGAATACAATGAAGTATTGTTGCCTTAATTTGCTCTTCCACACTCTTCTTTTCACACTTGTTCGCACACTATTCTCTTTCTTGAATCGAATGATGGATAGATATCAAATTCACCATAAATTAACTTTCTTTTATACCATCTTCAACCTTAGAAACACTCACCAAGGTCATCTATCCAATTGAAACTACAAATACAAACTAGGTCGACTACTCAAAATTCATGCGGTGGATACTAATGTGAGGGGACCAAATACATATTAAATTAGGACCCAACCAACATCTTGGATCATGCACATGCCTTCTTAGATTGATGCAAAACATAATGTATCATGTAAACACCAGGTCAGCCAAACCTAATGAAAACACTGATGATCTTTGAAGTACACACATCACGAGTAAGATAATCACATGCAGATTGCACAACACACTTCACCAATCATTTTACCATCTCTGAGAACAACTCAAATACATCTGGAAGACCTTCAACAAATGCCATTCATATAGAACACTTCACTAGTTCAACCAAGATGACCAACAAAAACACAAGAGATCTGGAGCAAGTTTTCTGAAGTGTCAAACTACATGATTTTTTGTCAGAACATAGAAACCATAAAAAAAAAATCTCCCAAATCCACAAGATTTGAAACAATATACCAAAGGACTGCAGAGCCAAAACATTTCTCCCAGTCAACAACCAGATAACTCTCATAAACTAGTTCACACACAGATGAACATAACTTTTACTTTCCATCACACCGGAAGGTGAAACTCAGAATGTACAATACATTTAATCTCATGAACACACCTTTAGATCTGCATGGGCATTGGATTAATATAGAGAAAATATGGACCATATTACTGAAGCACACTCAGAACACAACTTCAATACAACTTTCCTTATTTCTCAAATTTTCTTAAAATCATTTCGCAAATACATAACTTACTCAACCTGTAAAGTCTTGACATCAATGACAAAATTAATGAAAACAACACCAAATGCATCTATACTTGAAACAAGGACAACACCTAAATATTCCCATGGTGGATAGGCATAAAATGAGACAAAAAAAACTTAAATGAGACCCAAAATTAAATCTCACATGACACACTACACTTCTATTAATAATTGAACATTTTTGAATGTAGTGTAGACACCAGGTTGGATATTATCCATGAAAACAAATTAAATATTAAGTACATGCTTTAGAAGCTTCTGATACTCCTAACCACAAATTCTCTTGACACAAGAAAGAGAACAACACCATTAACTCTCCTTAGCCACGTCCTAAAAATCAACTATGTAGAAATGTCAAGAAAATACATTTCTCCCCACACCTTTGTACAACACTACAAAACTAGTTCGCATACTACTGAACACTAGTTCCTCTGACTGACATTCCAAAACCCAAAATACTAAATATAGAAACCTCTAACAACCTCAAACAACATATCAAATCTGCACAAAAATTGCCTCAACATAGAAAATCCCTAGAGCACAATCTAAAGCACATTTTGAACACTTGCGGAACACTATTTTCTATGTATCATTTTTTCTCAAAATCACTTGGAAAGAAAGTAATAGAGACATCATATCAGCTGATTACTTCATTCCAACTTATCTTCAAACACTACAATAAAAATATAGATCTATTTCAATCTCTTGTGGGTTGGTAGGATAATGCCACCTATCAATCTCTTGCATCATCTTACACTAGTTGTGTATGCCACCTTCATTGTGTCAAAGGGATTTAAAGTTACTCACTTTGATATCCATAAGTCTCTTTGGTGAATTTCTATCATATTTTCAAAGGGACTAATTATTTGTCACATTGATGTTCATATGTCTTTTTGATTAAGTGTCTTCATTTGATCATCAACAGTTCAATCACAACCATTGATCAAGTTCATCACTGGTAAAAATCATTTTTTATAGCTGTCAACATGACATCATCTTCCAGTAACTTTGTATGTTTCCTTTGTAGGTGCCACCATTCATACATTATGTTGATCAACAAAATTTAATGTCTACCATTCCCTACTATCTCATATGGCTCAGAAGGGACCCACCATATTTCTAGTGGGCTAGCGAGCACCGTCTAATCTCCAAGGCTTGATCTCCAACATGGATAAAGCTTCATATTTATGTTGAAGAATCTTAAAATACTATATATTTGAATTGCTAATGTCACTTCGATGTACCACTCTCCACCAATTGAAACCAAGGCACTAGGAAGGAGGGTTGGTCAACCTACATCAATAAAGGCTTAATTTATAACTTAAGATACCTACAACCTAGGATAGAAAATAATAAAAATAAAAAAATTTATATTCAAACACCATGATTGCAACAACTAGGGTTTAACTGATAAACCCTAAATGTGTATGAGATCATACACAACCCATTTTAGAGCTCATCCTTCAACCTATAGACCTGGAATTTATGTTTCTAAGAAGTTCTTAGAAAACCCACATTGAATCTATCAATAGATTCTCATTAAAATGCTTGGAAGACATTTTTGCAAAAAGGTGACAACATTTTGTCAACTATGCAAAATTTGCAAAATATGTTCCTTTGCATATACAACTACTCATAGACTTCTAGAACCATATCCACATCTCTCATAATCATCCTTTATCATCATTCCAACAATCTTCTTTGCATGATATCCCCTTTTGACATCAATGACAACAATATGCCAATGAACCGTGAAAGTCTACATTGCATCTAATAGACACTAAGCTGCAATTATTGAAACATAAAATTTAGGAAAAATCATCGTCCAAATCTTGGTCTTAGACATATAATGATAGTGACCTTATTCTCTGATCATAGGCTTTCATTCCATTCCATCAGATTCATTTAGGTTGCATTTCTTTATCTTAGGAACATTGCATTATTCACTTTTCATTTTTTCTTAACCTTAGGGCATTCTAGGTCATTTTTAGTTCTTAGATTGTAGATTAGGAAACCTATATAGTCCTTAATTAGTTCATTGTTACATGCTTAGATTTTCTATGACATCATCTTCTCTATCAATCAATTGTCATAATCATTGGGTCTCAAAGTTATGTCTTAGTTAAGATTCATCTTTCCAAAAACATCATCTTGTCAAACATCTCGTTCTCTTTAGGTCATAGCAATTTGATTTGTTATATTGGATCATCATAGCTTGGTCAACATCCTTTTCTTAAGTCTAAAGATGCATCCCCTTAGTTTTATTTGACACACCTTAATCATTGGTTGCATATACAAAAATCTTAGTCAATATCTCATTTGGTCTTATTTCATATCACATCCATTGGTCATAAGATCATTATCATCATTGCATGCCAAACATTGGTCTTAGGTGTGGTAACATTTAACATCATCATACCTTCAAAAGTAAAAAAAAATCAAAAAACTATAGCTTAGTCTCATATCCCATCCTGCATTACCACTCTTACATTATCACATCCACCGTGTGAGTCTTACATGGTTGGAACAAGGTCACGAAGAAAGAAAAAGGATATGGACTCTTCAAATGATTCCCTTTTTAGCACGAAAAAGGAAACAAACCTGGATAAAATTCAAATCCACCACACATATCACAAAGGGAAACTCCAAATCCATTCACAAATACAATGTTAGAAGAAGTCAACAAAGGTTTAACCTCCAAAGAATTTGAGGAAGGATTACAAGACCCTAGGATAGTGATTATTGTAGAAGAATTAACCAATATAGATCCCAACAAGTACTTTCTTACAGTTGCTCAAAAAGGTGCTAAACTACCCCCTTATTTTGATACTGCCACAATTATAGAGGGATTAACACAATCATAAACTCAAGGTCCAAATCAATACAAATTCATAGAGGAACAACCTATTTCACAATAAATGTTCACATGTCTACCCCTTGGGGCCACAACACACATTGCAACAACTACACATATTCCCAATCCACCAATATTTCAAGCTAAGAAAATACATACTATTCTCTAATGATCAACATTAACATTTGGTCATCTTGAAATCCCATGGTTGTGACATTTGTAATTACTTTTAGCACACAATTAAATACCCCCTAATCAATGCAAGTCAAAATCCACTCAAAAAAACAAGGAGCATTCACATTGTTACATCTAAGCTTCCAACACAAATAATCAATGCTACCCCAAACACAAACATGAATTTTGAAAAAAAATTGAACACCAATCCCTTTCCATCACAAAAATATGTCACATCAAATGCCAACTTCATACCACAAATTCAAATAAACACCAATGCCACATTTACACCCCTTTATCAACAAGGAAATCAGAATCCTTTGCAACAAAATATGTGTAATGCCCCGCCACATAACCCTAGAGGAAGTTGTAATTTATTACTCAACTGCACAATTTTTTTATTTAAATTACAATTAACATATAAGTTCACTTCGTAATGCCAACAACCTCTAAGGCTACGAGACAAGATTACATTAAACCCATAAATACATCATAATTACATCCATAACATTTTAATTACTTAAGGAATTAAGTACTCATACATTCCATTCATGATAAATTACAACATCACATTAAGAAATACAATAAGATTTGACATAACATTAACTTTAACAAAACAGATTACATCTCGCATTCCCTGAATGAGGTAGTACATACAATGTGATAACATAATACAATCTTCCAACTCGAATACAATGAGCGGTCATAATTACAAGAACTAACTGAAATAATTACTAAGCATGAAATATAACTGGAAAGCATGAGCTTTCTAACTAGAATTCTCGCCATCATGATATGCAAACCAAGGGGGAATCAACGACGTAGGGTGCACATTCCTCCCAGCCAAGTGGTACCCTAGGCCCAGCCCCCATGCTAGGAGATAGTAAAAAGTATACATGGCCAAACCTACTACCTCTAGAGATAGGCTAATTCACACCGACTCAACCAAACACATGAACCAAACAATCATAAGGTCACATTGCTTACAGTGTCACACAATCTTTTACTTCACAAAACCAACACAACAAGAATTTTCCAAACAAACTCTAAGGATGCAAAAATACCAAAGCAATTTCTACAGCCAAAATCTTTTTCAAAAATCTCCAGATCATAGCAAAAATCCTTCTCTCACAAATTCCCAACCTCCAAAATATCATGTGTCTTGCCGTGAAGAAGCTTTCCTCTTCCTCACCCAAAGCCAAGATTATCTCCTAGGAATTAATTTCCCCAAAAAATTAATTAATTTTTTCTAACACTTGCTGGCATTTTCAAAATATCTTCAACAACCCTCTTGGCATAAAATCCTCTAATAATCAAAATTTAATAATTTAATAATTAAAAAATTTCCCTTTCAAACATAACTAATTAATTAATTTAATTTATCAATAGATAAAATAATCCAAGGATTATCTTTTTACTAATTAAATTAAATTAATTAATTTATTAATTCTAAAACCTCAATATTTAAACTAAGCATAATCCATAAATCAACTTTTCATGATGAAATACACTAATTCCTCTTTTAAAGAATTTTACCAAAATAATTTAAAGCAATAATAAACACAATTAAAAAAACACAACTCACTAAACCTAACGACACACTGAGGCTAGGGTGTACTCTTGTGATCAGGAAATAAATTTGCTTGGAGGAAGCCATTGTTGTCTAGAAGCTTTGTTTGAAGTTGTGGAGGAGGCTCTTCACCAGATTCAAATACTCAAGAAGTATTGGTTTACAGGTTCTTTCCTTTATTATGTTTTTGTTAATTTTTAATGGAAAGGTTTCTAGATTACAATTCTCTGTGAAAATATTGTCTGGTGTGAGAAAGATTGTATTGTCATAATTTCTATGTTCTATAGAGGCAATTTCTTCTATAAGTGAAATCATTTGTGGAAAACCTTAGTTAATGGTTTTTTGGTAATATAGAGAAAATTAGTGAGACCCAGGAGAAATATTTAGTAATCTGGAAATTAAATCCCTCTAGAAGAAATTATAATTTTCCTATAGGAAGAAGTTTTCCTATAGCTTGTCTTTTCTCCGGAAAAATTTCTCTGTGCTTTTAAACTGTAGGAATTTTATTATAATTCTTCAATATTTATTATCCTCTGTGTTTGAAATTGAGAAAGAAAGAGATAATCCTCTATTAAATTTTTTGGGAAAATTTTTACCTATATATTTCCCTCTCTGTAATTAGGTTTTTCTATGAAATTGTAAAATTTTGTTGTAGAAACACTTTTTGGAAAATGTTTTCCCAGTTTTAGTATTTTGGTGTTTCAATTTATTTTAATATATATATATATTGTATAATATATATACATATATATATATACTCTTAAAAAAATTATTTAATTTTTGAGTTTAGAAAATTGTCGTACATCAAAATGCTTCTGGTAAAATCGTATTTTAATTGGGGAATATAATTTTTTTTTGAAGTTTTAATATATATTTTGGGTGGGGGTTATTTCCCCCACCACTCCCCATACATGGGGTGGGAAGTTTGCTTCCCATGGCAGCACCCTCCATTAAATGGAGGGGCCACTACCCCCTCCATGTCGAGTGGCCGACTGTACATTATGTACAATCCGACGCCCCCCCCCCTTTGATACTTTCGTAGACTTTTATCAATAAATTTCGTCTACCACTTGCATTTTATGAATTGAATTTTATGGTATTAATTTGTGATATATATTATATATATATATATATATATATTTGGGTATCAGGGAGTTGTAGTTGAGACTTCTAGAGTTGGTGCACAGTGCAGGATACACATCCTCAGGGATCGAGTTATTGATCAGGTGAGGATCCAGTGGGATCCTAGGGATGATACTCCATCCACTTGGGAGGATGCAGTTAGGATGAGGGATTTATATCCCTACTTGTTTGTAGGCTTCTACAAGTAAGCCTAACCCTAGGGGGGAGGATGTAATACCCCTATGTTTTTCTCTCTCGATTAGATAGTGTCCTTTTTTATGTTTTGTTTTCTGGTTACTTATATACTTTGATATACACTATCATGTTGTTTGTTATTTGATCACTATCTATAAAGAGATGTGGACTATTTGTGGTGGTGTGATGTACCTTCTTTGATGTTTTATCTGACATTCTTTGATTAGTATAATGATGGTTTGGTATAACATGATTACTGCACATGAGTAATTTATTTCTGATAGAACTGTTAGTTCATGATAAGTCTATTGGTGAAGGGGACACGATTGCATCACTCGCTTGTGAGCACCCTACGATTCCATGACTTCCTCTTCACAGTGTGTTTTAATATGTTTTTTATATACATGTGTTATTGATGTCTCATTTACAAGGTTGCAGGTACATGACATCGACTCCACCTAGCTTCATAGGTTTGAGCATGTCGACCCAATGGTTAAGTTGATTGGGAGATAGTAGCTAGGATAATTGTGCCAAGTCTACACCTTAGTCTCATAGCCTTAGAGGTTGTTGGAAAAAGGAAGTGAAATTACATGTTTATTATACTTTAAATATAAAAAAAATTATGCTTTATTTAATTGCAACTTCCTCTAGGGTTACTTGGTGGGGCATTACAAAATCAATCTAAATAAAACATTGGGGAAAAATTCATCATATAATCACCTCAACACTCCTAACATTAATGTTGATCCCCTTATGCAAGGATAATCAAACAGACACCATCCCCATGGAAACTTTAATACAACAAATGGAAGCAATACAATAGCAGATGGAAAACATACAATTTAGAAATAATAAGAAGACATATTCTATGGAATAATTGTGTCCTTACCCTTGTTTAATGAACAAGAAAAGTGGGAGGGGGGGGGATGAATCATTTGTATCTAATAAAAACATCAAAACCATCAACAATAATCATATCCACTTTTATTTAGTAAATTCTTATTATGTTAATTTGATTGACCATGAAATGAAGATAAAAAAAATTGAAATAACAACACCATACACAAGAGAACACTTGATTTATATGGAAACCCCAATGAGGGAAAAACCATGGTGAGGATTAGCTCACACTATAATTTATTGTGAAGCAAGTACAAAAGGGCTCACTACCAGAATATATCAAACTATCTAGAAAGGCTCACAACCAAGGCTCACAATGAAAAAATTAAATACAAGAGAGAGAAGAAGAGTTACATAGGGAACACTTTCTCAATGCAACATGAAATCCACCATTAATGCTCCAACTCTTTCACAATCTTGCATGAAATATTTTAGATAACTTCAGATCACTATTTGTAGGAATCTAATACTTGAAATTCATATTGTTATACTTGAATTCATATTACACACATCACTCACATTGATCTCGCATATGTCTTTCTTCTCTCTTGATTCTTTCTTGAAACTCACAAAATTGCCACTCTTATTTATATATACCTCAAACACCTTCTCCAAGGTCAAAAACTATCTATTATACTTTATAAATTCAATATAGGTCAGCACCTAAATATTATCATGATGGATAGGCATGGAAAGGGACCAATAAAATACTTAACTAAGACCCAAAATTAAATATAACATGGAACACTACACTTCCATTAATAATTGAACATTTCTCGAATGTAGTGTAGACATTAGGTCAGTTGTTACACATTAAAACACATTAAACATTAAGTACATTCTTTCAATGCTTCCAATACTCCTAACAACAAATCCTCTTGACACAAGAAAGAGAACAACACCATTAAATCTCCTTCAAAGACACAATTCCTAAAAATAAACTACATAGAAATGTGGAGCAAATACATTTCTCCCCTACACCTCTATACAACACTACAAAACTATTTCACATACTGGTGGAAACAAATTCCTCTGACTGAGGATCCAAAACCCATAATTCTTAATATAACAACCTGTAACAACCTCAAACAACATATCAAATCTACATAAGAATAGCCTCAACATAGAAGAAACATGGAGCACAATCCAGAGCACATTTTGAACACTTACACAACACTATTTTCTCTATTTTTATTTTTTTTCAAAAGCACCTAGAGACCAAGTACTATAGACATCATCTAAGCTCTTTACTTCATTCCAACTCATCTTGAAACAATAAAATAAAAATATAGCTCTCCATGTTAGTCTCCTGCAGACTAGCAAAATACATGGTCCCACAAAAACATAACGGGATGGTGAGCTAATGCCCACCTATTAGTCTCTTGCACCATCTTCCACTAGCTTCATATGCCACCTTCATTTTGTCAAAGGGACTTATAATTACTCACTCTAATATCTAGAAGTCTCATCAATGAAGCTCTATCAGAATGTCTAAGGGACCAATTATTTTTCTTGTCGATATTCAAATGTCCCCTCAATGAAGTGACTTCATTCGACCATCAATAGTTTGATCACAACCATTGATCAAGTTCATCACTAATGAAATCATTTGTTGCAAGATGTCAACTTGACATAACCTTCCACTAACATTGTATTCCTCCTTCAAATATCCTACCATTCATACATTGTCCACCATTTTATCGATAAAATTTAATCTCTACCAGTCCCCATTATCCCATAGGGCTCAAAAGGTACCCACCATATTTACAACGAGCTGGAAAGAACCGTCTGATCTCCAAGGCTTGATCACCATTGTGGATCAAGCTTTATCTCTATTTTGAAGAGACTTAAAAAAATATGTCTTTGAATTACTAATGTCACTTTGATATACCACTCTCCACTAGTTGAACTTGAGGCACTAGTAAGGAGGCCCTATCAACCTACATCGAAAAAGGCTTAACTTATAACTTAAGCTACCTACAACCTATGATAGGAAATCAATGAAAAAATAGAATTTCTATTCAAACACCATGACTCCAACAGCTAGGGTTTAACTAATAAACCCTAAACATGTTTGAGAGCATACATAAACCATTTCTAAGATCACCCTTCAACCTTTGTACTTGCAAGTTATTTTTTTGAGAAGCTCTCAAAAAACCCACATCAAATCTATCAATATATTCTCACTCAAATGCTTGGAAGACATTGTTGTAAAAGGGTTACAATATTTTGTCAACTATGGAACATTTACAAAATATCTTCCTTTTCATATACAACTTCTCACACACTTCAAGAACCATATCCAATCCCTCATAATCATCCTTTGTCATCATGCCAACAATCTTATTTGCATGATATCTCCTTTTGACATCAATGGCAACAATATGCCAACAAATTGAGAAAGTCTACACCACATTTTCTAGACACTGAGCTGCAATTACTGAAAGATAAAATTTAGGAAAAAATATTTTTAAAATCTTTTCCTCATACATATTATGACAATGACCTTGTTATTTGATCACAAAATTATAGTCCATTTCATCACATTTATTTAGGTTGCATTCCTTTCACTTAGGAACATTGCATTATTCACTTCTTAATTTTTTCTTACCCTTAGGGAATTTTGGGTCATTCATACTTCTTATATTTCAGATTAGGAAACCTATCAAGTCCTTCATTAGTTCATTGTTACATGCTTAGATTATCTATGACCTCATCTTTTCTATCGATCATTTTTCATCATCATTGGGTCTCAAACTTATGTCTTAGTTTACATTCATCTTGCCAAAAAGATCATCTTGTCAAACATCTTGTCCTCTTGAGGTCACTACAATTTGGTTTATTATATTAGATCATCATGGCTTGGTTGGAAACCTTTTCTTAAGTCTATAGGTGCATCGCCTTAGTTTGATTTGGAACTCCTTAATCATTGTTTACATATCCCAAAATATTAGTCAATATCTCATTTGGTCTAATTTCATATTACATCCTTTGGTCATAAGGTCATTATCATCATTGCATCTCAAACCTTAGTCTTAGGTTCATTAACATTTAACATCATCATACCTTCAAAAGTAAAAAAAATAAAAAAAATAGCCTAGTCTTATATCCCATCTTGCATTACCATTATTGTATTACAACATCCACCTTGCAAGTCTTACATGGTTGAAACAGGGTCACAAGGAAAGAGAAAGGAAAAGAACTCTTCAAATTATTCCCTTTTTATCCCCACAAAGGAAACAAACCTTAGATAAAATTCAAATCCACCTCACATATCACAAAGAGAAATCCAAATCCATTCAAAAATCTAACTTTACAAGAATTCAATAAATGTTTAACCCCCAAATAATTTGAAGAAGAATTACAAGACCCTAGGATAGTGAGTATAGCAGGATAATTAATCAATTCATATCCCAACAAGTACTATCTGACACTTGCTAAAAAATGTGCTAATATCCCCACTTATTTTGATACTTCCACAATTATAGAGGGAGTAACACAATCATAAACACAAGGTACAAATTAATACATTGACATAAGGAAAACCTATTTCACAACACATGTTCATAATTATATCCCTTGGGGCCACACCACACATTGTAATAGCAGCACATATTCCCAATCCGCCAATATTTAGAGCTAAGATAAGACATGCTATTCCCTAGGGATCAACATTCACATTTGGTCATCTTCAAATCCATGGGTGCAACATTTGTAAATCGTTTTGGAACACAAAACAATACACCCCTAATCAATACAAGTGAAAATCCACCCAACAAAATAAGGAGGATTCAAATTATTACATCTAAGGCATAAACAAAAACAATCAATGCTAACCAAAAAACCAACATGACTTTTGGAACAAATTTTCACACCAATCCCTTTCCATCACAATAATATGTCACACCAAATTACAACTTCATACCACAAAGTCAAATCAACACCATTGTCACATTTACACCCCTTTATCAATAAGGAAATATGAATCCTTTGCAACAAATTTTCAATCTAAATCAAACATTGGGGCCAAATTTATCATATAATCACTTCAACAATCCCAACATTAATGTTGATCCCATTATGCAAGCAAAATCCAACATGAAACCATCCCCCATGGACACT
Organism: Sequoiadendron giganteum; assembly: GCA_007115665.2. Lineage (NCBI taxonomy): Eukaryota > Viridiplantae > Streptophyta > Pinopsida > Cupressales > Cupressaceae > Sequoiadendron > Sequoiadendron giganteum. The sequence continues at coordinate 215,203,725 of CM021103.1, forward strand.
TTAATACAATAGATGCAAGCAATATAATATCTAATGAAAAACATACAATTGGGGATAAATAAGAAGACATATTCTATGGAGAAATTATTTCCTTACCCTTGTTGAATGAACAAGAAAAATAAGAGGGGGGTGAGTCAATTGTGTCTAATCAAAACATAAAAACCCTGAACAATAATAAAATCCACATGCATTTAATAAACCCTTTTTTTTTTAATGTGATTAATCATAAAATGGAGATAAAAAAGATTGAAACAACAACACCATACATAAGAGAACACCTAATTTATGTGGAAAACCCAATGAGGGAAAAACCATGATGAGGATTAGCTCTAACTATAAGTAATTGCAAAACTAGTACAAAAGTACTCACTAGAAGAATATGACACATTGTCTAGAAAGGTTCACAACTAGGGCTCACTACCACATAAATAAATACAAGAAGATAGAAGAGAAGAGTTACACAAGGAATCCACCACTAATGCTCCAACTCTTTTGTAGTCTTGCATGAAATGTTTCAGACACCTTTAGCTCATTGTTTTCAAGAATCCAATACTTGAAATTCAAACTGCTCTACTCAAATTTCTATCACACACATCACTCACATTGATCTCACATCTATCTTTATTCTCTCTTGATTCTTTCTTGAAAATCACAACACTACCACTCTTATTTATATCCACCTCAACCTCAAACACCTTCTCCATGTTTGACAACTATTTATTATACTTTAATATTCAAATTAGGTCAGCACCTAAATATTCCCAAGGTGGATAGGCATGAACAGGGACCAAAACAACAATTAACTGAAACCCAAAATTAAATATCACATCACACAATATTCTTCCATTAATAATTGAACATTTTTTAATGTAGTGTAGACACCAGGTCTGCCATTAACTATAAAATCATACTAAATATTAAGTACATGCTTCTGAAGCTTCTGATACTCCTAACAAAAAATCCTCTTAGCACAAGAAAGAGAACAACACCATTAAATCTCCTTCAAAGACACAATTCCTAAAAAGAAACTACATAGAAATGTGGAGCAAAACCATTTCTTCCCCACACCTCTATACAACACTACAAAATCAGTTCGCATACAGGTGACCACCAATTCCTTTGAATGATGATCTAGAACCCACAATTATGAATATGGAAACCTTTAACAATCTTGAACAATATATCAAATATGCACAAGGATAGTCTCAACATAGAAGAAACATGGAGCACAATTCGAAGCACATTTTAACACTTGCACAACACTATTTTCTCTCTTTATCAAGTTTTCCCAAAAGAATTTGGAAACCAAGTACTAGAGACATCATCTCATCTCATTACTTCATTCCAACTCATCTTCAGACACTACAATAAAAATATAGCTCCATGTCAATCTCTTGTGAGTTGTCAAAACACACGGTCCCACAAAAAATAGTGTGATGGTGGGCTAATGCTACCTGTTAATCTCTTGCATCATCTTCCAGTAGTTGTGTATGCTACCTTCATTGTGGTAAAGGGACTTAAAATTACTCACTCCAATGTCCAAAAGTCTCTTCGATGAATTTATATTAGAATGTCAAAGCGAAAAATTATTTTTCTTTTCAATATTCATGTCTCCTCAATGAAGTGCCTTTGTTCAATCATAAACAATTCAATCACAACCATTGATCAAGTTCATTGCTGATGAAATAATTTGTTTCTAGCTATCAACATGACATCACATTCCACTAACTTTGTATGCCACCTTAATAGGTCCCACCATTCATACATTGTGCACCACTTGATCAACATTTAACCTCTACCATTCTCCATTGTCCCATACAGCTCAAAAGGGACCCACCACATTTCCAATGCACTGGGGAGCATCGTTCAATCTCCAAGGCTTGATCTCAACCATGGATCAAGCTTCATCTTTATGTCAAAGTGTCTTAAAACACTATATCTTTAAATTACTAATGTCACTTCGATGTACCACTCTCCACCAATTGAACCTGAGGCACTAGGATGGAGGGTCATTCAACCTACATCGATAAAGGCTTAAGTTATAACTTAAGCTACCTACAACCTGCAATAGGAGATTAATGAAAATATATAATTTATATTCAAACACCATGATTGCAATAGCTAGGGTTTAATTGATAAACCCTAAATGTGTTTGAGATCATACATAAACCATTTTTGAGCTCATCCTTCTACCTCTAGACCTACAATTTATGTTTCTAATAAGCTCTCAGAAAACCCACATCTAATCTGTTAATAGATTCTCATTCAAATGCTTGGAAGAAATTGTTGCAAAAAGGTGACAACATTTTGTCAACTATGAAACATTTGTAAAATATGTTTCTTTGCATATAAAACTGCTCACACACTTGTAGAACCATATCAACATCTCTCATAATCATCCTTTGTCATCATGCCAACAATCTTGTTTCCATGATATCCCCTTTTGACATCAATGACAACAATATTCCAAAGAACTATGAAAGTCTACACTGCTTATGCTAGACATTGAGCTGCAATTGCTACAACATAATATTTAGGAAAAAACATTTTCCAAATCTTTGTCTCAGATAATTTATGAGAGTTCGTGTTCTTTGATCACAAAAATGCAATCCATTTCATCACATTCATTTAGGTTGCATTTATTTTGTTTAGGAACATTGCATTATTCACTTTTCATTTTTTTCTTACCCTTAGGGCATTCTAGATAATTTGTACTTATTAGATTGTAGATTAGGAAACCTATCAATTCCTTGATCAATTCATTGTTGCATTATTAGATTTTCTATGACCTTGTCTTTTCTATCAATCAATTTTTATCATCATTAGGTCTCAAACTTATGTCTTAGTTTAGATTCATCTTGTCAAACATCTTGTCCTCTTGATGTCATAGCAATTTTGTTTGTTATATTGGACCATAATAGTTGTTTGGAAAACTTTTCTTAAGTCTAAAGGTGCATCCCCTAAGTTTCATTTGGCACAACTTAATCATTGGTTGTATATCCCAAAATATTAGTAAATATCTCATTTGGTATCATTTCACATCACATCCTTTGGTCATAAGGTCATTATCATAATTGCATCTCAAACCTTAGTCTTAGTTTCTTAACATTTAACATCATCATACCTTCAAACGTAAAAAAAAATAGAAAAATATAGCTTAGTCTCATATCCCATCTTGCATTATCACATCCACCTTGCATGTCTTACATGGTTGAAACAAGGTCATGAGCAAAGAGAAAGAACATGGACTCTTCAAATGATTCCATTTTTAGCCCCATAAAGGAAACAAACCTTGGATCAAATTCAAATGCACCTCACATATCACAAAGGGAAAGTCCAAATCTATTTGCAAATCTAACATTAGAAGAAGTCAACAAAGGCTTAACCCTCAAAGAATTTGAGGAAGGATTACAAGAGCCTAGGATAGTGAGTATTATAGAAGAATTAATCAATATACATCCCAACAATTACTTTCTTATAGTTCCTCATAAAGGTGCTAAACTCCCCTCTTACTTTTATGCTTCCACAATTATAGAGGGAGTGACATAATCATAAACTCAAGGTCCAAATCAATACACATTCACAAAATGACATCCTATTTCACAATGAATGTTCACAAGTCTACCGCTTCAAGTCACAACACACATTGCAACAACTACACATATTCCCAATCCACTAATATATTGAGCTAAGAGAATACATATTATGCCCTAAGGATCAACATTCACATTTGGTCACCTTGAGATCCCATGGGTGCAACATTTGTAAATCCTTTTGACACACAAAACAATACCGCCCTAATCAATGCAAGTCAAAATCTACCCAACAAAACAAGGATAATTCACATTGTTACATCTAAGGTGCCAACACAAGCAATAAATTTTACCCCAAACTCCAACATGAATTTTGGAAAAAAATTGAACACCAATCCATTTCTATCACAACAATATGTCATGTCAAATTCCAACTTCATAGAAAAAATTCAAATCAACACCAATATCACATTTACACCCCTTTATCAACAAGGAAATCTAAATCCTTTGCAACAAAATATCAATCTAGATAAAAATTTGGGGCCAAATTCATCATATAATCACCTCATCACTCCCAACATTAATGTTGATCTCCTTATGCAAGGAAAATATAACATGACACCATCTCCCATGGACACTTTAATACAAAAAATAAAAGCAATACAGTAGAAAATGGAAACACATACAATTGGGGAAAAATAAGAAGACATATTCTATGGAGGAATTGTGCCCTTACCCTTGTTGAGTGAACAAGAAAACTGAGAGGGGGGGTGAATCAGTTGTATCTAATCAAAACATAAAAACCCTCAACAATCATCAGATCCATGTGCATTTAATAAACCCTTATTCTGTTAATGTGATTAGTCATGATATGAAGATAAGAAAAACTGAAATAACAACACCATACATAGGAGAACACCTAATTTATGTAGAAAAAAAAATGATGGAAAAACCACAGTGAGGATTTTCTCAAAATATAAGTAATTGAAAAACTAGTACAAAAGGGCTCAGTGCCATAATATGACACACTATCTAGAAATGCTCACAACTAGGGCTCACTGTCACAAAAAGAGATACAAGATGATAACAGAGAATAGTTACATAGGGAACACTTTCTCAATGCAACAATGAATCAACCACTAATGCTCCAACTCCATAAACAAGAGAAAACATAATTTATGTAGAAAACAAAATGAGGGAAAAACCATGGTTAGGATTAGCTCAGACTATAAGTAATTGCAAAACTAGTAAAAAATGGCTCACTACCAAAATATGGCACACTATCTAGAAAGGCTCATAGCCAGGGCTCACTTTAATAGAAAGAAATACAAGAAGATAAAAGAGAATATTTTCACATGGAACACTTGCTCAGTGAAACAAGGAATCCACTACTAATGCTCCAACCCTTTCCTTGTCTTGCATAAAATATTTTAGACACCTTCTGTTCATTGTTTTTAGGAATGCAATACTTGAAATTCAAACTTCTCTACTCAAATTCCTATCACACAGATCACTCGCATTGATCTCACATCTATCTCACTTCTCTCTTTATTATTTCTTGGAACTCACAACATTACCACTCTTATTTATATCCACCTCAACCTCAAACAGCTTCTCCAAGGTCAACAACTATTCGTTATACTTTACAAATCAAAATTAGGTCAGCACCTAAATATTCTCACCATGGATAGGCATGAAATTGGACCACACTTAACTAAGATAAAAAAATAAATCTCACACAACATTCTACACTTCCATTAATAATTGAGCATTTCAAAATATAGTGTAGACACCAGGTCGGCTATTACCCATGAAAACACATTAAACATTTAGTACATGCTTTCGAAGATTCAGATACTCCTAACCACAAATACTCTTGAAAAAATCAATAAAACAACACCACTAACTCTCCTTCAAAGCCACAAGTCCTAAAAATAAACTACGTAGAAATGTGGAGAAAATATATTTCTCCCGCACACCTCTATACAACACTATAAAACTAGTTTACATACTAGTGAACACCAATTCCTTTGAATAATGATCCAAAACCCAAAAATTTGAATATAGAAACCTCTAACAACCTCAAACAATATATAAAATCTGCACAGGAATAACCTAAACATAGAAGAAACATGGAGCACAAGCTAGAGAATATTTTAAACACTTGCACAACACTATTTTCTTTGTTTATCAAATTTTCTCAAAAGGACTTGGAAACCAAGTACTAGAGACATCATCTCAATTGATTACTTCATTCCAACACATCTTCAAAAACTACAATAAAAATATAGCTTTGTGTACTCACAAAATTTCCTTCATATATCAACTACACATGCACAACTTGCAACAACCTATTCTCTTTTTCTCAATTTTCTCAATATCCTCAACATCTTCAACACACAATAACTTCCTTAAAACATAGTTGAGATCAATGACAAAAAGTATAGGTATACTTCCTATTGAAATCAATGGTACCACCTTCATACTTGCAACAATCTCCCCCTTTGTCATTTATTGCAACACAAGATGTGAAAAAGCATCAAAGACAACATAATAGTTTTTAACACTCTTTCTTTTCTCCCCTTGAATGATTTCACAATATACACAACTTTATCTTGCTCTTTTTCACATGATACTTTCTCTCCCCCTTTGACATCAATGGAAAAGAATAATTTTTTTGAATTGTTCTCCCCCTTTTACATAGAACCAAAATAACTACTCTAAATAATCCCCCTTAGGATTACAACCAATCAATTCAACAACTGAATGACAACACATGAAACTACCTACTCCTCCTCATAGGTAACCACTAAAATCAATCCAAAAAAGATATAGATCCATGTATCCACTATAGTGATGCATCTCCATATGCATCTAGTTCAAAGAAGGAGGGGTAATAACCCCCAACCTCTCCTAAAGATAAAAGTATCCTTAGCAAGAGCCTTAGTAAATATGTCAACAATCCGATCCTTTGTAGGTACATACTTAAGCTTCACTTCATTCTCCATAACATTCTCTCTCAAAAAGTGATACCTAATAAATATATGCTTTTTATTTGAATGTATCACTATATTCTTTGAAATGCTAATTGCACTTGTATTTTCAAAAAATATAGATATATGATCATCAAACACTACTCAGATATCTTTCAATGTTTGTCTCATCCAAAAAACTTGTGTACAACATGGTGCTGCTATAATATACTCATTTTTTGTATTAAACAAAGAAATTGAATCTTGTTTCTTACTCAACCATGAAACCAATCTATAGATGCAAAAAATAATGCACCATCAATTATACTTTTTTTGTCATCAAGACAACCAACCCAATCTACATCTGTGTAAGACTTTACTATAAAATTAGTATCCTTAGGATACCACAATCCATAATTTAGAGTTCCTTTTAAGTATCTAAATATCCTCTTCACTATTGTAACATGTGTTTCTTTAGGATCTTCTTGAAATATAGTCACAATAAAAAATACATGCATGATATTCAGTCTAGTAGAAGTTAGATATAGTAGTCCACCAATAATAGATCTATATTTTCTCTAATTAGCCTTAGGTGAATTGTCATCTTTGCTAGATTTACAACCAATCACCATAGGAATGCATACCGGTTTGAATTCATCCATTCCAAACTTTTTTTAACATCTCTTTGACATTCTTAGATCATGAAATTAAAATCCCTTTATCTAATTGATTGATTTGTAGCCCAAGGAAGAAATTCATCTCCCCAAACATTGACATTTCAAACTCTTTATGCATTAATTCAGAAAAATTCTTACACATAACTTCATTTTCTCCAAAAATAATATCATCCGCATACACAACCACTATTAAGATTTTGTATTCCTCATTTCAAGTAAAGATTACTATCTATGATGCCCTTACTGAATCCTTGCTATATCAAATACATATCTAATATTTCATACCAAGCTCTAGGAGCTTGCTTCAATCCATATAGTGCCTTATTTAATTTACATACTATCTGGTTGATCTGATAACTGAAATCCTTCTAGTTCTTCCATGTAAAATTCCTATTCCAATTCACCATTCAGAAAAGAATACTTCACATCCATCTAATAAACTTTAAATTCTTTATGTGCTGCAAACTCAGAAAACATTTTGATAGCTTCCATCCTAGCCACAACAAAAAATGTATCCTAAAAATTTATTCCTTCCACTTCTGTGTACCCCTTACACACAAGTCTTTCTTTATTTCTTACCACCTCTCCATTCTCATTCAATTTGTTTTTGAATACCCACTTAGTTCCAATTATTTTCTTGTTTAGAAGTCTAGGAACCAATTCTCAAGTCTAATTTTTCTCTATCCACATAAGTTCTTTCATTTCCTTCATTCAATGTTCATCTTTACATGCTTCGCTTATTGTTTTAGGTTCCACTTTATAAGTTAAGGATAGATTTACCTCAACTTCAATAGCTTTAATTCTTTTCAATAATCCTTTCCTTTGTCTCCAATGATTTGTTCTTTGGAATGATTCTTTTGCACATAATTATGGGTTTTAGGAGTCTACTCTGAAGCTTCTTCCTCTTCATTCTACAGTTCTTTCTCATCAGCCTTTTCTTCTTCTATTGTACAAGCAGGTTCATCTAACACATATCCATCCACTGCAATTGAATTTTTCAAGTTTTCATGAACCTTAAATTTCTACTTTCAACAATAATTCTCATCCTTTTGTTGTAACATTTGTAAACTTTTCTTCTAATAGAATATCTAAGGAAGATACCTTCATTAGATCTTGCATCAAACTTTCCTAATTTTTCATCTCTTTTAATATAGTATTTTCTTTTAAATACTCTAAAGTACTTCACAATAGTAATCCTTCTATACCATAACTCATAGGGAGTCTTTTTTATATTAGCTTTGGCTTGTACTCTATTAAGTATGTAAATAGCAGCATGAATTTCTTCCCTATAGTATAATTCTAGTAATTTTTCCTCTTTCATCATAGTCCTAGCAACTTCTTTAATCATCTTTATTTTCCTCTCAACCACTCCATTCTACTGAGGAGTTCTAGGGGCAGATAGATGCCTTTTTATTCCATGAACTTCATAAAACATGTTAAACTCAAATTGGAGGTGAATTCACCACCTCTGTCAGACCTCAAACATTTTATTTTAAGATCCATTTCATTTTCAACAATAGCTTTAAATGCATTGAACTTATCTAATGCATCATATTTCACTCTAGGAAAAGTAACCCATGTCATTATAGAGTAATCATAAAAAAAAAGCATAAATTACCTGCCACCTTGTAGAGTTCCCACCCTTGTAGGACCACAAATATTTGTATGAATTAATTCTAGTAGTCCAATAAAAAAATGTTCCTTTCCTTTGAAACTACTTCTTGCCTTCGTTCCAAACTGACAATCCTTATAGACAACATTTATAGGATTCGTGATTCTTGGTAGACCTTTAACTACATGAACTAAATTGATTCCCACCAAATCATAAAATTCATATGACACATCCTTTGATGCCATAACCAACTATCACTAATTTGCAACATAAATAAATGACCATCAACACACTTAAGTTGATAAATTTTTCCATATGTTCTCTTACTAGAAACAATCACAGTTCTAGGCCCTTTTTCGATCTCAAATGATGTTTCATCCTTAAACACAAGATTATATCCTTTGCAACACATTTTTCCATCACTCAAAAGGTTATTTCTTAAACCCTTAACATAGTAAACATTATCAATGTTATGCTTTCCATAAAAAATGATTGAAACTATTCCAAATATTTTAATCTTGAATCATCTCCAAATTTAACTAATCTTCCATCATATTTTTCAAGTTTAGAAAACTTACTTTTGTCTCTGGCCATGTGATTAGAGTAGCCATTTTCAACAAACTATTAATTCTTATCTTATTCAACATGAAAACTAGATACAAAAGTACCTTAAACCTTATCCTTCCTCTCTGGAATACTTTCCTTCACACAAATTTTAAAGTTAGTAGAACTAGATTCATCTTTTATAGCCAAAAACAAGCATTCATTGTCATCAAAGTCTCCATAACTAGATTCATCATTAGAAATACCAAAATCTTCTATAACATAGTAAGATTTCTCAATCAGTTTTCCTTTATTCTCCTTACTCTTATTATTTATAGCTCTTTCTAGACATCTTGAAGCATAATGACCTATATCACCACAACTAAAACATTTGAAAGGTAGTTTACCTTTGTAATTATCGGTGCCCTTCTTCATTATTCTTACAAATTTAGCTTCCACATCATCAAGATATTCCTTACCTGAATCTTCAACCTTTTCTTATTTTCCAGCCTTAAAAATAGTCTCCACATTTAAACCATTTTTCAAGCCCTTTTTTCTCATCCGAAAAGAACTTAGTGTACCAATCATCTGATCTCTAGAATAAGTATCAATATTTTTAATTTCCTCAATAGAAAATACCTTTTCACTATAATAATTAGAAGTAGATCTGAGAAATTTCTTTACTACTTTAGATTCTTTGACTTGTGTGCCAAGACCTCTCATTGCACTCACTAGCTCATCAACTTTCTACATGTAGATTTTGATTATTTCATCTTCAAACATATGCAAGGTCTCAAATTGTGCCTTCAAATTATGTAGCTTTTCTTTTTTGAATTTTTCATCTCCTTCATAAATGCTTTCTAGCTTATCCCAAACCTCTCTGGTGGTCTTTAAACTCATAAACTTTACTAATGTAAGATTTAAAATTATATTCACAATAATAAATCTTTCCTTAGCATTGATCTCATGCACCTTGATCTCTACACTTGTACTTGGACCATTTTGGGGTGCAACATATCAGTTCTTTACTACAATTTCAATTTTATATCTATGAGCTATCAAATATCCTTCCATTTTTGTCTTCTAAAATGCATAATATGTTCCATAAAATCTAGGGAATTCCAAAGAAACCTTGTTCACCATCCTGAATCTACCTCAAGCGGTTAATCACTTTTTCAAGGAACCTTGCTCTGATACCAATTTTTGAATGAACAAGACAAATATGAGGTGGGGCGTGAATCAATTGTATCTAATAAAAATATCAAAAGCCTCAATAGTAATCAAATCCACATGCATTCAATCAACCCTTATTTTATTAATGTTATTAATCATGAAATGAAGATAATAGAAACTAAAATTAAAAACACCATACACAAGAGACCACTATATTTATGTGGAAAACCCAATGAGGGAAAAACCACGGTGAGGATTAGCTCACACTATAAGTAATTGTAAAAATATTAGAAAAGGGCTTATTTCCAGAATAGGACACATTGTCCAAAAAGGCTCATAGTCAGGGTTCACTACCATAGAAAGAAATATAAGAAGATAGAAGAAAATAGTTACGTAGAGAACACTTTCTCAATTCATCAACGAATCCACCACATATGCTCCAACTCTTTCACAGTCCTGTATGAAATATTTCAGACACCTTCAACTAACCACTTTTAGGAATCCAATACTTGAAATTCACACTTCTCTTCTCAAATTACCATCATACACATCACTTGCATTGATCTTGCATCTATATTTCTTCTCTTTTGATTCTTTCTTGAAAATCACAAAATTACCACTCTTATTTATATTAACCTCAACCTCAAACATCTTCTCTAAGGTTGAAAACTATCTGTTATAATTTACAAATTCAAATTAGGTTGGCACATAACATTCTCATAGTGGATAGGAATGAAAGGGGACCATAAAAACACTTAACTAAGACCCAATATTAAATCTCACATGCCACACTATGCTTCCATTAATACTTAAACATTTTTCAAATGTAGTGTAGACACCAGTTCAACTGTTACCCATGAAAACACATTAAACATTAAGTACATTCTTTCAAAGATTCCAATACTCCTAACCACAAATCCTCTTGAAAAAGAAAGAGAAAAACACCATTAACTCTCCTGCAAATCCATAATTCCTAAAAAATAACTACATAGAGATGTGGAGCAAAAATATTTCTCCTTGACACCTTTGTACAACACTGTAAAACTAGTTCACATACTGGTGAGAACTAATTCCTCTGACTAATGATCCAAAACCTAAAAATTTGAATATAGAAACCTATAACAACCTAAAAAATCATATCAAATCCACATAGGTATAGCCTCAACATAGAAGAAACACAAAGCTTAATCAAGAGCACATTCTAGACACTTGCACAACACTATTTTCTTTCTTTATCAAATTTTCTCAAAAGAATATGGAAACAAAGTACCAAAGACATCATCTCAACTCATTAATTTATTCATACCCATCTTTAGACACTACAATTAAAGGATAGGTCTATGTACTCACAACACTTCCTCAATATCTCAACTACACATGCACAACTTGTAACAACTTTTTCTTCTCTTTTTAAAAATTTTCTCAATATCCTTGACATATTTGTCATGTAACAATTTCCTTAGAACATAGTTTCCATGAATGACAACATCAGTAGGTAGACTTCCTACTAAAATCAATGACAATACCTTCATACTTGTAACAACCCCTTCAATAGAAATCTATACATGCCACCCTTTCCTCCATATTTTACCGCGCCAAACTTTCACAAGTCCAAAAGAAAAGGGGATCTAGTGGATCATATACATGAATTTAATATGCAATGTATGGACATTGCATATGAGCCCACATATTTAATGATAATATTTTCTCAAAGCCTTTCGAGGATGGCTCTAGATTGGGTTGCACACCTTCCCCCTATGATAAGAACATGGGGTGACTTGGATGACCAATTTATCAACCACTTTTCCTACAACATAGAAAGGTACACAACCCTAGCAACACTTTGCACTACCAAAAAAAGAGGGAGAATCACTTACATCATTCTATCAAAGGTGGCGTAGCATGGCTAATAAATTCCTAGAAACAATTGGACACTATTTTTATAGAAAGTATCCATACAGAATTGATGACTCAACTCAAAATTCATTATTGCACTACTTTTGAATATGTCATTGAAAAAGGAGATTTTATTGATAAGACTCTTATGGAAAAAGTACTAGTCAAAATTATCAAAGAAACTCCCAATGCTCCTAGTGAAAATGGTAAGTTTTGATCTCAAAATAAGAATGTCACTAATGATGGAGTTGTGGATGCTAAAGTTATAAATCAAGGTAACCCCACCCTTCATCTTAAGGTTCCCTCTACATCAAACACACAAACACCCAGCCATGACCAGACATTAAATATTATCCAAAATAATCAACAACAATGCAAAGGACCTCCTCACACCAAGAGAACATACAAAACCTTGGGGGAACCCATTGAGTCAATTTTGAAGAAACTTTTACAATCAAACATCATTCAACTTTCAGACATTAAGATAGATGAACCAACTTTGGTCAAACCTAATTGGTCATCATGGTAAAGGAAATAAGACATCATCATGTTGGACACTCAAAAACCTCATTCAAGATCTTATTGAACAAGGTGAAATTTTAGTGGATAATTCACAACCTAAAACCAATTTTGATCATACCATATTCAAAACTCCCTTGCAAGACCATGGAAAAGGAAAGCAATCTAGTTAAGAAAATAATAATAGTGCTAATTATACATGTGTTGTACATGACTATACCATCCATCACATTTGATCCCTTGATGATCATATTGCTACCATAACCTTTAAAAAGGTTTAGAATGTTTTGTCACTACCTATAGAGCTAAGGTGACCTTGCAAGGGGTTTCCTCTAATCCACAACCAAAAGTTTACTCTAATATCCTTGATCATCTATGAAAGATGCTTGCATAGACATCTATTCTTGAGCTGCTTCACATTTCCTTAGAGCACAAGGTCATTCTAGAAAAATCCTTGCAAGTTACATTCATACCTTTTGACCTAAATTTCAACCAATTTTAGGCCATGGTTGGATACCTAGCTACACCTAATCATGTCAGCTTTTCTGAACAAAATATTTCCATGCAAAATCCAAATCATAATGATCTCCTACACCTTGAAGTTTACAATAATAAAGATAAAATCATATGAGTCTTGGTAGGCATTGGAGCAAGTTTGAACATATGTACCTTAAATTTGGATATAGCATTGGGATTATCTTAGGCTTGCATAGATCGATCTAAGACAATTGCTATCAAATATTATGAAAATATTGATTTCTCATCTGAAGGAGTGATCACACTTCCCATAAGTGTTTTCCTTGCTATTCAAAATATAATGTTCCATGTCTTGGATTTGGAATTTCCTTATAATATTTTCCTAGGTCACCCATGGATTCATGCCATGAGATTTGTATCTTCCATTTACCATCAATGCTTGAAGTTTCCCTACAATTGGCTTGATATTACCATACAAGATGATCTCAATCTTTTTCCAACAATCTAAGAGGAACAACTAAGCTTCAAGTGCTTGTTAATCAAGAAGCTTCATCTTACACCTCACCTAACTACATTGATCCATCTTCCCTTATCAAATCATCCACTTCATTAATCACACCCTCCAAACCTAAAGTCCAGATCCATGATAAGGGATGTGGGGAATATAACATGGAGAGATTATTTTGTGTGGGAAAGCTGCCTAAATAACAAAAGCCCTATGGAAAACCATACTTTATTCAGCCTAAAATCACCATCCACAACCCTCCTACCGCATTCATTAAATGGAGGCAATTAAGTAAACATCCCATTGGAAAGGACATCTCCACATGGATCTATAGAGATGAATAAGATATTGAACCTAAGTAGCTACCAGTTGAGAAGCATCCAAAAGGGTTTGAGCTCATGAAGAAAAAAGGATATGATGGAAATAGTGGTCTTGGCATAAAAAATAATGGAATGATAGAACCGATACTACCTCCTCACCAACCATAATACATTGGGCTAGGGTATGTGCCTACAAAAGTGAGTATTCTTGGTATTGAGATGCCTTCGAGTGAGAATGCTAACATTTCATATGAAATTGAGACATTTGAGTAGGAGGACTATATAAAAATTAATTCTAATGAGTGGGAATGGGATTCCTATAAAAACACTAATTATGAACTAGATAACGTCTTCCAAGAACTTGACCTATCCTCATTATGGACCAATATCATGGGCATTAATATCAGGATTGATTCATTTTGGGATCCTAACTATACCTCTATCTTTACCATATCTACCTTTGTACCCTTGATAATACTAATTATAACTCACCCCTTGTTTACTCATACCTAATAGATTGGGACTAGCAAGGACCATTGAGTTTAGATACATTCGAGAACAAAGAAGTAATTGTTGAGTTCACGGGACTTTGTGAAGGAATACCAAGTGGGGATCATAAAATTGGCTTCATCATTGAACTTGATAATATAATTTTTTTTGGAGAGTATACTCCTCCCTCTTGTTGCAAAAGGTATAACAATAATAAAAATGAAAATAAAAAGATTAGGTCTCTAAGTAAAAATTGAAAGGTTCCTTTAGACCATGAAAAAGTAAAAATAAAGGGTGTATCCAAAGGTGAAAAAATATTTGAGGCACCTAAAGATGAAGGATTGGATAGTCTCCCTATTGACTTAGAGAGATAACCATTGCTAATAGAAGATTCATAAGAAGTCATTATTAGGACATAAGATAATCCTAGAATCATTCAGTTTGCAACATCTTTGACCATAGAAGAAAAACCAGAGTGCACTACATTATTTTTGAAAAGATAAAATTTTGCTTGGTCATATGTTGATATGCTAGGGTTGGAGCCTAGAATTGTTTTACATCATCTACCATTTCTTCCAAATTCCAAACTAGTCAAGGCTAAATTAAGGAAAATTTACCCACATATCACACTATTGGTAAATGTTGAGTTACAAAAACTTCTAGATGTTGGTTTTATTCGTCCCATAGATTATGCAGAGTAGATCTCCAATCTTGTTCCTATCACTAAACCAACTGGTGGTATTAGAATATGCACAAATTTTAGGGATTTAAATAAGGCTTGTGTTAAATATGATTTCCCACTACGTACATCATAGTAGACCTCATAACGGGGTATGAGATGTTATCATTTATGGATAGTTTTTCAAGATACAATCAGATTAGAATTACCCTTGAAGTCTAGAAAAAAAATTCTCTTGTGCTTGGGGTACCTTTTGTTTGAATGTAATGCCTTTTGGTCTCAAGAATGTCAGAGAAACATATCTGAGAGCTATGACACCCATTTTTCATGACTATATGCATGTTCTTATGGAAGACTATGTTGATGACTTATTGAAAAAATCTTTGACAAGAGGTGGTCATCTTCGCGTGTTGGACAAGATTTTCAGAAGACTAGAAGAGTATAAGGTCAGATTAAATCCAAATAAATGTGTGTTTGGGGTCCAATCGAGAAAACTATTGGGATATATAGTCTCTCATAGAGGAATTGAAGTTGATCGTAAAAAGGTAAAATAAATCATAGATATGCCACCACCCACCAACATTAGTCAGTTGAGGACTTTACAAGGAAGATTGCAGTCAATATAAAGGTTCATTGCCCAACTAGTAGACCCAATTCATCCATTTCAGAATTTGTTACATAAAGGAGTTCCCTTCACATAGACCAAATGTTTTCAGGAGGCATTCTAGAAAATAAAATATTATCTATTATTGCCTCTAGTTCTCATTCCTCCTATTGAAGGAAGACACTTAATCTTATACATATCAACCCCTACATCGGCACTTGGGGCATTACTAGCACAAAATAAAAATGATGGAAAAGAGAGATCTATCTACTATATCAATCAAATTCTAGTAGAATATGATCTCAACTACATTCCCATTGATAGATCATGCCTTGCAATTTTTTTCACCACACAAAAGTTGAGACATTATATTTTGAACCACCAAACAAAATGGATAGCCAAGATTGATCCTTTGAAGTATTTATTGGGCAAAGAATGTAATACCCCTCCGTTTTTCATTTTGGTTGAACAGTGCTCTGTCCTGTTGTGTTGTACTTTTTGTTTGTACCTTGACTTTGGTACCCGATTGTTATTTTATCGCTATCTGTAAAGCAACGTTATTGTAATCTTTTGATGTGATGGTATTTTAATATGATGTTATCTTATGACATGTTTTGGATGAACAAAATGGATATTTGAATTAATGATGATTATGCTTTGAATTATACTAGCATGTTAGAATTGTCAGTTATTTGCAGTGTATTGGTGAAGAGGACGGTATCGCATCACTCGCTTGCGAGTGCCCTACGATCCCGTGATTATGTCTTCATGGTGTGTATTTTATGTTGTTCATATTATATGTTGTGGTTTACTTAGTTTGCAGGTTGATAGGTACAAAACATCGACTCCACCTAGTTTCACAGGTGAGAGCATGTTCGATACCCAATGGTATTCGATTGGGAGATAGTAGCTAGGTTTCTGTGTCAGGTCGTCACCCTAGTCTTGTATGTTGTCAGTTGCATGTCAGGTTGTGTTGCTTCGGTTATCGTATTCTCCTCTTCGTTATTTAATTGCAAATTAAATTGGGTGAATTAAATAGCTTAATGTATTTAAGTTGTGAATTATTATGTTTTGGAATTATGTTGAAATATAATTTATTTTAATATTAGTTTAATTTAATTAATAAATAATTTAATCTTTGATTAAATCTATTTATTAATTGATTAAATTTATCTTTGTTGAAGTTATTGATTTAAATTGTTGAAAATTGGAAATAAGAAAATATATGGAAATCATTTGAGAAAATTGAAATTGGAAAACAAATGAAAAATGTTTAGAAAGTCAAATTTGAAAATTGCATTCAAAATTGGAAAAATGAGATATTTTAGAATTTGAAAATTAAAATTATTTAAAAATTAAATATTTTTCATTTTCTGTTTTTGAGAAGTTATGATGGTGGTTGAAGGATTTAGGGCAAAATCCTTATGTTTTGAAATTGGGCTTCAGTTTTTGGATCTTGAAGTTTTTGAGGAAATTGGAATTTGTGGGAGAAAGAATTATTCAACTTTGTGGGTTTTTTGATTGGGTTTGTGAAAATTTGTGGGGTTGGATTTGGAAGCAAGGTGGGAAGCTTGGCATCATCTGGTCCTCCTCAAACTCAGAAAAAAATCAGGTTCTTGTGTTTTTAAATGCTTGTTTTTGAAATTTTGACAATTTATATATATATGGTTAAATATATTATGGAAAGAAATTTTTAAATGTTGTTGTTTGAATTTAAATATGGCAAGATTGGAATTATGTCTTTCAATTTCAATTAAGACCTTGTTAGATTTAAATGGTTTTCAAAAATGATGTTTTTTGAAATTTAAATCTTTGTTCTTGAAATTGTATCATTCTGGTTTTCTCAATTAATTCTGGTTTTTAAACCAAAAATGCATATATATATATATATATATATACATGAAAAGTATATATATACATATATACATATATGCATATAATAATGTTTTGTTTAACAAAAGATTATTATAAAAAGTTATTTGAAAACCGAAATTGTTTGGGGCAGATTTCATCTTTTATGAAATCAAGTTTTTTGTTTATGAAAACCGTAGGTCGCGGATTTTTTTAGGGTTAATGAAATTTTTTAAGAAAAATTTCTTTGGGGGTCGTTGGGGGCTCAACCCCCGCTGCACCCCATGGGAGGCGGGTAGACGGAGTCACGCCAAGTGCGCCCCTCCCCTCCTCCCCTTCCTGTGTTCAATGTATGGCCGCTGCCGCCCATCCGGGTCGGCTATGTTAAACACAGCCGCGCCCACAGTGTGGGTCAGCTATGGTTAACACAGTCAACCCGCCTTCCCTTGTCCACTTACGGTTCCCTAGGAGAGGCAACCGGTGCTTTATGGCATTTGTTTTTTTATTAAAAAAATAAAATTTTAATATTATTTTTAATATTTATTATTATATATTTTATAATATTTAAATATTAATGTATATTTATATAATAATAAAATATTAATATTAATATTAATTAATTTTAATTCAGTTAATCTCATAATTAACGATGATACATATATACATGGATATGCATATATATTTAAATGAGTTGTAATATATATATATATATATATATAATCAATCAAAAATATATATATCGAATTGTTTAATTTAAGTGTTGGTATGAGTAAATTTAATTGAGGAAATGGAATATAATTAACTGAAATTATATCATTGTTGTATTTTAACACTTGATTTTAAAGGAGATTAGTTTTGTATTAAAATAATACGTTTTTAGATCAAGTTAAACATTTGTTTAAAAATGGGTATATTGAAAGGTGAAAACGATTACTTCAAGTTATGGTGTTTTGATTATTAGATTCAATTGATTATTTTATTATTAATGAAATGCAAGTAGGAGATTAAGTATTAAATAGTAACTTTCTCCCATGTCTGGATAAGACGTAATTTGTATCTGCTTATATAATGCAATGAATTCCTGAATGTTAGCATGAGAACATGGATTTAGAATATCCAAAGCAGATTTAATTCTTGTTTGACTTTTATCGGATTCTTGTCATCATTTGGAAATTCAGTCTTTACATTGGCTACCTCCAATTGAGTTTTCCATTTAGTGGTTGTTGGTTGTTATGTCAACCTATTTTGTACTCCTTGGGTGGTGTTGTGAAGTTACATGTTACTACTCGGTTTCTACGGACAAGTATGTTTTGTGTCTCCTTGGTTTAGGAGCGGATTATGGGATCTATGTCTCCTTATAAGGAGTGACCTGGTTATGTAGATTTTGCCTCTAGTGTTGGAGTTGTTTTATCTTTGTCGCCTCTTGAAAGGAGTGGACTTTGTTATGTGTGTCTCCTTGTCAGGAGTTGTTTTGTAACCTTGTTACCTCCAGTGTTTGGAGAGGGTTTTAAACTTAGGTCGCCTCCTAGGAAAGGAGTGATTGTAATACCTTGTTTATTGCACCTTGGTACCTTTATGTTTGGGTTGGTGTTTGTGTGTTGTCAAATAGAAGAGTGGCTTCTGTAGGGGCCAGAGCCTAGAAGTGGTAAACTGGATAACCTACGGGGGTGGTTTAATCAAGTGATAACTAAAACAAAAATTAGAAGATTAGGTAGTACTTCACACTAATCAAGATAATTTTACCTCACTCATAGACACGAGGGCTCTTTTAGACTCGGGGTGAGTGAGAAGGCTTGGAATAGCAAGGTCATTTATCTTGTATGTACGAAAGGTATTTGGTTCCACATGAGTGAGGATGGGGGCTAGGATTTGGTTGAGGCCACTAGGACAACCCTTAACGGGGGGCCGGAGCCTATGAAGATTCCCAGAGGACAACCCATGATGAGCTGTGTGATGACACTCTGTCTAGGATAATAGTTAACCTTTGATTTTGCTCTAGTAGGTATGAGGTCCAATGATCGGTTAGGCCACCATCTTGATGATCAGTGTGGGTGACTCATGATGTATTGTGAGATGGCACATTGTGTGGCCATAGTTGGCACTTTTTTATTGTGGCTATGGTTTTCGTAACATACCTGATGTGACTATGGTTGGTGCTTGATTCTATGTGGTATGGTTCTTGTAACCTGCTTGTTCTGCTTTATTTGTGAAAGCAATGTGATCATGTAGTGTTGTACTTATGTTGTACTTGCATGGTATTTGATGTGTACTTTGGGATGTACTTGTGAGGTTCATGTGATTGGATGTTTCAGTTTGGTTCAATTATGTTAGCTTGTGTCTAGAGGTGGATTGTCTTGACTAGGATTCCTAGTTACTATCTCCTAGCACAGGGGTGTGGGCCTTTGGGTTCCACTTGGTTGGGTGGCGTGCACCTAAATCCGTTGGGTTCCTTCTTCATGTTCGTGTGGATGAGACTTCTAGTTGGAGAGCTTGTTGGTTTCAATACCAATTCTTGCTGTATTTCATTTCGGTTGATCTTGTATCACTTTACCCCTTAGTTGTATCGAGGTGGAAGTGTAATTGTAATTATGTTTATTGGACTTACCTCATTCGGGGAATGAGAGATTTAATTGTAATATTTAATGATGGATTAATGCAATGGAAAGTTATCTTTATGCTTGATGTAATTCATCTTCTTTGGATGTATGTGCTTTAATTATTGGTTATTTAATTGACATGGTTTAAATCATGTTTTTTGTTGAGGTTCTATATAACCTCTGTCTCGTAACCTTAGAAGTTGTTGGAATTAGTTAGCAAACTTGTTTATTAATTATACCTTTTAAAAAAATAAAATTATTCTGTTTAAGTGTTTTAATGCAACTTCCTCTAGGGTTGCGTGGCGGGGCATTACAAAGAAACTTTGATGGGTTGATTACAAAAGTGGGTTATGATTTTGAGTGAGTATGAGATAGATTATGTTGATCATAAGGCAATAAAAGGACAATTAATAGATGATCAACTTGTAGATGCACCAACAATACTAGACCATCTTATTGTGTTTGAATTTCCTAATGAATCCATCTTTGCAATAGAAACTCCCACACCATGGAAATTATACTTTGTTGAATCCTACACAAATCATGGTTCAAGGGTTGGAATTATTTTTATCACACCTCAATGGGATTCCATTCCTAAATCATATAGAATAGAATTCTTGTGCATGAATAATATGGTTGAGTATGAAGCATTATTTATAGGACTACACTTGAAAATCAAATGGAAAATCAAGGATCTTCAAGTCTATGGTGATTCCCAATTGGTTATCCATCAAGTGAATGATTATTATAATACAAAGGATGAGAAGCTTACCCCTTAAAGGTGCATGGTGGATAGTTTTAAATTGTACTTCAATGATATTTCTTTTGAGAAAATTTTGAGGATTGAAAATAAAGTAGCTGACACAATGGAAACCATTGGGTCTCTCTTGGATATTCCTAATAATGCATCGTAGTATGAGTTCTTGGTGGAATAGTTGTTGATTCTATGTTTGAGGTCCCAAAATCAAAACTCATGTGTGAACTTGTTGGTATTGAATCTACTTGGTAAAAATACTTCTATAACTACATACATGACAAGATTATCATTTCTGACTTGTCCACAAACCAACTCAAACCCTTTACTCAACAAGCCTTCAAATATGTCATTATCAATGATACCCTTTATTTCCATATCCTATATAGTACCCTTCTCATATGTCTTGACTCATATGAATCACAAACAACCTTACAAGAGGTGCACAATGGTATATTTGCAACTCACTCTATTGGTCCTACTCTAGCTAAGAAGATCATGCGAATGGGATATTATTGTCCTACAATAGAACATGATGCCTACTACTTTTTGAAGAAGTGGCCAATGTAAAATACATGGAGATCTTGTACACTCACCTTCTTTGTAGCTACATCCACTCACATCCCCTTGGCCATTCTCTTAATGGGGAGTCAACCTCACTGGAAAGATTCACCCAAATTTTTCCAATGGAAATAGTTTTATCCTTGTTCCAACTAAACAATTCACCAAATCGATTGAGGCCATTTTCATGACCTACATTACTAGAAATAAAATATCTAAGTTCATTCTTAACTACATCATATGATGGTATGGTGTTCCTTAGTCCATCATTATAGTTAATTTTTAATATGTCCATGAGTTATTTGAAAATTTTCATATCTAACATCATTTCACCACTCCATACTATCCCCAAGGTAATGATCAAGTTGAGGCATCCAATAATACCATAATTAAAATCTTCAAGAATACTGTTGATGGTGTTGTCATGACTAGAATGTCCAACTCAATCCTACATTATGGGCCTACTCAACTAGCATTCGTACACCCATAGGAGCCACTCCATATTCCCTTTTCTTTGGATCTGAAGATATTCTTCCCATTAATATTGAGTTGCCATCCCTTAAGGTATCCATGTAGTAGTTTATTAATGAAGAAGAGTATTGTATAGCCTGTTTGCATGATCTTGAGCTATTCGATGAGAAAAGATAGAATACCTTAACCCATTTATCTTTGGCATAGTTATAATAATAAATTATGACCTAGATTCTTTGACATTATTGACATGGTTTTGAAAGAGAATCCTAAGAATCAGGCAGATTGAGAAAAGCCTAGAAATTTTGAGCCTAATTGGTTGGGTTCCTACATCATCACAATAACATATGGGTCTAGTGCTTATCAATTGTCTACTCTTGAAGGTGAACCATTACCTAAACTTATTAAAAAAATGCATCTTTGTAGATATTACACTTAGCCTCTAGGGGATCTCTTTCAAAAATTCAAAAATATAAAACAAAACAAAAAAAAAAAAATAGTTACCCTGATGAAAACTTGGAAAATAGGCATCTTAGGGACAACAAAAAAAATAAAAAAAATAAAATAGTAAAGATAAATAATGTTTCCAATAGTGAAAGCCACTTCAGTGGCACTCTATATAAGTACCATAGTGAAAACCTAGCAAATAGGGGCCATGTGTAGTCGGTCTTTTCTCTATCATCTACCATCATTCTTTTTTGTTTTTAGCCTCCATCTACCCATCCTTCGCTTTTCATAATAAAGCTTGTTCATCCTTTTGATGGCCTAAGAACCATTGAAATTTGGCGTTCTTCATTTTTCATGACCATCCTTGGCATCCATCAATCCCCTCGAGTCTAATAACATGGTCCTATACCTAGCTAGGGGAAATTACTTGACCTGCATCTTAATGGGATAATAAACATGGTATTAGCTTTTAAAACATCAAAAGTAAAAAAAAATCATAAAACCATAAAAAATCATAAAATCCAAAAAAATCGTAAAACATCAAAACTCCTAAAACAAAGATAGAGTCAGAGTCTATGTCAGTTCATGTCTAGTTGAACTATGTTGTGTGTGCACATTGCTACATAGGTAAGATCATCTTTCAATGAGCCCTCAAGGAACTAGGCCAGTCTTGGTGGCAACACAAGGGCAGACAACTAAGAGGGGGGTGAATCAGTTGTCACAAAAATTATACTTCTTAAAATTATTTTCAGATTTGATAAATAAACATGAAATCATAAACCATCACCACATAAAAAACACACATAACACCAAGATTTTTGCATGGAAACCCTATTAGGGGAAAAACCATGATGGAGGTTAGTCCACAAGTTCATACTCTATTAACAGTATTATAAATGGAGAATGCACATGCATTCAAGCACACTTCCTAGAGCTCATTGCTCAAATACAAAAAGGCTTACTGCCCAAGGGAAGATTCACTGTCTTACAGTCACATTCGGATTTCATCTAAAGATTTTGAATTGAGAAAACAACATCTTCTAATGCCTGATTACAGTTTCAGTTAAGCACATAAACACTTTCTTCTGCTCACTCTTCTTCACACTTTACTACTACCTTCAAAAGATTAGAACATTAATCAAACATAGCACACACACATCTCACTCACCATTGCTCTCAAATGGTATAAACAATCGATCATATATATCTGCAACTAAGGATAATATCAACTACATGTCGGCCCAACAAAATATGAAATGTGTACAAACTGTTGGCCCAAATTAATAAACAATTTATCAATGCGAACCAAACAATGTCAACCAAAACATAGTAAGGACCCAAAACAACATGTCTTAAACATGAAACACCTTCTAAAATTATGCCTCAAATATCCACAAAATGTTACAATCACCCTATTGGCCATGATCATGAAAAACATGAACTCATAGAAGAAAATCACCAATCGCGAGCACAACAATCAATGTGAACCAACAACATAGATAGAGCATGATCTAGAAATATTCACAAGCATCATGAATCACCACAGGAGCATCTGCAAGAACTCAAATTACTAGAATCATATCATCTTCTTTCAAGAAAACCAACTAAAGCAACCGAACAATTGTCAAAAGACAGATACTCATAACTTAATCAAATCTTCATGCGAACCTCTAAAACTTCATGTGGATAAACTAGATATACTTTAAAAAAAACCCTTTAATCCACAAATTCTTATCATTGATATACAATTTTCTCAATATCCTCGATAGATACAACCTTCAAGACATTAATGCCAATAGTGTTGACATCAATGACAACCAAATATCAGCAATATCTAACAAGTCCCTTAGGGTTTTGTTGAGTCAAAACAATCATGGGTTAACATCATAATAATAAGTCATTTTGGTCCAAGTCAATCGAACTAGGACATATTTGTGTGTATAACATAGGTAAGGCCATCTTTTGATGAGCCCCCGAGGAGATAGATCAATCCTTTGAGTTTTTTCAAGTATATCTTGGTCTATTGTCTTTGGTCCTATAATAATTTGTCCCTTCCTAAGGTTAGCACTTTAGACATAATCCAAAAGATATTCAAACTAAATGAAAAATTAACATATCAGCTTTCAACTGGGCTTCCATCCAAATTGGTCAATTTCCTAATTAGATCTATGGTCTTATCATTTTTTCCTATTTATGATGTATCCTTCCAAAATAGGGACATTGCCTATTTGTCAACATTGTCATTTCCCTTACACATGTGATATTTTTTTTCTTGAATCTAGGCATGGTCAATCAATCTTGTAAATTGGTCACTTTTATCAATCAATCACTTTGATCAATTAATCTAACAATCGGTCAACCTTATCAATCAATCAATCTTGTCACCTAATAAATCTATTCAACCTATCAATCAAAATTGTCAATCAATCAGTCAACCAAACCTCATGAATCTTATCATCAAATAAATTTTGGAAGCTGATCTAAATGGTTATTGAATTTTTTGGTCTAGTTGGTCTTATCATTTTGATTTATTTATGGTCATGTTAGTAGCTACCTCGAGGATGTACCACCAAGGATTTAGAGGAGCGATGATGGATCGTGAATTATTTTATTTTACTTGATGTCTATGATTTGTCTTGGAAAAAATACTGGGGAAATTAGGCTCCTAGTATGAATCATGGAATTCCTTGTTTTTTTGATGACTATCTATTTCTTGCAAGTGGTAACATTGGACATCTTTGTCTATCTCGTACCACGGTATTTGTGATCCATATGCTATAATTTTTTCACTTGATGATGATAAACATTCAAGTTGACATTTATTAAGTAAGAATATCAATTCCTTTTCATTTAACTAACTCCACACTGACATCCATCTTCATTGTACTAAAATCCATCTTATCCACACTCTCACCTCTTCTATCTATAATCATCCTGATGGCTTCCTATGACACACAAAAATATCCTACATATATAATCATGTTAGAAACATCATAGGCATCATCATGAACATGATAGGTAATCCATATTGCATTAGAAGATATAAAAGGATAGATAGCATCATCATATATATATGTGCATACATGCATCCATATAAGCATAACATGTCATAATCACATTATATCATCATGCATTCATAAGACATTAGCATATATCTCATTACATACATTTTCATATAGAATTATTATATTTCATATACATCATCCATATTCATATCATTGCATTTGTATGTGTAGTATATATCCATATCACTACATTGAATAATGAAGCATCCATAATGATATATAAACCATCATACATATAGAAATAAAAATCATGTGCATCATCTATACATCATAAGATAGAAAAGCATACATAAGCATAAACCATAACCATAATCCATAATACATCAAAACGTATAGAAATGCATGATCATATCGTAGACATCGAAATTATCCCGATTGATATCGCACACCTGATCCTTTACTAACATTAGTTCTTCCTTAATCACTTCTTTACTAACCAGTTAATTAAATAATCCTTATTTAATTAATTCTTCATAATTCCTATTTTAATTAAATAAATCATGTTATTTAATTAATCTTAATATTTCCTCTTTGATTAAATAAATCACTTTTATTTAATCCTAATGTTCCTCTTTAAATTAAATAATTCATTTTATTTAGTTAAATCATATTCCCTCCTTTAATTAAATAAATTAACCCTTATTTGATTAAATCTAACATCACCCTCTTTAATTAAATAAATCAAACTTTATTTAACTAAATCTAATATCTTAAATTCCTCTCATTTTGATTTAAATAAATCCAAAAATCTAAGTCAAAATGTCAAATCAGACTAATCCCTATCCAAGTTAATTAAATCCTAATTAACTCTAACACTAACCCATTAAATCCTCTATATTTTTTAACTTTCATAAGTAAATCAATTTAATTAATTTATTAAATATCCTAATTTCATTCAAAAAGGAATCTTGTTGGAATATTCTTCCAATTTGAAATCTCCCTCCAAAAGGATTTGTCCTCCAACATGGCATTAAATCCTCTTACAAGTCCTTTTTCTTGAGACAAGTGGCATTAACTCCTCTTCCACATCCTCTTCCACAAGCAATCTTTCAACCTTTAAATTTCCACCTAATTGAATTTATTTGGACATTCACCAAAATGTGCTCATTCCTCCTCCGCTAGCATGTTGAGAAGTAGAACCTTGCCATTGGCTCATGTTTAGTCCCGAATTCATCCCATTTTCTCATTTCTCCATAATTATCTCTTATAAATAGAGGGCTTCACTATTGGTTTTCGATCCACAACTTGATGCAAGGTTATTATCTTCAGATTTCATGCCAGTTCATCCATTTTCATCCAAGTTCTCATAACATTTCATCCATCTTAGCTAGGTTATGGTCAAATTTCATCAAGGAGAACATAATCATCACCAATCTTCATCAAAGCTTAGCAAGGAATTGGGAAAGGGCTATTTTCCACATCAAAATAGCACCAATTTCCCCATGGGATGATGGTTTGAGTGTTCTTGAGCAAGATTTAATAGCTTTATTTGGTTTTACTTCATTTCATTTCTTGTTCTTAGAATTTGAATGAATTGCATGGGGAATGATTGTTTTAGATGTGTTTAATGACTAATAATATGTTTTTTGATGATGTTTGAATAGGTCTAGATTAACCATTCACATTTTGGTGATAGAAGAAGGGCAAATCTTGAAGAAATTAACATGTTTTTTTTTTTTAAAATAACTATTTTTTGTCAATTTTTTGTGTCTTTAGGAAGAAGTGACACTGTAAAATCCAAAAAATGATGCTATCAGTCCAACGTCGCTATATAGTGATTCTACATCTTCTTCAAAAAGTGACGCTCCTATCATTTTCCACCCAAACTGGCCAATCAAACTCCAAATCGCGACGTTGGGTGAAGTAGCGATGCATATGCGATCTTTGTTTCTCCACAGAGCGACGCTGGTTTCACCAGAGTGCCATTGAGCTGCTCCAAACACCGACACCTTTATAGATTGTGACACTGGGATGGGGTAAAAGGTAGCTTTTCAATTTTTATTTGACACATGCTTTTTATTTTCATTATCTTGGGATTTTAACCTATTTGTGTCTCCATTTTATGTAGATTAACCAACTTTTATAGGTCGAAGTGGTTAAGAAGAAAAGGAGGAAACAAGGAGAAGACCTAGTATGACATTATCACATAATTGTAACAAGTGTTTTTCAACACTTTGGGAGCAATTATAATCCCATTTCTTTTAAGGACATTATTATCTCCAAGTTTTTAGGACTCAAAATAATTTTCATTGGGGTTTTAAAAAGAACAAGCAAAGGGTTAAAAAGAACCTTATAAACTTACTAAATTTGGTTTTGGGTTTAACAAATTGAACAGTCAACCTCATAGTTCATCTTGGTGCTATTAAAAAGAATCTGTTTACTGCTTTTGGGGTTTAAAATGAACATGTGTTTTTCATGATTTTTAATCTCTTTTATAAATTATCATTTAAAAGACATGCATTTCTCTCATGCTTCATAGTGATCTTGAGAATCAAAATTCTTTAGGTGATATTAAGATGTATAAAATATTGCCTCCACACTTCAATTTGGGATTCTTAAAATTGGACAAATCTTGCTGGTGTGAGTTTGGTATATCGTGTGTGTTCTCTCTTTGTTCACGAAAAAAAGATTGTTCAAAATAAAAATGTACTTGCTCACTATTGTTTATCTTTAGAGGGCTTGCCTTGGTGGGAAAAAGTACTCACCCCAAGGGAATGACCCAACTGGGAACACGCTAAAGCCAAGCAACTTTCGCTTGGTATATAATTGTGGGTACTTGAGGAAAGTTCAAGTATCATGAGGATTGTTCCAACAAGAAGGGTAGCAATGGTCTCTTGTCATATGGATGATCCCCCATGAAAAAAATGCCTATACTAGAACCTTTTTTATAACAATCCAAATCCCTATCTATTTTTTGGTGCAAGAAAAATCATTGTGAAGTCGTCCAATGTACTTGTGATTCAAATTAGAGATGAAAAGTTTTTCATGGGAGATTCATGAGAACTGAAGCTTGGCTGACTCGAGAAGTGTGTTTCATGGAGGGGAGCCAATGTGGTAAATCTTCTAATCATCCACTTTGAATAAGCATATATAGATTTATCCAAATGGGAATTCAACAAATATTGTCTCTTTTCATCCTAGGGTTGTGCATCATTTTGGAATTAAAACACTTGGCTTGGATCTAAAACATTCAAGAAAAAACATACCACAAAATCCTCAAAATTTCAAACCCTTTAGAAGGAGAAAATACCTTTGACATAATCCACATTTTATTGCTTGCCCTAAGGATTCCATCCTTAGAGGCTTCTAGGGATCTAGATTTACATCTTAATTTTCTCTCACTAAAGTCAACATAGGGAACTATTGCTTTGATTTTCTTGATTTACACATAATGGACCTTGTGGGATGAAAAGAGATTAAGACATTAGACATTCAGTTTGAAACCTAATCAAGAAAGTGTTTGTGGTAAAAATAATCAATCTAAGCAAGATAAGAGACAATTGGACCTCACATGTTCTTGATCCCATGATTTCCCGCAAAGTCAAAATTCTCAAAACAAATTGTCATAAACACCTTAGTCCCAAAGCTCATGAGGAGAATATTTTAAGACTTCATGAAGTTAGAGAAAGGTTGGTCTATAATTTTTACAAGAAATATTCAAAGAACAATCCTAATTTGTACGAATTTTATTATAGTCAAAACCCAAGTCTCTTTCAAATATTTTCATTTCTCACGAATAGGAAGTACACACATGTTCTTAAATAGAAAGGTCTTGTAGAAAGGAAGTCTATCTAGGTCTAATCTAGGTATAATCTAGAATAAAATTCAGAATTCTCATCCATCCCTCAAACATCAATCAAATCTCATACCACCAACAACTCTTAGAATCTTGGAAAAATCCCTCATGCTAGAATTTTGGAAAATCCTTTAAATCAAATCAAAAAATCATCTTGTTTGACTAAGTATGTGTAGATGAATCCTTATTCATACGATTAGTTAAATTATCACCTTGTAAAAAAATCTATTGCAAGATAAACATCCAACCTCTTGGGTTTTATGAGTTCATTATCCAAATCCAAATCCAAAACAAATCAAATCAAGAATCAAAAATATGAAAGTCCTAAAGTCTAGTGTCCCTCCAAGATTCTTAAGAGTTTAATCATTCACACCATCCATCATTCATTCATCTCATTACAACCCTTTGATCCTTGAACAAACATTTTTTTTCTTCTTTGTACCTAAAATTTGATCCTTATTTTAAGGTGCAAACCCAATCTCAATACAAGAAAAATATGGAAGCCAACAAAGAAACATCTACTTCAAGTGACTTGAGTCAAACCACACCCGAAATCAATCCCATTGGATATAGCAATCCCCCACCCAATCTTCCTTTATTACCACAAGAGGAAGGTCAAGTGGAAAACATCACCAATAATGTCTTGGGAATGACTCAAGATGAAATCATAGAAATGGTCCAAAATCTTGAGAATCAGAAAATTTTCAATGCCATGATGAGACTCAATCCTTCACAATACATTCTAGAACTGGAAAAAGAATGGGCTAAAATCCCTTATTATTTTGACGTAAACACTATTGTGGAGAAACCTCTTGGGATTATTCCACCATTCTCATTCACACCATCTTTTCAAGGGATCGTTCAACCCATCCCCCAACCAACATCATCTCTTGCTCCAACTCAACCAATTGTCAATAAGGGGAATTAATTACTTAATTCTCTTCAAACACATCCCCTTGTGAAAAATCAAGACTTAGATGTGAACACCATCTTGGGTCAATCCGTCCCTCAAGATCTGAAAAACCCCTATGTTCCACTCATCTTTCATGACACCAATAATTCATCAACCTTCTCCACGACACTGTCATATTCTCTTTGAGCACAAGTCTCTCTCTCCATGGTATCACAAGAGCTAGTGGGTTTATTTGGACAAGGGGGAATATTTGATCCCTCATCATCACTTTTGCAAGGAAACATAATGTTCATGATTTGTCTAGCAAAACCCAACAATTCTCTAAAAAGTTGCTAACTCTTATAATGAAGAAACTATAAGGTTAGTGGCCAACACAATGAGCTTCGGATTTTGCAATCCTTAATCCTTCACTTTAGGCTCTGTTAGACTAGGGAGGGTAATCCCAAATATTTTTTATGAAATGTATACAATTAGTAACATATTTGTAAACAAATTGATTCCTAGTTAATGCAAATGAGTTCTACCACACTGAAGATTTGGCATATCCTTTAAGTGAGTGAATACTTACTTACTACGAATCACAGATACCTCCAATCCATATTATTCTTTGAAAAAGGGTTTTAAATGAATATTGTTCTTATTTTAAGTTCATGGTTAGGTATGCCATATGCTCACTCTCTATGTAGGATTTTCTAATAAACTGACTAGTGTCTCATCAATTGGAACAACAGAGTCAAATATGTAAGAACCAGTAATACATAAATTACTAAAATTTAGAGGTAGATGAACTACCCTCATATTTAATTTACAATTTATGAAAACTAATAGTGCCTAAAAGAAACACTCACTACTTATCAATCCTAAGCAATTTCATACAAATTTTATATCCTCTTTGAGAATTTTAATCAACTCCTTGAGTTAAAGCTGAGAGCAAAATAGTACATCGAAATATAACCATTTGAAGATAAATGATAACACAATTAGAATTTTCATTTATAACTTGTAAGAAGTATACATAACAGAGTATTTGTTTCTAGACAAAGATTCTTTTCTATATCAGTAGTTTATATAAAACTTATTTAGGATTTTAACATACAAGATTTCATCCCCAAGACAATTACTAGCCTACTTATCCATATTCTATTTTGAATGCCTTTTCTAAGCTTAGGATTTACCCTAGAATCCTATTGAAACTTAAAAGTCTGGCCACTGTAATGAGCCCATAAATCCCTTTTATAGAATAATGAAGCAACAAGCATCAAGCTCAATTACATTAAAATTTCATTTGATTTCAAGATCATTTTCAATAGAGTTTGAAACCTCCTTAGTTATTTATATGCAATCATTGAGTAAAATGGAAGAGTAAAAGACCAACATCCACATGACCTACATGTAGACACGCCAACTCCTCATTCTTTCCCATCAAAGGAGATTCTCCACTTGCAGCCCAAGGAAAAACATGCATATAACCTAGTGCTAGGAAGTCTGGTACCTTTCCTATACACTAGCCTAGAAAATTTCCCACATCAGCACTAGAAACAAGAAATCACATGAGTGTTGAATAGGAAAAATTTGACAAAAGGGCCATGGTGTCATCAAAAACAAAAATGGGACATAACCATCACTCTGAGTCATCAGCCTCAGAGGATGCTAGCCCACGCCCTACTTGTGGTGGAACTGGAGGAATTATCACCACCACCTCATTAGAATCATCAGATGGTACCAGGGAGAGGGGATAATAATCACCCTCCATGTTATTGTCACCCACATTGTCTGAAGGTTTATCAAAAAATCACTGGAATAACTGAGCCTTTCTGGATAAGCCTTATGATACTTGCACCTTTTCTTTGTCTTCTTCTCATACTCCACCAACTCCTTCCCTTTGAACTTGACTAATTATTATTAAATGATTCGTTTCCTCAGACAGTAGTTGCTCCTAACACCATACTTCTTAAATTTTATGCATCGTCTTTTCTTCTTTGGTGTATCAAGAGCTCCCTATGTATTAGCTTCATCCTCATTAGTATTCTTCTCGAACTCGAGAAAACTTAATCTTCTAGACCCCCGAACTAGCCTAACAGACTCATTGAACTTACTCATCTTCTCTAGAAGACACCAACCAATTCTATTCTTGGACTCAAATTCAATGAAATTTTTGAATGAGAAACATGGAAATCAGTCCTCCTTATCACAATCCATGCAAGTTTTCCAACCATTAATTCTTCAAAGGAAGCCTACGTACGCAAGTTGACAACATTCTTCCTTGATCCTTTTAATCATAATTGTTGATCATGATTTGAAAGATAAATCAATGATAGATTACTATGCAACCATTTAAAATTAAGTTATAATTGTGCTTTTAGTGCTCCTTTAAGTAAAAAAAACTCCAAGTTGATAAACATCTACTCTATACTATGCATCAATTAAAAGTTTCCTACTATAATTAGCCACTCACCCATAGGAATTATTTCACTTGTCTTTCTCCTTGTCAAAAATAGTGGGGATTGATCTTTATCTAATCTCAAAATATCAGTTCATACACTGTCATGCTTTGTTTCCATATTTTCCACACGTGTTAATGGTTGTCAGAATTGACAACCAAAATCTCAAGCATTCACCTTAAAGAACAAAGTTGAAAATAGTGTAGTTTAGAAATAGTATCTTTTCAGCCAAATTTGGAAGTATTCCAACTTCATTAGAACCCAACAAGAACCATTTAGAAAGTGCACATGGAACCTACCCGCTTGCCTGTCAATAGATATATTACATAGGAAGGACCCACATGGGATGGTATGGAGTGGCCAAGATTGACCCACATCACCAATCATTGACCATCGATTACATCCTCCATACAAAAATATTTCATCTTCAAAGACCTATCAGGCCCCACAAACTGCCAGGTGTCATATTGCCCACTACCTCGTGTGACCATCTCCTCATACCACTGTAGAAGGACGAGGGTGCGGGGAAAGGCCCAAATGAGAACACATGTTACATTGTTTATTGTTGATTGAGTCTTGAACAACATCCATTTCCCTATGAGAAATTAGGTCCCACCATAAAAGTAGGTCCACCTAGCAATCACCCGCTAGCCCATGTCCTTAAAATAATATGAAATAAAACAAGACAGGGTCATGGGGAACGACAAAGATATAGCCACGTCTCTCATAAATAAGTTGTCGATCCTGTAATGACGTTATTTTTCCTGCAAGATCAACAAAGGATTAGTGGTACCTACATGTTAATAAAAACATCATACAATGAAATGCAAAGGAGAAAATGTAGAGAAATGTAAGAACTGGAAAGATCTCACCCATTCCTACACTCCATGGCTGACTTCCATTGTACCTCCTCAAGCTTCCTGTTGATGATGGATTCCCTCAGATTTGTGAGCAACCTCTAAATGTGCCTAGACCTAGCAAATATTTTGAAGGATTTATGAAATGACTCTATGTGCAAAATAGAATTTTACTTCTATTATGAAAATAGTGATAATAGCCTAAGATGATATGAAGATAAATGCAATTGCTAAAATAACAAGAGATAATAATGATTCATGGATCCAAAAATGAGATCAAGATTGTCATTTTATAGAAAATGCAATCTTCAATGGACGGACGAGATGAGAGATTGAGGAATGCCCTAGAATCAAAGGTCAAGATTCAATAAGGCAACTCTCAATTAGGGTTAGGGAAAAATGCCCACATGTGTGAATAAGATTTAATTAAATAAATTAAATCAAGACTGAATGTGACAGTTGAGATGAAATTAGTAAAAATCAGAAGACAAGAGGATGGGATTTTAGAAAATCAGTAATTTTAGAAATTACTTGATTTGTAGAAAAATAATTCCATTTTGAATTAAATTAATTCAAAATATGGATTTTGTGAGATAAGGAGTAGTTGTTTTTTGAAATTAATTACTGAATGAAGAATTAGTTAAGTATGTGAGATATTTTTAAATGATTTTTTTTATTTAAAAATATTGAAGTGTCACATACAACAATTAAATATTTGCAAATAATTATTTAATTTAGAAGAAGTGGTTAATTAATTAAATAAATTAGAAAATCTATTTAATTAAGAGGATTTAGGAATTAGTTACACATTAAATAAATATATTTTAAATATAATCATTTAATAATCAAGAGGACATTAATGATAGGGATTAAATAAATAAGATTGATGACTTTATTTAACTATCAGAAGACTTTGACAATCAGTGACATATTAAAATAAATAAATAAGATTTATTTATTTAATAATCATGAAGAATGAGAGATTATGAATTAATTAAATAATTATAAACTATTTAATTAATAGTTGAATGTGGGTTAGAAACATAATTAAAATGTTATAATCATGTCATGACAAAAGGTGGTAAAATAGTGCTTGCAGGTCTTGGTCATTTTTATGTGTCAACATTTGCCCCTCTTTGTCATAATGCAACTTGTTGCATTGTGGAAAAGAAAAAAAGTCCAAAATATGCCCCAGCAAAGGTATGGAGTGTCTATGCCCCCTCAGGAAAATTTTTGAATTTCGACCCGGGGTTAGAAAAATTTGGAAAATATCCCGACTAATTCAATTAATGACCAAAAAAGTAACAACGTGAACGGTTTAAAAAATGAAGGATGCTAAGCCATCCAAAATGCCGGTCAAAGGTGGTCAAATGAACCTCCAGTACAACCTACTAGGTCAAAACCCTAATTTTTAGCCTATAAATAGGTTGAAAAGGTCAATCCAAGTGTCATTTGCTCATTTGTCATATAGAAAATTTAGAAATCAGAGCTCTGAGAGACAATGGTGATTCCAGCGACTACACACTGTGGATACCGCGTGCGCACATTCCGATGACCCGAGGGCATAGAGGTACCAGTAAGTACCCTATCCAACTTGTCAAATTTTGAAATTAATGCATTTATTAGGGTTTTAAGTGTGGGAATCAAATGCGTTGCGATGCAAATGATGTCGCATAAGCCACAAACGCATTCACATTCGCCGCATTTGCTTGCGTCATGACGCAAGTGCGACAGGTAGGTTAGGTTTTTTGTGCAATTGCGCATCCGCATGGGAAAATGACGCAATCATCAGGTTGCGATGCAATTGACAACTTTGAGATGCATTTGTAATTTTGAGACGTAATTGACATGTCAAACGACGCATTTGCAAAATTGCAACACAATTGCTAGGCCAAATGATGCATTCGTTGTTAGATTGCGCATTTGATGGATGGAATGATGCATTCGTTGTTAGAGTGCACATTTTCTGGTCAGAACGATGCATTTGACATATTGTAATGCATTTGTCATGCGCGGAGCCACATTTGAATGAATGTGATGCAGTTGTGGTCAACGTGACGCAATTGTAGTTGACCAAAGTTGACTTTTGTTGACCTTGTGCCGAGCTTAGTCTTTATGTACTCTTGACTTGCCAGTAGTAGTAAAATTTCCATAATGTTGCTTAATATGTGCTAATCTTTGGCCTTTCTTTGTGCAAAGTCAACTTGTGCCCATTTATACCTGAGAGTTTCGACCGGTGACGTACGCCTTCAGAGATCGCCTAAGCGATAGACAGAGGCAGCGGCTGATGGCCCTAGGGTTGTACCATGTCACTTATATGCCCATTATTTGGGTAAACAAAGGTTTGCTGACAGCTCTTTGTGAGAGGTGGCATTCAGAGACTTGTTTGTTTCACCTACCTATTAGAGAGGCGACAGTGACTTTGGATGATGTCTATCGCATTCACCGCATTCCGATTAGCGAAGAGAGAGTCACCTACGATCTACACCGAGGGCAATAGGCCCTGTCTGAGATGTACGAGGGTGCTAATGGTGCCCAGTTGGGCATGGACAGTTACGAGATCAATTAGGACATTGTAGCCGATCGGTTTCCCAGATTCGATGCCATGCTTATGACCTTGATCGCTGAATTGTTGATCCTAGATCATCATGGTCATGGGTTTCCCATTGCATCTAGGGATGTTCTTGTTCACATGCAAGGATAGAGGATTGTTTTCACTTGGGGGCCATGCTTTTTGGCCATGCTCTATCACTAGTTACATGATGTTGTCTATCACTAGGGGCACAGTATCAATTGCGACACTACCCTCTTGATGATTTAGATATGGGAGCGCATTCCCGTGTTTTGACCATCGGTGCAGATTCAATAGCTAGGTGATGGGATGCCTTACATTTATTTATATGCAGGATCAGTTAGCCAGACTCATGTGGGAGATACCGGGTACTGGCATTATCAGATTGATACGATGATTAGTTTTGTTTGGAGACCCTATAGAGATTGTGCGTAGTGGTCAAATGAGGACGACCATTTATCATTTTGCAAATAGTTCAGGTATCTGATTGAACACACGGTATAGACTCAACGGATTATCGAGATGTACCTACCCCAGCGGGTACTACGGTAGTTTGGGGAGCAGCAGGTTGTGCCAGTAGGCATGACAAAGTATGCTTGGTCTTCCAGGGAGACCATGTGGGGGCTGCCCATATCAGTTATAGTAGCAGAGTAGTAGGTTGACAACTTGGTGGTAGTTCAGTGGATATGGAGAGGGGGTCCAGCAAATCTGGGGATGTTTGTTGAGTTTGATGCCTAGTGGAAGGTT
Source organism: Sequoiadendron giganteum (assembly GCA_007115665.2). NCBI lineage: Eukaryota > Viridiplantae > Streptophyta > Pinopsida > Cupressales > Cupressaceae > Sequoiadendron > Sequoiadendron giganteum. The sequence goes on from CM021103.1 coordinate 215,240,796, forward strand.
CATAGACCCATCCCTTTGACCGATCTAGATGGTCCACCGCTGATATATTGGAGATCAGTCATTCCATAGATTTCAAGGAGAGGTTGGGGTGGCCGAGATGGAGGGAGAGATGGTAGAGGTGTCAGGGGTAGATATGGAGGTAGGGCAGGAGGAGGTAGAGATGGGGGACATGGAGGAGGTGGGGGAGATGGAGGGGGTGGAGGAGACGATGGGGGTGGAGGAGATGGGAGGGGTGTGAGGAGGAGGAGGGATGGCAAAGGCAGCCCAAGAGAGTCGGGAAGAGAGTGGGTGGTGTACCATTGTCACCCATTCAGGAGGAGGGGGAGGAGAGAGAGCCAGAGGTGAGGGCGGAGGAGGTTAGAGGGGGCGAGGAGGAGGTGGAGGTGGTGGTTGAGGAGGAGGCTCAGGTGAGGGTGGAGGAGGAGGCTGAGGTGAGGGTGGAGGAGAGAGTAGAGAAGGATCCACTTGTCGGGGGACACCCTCTTGACATAGATGTGGAGGAGGTCCGGGCTGAGGAGGAGAGAGATGAGGAGGAGGGGGAGGAGGATGAGGCAGATTAGTGACTATGGGAGTGCATGATCTTCGGGAATGATGAGGGCGATAGATAACCCATTTTTCCTATCAATACCACCATTGATTAGCAGATCACAAACTTACAGAGTAGACTAGATGCGGCCTTGTCTCTGAACAAGGCCTTAGCAGCAGAGTTAGAGGTCACCCGGGTGGAGAGAGATCAAGCTATTCTCTGACAATAGGAGTCAGAGCGGTGGGTGACAAAGTTTGCCGAGCTATGTTCAGGGATGATAGGAGATATGGCCAGAGAGTTGGCCAGGATGGTAGAGAGCAGAGGGCGATACAAGGGTCTATACGAGCAGGTTGTTCCACCAAATCGACGAGACCCAGGTTTGTCTCAATCCTACAATAGGACAGGCAATGGCAGCCGGACACATAGCAGCAACAAGCCTCATAGCAGTAGTCACACCAGTGCTGGGGGGTCCACTACATGAGGGAAGGCATCAGGCAATAGATCTCATAGCTCTCACAAGAATTCATTAGGTCATAGTCATAGATTAGAGCATGGGCATAGATCAGTGTCCTCTGGGCAGTAGACAAGGCAGAGTCAGCCTCATCTTACTGAGGCCTCGGGCTCTCAGAGTCAGACTCAGGATAGTGTGCCCATCCAGATCACTTTTCACATGGTTGGTCAGGCACACCCACCTCGTAGTTCACCTCCACGGGACGAAAGAGGGCCATCCTAGGACTTGTTTTTAGACACTTGTATATTTTGATATTTGAGCCTGCGAGCTCCATTTTTGGGATATCATATGACTTTATCCTGTGACATTACATGTTTTTGAGAGTAAATATATATGCGATGCAATTTTTATGTGGCCTATATGATGTTATGCATTATGGTATTCTATGCTTATGTTTATGAATGCAATTATGGATGTGGTTATGTATGCATTAATGTGATGATGATGTGATTCCTATATGCTTATGTAAATGTTTATTTATGATGCTTATATGTTGATGCAAATGATGGTTTTATGAATGGATGCAAATGATAGCATTTATGCAATGTGAATTATGGTATTTGATTTATGTAGATGTGAATATGAAATGCCATTATGTATGCAACTTTGTTTTTGTATGTCACAGGATATCATCAGAGAACGAGAGAAAAAGGAAGATGAAGATGTCAGTGCGAAGAAAGATATGCATGTTAGTGTGGAAATTAGAAATACTTCAAAACTTTGCTATAGTGCTATTCTTAGTTGTTGCTCTTTAATCATCATTTGGCAAAAAAGTCATGATGGTCGACAAACACTGTGATATGACATAGATCAATAATGTGCAAGGTCAAACCATCACGTAGATCAATAGTTACAGACAAAGGATGATCATGAATCATGCAGGGAACACAATTGCCCCTAGTCACTTTATCATGACCAACCACCAGAAAAACCAAACTAATCATGAGATGTCATTGCTTCTCTAAATCCCGACGATAGGACATCCTTGAGAAAGTAGCCACATGATAGTAAAAAATAGACATTAAAATCATCCTACTATGTCGTTGCTTCTCTAAATCTTGAAGTCAGGACATCCTGGAGAAACTAACAGTAGAGTGATAAGCAAACAAGGATAGTCATCATGATATGTCATGGTTCCTAAGACATAAGGAACTAATATCATGATAATTATCAATGGACAGAAAATTTTTTTCCAAGTGTTTGCCAAGTGTTTTAATGTCAAGTTTTGTCAAATGTTGAGCAATATCAAATTCAAGAAGGACATATCCTGAATGACGTTGATATCTAGGAGATCGATTCTCGGAGTTAGGAGAGAATCCAACAAAATTCTAGATGATGATGACGATGCTTAGGAAGGACACATCTAGAAGCATAAATAAAATGATGAGAGTTTCTTTTTAGAAGGACACATCTGAGGAAGAACCCAAAGTTTTACCATGATAGATTGTCTTGATATGATTTTGACTACATGTCATTGCCGACATGCTAAATTGACTAAAAGTGTTTGACGAAATAGATTTCTGATAGATTGATAGCTCAAGATTGATGTAAGATTCACTTGATTTGAAGATAGTTTGATGTGTGTGAATGTGTAGTGCCATGTCCCCTAATGGACTGACCTAGTGCGGCCTCGGGGGTCCATCGATTGATGGCCTTGCCTATGTCATGCACTCAGAGACCTCATAGTTCGACACGACCAATGACATTGTCTGAAGGACAAAAACTTGAATCATGATTTTATTTTGTGACAAACCTAGAACGACTGACCTAATGTCTCGGGGATTCAAAGATGAATCTTGCCTATCTAGAAAATGCGTAGAGACAACATAGTTCATACGGTGACAAAAGATTGATTGGTGTGATCGATTGAATTGATCAGATTGACTTTGATTTTGGATTTTGACATTGATTTGGATGTTTTTGTATTTTCTCTGGATGCTTTCAAATTTTAAAGATTTTTTCAGGACTTTTTCAGATTTTTAGGATTTTTTCAGGACTTTTTAAGAATGCAAGATCATGTGCGGTACTCTATTTAGTTGTACGATAAAGGTCTTTCCCCCAGAAAGAGTGGGGATTATCTGATTCCAATGGAATGGAGATAGGTAGATGCAAGAAAAAGGAAAGGATATGCAAGGAATGATGTCAACCAAATGTTAACCATGGTTGGAATTGACAAGACTTAGGACGGATGTCGTGAATGTGCCAGGCCTTTGTGATTATGACAAATGGATAACGGTCGATTTGAGTGACAGTAGATGGCGAAGCAATGATCAACTACACATGGCACCTGTTTGCCAGGTTTTCACCATGGTACTTATCCAAAGCACCTATTTGCTAGGTTTTCACTAATGGATGAATTCATTTCTTTTTACTATTTTGCCATTTTTTTATTTTTTTTGGTGTCACCAAGATGCCTGTTTGCCAGGTTTTCATCAAGGGATGATTTTTTTGTTTTGTTTTTCAATTTTTTTGTATTTTGTAGGTTTTTAGCCTAGCTCTTTGATGCTATGTGTACAAATTTCTCAGATGTAAACTGTTGATAGGTTCTGTCAGATATTCTCCATCAGGTGTGGTCAATTGATAAGCTCCGGAACCAAATGCAGTAGTAATGATATAGGGACCAAGCCAATTAGCCTCAAACTTACCAGGATTTTCACGGTCCACCTGATTTCTGGGGTTCTGCATGAGAACAAGGTCACCGATTTCAAACTTTCTCACCATGATTCGTTTGTTTTAACTTTGGCAGAGACAATTTTGATATGCTTGTAAATGATTTAAGGCATTTTTTCATCTTTCTTGTAACATTTCTAGCTCATGGAGATGAGTATGTCTGTACTCTTCATCATCATCATTCCTTTCAAAGAGACTTGGAGAGAAGGAATTTCGACCTCGATGGGTAATATGGCCTCAGATCCATAGACCAGGGAAAATGGAGTGGCTCAAGTGGGGGTATGAATGCTGGTACAATAGGCCCATAAAGCAGGATTAAGTTGTAGGTGCCAATCTCGGCCAGTGTCGTTGACAGTCTTCTTCAAAATGTGAAGAATTGTTTTATTTGACGCCTCATCTTGGCCGTTACCTGGTGGGTAGTAAGGGGTGGAAAAATGGTGTTGGATGTGGAATCACTCATAGAGTTCACGAACGTCCTGATTTTTGAATGGACTATTGTTATCTGCGATGATGGATTGTGGGACACCATACTGGAAAATGATGTAATTTAGGATGAACTTGGATATTTGTTTACCGGTGATGTAAGTGAGAGGGATGGCTTCAATCCACTTAGTAAAATACTCAGTGGCGGTGATTATGAATTTATGGCCATTAGAAGAGGATGGATGGATCTTACCCATGAGGTCGAGTCCCCATTATGCGAAAGGCCATGGAGAAGTGATTGGTCTCAATTCCTGTGCAGGTGCATGAATCATGTCACTATGCACCTGGCATTTCTGACATGTTTTGAAAAAATGAAGAGAATCTTTTTCCAATGTCAGCTAGTAGTATCCCAGTCTGGTGACTTTCCTAGCTAAGGTTGGACCACTCGAATGAGATCCGCATATACCCTCATGTACTTCTCATAAAGTCATTTGGGCTTCATTAGTGTCAAAATAGTGAAGAAGGGAGTTGTCAAAGCCATGACGGTATAAGGTGTCATTGACGATGGTATGTCTAGCCGCTTTTTGGATAAAGGATTTTCGTTGGTTGTTGGATAGGTTGGGTGGGAGGGTTTGGGATTTAAGATAGTCATATATGTCCTGATACCAAGGCAAACTGGGACCAACAATCTCGCACACCATTTTTGACTCTGGAATATCGTATGCAAGTATCAGCAACTATTCCACTAAGAATTCAAATTGTGACACATTCTTAGGGATGTCTAGGAGAGATCCAATGGTAGCCATTGCATCGGCTACTTTATTCTATGTCCTTGGGATTTATTCAAATGCAATCATTTTGAAATATATCAGGAAGCTATCCACCATTCGTTTGTAGGGAAGCAACTTCTCATCTTTTGTGTCATAGTCATCATTCACTTGATTGATGACCAATTGAGAATCCCTAAATATGAGCAATGTTTGAATTTTCCATTTAATTGCTATCTTGAGACCTATGACCAATGCCTCATATTCTACAATATTATTTGTACAAGGGAAGGCAATCCAAAATGATTAGGAATTGAATCCCCTTTTGGTGTGATAAATAATATGCCAGCTTCAGAGCTGTGACCAGTGTGGCACCCATCAAAGTATAGTTTCCATGGTAGAGCTAGTTCTGCGTGAAAAATGGACTCATCTCGAAAATCAGTTATTAGTGGATGAGTGGCTTGGATTGGTGCATCTGCTAGTTGATCTGCTATTACTTGGCCTTTTATTGCTTTGCGCTCCACATATTGTATGTCATATTCGCTTAATATCATGACCCATTTTGCCAAACAGCATGTCAATGCTACTCGACTCTAGAGATATTTTAATGGGTAAATCTTTGCTACTAAATGTGTTTGATGGCTCAACATATAATGTCTTAATTTTTGTGCCATGAAGACAACTACAGGGCATGCCATTTCAATGGTTGTGTAGTTGATCTCATATCCAATTATTGTGCGGTTGATGTAGTAAATGGCTCTTTCTTTTTCTTCATGGTCATTTTGCACCAATAATGCCCCCAATGCATTTGTCATTGTGGAGACATATAGGATTAATGGTTTGCCCTCAATAGGCGGAATCAACACTGGAGGTGTCAATAGATATTATTTTATTTGTTCAAAGGCTATGTGGCATTTATCCATCCATACAAAAGGAATGATTTTGCGTAAAAGATACTGAAAAGGTTGACACTTGTCTACCAGTTGTGCTATGAATCGACGAATAAACTGCAATCTGCCCTGAAGTGTTCACAATTCATTGATTCCTTTTGGAAGAGGCATGTCTAGAATTGCTTTTACTTTTGTTGGGTCAACCTCAATGCCTCATCGTGAAACTATGTATCCTAAAAACTTCCCTAAAGTGACTCCAAAGACACATTTCTTTGGGTTCAATCTAACCTTGTAATCCTCAAGCCATTTAAAATTTTTATCCAAGACTTTGAGATGTTCTTTCCTTGTCAAATATTTTGCTAATAGGTCATCCACATAATCTTCTATTAGAATATGCATCATGTCATGGAATATTGTTGTCATAGCCCTCTGGTATGTGGCGCCTGCATTCTTTAGGCCAAAAGGCATGACATTCCAATAGTATGTTCCCCAAGGACAAGTGAATTCCATTTTATGTTGACCCTCTATTGCAATTCGGATTTGGTTATAGCTTGAGAAACCATCCATGAGAGATAGCATCTCATACCCTATCATGAGGTCAACAATCATGTCTATATTTGGTAAGGGGAAGTCATCCTTTGGAAAAGCTTTGTTTAAATCTATGAAATCCGTGCAGATACAGATTGTCCATTCGGCTTTGTAACAAGAATAATATTGGATATCCAATGAGCATAGTCTATTGACCTTATGAACTCAACATCCAGTAATTTCTTTAGTTCAGCTTTGACGAGTAGTACAATCTGTGGATGCATTTTGTGAAACTTGTGTTTGACCGGCTTGATTCCTAGGATTAAAGGAAGCTGATCTAGGACCAATTTAGGATCAAGGCCTAGCATGTTAGCATATCATCATGCAAAGTTAACTTTTCTGTCTATGAAGAATTGTTTAAATTTAGGTTTTTCTTCATCTGACAATGATGCAGCCAAGAGAATCATTTTGGGATTCTCTAGTGTGGCTATGTCAACTTCTATTGTGTCCTCAATGAGCATAGCTGATTTTTCCTATGTTACGGGGAGAAATTCCAATCCTCCATCCTTAGGTGCCTCAGAGCAGTTTTCACCTTCGGATGCGTCCTTTGATTTTACTATTTTACTGTCAGAAGGTGCCTTGCGGTTTTCACCTAAAAAAATCTCTTTTTCTTTTTTCTTTTTTGTATTTTTGTGACTGGAGGATTGCACAGTCTCCCCAAAGTAAGCTACACAATCTAGATCAATGGAGAACCTTTTTTTGTGATCCCCCCATGGAATACCTTCTCTTAGCCCCATGAATTCTGCAATTGCCTCATCATTCTGAAATATGTCCATCACCGATGGATCTTGTTGGTCCTAGTCAATTAGTTGTGGGTAAACAAGGGGGATTCCATCATCACTATTGGTAAAGGCTATGGAAGATGCGGAAAGTGTGCAAATTGATGCCTCAAGTGTAAAGGAAAAGTTGTCAATTTCCACTTCCGTGTCTGATGAAATGGATGGTCCATACTCCGAGTCAGATAAATCAAATTCAAAATCATAATATGGTTTAAAATTATCAACATCGTGAGTAGTGGTTGGCATTTCAGAAATATGGATAGTTGGTTTAGATAGGTTAGGCTCATGGGTGGGATGATTCAGTTATTGCCGATGACACTTTGTGTTCTTCTGGATTCCAAGGAATTCTTACCCATTCCTTATTTTTGGAATGTCGGTCAATAGGGTCAATGTTATATTCCTGGCGGAATCGTTCTTCAAAGGAAATTTGGCCAGGTTCTAAGAATAGTTCATCAATATCATAGTCACTGATGGTTTTTTCAGATCCCCATTCCCATTCATTTGAGTCAGTTTCAGTAAGGGATTCTTCGCATGTCTCAACACTTTCTGTAACTGTTACAACTTTACTTGAAAGTTCAAGGGTATGTTGATCATCAGTTTTGAGTTGGTCAAACCCTACCCCTATGTATCTTGGTCCTGCCATTATGATAATAGGTTCCCTTCTTCCATTGCTGTTCTTTCCTAGGCCACTTGTGCCATCGAAACCTAAGGCTTTGCATATATCATAACCTTTGCCATAGAGATGTACAGGTAGTGGAGATAACTCTATTGGGTCTTTGTAGATCTAGTTATCCATGTCAATAATGACTTCATTACCCATATCACCCCACCATGTAAAAACACTTTTCGGTGGAACCTTGAAAGTTATTTTGGTTTCAACTGCAAAAAATGGTCTACCATAGACTTTAGGTGGATTTGGTATTGTAGTGATACAGTAATCCGTATTCAATTTGAACTCTCCACAACCAAGGTCCTGGATCTGAAGTTCTTTACTTGGGATGGAGGCTGATGAAGATGGTGTGGTAGAAGGTGATGGAATGGATGATTTTGTGAGTGTCAATGGGTCAATGTATTTGGATAAGGTGGAAGATGAGGCTTCCCGATTGATGGGTACCTAGTGCTCAGTCATAGCTTGCAAGTTGGTACAGTATTGAAATGGATTGGGATCTCCGGGGATAGTGATCTCAGTTCCATCAAAAGGGAATTTGAGGCATTGGTGGTACGTAGATGGAATAGCCTTTAGAGCATGAATCCAAGGGTGACCAAGTAAGATATTATAGTGTATGTCATGATCCAGGACCTGGCATGTTTTATCTATGATATCTGGTCCTACCCGGAGTGGAATTGTAATAATGCCTTTAGAAGCACATTCTTCATCATCGTATGCCTTGATGATGATGTTTTTGCAAGCATCTACACACGCATCAAAGAAACCAAGAGCTTTGACCAATTTTAGAGAGCAGATGTTCAATCTTGCTCTACCATCTACTAAGACTCGTCTAACCTTATTCTTGTGGACAAAAACCTCAATGTGAAGGGCATCATTATGTGATGGTTTGGGCGAGGTATAGTCACTGTTCGAAAAGGTGATGTGATGAGGTGAATTCAGGTATCCGACCATAGTCTCAAAGTGGTTGACATTGATGTTGGTTGGGATGGATGAATCTTGCAGTACTTTATCGAGGATGGCCTTATGCATGGGTGAAATATGGAGCAGTTCGAGAATGGATATTTGAGTAGGTGTTTTATTCAACTGCTCAATAATGTTGAGCTCTGGTTTTGTATTGGGTTGTCTAGAGGATGGACTGTATGGTGATTTTCGGTTGACGTGTCGAAGGACCTGGGATGGTGACCTTGCCTTTACATGTGGTTACATTGCATTCTGGGGCCTTTTTAATGTTAATGGTATTAACGCATTCATCTTCATCAGCAGCGCGAAGATTGTTGATAATAGTACCACTAGGATAATTGTATGCAGGACGGGTAGTATTATAGGCCAGATGGATGTGGTTGGCTTGATTGTTGGTATTATTTGTGCCAGATGAGGAAGCTTTACCATGATCCTGAAGTGGGTTTTTGTGTATGGTATGATCTACATTAGATGTAAAAGATTGACCACCCAACTCAATGGTGTGGTTCTCTATGAGGTCTTGCACCAGATTTCACAATTGACGACAAGAGGAAGTTTTGTGCCCTTTGGCACAGTGGTAATCACAAAATGAACTATCATCCCACCATGACAGCTTGAACTGACCAGGGTCATACGGTTTTGGCTCTTCCAACGTTATGATGCCATTTTGAAGAATTTTATTCAAGACAATTTGAATAGGTTCACCCAAAGGGGTGTATGTGCATTTTTAGAATTTTTGGGGTTGACGCAGTTGCCTTTGATTAGATTGGGCATGATTGCTTTGGATAGCATTGGCAATTGGTGTCGGTGTAGTTATAGGTGTGTTTTGATTTTGTACTCCTTTGATTGTGAGTACATGACTTGTTGCATTGACAGTTTTTGCATCAACTATGTTGTCGTTTGTGATGTGCTTGTTCTTAACCTAGTATTTGTTTTTGTCAGTTGAGCTACATGGGTTATTATTTGTGGTGGTGTTGATGGTTTTTCCACCATATTTTAATTCGCCTTTGGCAATCAAGGATTTCTCAAGTTGAACACCCTTTTCAACAAGGTCAACAAAAGTGGTGCAACAATGGACTTGTAGGCCATACCTTAGCGGTCCTAGGAGAGTTTGTACAAACATGTTGACTTTCTCCTTTTCAAGTATTTCTACCAGACATCTGCTTGCTAAGGTCTCCATCTTTGAAATAATGGAATGAAAGTCTCTCTTGCATCCTCTTGGGTAAGTCTACATAAGGAGGCAATGTCGATATCCGTGTCAATGTTATAGGCATAGTTTTCAACAAAATTGTTTTCCAATTCATCCCATGTTTTGATTCACTTAGGCAAAAGTGAGAACCATTCTAGTCTATGACTTGTGAGACTTCTAGAAAAGAGTCTCATGAGATAAGTTTGCTCATATGCAATGTCCATGCAACTAGTGGTGAATTCTCTTATGTGTTCAATGGGGTTTGTTTTGCCTTTGTACTTAGGAAAATGAGGTACCACATATCCATGAGGAAAGGGTGGCATATACAAGATTGTGTCAAATGGATATGGGCACAAGTCATGTGACAAGTATGAAGAGCAGCGGGTTGTTATGTGAGTGCTTCCACCATGGGATGGTTGGTAGCATAACCTATGTTGATGATAGGGGCATCTTGAGTCCCCAACTACTGTGATGAGATTTGTTGATTTAGAATGGGTTGCCGGTGAGCAAAATGAGTGTTGTGGTTAGGCGGTTGTTGGAAATAAGTGTTTTGATGACGGATGTGCTGCTGCATATGGACTTGAGAGGCGTAAGTGGGGATGTGATATCCTGCCATGTTGGACTGAATTTGAGGGCCTTGTTGGTTTTGATTTTTTTGATGTCCAAATGGAGTGAAGGATTGAGGGCCTTGTTGATTTTGAGCTTGTTGATGCCCAAATGGACTGAAGGATTGAGCACCTTGATTGCCTTGTCCAAATAATACATTTTGGCCATGAGGAATGTTGGTGTTTTGGGCCACAATAATGTTGGTATTAACCTGTGAGGAAGTGGGTTGGGTGCCTTGAATGAAAACTCTTCGTTTAGTTCTCCCAAAAGGGTTGGATGAGTTGGTTGCTATGGCACTTGAGGAACCTAATAATAGGTTTGCTGATGTACTCATGGAACTAGATGAAGTTCCTAAGAGTTTTGATGTGGTTGCACCCATTGTTTGTGACATTATTTGTTTGGGGGTGGATGTTTGTTGGGGGATGGATTGTGATGTGGTGTTAGTTTGGGAAGATGATCCCCCAATAGATGTTAGGTTGGTTGTGGTGGCTGCATTGGTTGAGGTGGTAGCCTGACCCAGGGAGGTACTATTAATGGTGTTGATGGTGTTTTGTGAAGAGGCTCCCATGGAAGGTTTGTGTAATTGGTGACTAGGAGATATTGCTCTAATAGTGTTGAGGTCAAATCCTTGTGGTAACCTAGCCCCTTGGTCAAGGAGCATGGCTAAATATCTGGATGAGTCATTTATGACCAATTCTTCCACAAAAGAGGCCACTTATGGGTTTTGGGCAGCAGCTTGTATGTCTTCTTCAAAGACATCCCCATTTTGATCCCTTCGGATAAATGGTTCAAAAAGATGTGATGGAGATGATGGGATGTTCATCTCACTAAAAGGATTGATTGTGGAATTTCCCATGTCAAAACAAGGATTGTTCATGGCATTAGGAAATGAGTCCATGCTAGTTGTGAACTCAAGAAAGTTAGTGTCTTGTCTAAAGGAATCCATGAGTCTTTTATTTTTCTGTAATCTAGTTTCAACCATACAAAGTTTTGCTCAACTTGGGATGATGGAGAAAATGATCTAAGTATGAGACTATGTTTTTGGTTTATTTTTGGATTTCTAAAGGATGCTATGGAATGCAAGTAAGACTAAAGGCTTGTGAATGCAAGTGGTGTGACACTAAATGGAGATGCCAAATGATATCCAATAAATGATCCTAAGATGTACTTACTAGTGAGAGATCTAAAGAGGACAAACTTGGGCAAACAAAGTTTTTGCAATGATTGAATTTTGGAAGACCAATGGACCGTAAAAGGACTATAGATAGGACAAAGTGAAATTTCCACACTAGACTATTGAGTGGGAAATGATTCACAAAAAATGTGACAAAGTGACAAAGGTAATTGGGTCCAATGATAACCTACTATTGAATGCAAAGTTTGGACAATGAATGATAAGAGTCAACTCCTAAAATCTGAAAAAAAGTAAGTGTCTAAGGAGATGGTGAAGCTATCAATGCAATCTAATTGAAAGCCAAAGGGAAACCTATTGTGAGCCTAAAGGAGATTCAAATTTTGGGTCCAATGATAACCTACTATTGAATGCAATGTTTGATGAAAGTGGAGCAATTCATAGTTTGGTTTGAACTGTAACAATAAAGGAGGACTTGATTGGATTGAAGACAAGTTGTTGACTTTCAATTTTTGACAGTGAGGAATTGTTTTCAGTTTTTAGCAAATGCATCACAAAAAATGGGGTATGACAGAGTGAATGCAGCTCATAGAATCGAATGTGGTTTAGAAAGTGTTGATTGTGACATAGTCTGGTTAATGCAGGTTGGTATCTATCAAATGTGGCTCAATTTACTGAATGTGGTTTAATGCTGGCAAATTTGGCTTGGATAGTTCAAATACGGCTCATCAGAGTGAATGAGGCTTAGGATAACTCAATTGTGGCCCATCAGAGCAAATTTGGCTCGATATCTAGCAATTGCGGTGCATCAGAGTGATTGCATCGCAATGGACAATTTTTTTAAAAACTGAACACTGTTTTGCAGTTTTTTGATCCAGATTTGTGATTTTTAATTTGTTGAAGACTATTTAAAAATAGTTGGAAAACATAGAAATTAAAATATTAAGTGTATGTTCAAGCATACTCACTCTTAATAGTCAAAATTTCATTGTAACAATCACAACCCATAGCTTAAAATCACGTCGACTCACACAACCATGTCACCCCCTAGAGGGCACCTGTGTTTTTGTCTTTTCCAGGTGCATACTCAAGGTGACAGAAGTGGATACCGAATCCCCTGAGTAAACATTCTGTGGTGATTATATGGTGAGTGTCTTGGGGGGAGATTCTTCCCTCCCCTTGCACTATGATTGAAACAACCTCTGGATACTGACACGGCTGGCTTCTACACTATGATTCTTAGTCAAGGTTTCTGTTCGGCACGGAAAATGATAAACTCCCTCAGGAGACCTCCCAACCTTTAGAAAAAAGGTTTTGGGGATGGTTATCTTGCACACTACCATTGAATATGGGTTTCCCCAAAATTCACTTTTGATTATAGTGGGTTGGAAAACCTAGCTTTAGTTGTTCCCACTTAGGTCGTTCTTGTAGGGTGTGTACTTTTTCCCACTATGACAGGCCTTCTAAAGGATTTAATAAAGCATAAAGTGCATAAGGATAAAATGGGTAAGTCTGGTTTTTTTATCACCCAGTAAAGGGGAGAGCATATACCTATTACCCAACAAACACAACAAAAAGATGTTCAATTTTTAAGCCCAAATGAAGATTATCTAAACTAAGTGAAGATATTGCTTCACAACATGCATGGGATTCATTTTTAACCAAAAATAAGATGTGGTGACTATCCTAGAGTTGGTAAATTCTGAATTTATTTGCCTATCCTAGGATTGGTAAATTTCCAATTAAATGTCTATCCTAGGGTTGGTTCTTTTTAATCCCAAAAAAAAATAAAAATTAATCAATTATTGGCCACGGATGCGTCAGATCCAGATTAAAATTAAAAAAAAATGAAATTTACTAGTCATTTGCGATGTGGTATGGCAGATGTAGCTTGGTAGATGCGGCTCAGCAGTTGTGGCTTAGGTTCTGCCTGTCCAATGCATTACGGAATGTCGGCTGCGGCTTTAGAAATGGCGAATGCGGTGTAGTAGATTAGTTGCATCGCATGCGAAGGCGAATGTGGTGCAGTAGAGCGATTGCGTCACACGAGAAGGCAAATGCAGCGTTTCGTACCTGTTCCTACAAAAGAAAAATCTGAGGCTGTACGAAACCTACAAATTTGTGTTAGAATGTTGGGTTCACCAATGTAATGATGTTATTTTTCCTGCAAGATCAACAAAGGATTAGTGGTACCTGCATGTTAATAAGAACATCATACAATGAAATGCAAAGAAGAAAATGTAAAGAAATGTAAGAACTGGAAAGATCTCACCCATTACTACACTCCATGGCTGACTTCCATTGTACCTCCTCAAGCTTGTTGTTGATGATGGATGCCCTCAGATTTGTGAGCAACCTCTAAATGTGCCTAGACCTAGCAAATATTTTGAAGGATTTATGAAATGACTCTATGTGAACAATAGAATTTTACTTCTATTATGCAAATAGTGATAATAGCCTAAGATGATATGAAGATAAATGCAATTGCTAAAATAACAAGAGATAATAATGATTCATGGATCCAAAAATGAGATCAAGATTTCCATTTTATAGAAAATGCAATCTTGAATGGATGGATGAGATGAGAGATTGAGGAATGCCCTAGAATCAAAGGTCAAGATTCAATAAGGCAACTCTCAATTAGGGTTAGGGAAAAATGCCCACATGTGTGAATAAGATTTAATTAAATAAATTAAATCAAGACTGAATGTGACAGTTGAGATGAAATTAGTAAAAATCAAAAGACAAGAGGATGGGATTTTAGAAAATCAGTAATTTTAGAAATTACTTGATTTATAGAAGAATAATTCCATTTTGAATTAAATTAATTCAAAATATGGATTTTGTGAGATAAGGAGTAATTGATTTTTGAAATTAATTACTAAATGAAGAATTAGTTAAGTATGTGAGATATTTTTAAATGATTTGTTTTATTTAAAAATATTGAAGTGTCACATACAACAATTAAATATTAACAAATAATTATTTAATTTAGAAGAAGTGGTTAATTAATTAAATAAATTAGCAAATCTATTTAATTAAGAGGATTTAGGAATTAGTGACACATTAAATAAATATATTTTAAATATATTCATTTAATAATCAAGAGGACATTAATGATAGGGATTAAATAAATAAGATTGATGACTTTATTTAATTATCAGAAGACTTTGACAGTCAGTGACATATTAAAATAAATAAATAAGATTTATTTATTTAATAATCATGAAGAATGAGAGATTATGAATTAATTAAATAATTATAAATTATTTAATTAATAGTTGAATGTGGGTTAGAAACATAATTAAAATGTTATAATCATGTCATGATGAAAGGTGGTAAAATAGTGCTTGCAGGTCTTTGTCATTTTTATGTGTCTACAGATCCACTTTTAAATGTGCCTGTCATCTTTACCAAGGAGATCAGGTCCACCATTACATGAGACACATGGTTGAAGCCCGTTAGCCCATGTGAATAAAATAAGAAGCAATAAAACAAGATGGGAATATGAGGAATGACTAAGATTGATTCCTTCGATCAAACAACCCATATGAAGCTTTAATTCTACACATACTACAAAAGTTATTTAAAAAAGGGGGCATCCCTAGGTGAATGAGACACTGACCCATAACAAAGGCTAAAGATTTTAAAAAATTAGATTAATCCTTCAACCATAGGAAAATTTGACACTCGAAAAGATCCATGCGACTGATAAACCTAAGATCAGGGGTCGGTGAAAAAATGACTATCATGGCACAAGTGACAACTTCAGTAATTGGGAATGGGTAAGACAAGTCAATGTAAAATAAAAATGACCAAGGGTTTTAGGCCAAATTTTGAAAGTTCTATGAATATAGAACCCTATCACAGTGATAGGAACATGACCTTAAATTGGCATAAAGGACCAAGCCATAATTTTCAAAATTCTTTAGGATGGAACCAATAATTTTGAGGGGTTCCATCAGTGGCTCTTGTTGGGGACACATTCCTCTCACAAGAATTGTGAGATGCTCGAATATATGGGTAAAGCAAACTAGGAAAAAAGGGAAAAAAAGAACAATCTGGAATGAAATAGAAACAAACAAACAATTTACAAAATGATACACATGTCAAGAGACCTCAAAAGGGAGATCCAATCTCCACTCAACTAGAAACCTTCTTTTGAGGTACAAATTTTAGTATGCACCTTACAATTTGATCTAGGTTTCATCTCACAATTAGTGGCACCAAACCACTAAAATTTAGGGCCATTCCTTGCCCCTATAAAAAAATAACCTATTGAAGGAACCAATTTCCTTCAATCCACATGTACCTCTTCCATACCACTACAAAAAGTATAACCTTATTCCTATTAGCATAAAAAGGTGGTTAATTTTGAAATATGCCTAATTATAGATACTGCCACTGACATCTCTCATAAACATTCTAAATATACCGTTGCCAGCCTAATCCTTGTCATTCCTCACTATATAATTAGGCACAATTTGAAGAATTTCATCATCACATGACACATATTTATTTTGAAAATTACATTCCTTGTTATTCATCTCATTGTCATGCTCCTTAAGAATACCTTCTAGTTGAACTGGAAACTAAAATTACTCATACTCCTTTAAGTAGTTAGCATCATGATACTCAACCTTATTAGCAACATCTGCATCAAATGTAAAATACTCATGAGGAATGTCCTCAAAGAGGTTATGAACATGTTCTTTGTTTTCCTAAGGTTATATTTCAACTCTTTATCAGGTGCATCATCAGGTTTCTCAACAAAAAGTGGATTATCTCCGCACCGATTAGTAGCACCATTTCTTATCTCTAGTGAAGATGGAGGCTCATCAAACAATGGATTTTTTATTATATTCATTTTTGACATAAGAGCCTCAACCTCAACATGTAGATCTAAATTTATTATATCACCATTGTATTCAAAATCATTGAACTCACTGAAAGAGTATACAAACAAATCTTCAACTTAATTCTCACCATTAGTGATTAACATCTTTGCCTTATATTCTAAAAATTCACCATTAGGAGAACATTGTTCTATCTCAAGCAAACATGTTCTCTTATTATTATCAGCATATTCCTCATTTGCAACCAAAATTTCCATTTATACTTCATGAGGATAATCACAATTAGAGAAATGATCATACTTAATGCCATCATCATTACTATAACAGGAGGATTCATCAATACTACAACTATGTTAAGAATATTCAGACTAGATACTCAGTCTTATATCTCCTATAGGGCAGCAAGTGCCAGAATCTTCAAAAGAATTGAAATCACCCATTTTTCTTGCTTCATTTAGGTTTTCATCTTCAATGTTTGTTCTACTCCCTTCTTCTTCAAGTGATGTCTCACTATTTGACTCATATGGAGCAAAAAAATCATTATCATTGCAAACTAAAAACATAATGGCCTTTTGATGATCACTTTTAATCTTCTCAAAATAGGAAATGTATTCACACACTTGGTTAACCCTAAAAGGATTCAATTCCTTTGATAGAGCACTCAAACCTAGTTCGTAAGATTCATAAAATAAATAAATGCATTCTTAATTTTGAGGTTTGTGACAATTAGGAATTGTAGCCAGAGTATCCATAAATCTTGCATAGAGATCATATTATGATTCTCCTTCTTGTTTCCTTATGCAAGATAGAGCTTGAACATAGATAGTATGATTACAAATGCATATAACATCTTGACAACTTGTTTTGAGTTCTATGTGGTCATCACTATGGAATGATGTGAAAGCTAAACCAATAGGGGTGTAAGTATTCTGACTTTCATTTTTAATTTCTGACTTACACCTTTCAACAACATTTGGTGTTTCAGGGCAGCAAAAATTTGTAGACAAAAAAACTCTTTTGTATTCCATATTTCAAGTTGTGTTCAATTTCCATAGCTATCTCATATGCTTGATGCAAGGTTTTAGGATCCTTGTCTCTTAATAGATAGCTCATCTTTCTATCAAAAGATCCTAAATAAACAACCAAACATACTGCATTATTTAACTTTAAGAACTTAGTAATATCCTTCAATGTTTTAGCAAATCTCTGGTTAAATGTTGGAACCAACTCGTTCTTTTCCTTCTCAATACTCATAAAATTATTTAGTATTGAACTAGCACTGATTCTTTCACCAAATTGTTCCATGAAGACTACTTTGAACTCACCCGAAGAGAAAATAGAGCATGTTGGTAAATCAGAGAACCAATCTCTTGAATCTCCTTTTAGGGACTCGACAAAAAACCTCATAATTACATCCTCATGATCTATCTCAAATTAATCCATTAAATTGTTGAATTCCTGCAAATGCTTTCTAGTAGATTCACACTTTGTACCATTGAACTTTGGTAACTCATTTCTGATTTCAGATGGAATAACATTTGGGTATCCATAAATTCCAACAAAATTTATGGCCATGTATCTTTTAATGTTGAAAAAAAATTTATTACATGGCAAGGGCTGAGTACTAGGATGCATAAGATGATACATTTTATTATACCCTTACAAACCCTTTCCTATCAACTTTGCAGTTACATAGGGTAATTCAAATTTGTTTTTCAACATGACCTTAACCTCTTATAATGAAAAGTTTTATCTCTACTTGCTTAAGACCTTTGAAATAGGTTTCTTCTAAAATATTGCACACTTCTGTTCATAATCAATACTATAATATAGTAATAAAAAAGTATGTAGAATAACCACTACTATTCACTTTCTTAGTGCTTATTTCACTCAATAGGGAATCAATTTTTTTTTCAAGTCTTACAAATATGGTTTTCATATATAGATTTATGCCTTGTGAAAACCAAAATATGGAGAATACTTGGATATGTTACAACTACTGTAGATTCTTCTTCCTAGCTAGAAGTCTTTGTATATTTGAAATTTTCTTCACATCTTCATTAGGTTCTTGAGACAGAGTCACCACCTCTCTTCACAGAGGATTGAAAGTTAAACAACATGAAGCTCTTTGAAAAATGAATTTCTTTCTAGGTTTTTTCCCACAACAGAGTAACACAAATTCTTTGAAATTTTTCTACAAAAAACTTACTTCCAGGTCTGAAAATTTTACTATATGAACAAACTGTTCAGATTCACCAAATTCTTGACTCTATGATTCTGTAACTAGAGAATTCAAAATTTTCCCCAGTAGAGTCACCATTTTTGTTGGTGATTTTTCCATCAAAACCCAACAATTCTCTAAAAAGTTGCTAACTCTTATAATGAAGAAACTATAAGGTTAGTGGCCAACACAATGAGCTTAGGATTTTTTGATCCTTACTCCTTCACTTTAGGCTCTGTTAGACTAGGGAGGGTAATCCCAAATATTTCTTTATGAAATGTATACAAGTAGTAACATATTTATAAACAAATTGATTCCTAGTTAATGCAAATGAGTTCTACCCCACTGAAGATTTGGCATATCCTTTAAGTGAGTAACTACTTACTACGAATCATAGATACCTCCAATCCATATTATTCTTTGAAAAAGGATTTTAAATGAATATTATTCTTCTTTTAAGCTCATGGTTAGGTATGCCATATGCTCACTCTCTATGCAATATTTTCTAATAAATTGGCCAGTATCTCATCAATTGGAACAACAAAGTCAAATATGTAAGAACCAGTAACACATAAACTACTAAAATTTAGAGGTAGATGAACTACCCTCATATTTACTTTGCAATTTATGAAAACTCATAGTGCCTAAAAGAAACACTCACTACTTATCAATCCTAAGCAATTTCATACAAATTTTATATACTCTTCGATAATTTTAATCAAATCCTTGAGTTAAAGCTAAAAGAAGAATAGTACATTGAAATATAACCATTTGAAGATAAATGATAACACCATTGGCATTTTCATTTATAACTTCTAAGAAGCATACATAGGATAATATTTTTTTCCAGACAAAGATTCGTTTCTATATCATTAGTTTATATAAAACTTATTTAAGATTATTACATACAAGATTTCATCCCCAAGACAATCTACTAGCCTATTTATCCATATTCTATTCTAAATGCCTTTTCTGAGCTTAGCATTTACCCTAGAACCCTATTGAAACTTAAAATTCTAACCACTGTAATGAGCCTAGAAATCCCTTTTATAGAATAAGGGAGCAACAGGCATTAGGCTCAATTACATTAATATTTCATTTCATTTCAAGATCATTTGCAAAAAAAATTGAGAAATCCTTAGTCAGTTATATGCAGTCATTGAGGAAAATGGAAGAGTAAAAGACCAACATCCACATGACCTGCATGTAGACATGCCAGCTCCTCATTCCTACCAATCAAGGATGATTCTCCACTAGAAGCCCCAGTAAAAACATGCATATAACCTAACACTAGGAAGTCTGGCACCTCTCCTATATACCAGCCTAGAAAATTTCCCACATCGGCACTAGAAACAATAAATCACATGAGTGTTGAATATGATGATTCTAATAAAAGGGCCATGGTGTTATCAAAAAAAAAAATAGTACATAGCCAACACTCTTAATCATCAGCCTTAGTGGATGCTAGCCCACACCCTGCGTATGGTGGAACTAGAAGAACCATCACCACCACCTCATCAAAATCATCAGATGGTACCAGGGAGGGGATAATAATCACCTTCTAAGTTAGTGTCACCCTCATTGTCTAAAGGTTTATCAGAAAACTCGCTAGAATAACCGAGCCTTCCTGGATAAGCCTTACGATAATTGCACTTTTCTTTGTCTTCTTCTCATACTCCACCAACTCCTTGCCTTTGAACTTGACTAATTATTCTGAAATGATTCAGTTCCTCAGGTGGTAGTTGCTCTTGACACTATACTTTTTAAATTTTTGCATCCTCTTATGTTATTTGGTTTATCAAGAGCTCCCTATGTATCAACTTCATCCTCATGAGTATTCTTCTCAGAATCAAGAAAACTTAATCTTCTAGACCTCTGGACTAGCCTAATGGACTCCTTAGACTTACTCATCTTCTCAGAAGACACCAACCAATTCTATTATCAGACTCAAACTCAATGTAATTTCTAAATGAGAAACATGGCAATTAGTCCTCCTTATAGCGAGCCATGCAAGTGTGCCAAACATTAATTCTTCAAAGAAAGCCTATGCGCATGATATGACAATAGTTTGCCTCGATCCTTTTAATCATAACTATTGATCATGATTTGAAAGATAAATCAATGAGTAGATTACTATGCAACCATTTAAAATTAAGTTTTAACTATGCTTTCAATTCTCATTTATTTCAAAAAAAATCCAAGTTGATAAACATCTACTCTGTATTATGCATCAATTAAAACTTTCCTACCATAATTACCTGCTCACCTGTAGGAATTATTTTACTTGTCTTTCTCCTTGTCAAAAAAAATGGGGATCGATCTTGATCTGATCTCAAAATATCAATTCATACACTATCATTCTTTGTTTTCATCTTTTCCACATGTATCAATGGCTGTCAGATTTCACGGTTGAAATCTCAAGCATGTGCCTTAAAGAACAAAGCTAAAAATAGTGAAGTTTAGAAATAGTATGTTTTCGGCCAAATTTGGAAGTAGTCCAACATCATTAGAACCCAACAACAACCATTTAGAAAGTCCACATGGCACCTGCCTACTTTCCCATCAAAAGATATAGGAAATTGGTGAGACCCACCGAGAATATCAGGGAGTGGCCAAGATTGAGCCACATCATGATTCATTGACCGTCGATTACATCCTCCACCCAACAAGCTTTCATCTTCAAAGACCTATCAGGCCCCACAAACTTCCAAGTGTCATACCGCCTGCTAGCCCGTGTGAACATCTCCTCATACCACTACAAAAGGACAGGGGTGTGGGGAAAGGCCCAAATGAGAACACATGTGTTTTTTAACATTGGTTGAGTCTCGAACAACATCCACTACCCTCTGAGAAATAGATTCCCACCATAAAAAAAGTTCATGTGGCAATCACCTGCTAGCTCATGTCCTTAAAATAATATGAAATAAAACAAGATGGGGTCATGGGGAACGACACAAACAGCCACGTCTTTCATAAATCAGGTCGTCAATCCACCTTGAAATGGGCTAGTCATCTTTACCAAGGAGATCGGGTCCACCATTACATGAGACACATGGTTGAAGCCCATCATCCCGTCTGAATAAAATAAGAAGCAATAAAACAAGATGGGCATATGAGGAATGGCTAAGATTGATTCCTTCAATCAAAAAAACTATATGAAGCTTTAATTATGCAAATTCCACAAAATTTATTTATAAAAGAGGGCATCCCTAGCTGAATGAGACACTGACCCATAACAAAGGCTAAAGGTTTTAAAAAATTAGATTAAGCCTTCGACCATAGGAAAATTTGACACTCAAAAAGATCCATGCGACTGAAAAACCTAAGATCAGGGGTTGGTTAAAAAATCACTATCATGGCACAAGTGACAACTTAAGTGATCAGGAATAGGGAAGACAGGTCAATGTAAAATTAAAATGACCAAGGGTTTTAGGCCAAATTTTGAAAGTTCTATGAATATAAAACCCTATCACAGTGATAGGAACATGACCTTAAATCAACATAAAGGACCAAGCCATACTTTTCATAATTCTTCAAGATGGAACCAAGAACTTTGAGGTGCTCCATCACATACCACCTATCCCCCCACCACTTCCCCCGCTAAAATCAGCATCCACACCAATCCTTGGTTTAGGGAAACCCCCTTTACTTATGCAAACTTAGTCAAATCAAATCAATTTTCCAAGCATACCAAATCCTCTAGGAATACCAATGATATCACAACAATAGGTGGCACCAATATAAACATCTTAATCCACCCTTATCTATCCACAACATCTCAAAACATGGTTTCCCAAGGACCCGACTTGTCCACTATACCCTCCACCACACAACCCATCGTCATCATTCAAACACCTGAAAATCCACCCCAACATAATCTCATAATTGCATCCCATACCATTTTGAATCCCCCACCTCTGCCACCAAATCTAGATGTGGCCAACCAATATAGCATCACATTGTAAGTGGCTCAACAAGCTTATCAAAGGGCACTTCAACAATTCCAAACCCATCAAGATGCACAAGTTGTGCAACAAACCACACAACAAGAAAAAACACAGGAAGCCACCCACCAAGCTCAATAGGTTGCCTGATCTCAAGCACAAGAATTGCTACAGCAGCAACAATCCCAAGAAAAAGCACAAACTTTATTGCAAAAACAACAAGCTGCTCAAGCCACTCAAGCTGCTCAAGCTACCCAAGTTGCACAAGTACAAGCACAAGCCCAACATCAAGTTCAACAAGCTCAAGCACAAGCCTTGTTACAAAAACAAGTGTATCAACAAGCTCTACAACAGTACTAGATGCAACAATACGCATCTCAACAACAAGCTCAACAATTGGTGTTTTTGGCACAACAAAAACAACAAGCCCAACAACAAGCATTGTTGGAACAACAACACCAACAATACCAACAACAAGCTTTGTTGGCACAACAATAGCTACAAGCATATCAAAAAGCATTAGTTGTGTAACAAACCCCCGTGAATGCACCACCCATTCCACAAGTCACCTCACTTTCCATCCAAGCAACAAATGAGAAACACTTGTGTAAATTTCATAAGATAAAGGGACACACCATAGCCAATTACATGAGGCTCAAAAACCTAATCCAAGACCTCATTGAAAACAAGAATATTTATGTTGAGCATCCCACACCAGGATCTAGGAATCAAGACCTCAAGATATACATGAATCTAATTCTGGATCACAATAAGGAAAATAACAATGGAAAGGGTAAAAAGTATGGTAGTTTCAACCACGTTTATGACCATGTTGTCACATATTTAGATGAATGAGTAGGGGTTGTGCATATCTTAGGGTCTAAACCTAACTGTGGAGTCACCACACCAAGTGAAAAAATCACCATCCTAGGACCATCCATGCAAGCTAGAGAACCCACTACAAATTCAAAATTAGTTTCTAGTGGCTGCAATGTCTTGGAACAAATAAAGAAGAACCCTACCCAAACATCCATCATGGAGTTGCTGAAAATTTCACCTACACATAGGGAAATTCTAGAAAAGGCCATTGCTGATTCTTTTGTAACAATAGACCTTGATGCAGATCACTTTCAAGCTATGGTCGGAAACATCACCACACCACATCTCCTCTCATTCTCTGAACAAGGCCTCCCCACCTAGGCATCTCACAACCATGAACTTCATCTTGAAGTCTTTTTCCACAAAAATAAAGTCAAATGGGTCTTGGTGGATGGAGGTGCAGGGTTGAATATTTGTTCCCTCAAGCTAATAAATAATCTAGGATTCTCTGAAGATGTGATTGAAAAAGGAAAGGTATCACCATACGATCTTATGATGATTAGGAAATAGTGTCTCAAGACACCATTTTAGTTCCTATCCAAGTAGGACCAACCATCATGGAGACTACTTGCCAAGTTCTTGATCTTGACCTCCCTTATGAAATTATTCTGGGGTGCCCATGGATCCATGGGATGAAAGATGTTGCATCCACATTTCATCAATGTGTTAAATTATCCTATGAGAACCAAGAGGTCACAATTCATGGTGATCCTGAGCCCTTTTCCTATGGCAGGAACTTGGAAGCCAAGTATTGCAAAGTCCCACAAGTGCCAAAAAATGATAAAGGCCCTTCAACTCCATACATTGATCCATCCACCATAGCCTCCACTTCTAGGACAAAGACACCCGCCATTCTTGATATCTCTGATATCAAATTCATTATCCAAGACAATGGATGTGGAGATTATAAAATGAAAAAGGATTCCTTTGTAATAGGAGAGTAAACCTTTAGAGCAGACCCTTCTCAATTCAGAAGTTGGGGAGACCTAGGTTGGGAGGTGGTTGATGAAAAAGATATATCCAATGTCCTATATCAAGATAAAAGACCTGCACCATCTCTTCCAATGGATGATGCTAAGAAAGGTCTACAATTAATGTTGGGCATGGGCTATAAAAAGAATGATAGTCTTGGGAAAAATAGTAATGGCCGATTAGAACACATCATAGTGGAGAAGCGCATGAAAAATATTGGCCTTGGATGTACCCCTCTGAGGATAACCGTACGTGGCAGAAGTCCCCCCATTAAAATAGTCAAAACTCCTCTTCAATTACCAATATCCACAAGTCTACCCTTAGACAGCTATACCATTGATATAACTGATGTGTGTAGTGATAGTGATAAGGAAACCCTTACCAAACAACCTATTTTATTTGAGGACTCTTCCTTATTCATGATTTCCACTATCTCTTTTGAGTCGAACAACCAAACCCATTAGTTAAAACTAGTGTATCCCCAACTAATAGACTACGACCAATGAGGACTGCCAATTTTAGACACATTTGAAGATAATAAGGTGCTCTCAGAATTCATGGGGTTGCAGGAAAATGTACCTTATGGTGATCAAAACATTGGATTTGACATTGAACTAGACACACATTCCTATTACAGGGAGATGATTGAATCCCTTAGTCAAAAAAGTGAAAATTTGAGAATAATCTCTAGGTCTTTAAGTGAAAACCACACTATGGCACTTTTAGACCCAAAAATATTAAAAAGAAAGGATGCATCCAACAGTGAAAACCTCTTTGAGGTGCTAGAGGATGGGGGATTCAATCTTCCTCTCAAGGCCATTCATCAGGAGAAGTCAGTAGTCTTAACAGAAAAATACAATCCTGTCAAGTTAGGGACTGAGGTGACACCACATATAACCTTCTACGTAGAGTCACTTCTGACTGAAGAACAAGAGCCCCTAGATGCGCTCTTGAGGGAAAAAAAAGTTAACTTTGCATGGACCTACGCTGACATGTAGGGTATCGATCTGGAAGTTGTCGTTCACCATCTTGCAGTATATCCAAATGTGAAGCCAGTGAAACAAAAGCTAAGAAAGATGCATCCTCAAATAGCATTATTTGTCAGATTGTAATTACAAAATCTCCTTGATCCTAGATTCATACAACCAATTGATTATCCAGAGTGGATTTCAAATCTTGTACCTGTTTCAAAGTGCACTGGGGGCCATTCACATCTACACTACCTTTAGAGATCTAAATAAATAATATCCCAAGGATGATTTCCCTCTCCCAAAGATAGATATGATTGTGGATATGATGGCGAGACATGAAATGCTATCACTAATGGATGGATTCTCAGGGCATAATAAGATGATGATAGCTAAATAAGATCAACACAAGACAACTTTTACCTATCCATGGGGAACATATTGTTGGAACATGACGTCGTTTGGGTTGAAAAATGTTGGATCCACCTATCAAAGGGTCATGACACTAATCTTCCATGATATGGTTCATAAGACTGTGGAAGATTATGTGGATGCCATATTGGCCAAGTCAAGAAAGCGATGAGATCACATATCAACTTTAGGGTCTATTTTTGATAGGCTAGAAGAATACAAGGTTAGGCTATATGCAAAGAAGTGTGTCTTCAGGGTATAATCAGGAAAGTTACTAGGGTAAATTTTATCCATGAGAGGAACTGAGATAGAACCCGCTAAATTCAAAGAAATCCTTGAGATGGAATCACCAAGGACATTAAAACAATTAAGGGGTTTGCAGGGAAGACTCCAATCCATCTGCCAGTTTATAATGCAATTAGAAGATAAGGCTATCCCATATTCTCATCTACTCCACAAAGGGGTAGCATACAAATGGGATGAGAAATGTGATCATGTGTTCAAGAAGATCAAGGAGTACTTACTAACACCACTAGTTCTTATACCACAAATTATAGGAAAACCCTTGATCCTATATATATCAGCAACAACAAAAGCCCTTGGTGCTCTCTTAACACAAAATGATGAAAATGGGAAGGAGAAAGCTATCTACTACATCATTATAATCATGGTGGTACATGAGCTGAATTACACATCCATTGAGAAGGCTTGCTTAGCAGTTGTGTTCACAGCATAGAAATTCAAACACTATATGTTGACACACTAGATAAAACTCATTTCCAAGATAGTCCCTCTCAAGTATCTACTTTCTAAAGAAATGCTCATAGGGTGAACAACTAAATGGGTTATGATCCTGATAAAACAAGACATTGAATATGTAGAATGGATAGCCATTTAGGGACACACAATTTTAAATCAGATAACATAAGCACCAATATACTCAAAGAATCCACTGGTATCAGAATTCCCTGACGAGTCCATCTTTAACGTAAGTATAGCAGATCACTGGAAAATGTACTTTGATGGATCCTACACACAACATGGTGCAGGAGCTAAAATATTCTTCATTACACCACAAGGAGATTGCATACCCAAATCATACAAGCTATCCTTTGCTTGCACAAATAACATCATGGACTATGAGGCTCTTGTCATAGGGTTGAGAATTTTTGTATAGTGGCAGATCATGGCACTCAAGGTCTAAGGAGATTCACAGCTTATCATCAACCAGGTCAACGATGAATACTAAACAAAGGATGACAAGTTGACTCCATACAAGAAACTGGTGGAAATCCTTAAAGAGTCCTTCATTGATATCACCTTCGAAGAAATACCAAGGGAAAATAACAAAGTCATGCATGCTATGGAAACAATTGGATCACTACTAGATGTCACTCGCAATGTCCCAAAGCAAGAATTCCTTGTAGAGAAACTTATCATACCAGCATTTGAGGTACCAGAGTTTGAATTTGTGTGTGAAATCATTGGTCCTAGTAACCCATGGTATCATGACATATACACTTATTTAAGAATAGGATTCCTCCCTATCGATATCACTCCCAACCTTAAGAAAACCTTTGTCAAAAATTCAACCCACTTTGTTATCTTAGGTGATGCCCTATACCATAGGAGTATTGAGGGAACCCTTTTACGATGCTTAAACACTGAGGAAGCTTTGACTACTTTAACAGAGGTACATAATGGAATCTAAGGTTCACATTTGAGCAGTATGACCTTGGACAAGAAGCTCCTTAGAATGGGGTACTATTGGTCGACAATGGAGAAGGAAGCCCATGAATATGTCAATAAATTCTTGAAATTTCAACAACATGGGGATCTCATCCATTCACCAACTTAGGAGCTCCACCCAATTGTAACACCTTAGCCTTTCTTGCAATGGGGGCTTGATCTCATTGGAAAAATCACTCCCACCTCATCTAATGGACACAAGTTCATTATCACCACCATAGAATACTTCATGAAGTTGGTAGAGGCCATCCCAATGACCTATATTATGGGAAAGAAGATTTCCAAGTTCATCCTAAGTTACCTCATTTTCCACTATGGTGTCCCACAAACCATTATCTTAGATAATGGGACACCTTTCAAAAATCAGGATGTCCAAGACCTATGCCAAAAATTTAATATCCAACATCACTTTTCTACTCCATACTACCCCTAGGGTAATAGCCAAGCTGAAGCTACAAATAAAACCATCTTAAGAATCCTCAAAAAGATAGTGAATGAAGTTGGTCATGATTGGCACTTGTATTTGAACCCTACCCTATGGGATTACCGAACAATCATCCACACACCAACAGGTGCAACCCCTTTTTCCTGGGTCTATAGATCATAAGGCATCCTCCCCATTGAGATTGAGCTCCCATCCATAAGAATATCACTACAATACCTCATTACAAATGAAGAATATCAGGTGTCACAATTAAACAAGTTGGAACTACTAGATGAGTGGCACATGGATGCCTTAAATCATTTGCAAGTCTACCAAAACATCTCAAATGGAGCTACAACAAGAAGATCAAGAGATGGAATTTCCAAGTAGGAGAGTTGGTATTGAAGGAGAATCATAAAAATGTATCAAATCTAGATAGCAAGGGCAAGTTTGAAACCAATTGGATGGGACCCTTCATCATCACAGCAAGCTACAAGTCAGGGGCATATCAACTATCAACTCCCAAAGGGGAGCCTCTATAAGATCCCATGAATAGCTCCCATCTCAAAAAAAATTATGCCTGATCTTTTAAGGGTAAAACCAAATATACAAAAAAATCCAAAAAATATAAAAATAAAAATAAAATCAGAAAAAGGATTAAAATAGTAAAGATAAAAATCATCCT
The DNA here is from genome assembly GCA_007115665.2 of Sequoiadendron giganteum. NCBI lineage: Eukaryota > Viridiplantae > Streptophyta > Pinopsida > Cupressales > Cupressaceae > Sequoiadendron > Sequoiadendron giganteum. Next base: position 215,269,616 of record CM021103.1, read on the forward strand.
CTTGTGAAAACCACCTTGGTGAAAACCTGGAAAATAGGCACCTTGTGTAAATAGGAACTTTCCATCCACCATGATATCTATGGCTTATTGTGCATCACCTACCACCGCCTTCCATCATTTCATCCATTACACTCCATCGATCCTTCCATTCACCCATCCACATCCACATCATAGCTTGATCTTGTGTTTGTATCACGTTCTCCCCTAGAACTACTTGACACATTTCTAAGGTCATTTTGTCCTACCTATATTGGAGTAGTCTATTGCATCATGCTAGGGGAATGTTCCTGCATCAGATCAAATTCATGTATATTCTTGTGATCTACCTTAAAATAAAAAAATAAAAAAGCAGTCATTAAACCCTTCAAAAATCCAAAAAAAGGTCTAAAAGACAAAAAACAAATAAAAAATAGAGTCGTTATGTCAAAATACGTTGTCTCTAAGCTTGAACATAGGCAAGGTTGATCCTTGATCATCCCCCGAGACACCCTAGGTCAGTCCTTTAGGAGTTCATCATAATAACCTAGAAATTCATCATTTGTTTATATCTTCATCTTGTAAATTGGTCAAGTCGTCAGTAGAACTATTTGGTGTCTATGTGCATAATGTAGGAAAGGCTAATATTTGATCAGCCCCTGAGGCCCCTAGGATAGGTTTTTAGGTTATGTTCTTGGTCAAAATCTAAGAAAACTCAAAAAAATTGAAAAATTGAAAATCTAAACATTTGTAAAACATTTCAAAAAATCCCAAAACAGCCTCAAAACATTACAAAATACTAGAAACATTCAAAAAACACAAAATCATCCATCCCATCTTGCTTTCACCTGAAATAAAAAATCGCTCATAATAAATCAATCGTCACCCTCGACCTTTAGTAAAATAGTCTAAAACAAGTCTAGCAGGGTTAAAAGTGTGTTCTCAACTATTAAAGTCTCAAGTATAATTCGATAGGTAAACAAGTTAGTTAGCTCAGAGTATCAATAGCCCCTCATCCAGTCAATCTCATCATCTGATAACATCTTGTCCTAGGATGCATCCTTCCTACAATGGACATCAACATCAGGCATCACTGTAGTCTAGTCTTGGCTAGTAGTATGAAGAACATTAGCTTGTTTTTTTACTTGGTCTTTGTCTTTTGACTTATCTTATTGCACTTATTTTGATGACCTCTTGATGATGCCCAAACAAAGGGATTTAGAGAGAAATGAATGGGGCAACGATCATTATCTTTTTATCTGTTGTGCTTGTTGGATGTCCTTGTAATATAACCTTCATCATGCGTACTTTGTTTGGTTTGTAGGGAGGATGTTTTAGGTGTATTTTTGACCACATAGGAAGGCTTGCCTTTCTATTTTTTGGTCTGAGGTATTTGAAAAATTTGAATTGCATCTTAGATAAGGTTTTGTATGCTAGGTGTGAACAAGAATACTCCTATCTGATTGTCGAGTCAAATTCCATCACATTAGGTGCAACCCCATCCTAGTTCTTTATATCTTGTTGTATCATACCTATGTATGTTATCAAACATAAGGTAAGTAATCCCTTTTTAATCCCAATTCTTGATAAGAAAAGCATCATTATCATCATCATCATTCACAAAATCTCGTAGATCATAACTTGTTGGATCCTCTTCTCATCCTCTTGTTTCTTCTTTCCGCTCTTCAAGCTAACATGGTACCATGATAGTTAATAAAAACTTCACTAAATGCATCCACAAATACATCAGCATATATACATCTCATATTTAAATCATAGTCATCACATAATTTCATAAATCATATCATTTCACATCATTTGCATGTCACATCATTGCATTGTAAAAACATGAATCATCATATATGCATATCATATCACTACATTTGCATTACTGCATCCATATTACAACATATCACAATCATTACATACATCATTACATTTTCCATAATCATTTTAAGTTATGAAGAATAATAGAGATGTGTTATTCTAAATACCTTAGAAATCATTGCATTCATATTATTATCGATAATCAAAAATTACTACATCCATGTCATAAATCATTTTCATTATAATTTGGATATCATTACTATCGCTTAACATAAACCATCTCCATATCATAATCATTTTTCACATAAATCATACCATAATCATTTCACCATTAACATATCATTATCACATCATCACATTTACAACACTACATTCATTATCATTTTCATATCATTACCATCGCATAACATAAACCATTTTCATATCGTAATCAAATCATAAATTATTGCACATCACCTAAGTCATTGAATTCATATTATTACATTTCATAATCATTGCATATCAGAATATCATCTCATAACCATATAATCAATCCATGTCACATTTAGGATATCATATTGATTTTTCATTCTAAGCATCTCACAAACCATACATCTGCATCATCATCCATATATACATCATCACATCATAAGTGGAAAATATATGAAAACATTTGCATCCATATATCATACATCGTCATCATAAAAGTGCATAGAAAAAATTAAAAAAAAGAAAGGCATCCATAACCATTTACATTCATAAACATATCCATATCATAAATCACATCATATAGAACATAAAATACGTACATCCATAAATGCATAAATAAAATAGGACACATCTCATAATAAATGAATCACATCATATATATATATAACAAAATGTAACTGTCATGGTACAAATCAGAATCATGTGTATGTGTATCAATCAAAATAATAAAATGCCCAAGGGGCTATAAAAAATGGAGCCCATGGATCTCAAAAAAAGATTAATTCCCATCAAAAATGCAGTGGTAGCTAGCCTTGGTGGCTACTCCCCTCACCCACCTATCTCTTTGACTGCTCCTTAGCCTATCTCATCCATGTCTATTGGGAGTACTCTAGGACCCAGGCTACTACAAGGACAACCTACCAATAATAAAGTCTATAGTACTTACCCTCTTGTACAACCTTGTGGTACATCCATGCCAAGACTATCCTACCCTAGGATGTAGCATCCATACTCTCTAACTACTACCTATGGATTGCCTCTTATGCCAACTGAATCTTTGAGGCTTGTCTCTACTGCCTCTCCTGATCTCACTCTACACTATCCTAGTCCCTCTCTATTATCAGTTCTTGTACCTATTCCTGGAGCCCCTATTTCTTCCTCTGCAACTATTGTATCTAGGTGTCTCAGGCGTCTAGATATGGTGGCTACTGTGGGTGCTATGGTTTTTGTGGATATTGTAGTTTTTAGTCCCTCTACTGGTCTCAAGGTGGTGGCTTTTGATCTCTCTGCTGGTGAGGAGGTGGTCCTCCTCCTCCTCCATCTCCTCCTCCTTGTCCTCCTACCCCAACCTATCCCCCCATCCTTGACCCACTGTCCTACCTTGAGGTCTCTACCATAGAGGTGTTGCCCCTAAAACTGTTAATCTGAGAGGGGGGCCTAAACCACTCATCATAGGCACGTATAGTGCCTAGATACACTAGTCCCTATATGTAGGCCCATGGTTGGGCCACCAGCTACTTCAATTTGTCTACTACCTCTACAGTGGGGATCGTCTGACCCCATGTGGTCTCTCTAGTAGACCGAGCAAAATTGGCCACATACTGATCATTTGGCCTAGCCTGGATGTCTCTAAACACTTTGGCTACCCTATCTGGTAGGTAGCACTCAATCATAGTATTCTCATGGTCCTACATCAATGTGTTATGTCAAGAAAAGAATACCTACAGAACATCATTATACCAAGTTGGCATCTATAGCTAGGGCTTCTAGGTGAATACTCTCATCTCATCCAAAACTCTCCTCCAGTGAGGGAGATTGACCCACCCTATATGCCTCAAGGCGATGCCACCTCAATATCACCAAACTGCTAGATCGTCGGGCTCCATATCGACAACTGTAACAATAGGACAAAGCATGATAATGTGCTTCAAGGCCTAGATGTGTAGAAGAGTGACCCCTGTGCCAATGGCCTGACTTTCTTAGTATGCAAAGTCATGAAAATCATGATAAAGCGAGGAGAACATCACTGGAACCTAAGAAAAAAGAGTCCTAAAGAGAATCTACTCCCAAGCCAGACCCCATCTCGGGCTGAAATATCGGCCTCACTGATCTGGAGCTACTAGCGCTAATATGATAGAAGCTACAATCAGTCGAAAGGTAGACACCTGACCCCTGTAGTACTCAAGGTTAATCTAACCCTCTATGAAAACAATCTCATTAGTTTGCATAATCTCAAAACACACATATGTGCTGACATCTGGATCATAAATAACTCTATTGCCATGAATCGGCAACTGAAAAATCTGCCACACATCCTCTAGGGTTACAATCGCCTCACCAGTGGGAAGATAAAATGATGATGTCTCGCTGTTCCACCTCTCAGCCAACATAGTCATCATGGCCAAGTGGGTCCTCACAGTTGGTGCATAAGCAATATACCATAAGTAAATCACGTTGAGGTGCTCCTGAAGCAACTAGTGTAATCTAGTCAATCTGCTAAGCATCGAGGGTTGATGCTCACATGAATGTATGGTCTCTCTATCCTCCTGCACCCATAAAGCCACGACGTCAAGTTTCAAAAAATATGGGATCTTGTTTGGAGTTTTCAGCATTGAAACTGCATATGTGTCACTATTTCCAAAGGTTTCGCTCTTTGTAAACTCCAAACATTGATGCAGGAACCTAATATTCAAAACAAGACTGTTGCATCGCAATTTGCAACTGCGACCCTATTTGATTTAAAACCCTAGTTTACTAATTGACTTGTGGCATCACCATTTTCAATGGAGTCACCCTTTGGAGATTGGTGCCCTAGGACCTAATTATGGTGTAGCATCACAATAAGCAATGGTGGTGTATTTTGACCCTTAGCATTGTTGAATAAGCACCTTGAACATTGCTATATAGCAATGCTGAAGGTTTTGACCTTTTGGATAGTAATAAATGCACTTAAAAGGTGAGAAAAAGTTGGGTAAGGATCACATACCACTGGTATTGTGCCTAGAGGTATCTCGTAGACTCAAACTTGCTCAAAAATGTGTTGGGGAAGCACTCTTTGTGCCATCGTGCAAGAGATTCAAAGCTCAAAATGTTGCAAATCTGAGAGTGTGAGTGTGCAAATGAATAGAAAATGACCCCTAGAGGGCTATTTAAGCATGAAAAGTTAGGGTTTTTTGCCTCATTTTGGCCGTCAAGGTAGGGTTTTGCTCCCTTGATCCCATTTTTGCCCATCCAAAGGTTGTTTCAGGCCTTTTTCTCACGTTTTAGCTTATTTTCGACACTCTGGAGCCTTTTTGGAACCTTTGGGAAGTTTTTCATCTTTTTCGAGATCTCCCCCAAAAAATCCAAATTTGTGTCCGATCTCTCGAGGGGGCAAATATACTAGCATAATTCTTCTATTGGGGCAGCAGTGAGGCATCCAAAAAAATAAAAATAAAAAATTGAATTTTGATCTTGGCAAGGTTATTCTTTGAACCAATACAATAGGTACATTTCTTCAAAGAGGGGAAAAATGTAGACATTGAAATTATCCTAATTGATATCACACACTTGATCCTGATTTACTAACATCAGTTCTTCCTTAATCACTTATTTACTAAACAGTTAATTAAATAATCCTTATTTAATTAATTCATCATAATTCCTCTTTTAATTAAATAAATCGTGTTATTTAATTAATCTTGATATTTCCTCTTTGATTAAATAAATCAATTTTATTTAATCCTAATGTTCCTCTTCTAATTAAATAATTCATTTAATTTAGTTAAATCATATTCCCTCTTTTAATTAAATAAATTAACCCTTATTTGATTAAATCTAACATCACCCTCTTTAATTGAATAAATAAAAAATTATTTAATTAAATCTAATATCTCAAATTCCTCTCATTTTGATTTAAATAAGTCCAAAAATCTAAGTCAAAATGTCAAATCAAAATAATCCCTATCCAAGTTAATTAAATCCTAATAAACTCTAACACTAATCCATCAAATCCTCTAGATTTTGTAACTTGAACAAGTAAATCAATTTAATTGATTTATTAAATCTCCTAATTTCATTCAAAAAGGCATCTTGTTGGAATATTCTTCCAATTTGAAATATCCCTCCAAAAGGATTTGTCCTCCAACATGGTATTAACTGCTATTCCACATCATCTTCCACAAGCAATCTTTCAAATTTCAAATTTCCACCTAATTGCATTTATTTGCACATTCACCAAAATGTGCTCATTCCTCCTCCAGTATCATGTTGACAAGTGGCACCTTTCCATTGGCTCATGTTTAGTCCCATATTCATCCAATTTTCTCATTTCTCCATCATTCTCTCTTATAAATAGAGGGTTTCTCTATTTTTTTTGGATCCACAACTTGATGCAAGGTTATTATCTTCAGATTTCATGCAAGTTCATCCATTTTCATCCAAGTTCTCATAACATTTCATCCATCTTAGCTATTTTATGGTCAAATTTCATCAAGGAGCACATAATCATCACCAATCTTCATCAAAGGCTTAGCAAGGAATTGGGAAATGGCTATTTTCCACATCAAAATAGCACCAATTCCCCCATGGGATGTTGGTTTGAGTGTTCTTGAGCAAGATTTAATAGCTTTATTTGGTTTTACTTCATTTCATTTCTTGTTCTTAGCATTTGAATGAATTGCATGGGGAATGATTATTTTAGATATGTTTAATGACTAATACTATGTTGTTTGATGATGTTTGAATAGGTATAGAATAACCATTCACACATATATAATCATCTCATAAATGCATTACATCATAATATCATCATCCATCATATAGAAACATGCATAATAAACCACACATAACATTATTGCCACCAAAATCATACATCTTTCATATATACCAAAAATAATCAATGTCACAATTCAATATGAGGATGGATCTCAAAAATGGAGCTTGCAAGCTCAATCAAAATACATATATATGTCAATGTCTAAAAAAGGAATAAAAGGTAGCTATCCAGTGCTCCCCCTATCGCCTAATGGGGAGGGACCTATGGAAGGTGGCCTGTCATCCTGAGGCTAGTGTGATCTCGATGCCATGTGCCCTAATCTTGATGGTTGATAATGTCGAGATAGTCATGGATGAGATGCCCCACTACTACCTTGACTCCATCTCGAATGAGACCTCTGTGATTTTCTCTCAACCTAGGACAAGTTGGGCTATTTTCACTCAAGAGGAACCACCCTTCATATAGATCTCGATAATACTGCTCTTCTCTAATAGCCCTTTGTAACTCCCACATAATATCTACCATCAACCCACTACCTTTTCTCATGAAGTGGATGGATTTTTTCTTTATACATTGGACATTGAGAACAACCATATCTCACTCAACCCGCAATTACTATACCTCATTCTATGTTGGTTGTAGTTGTGCTTGTAGCTATGCAATCTACCCGTTTGTGGGCTGGTCCTCCCCCTCCACCTCCATCCTCTCCAAGATGGTGATCTCCTCCAATGCCTCCTCCATTATGAACCTCTCCCTCTCCTCCTCCTCGTCTTGGTCTTCCATCTACACATCTTGACTGACCTCCTCTGCCCTAACATCTATCTTGATATCCACAATTGGCTGCTCCTCTACCTACCTCTCCTCCTATTAAGGAGGTAAATCTACCTATCCTTGAGGTAATATGTCCTTTGAAGCTCTAATCTCTCCCTTATAATGAGTGGCCTCTACTATTTTCTCCTTCCATCTCCCCTCAGTGGACAAGATGGAAGATGTGATTTTCCATCCCTATATCTCCCATCCTAACCTCCTCATCCTCCTCTATCTCTCCCTCCATCTCCTCTTCCTCCTGAGCCTTTTTCATCCCCTCAACCTTTTCCTTGGCCCCACACTCATCTCCTTGGTCCCCTCCATCTCTCTATAAGTGTAGGCTGATCTAGATTAGTAAGTGGCATAGGCCTGTGGTGTGCTCACTAGGCATCATAGTCAGGTGTAGTCCCCACATCTATGACCTTTGTCCTCGCTCCCCATTGAAATGGTTTTGGTGCATTTATATCCTAATTTTCTATGGTTAGAGGAATTATAGGACCCCATGGATGGATCTCTCAACTAGACTGAGCAAACTCCGCAGTTCCAACTGGTAGTCCCTACTTCTCACTAAACTATCATCACACCCTCTCTGGAAAATATCTCTCAATAATGTGTTGGTTTTGCACTATGCAACCAATTACATATCAAGGCTGAAAATAATAAGGCAAATGACCATCATCATCAAAAAAGGGAGTACAATCCATGTACAGTCTCCATGTGAATGAATCTAGCAAGTCACTAGTGTATCTCCAATAAGAAATGTTATCGACATGTGTTTGAGTGACTATGCCTCCGTAAATGAAAAAATATGGTAATCCTTCACTAAGATACCTTTGTAAAGTTTTTTTGAACATCATGATATGTTACCATGCCTAAACCATTAGGAGAGTGGTCCTACAACTGACATTCCAAGCTCCCCTATATTCCATGTCATGCAGCTCAAAATACAACATGGCTGACAAACATGGCCCCAAAGAATAAACAAAATCTTAGGTAAGCATCTTGACTAGAATCTCCCCCCAAGCTACTATAAATCCATATTCCCACTGACCAAGGAACACAACTCCACCTATCACACTACATAAGACAAGGATAAAGAGGTCATATCTCTCATCTAAGACATCCCAATGGATCTCGTACTCCTCCACTCTTGAATCTATAATTTGATCATGATCAAAAGTGGCTACAATCACAACATATCCTCACTTTGGATTATATTACACACACTCTCCATGAATTAGAAGCCTTATGAATGCACCACACATCCTCTAGAGTCATCGTGGCCTCTCCTATTGGCAAGTGAAAAAAACTAGTCTCTAAGTGCCATCGCTCAACCAAAGCAATTAATAGACCCCCATTAGCCCAAATCACGGGCATGAATGAAACATGGTATAATCTTAGGGAAAACAGTTGCTCCCTCTGATCATCATCTAGATTCTAATAAAGTCTGAAACTCTATGGATGGATCTCTCAATTCAAAATCAGGTCGAGTGACACTTGTGATCACAAGCAAGCACACTATGTCAATTAGAAAGCTTTCACAAACCTATTTGGTCTAGGTCATATATAAAATTTTGTCTAATATGTGGCTTAAAATGAAAATGCATTAAAATTTCCACACATGGAAATTTTGAACTACCTATCACATGCAAATTTTCAATCAGATGTGGCATTTAACCCCATAATTACGTCACAAAATTTCACATGTAGGTCAAAAACTCAAATGTGTCACTAAATATTATGCTTGCATCAAAAAATTCAACTGTGACGTGAAAAATTAATTGCGACTAAATCCTAAGCATTTGCATTGCATTGTGTGAATTCGGTGAACCAGGTTCTCCACATCTATTTTCACCCTTTTGGAGCCCTAAATCTACCAAATATAATTTAAAAAATTACAAGGCAAGGATCAATCACTTACCACATCCCCAAAGCCCTTTAGTTTTTTGTATGTTCTAAATTTTTGTCCTTGGTGAGCAGTGTGTGGATCTAGAGACATTTCTATAGGATCTCTATAGTAGGTCTTCAATCTTCTCGCTATTCACTCAAACTCAAAATGCACAAATGACTTAAATATTGGAAACACAATCACATTTATACATTTCTAAAATGGGATTTTAACCTACCTTTTTAATTGGCAGTGTCAAATGTTGAAGCCTAAACCTTTTACAAATGTCTTGATAACCCCAAATTGAAACCTTTTGTTGTCAATTCCTTAAATTAGTTTGTTGGAATAATTTTTCACATTTTTCAAAATCTTCAAAATTTGCAAAAAAAATTCTGAGGGGGCATAGGTCTATCTTGCCTTCATTGGGGCAAGATCTGAAAAGTATTTTCTTAATTATTCTTTGACACAACACTCAAATCACATTATGTCAAAGAGTGGCACAATGTAGACATTGAAAAATGTCCTAGGTCTACGAACAACATTTGTTCGCTTCAATCTCTCTTATTAATCACATAATTAAATAATTCTAATTATTTAATTAATTCACATTCCCTTATTTTATTTTAATTTTTGACTAATTAAATAAATAAACATTTATTTAGTTGCTTCTCCAACATTCTCTTTCCTTCTATAGTTAAATAAATTATCATTTATTTAATTATTCACTCTTCATTATTCACCCATAGTTAAATGATTATTTTTAATTATTTATCTATTCATTAATCTTCTTCATCCTTCTATAGTTAAATAATTATTGGAATTATCTAACTATCTTTATCACTCTTCCATCATTAAATGATTAATCTGATTTAACTATTTAATCCCTCTTTCCCCTTTCCTCTATATTTAATTTAATGGTTGCACAATCATTTTAAATTAAAAATCTATTTCCCTTATTCTCTTAAATAAATAATCTAAATTATTATTTATTCCCTCACATTCTTCTCCATGAATTAAATATTATTATTTGATTCCTCCACTACCTTCCCTCCACTTTCTCATTTTAAATCTTAACCATTGAGTGCTTTTGGTCTTCAAAGAATCTTGGTCATCTGTCCTTAGTCATCCCTATCCCACTACTCTATGGTGCATGAATCCTCCACTGTTGATCTTGGAATCCTCCAAACCTTTAATCTCATCTATACATTTGAGAAGATTTTCTATAAAATAAGGATTTCTCTTTCATTTTGGATTTACAACCACATTTTCTCCAAAGTTCTTGCTACCATTTCATTGTCACTTGCAGGTATTCAAACTCTTTGAAAATATGAGAAAAAACTTGCAAAATCAAGAATAATGGAGGAGAAGCAAGGAATATAATCAACTTCAGGTTTTTTGATTTCATCTTTCATCCACGCTTTTTTATTTTGGATTGGGTTTCTAGGATTAGATTTCAATAGTTGTTGTTGCTATTATGATATTTTCCATTTGGTTTTTGTTTTCCTCTTCCTTACAATTGGAGGTTTAATTTTGATGATTAGGTATTGATGGTGGATAGTAATATTATTGTAGTGGGTGATGTTTAACGATTAAAATTAGAATTAGTGTATTTTAGTATTGGGAAGGTGGATTAAGGTTTTTATGATTGAATAATATTATTTTTGGTTAGGATGATGTGTCGAAAAGGATGGGGTGTATTATGATTGGAGGATGGGGGTTTCAACTATTGGTTTAGGATTTTATCTTCAATATTATTATTTTGGATTCAAAGGGTTAGATGTTGATTTTTGAAAGGGTTTTTTCAATGAATAAGTTTTGATTCCTTTTAAAGGGGTGAATGCATGGGTTTAGCACAATAAAAATAAAGAAAACACACAAAAAAATTGGATTATTAAAGTAATGGTTGTGTGAGTGATCACAAGGCCACCAATATTCCTTGTATATGTCTAATTTTAGGGACTATGGTCAAGAACTAGACACTTTTAATCATTCAAAATCACTGTATTGTGCAATAAGAGAGTAAACACACACTATGTACTCATTTCTTAGTAGTACATTAGAATCAAGCATGAATGAAAGGTTTTTTTCTAGGATTAAAAATATCTTTTAGGGATATCTTTTATGTACCCAATGGTATTTGATGCTTAATGCTATGAAAATGAGTCCATCTACAAGATTGTACTCATGGAAAAATCCAATTCCACTTGACCTTACCTCTATAAAAAAAGGGGTATCAAGGTTTAGAGAAACATGATTGTGCTCAAGTTTAGAGTATTATTTTCTCCATCCCATTTTTTATACTCTAATAGTGCATGTGGTTTGGGCCATCCTCTAAGGTGATATAAAAAGAATACAACACTTATTTTTGATCCACAAGATCACCCTATGGTACAATTGAATATAATATATAAGAACACTTCACAATAGTGAAAATACAAATAATTTTTGATCATAAAATTGAATAATTATTTTTAGGGATATCTTGTCTATAAACAAGGGTACATGTGACTTAGTTCTATGAACATGAACTCATCTAAAACCTTGTGTTCATGAAAAATTCTTATTCCACTTTTTCTTAACACTATACAAAAAGGTTATAAAGGTTTTTTTTAAATGATGGTGCTCCTTTGAGGTACATTTTTCTCTCTCCCCTTTCTATACTGCACTAATGCATGTGTTTTGGGCCATTCCCAATGCTAATTAGATCCTTGGGAATACCCACTAAAGAGAGAAAAATAAAGTAATGCTTGATTTTCATCACCAAGATCACCCTATGGTGTGAAGGAACATAATAAGGAAGCACACATCATAAGAGTGAAGAAAAAAACTAATTATAATCTTAAAACCAAAAATTTGACCAAACAGTAGTTATTTTTTTACATTGATATTTTAAAAATTAAAATGAAAAAGGGTGTAAAAATGAGTTTTCTTTCAAAATACTCCTACAAAACCATATGTTAGTAGTTTTAATGGTCTAGGCATTCATTAAATAAAATTTTAAGTTAGTAAAGAAATATAAGAGGTAATTAGATTCATATGTTCAAAACAATGACAATGCATAGTTGCTAAGTCAAAGGGGACACATACCACTCAAAAGATGTAAGGAAAACCAAAAAATGATAAGTGTAAAATCAAGATTATATAGACACAAGAATGATGAGAAATTCAAGAGAATCATATAGATCTATAGGAATATATGACATTAGAATAGTGAAGAAAAATAGTAATTTTAATCCTAAAACAAAAAAAATCACCAAACAATAGTTATTTTTTAACATTCAACTTCATTTTTTGAAAAAAAAATGAAAAAATGTGTGTAAAATGGGTTTTCTTTCAAAATAATCCTACAAAACCACATGTTAGTAGTTTTAGTGGTCTAGGTATTTGTTGAAATGTAAAAGACAACTAAGAGGGGGGGTGAATCAGTTGTATCAAATTCTTTACTTCTTAACTTATTCAATTCCAATTTATCTTCAATCTGTTATTAAGTGTGAACATGAGAATGCAGATAAGAAAAACACAACACCAGAGACACCAGATTTATGTGGAAAACCCAATGAGGGAAAAACCACAATGAGGATTAGCTCACAGTATAGTAGTAATGCTATGCTAGATACAAAAGGGGTCACTACCAGAGGGATCACTTCCTAAATACAAAGGCTCACTACCCAAATCAAGGGCTCACTACCTTCAGACTCACTGTCAAGAAAGAGAGGCTCACTGCCAACAAATAATAAAAATAGTTGGTTAATGATCCACCACTAGGAGTTCCACACACTTCACAACTTGATTAGAAGATTATGAATACAATGAAGTACTGTTTTCATAGTTCACTCTTCCACACTTTGATTTTCACACTTGCTCGCACACTCTTCTCTTGCTCAAATCAAATGATGGATGGATATGAAATTCACTAGAACTTAACTTGTATGTATACCATCTTCTACCTTAGGAACATTCTCCAAGGTCAGCTACACAATTTCATTTTACAAATTCAAACTAGGTTGGCTACCCAACATTCCCATGGTGGATAAGAATGTGAGGGGACTAAATTCATATTTTATTTAGGACCCAAAAAAAATATTGGATCAGACACACGCTTTATCAAATCAATACAAAGGCATAATGTACCGTGTAAACACCAGGTCGGCCAAACCTAATGAAAACACCAATGATCTTTGAAGTATGTGCATCTTTATCAAGATAAACACACATGGATTGCTCAACATGCTTCACCAGTCATTTTACCATCTGAAAAATTAGTTCACACACCGGTGAACATAATTTTTTCTCTCCATCAAACCAGAAGTTGAAACTCAGAATATATAATCTATTTTAGCTTATGAAAACACCTATAAATTTTTATAGGCATTGGGTCAACATAGGAGAAATGTAGACCACAATACCAGAGCACGCTCAGAACACACTTCAACACAACTTTCATTATTTCTCAAATTTTCTCAAAAGCACTTGGCAAAAACCAACTTACTCAACCTGTACAGTGTTGACATCAATGACAACATTAATGACAACACCACCAAACACATCCATACTTGCAAAAATCTATAAATTTGTCATTGATGGCAACACATGATGTGAAAAACCATCAAAGACAATATACATGATTCTTAGAAGCAACAACCCACCAAGCATACAAGTTTCACATGATTCTCTCTCCCACATCCTACATGATTTTCATAAGTGACAACTTGCCAAGTATAATATTTTCACATGATTCTCTCTCCCCCTTTGACATCAATGGAAAAGGAAATTCTTGCCAATCAAATATTTTTTCACTCCCCCTAAGGAGTACATCCACATCTCATATACAACAATGTACTTTCCTACCCGCCTTGAGGAGTAGACCTCAATCATCAGTCCAAAACAAAGAAGGTCTATGAATCCACTGGATTGATGTACCTCCATGTGCACTTAGTTCAAAGAAGGAGGGGAAGAAACCCCTAACTCCCCTCTAAGATACTCAAAAGTATCCTTTGGAAGGGCTTTAGTGAATATGTCTACAATTTTTTCTTTTGTAGGTACATACTCAAGTCTAACTTCATTCCTACATACCTTCTCCCTCAAGAAGTGATACTTGATAGATATATGCTTTCTTCTAGAATGCATCACTAGATTCTTTGAAATGTTTATAGCACTTGTATTGTCATAATAGATAGAAGTAGGTTCATCACTCACCACACCTATGTCCATCAAAGTCCGCTTCATCCAAAGTACCTGTGTACAATAAGATGTTGCTGCAATATATTCTGCTTCTGCATTGGATAATGAAACTGAATCATGTTTCTTTCTCAACCATGAAACTAATCTTCCTCCAAGAAAGAATTATCCTCCACTTGTACTCTTCCAGTCATCTACACATCCAACCCAATCAACATCAGTGTAGGCAGTCAAAGTGAAATCATTGTCCTTCAGATACCATAGTCCATAGTCTGGAGTTCCTTTAAGATATCTTAATATCCTCTTCATAGCTTTAACATGTGCTTCCTTTGGTTCTGCTTGAAATATTGCAACTAAACATACTGCATGGATAATATCTGGTCTTGTAGCAATAAGATACAAAATTCCAGCAATCATGGACCAGTACATGCTCTGATCAACTTTAGCAGATTCATAATCCTTAGTTAACATGCATCCAATTACCATTGGGGTACACACCGGTTTAGATTCATCCATCCTGAACTTCTTTAACAATTCCTTAGCATACTTATATTGTGAAATGAATATCCCTTTGTCAGTTTGATTAACTTTAATTCGAAGGAAGAATATTAGTTCACCAATCATAGACATTTAATAAAAAAATAGCATCTCTTCAGCAAACATCTTGCACATACCTTCATTTCCACAAAATATAATGTCATCAACATATACTACAACTATCAGTATCTTGTCTTTCTCAACCTTGAAGTAAAGATTGTTATCTGTAGACCCTTTGCTAAAACCATGCTTTGTCAAGTATCTATCCAATCTTGCATACCAAGCTCTAGGAGCTTGCTTCAGACCATATAATGTTTTCCTCAATTTACAAACCATGTCTGGTTTGTCAGACAGTGAAAAACCTTTTGGTTGCTCCATATACACTTCTTCTTCCAATTCTCCATTCAAAAATACAGATTTGACATCCATCTGATATACTTTGAAGTCTTTATGAGATGAAAGTGCCAAGAACATCCAAATGGCTTCCATTCTTGCTACAGGTGTAAAATTTTCTTCAAAATTTATTCCTTCAACCTATGAATATCCTTTACATACAATTCTTTCTTTATTCCTTACTACTTCACCACCTTCATTCAATTTATGTATGAATACCCATTTAGAACCAATTACATTCTTATTTGCAAGTTTAGGGAATAGTTCCCATCTACCATTCTTCTCAATTTGTTGTAGTTCATCTTTCATTTCTCTAAACCAAATCTCATCATCACATGCTTCATTCGTAGTCTTAGGTTCTATCTTAGAAAGTAAACACAATTTTACTTCAACCACTTTACTTCTTGTCTTCACTCCTTCACTTTTGTCTCCAATTATTTGTTCCTCCAGATGATTTTTCTAAACATATTTAGGAGTCTTGGGTGTAGGTTCTGGATTATCTTCTTCTTCTTCTTCACTTTGTTCTTTCTCTTCCTTTTCTTCTTCTTGTATTTGCACACAAATAGGCTCATCAGGTTCAACTTCAGTTATTTCCACTAGTCTATACATAGTTTCATCAACCTTCACATTAGTACTTTCAATAATTTTACTCAGTCTCTTATTAAAACATTTGTAAGCCTTATTATTATTTTAATAACCAAGGAAAATTCCTTCATCACATCTACCATAAAATTTTCCAAGATTTTCTTCATCTCTTCTAATGTAACATCTACTACCAAATACCTTAAAGTATTTCACAGTACGAGTCTTACCAGTCCATAATTCATAAGGATTCTTAATTTTGTTGCTTCTAACTTGAAATTTGTTAAGAATGTAAACAACAGTGTGAATAGATTCTCTCCAATACATGTTCGGAACATTTGCTTCTTTCATCATAGTTCTGGTAGCCCCTTGCGTAGTCTGGTTCTTCCTTTCCACAGCTCCATTTTTCTACGAGGTTTTAGGAGTAGAATAATGTATTTTTATACCATGATCTTCACACAATGCATTGAACTCACTCAATGCAAACTCTCCACCTCTATCAGATCTCGAACATTTTATTCTCATGTCTACCTCATTTTCTACTCTAGCCTTAAAAACCTTGAATCTGTCAAGAGCTTGATATTTTTCTCTAACAAATGTACCATGTAATCCTAGAGTAATCATCAATTAAAAGCATAAAGTACCTATCACCATTCAAGCTTCCTATTCTTGTAGGACCACGAAGGTCTGTATGGATTAATTATAGCATTTCGGAAGAATATTTATCCTTTTCTTTAAAGTTGTTCCTTGTCTTTTTTTCCATTTGACAAATTCTACAGATTGAATTGGAAGGCTTTATGATTCTAGGAAGATCTCTCACAACTTCTCTAGAACTGATCCTAACCAGATTATCAAAATTCACATGTCTCATCCTTCAATGCTAGAGCCAACTCTCACTAATCTAGGAAACAAAACATTCATCACCACCACCTTTGAGTTGATAGATGTTTCCACGAGTTCTTATTCTAGCTGCAACCATAGTTCCAGATCCTTTTCTAATCTCACAAGTTTTATCTTGAAATACAAGCTTAAAACCTGTTGGGTCTCAAAAATGAAGGTTTGAACCACGAGAGGTTGCCAAGCTCTCACAATGCTTTTGGCCAACGTACAAGGCTGATTGATGGAATTGAACCTTCTTCTCTTTAGGTTCTACTAGACCAAGGCTGGTGAACCTATGTGAACGATGCAGATTGAAATATATTTCCTATGAAACAATCTACCCACAATGGAAAAGGGAAGTGGATAGACAAAATCACTATAACTATACCTACTATTGCACAAAAGAAAGTATTTTGAATAATTTGTTTGTTTATGAGTTTTATCTCTCAGTTGTGGCATATCAGTGCCTTCTATCCACATGGGCAATGAAGTCAAATATCAAAAATTATATGCTTCCTTCTCTGGTTTAATTCTAGCTGTTAGGCATTCTGAAAATGAAATTCCAATTACTGACATACAACTTTATTTTTTTATGTCTTACATAAATAGTGTTGGAAAGTTTCTTAATCTGGTTCTTCTTTAACTACCCAAAAGAAATCCTAAAATTGCAGTGACTTACTTGAAGGGATTTAATTCTGACTTATAGACACCAACAAATAAAAATCACACAAAATGGGAATTCATTCTGATAAATCAGAGATTTTACTTGATATGCTGATTTAAAAAATTAAAGGATTTCAAGTCGGAGAGAACTAGATAAAAGAATGTAAATTATTGCAACACAACCACTAAAATAGGAAGGTTTTCACCAGTTAAAAAAATTAATCTCCATTGCTCTATTTCAAGAAAGATCTGTACATTTTTACATTCCCAGTCAGAATAATCTATCTCCTACTCTCACTTCTTTTTTTGCAACTGATTTTTTCAAATATTTATACAATGAAATCCCAAGGGACACGACCCTTCAGTTTTCTATTACATCTATTTGATATTCATTAACAGATAGAAAATAAAATATTTAGTTGGGTTGCCTTTCGACAAATTAAATATTTTAAACTATAATCTTGCTTTTTATTTTTTCCTTTATATTTTACCCACTCTGTACATTTCATTTTATATATAGCTCCATCATCTATGGTATGACCATAGCCTCTAACTCTGACATCATCATCAACCCCCCTTACCGCTCAACCGCAACCCTTATAACAACTACTCGCAGTATCGCGGTGTCCATCAATTTTTGTTGCTACCGCCTTACCGCGGCATAACTTTTACCTCATCACTACCTCACTGCCCACCATGATAACGCGATCAATGTTTTGACCGCACGCGGTGTCATGGTGACTGTTGTCTAACCTTCACCCTTCATTGCCTCACTGCTACTGATTGCTTACCGCGCTACCGTGGTATGTATGTCAACTGGCAGTGGTGTAGTGGTGGTTGTTTGATGACCGCTAGGCTTACCGTCAACCGCACAACCGTGGATTGTTTGATAGTTGTTTGGGGTAAAGCGATATGAAATGGAAAGATAGAAATTTCAAACAGTTTAAGGTAGTGCCACAAATGTTCTAGCATTTTGGATGGGGGAAAAAATGAATTTGTATAGAAAGATAGTGAAAATAGACATAAATGAATAAAATCGCTTAGGTTTTAATGGAAAGAATGAGGTTTAAATGAGAAAAAACCATAGGATTTTAAATGGATTTTTTGGTTCTAATAGTGGCTCCTGTTGGGGTGAGTGATTTTGAAAATCACTGCAAGAATCCAGAATATCTTTGGGAGAGCAGACCAAGCAAAGACATGAAAAAATGAAGGCAATGGCAGATAGAGGGAATGAACAGATGAATGATATGAAAAAGGAGAAAAGGGAGAATGGAGAACCCTACACTACTATACATGGAAGGAAAAAAAAAAATTCAAAAGGGGAACTTCTAGGAATGTCCATGTAATGAAAAACCCAGACCCTTCCTAAACTACTATGCATGGAAAATAATGTTTAAAGAGGCATTGCTAAAAATTGTCCATGCACTGGCAGTCCTTAGTCCTTTGTACCTAACATGGTTAAAAAATTAAACCATAAAGGATGGCCCCAGGCCACCCCAAAGAAAATCTTGCACTTTCCTCTGTCATAGATCTTATTCTGAATAGAGCTCATCAAGTTTCTTTTGAAACTATCCATTCCACCTGCCCTGCAACATGCACTGTCATTAAAAATTTTTAGGAAATCATTGTGTTCAACTTGATTCACATTGATTTCATCACTCTGCACTTCATCATTCTTATTATCATATGAAAAATATTTATCACCCTCAATATACAAAGTGTACCCACATACAACAGAATATTCATAGGCATGCTCACTGTCATATGTTGCTGAATGATCAAGCAACTGCACTGGGATCTGAAAATTTGAATGCTTCACATGGAAATCTACAAATTCTATATCATCAGCATCTTCTGAAATAATCAAATCAAAATTATTTTTCATTTTTTTTCTATCACTAGTTGGCATCAACACATACATTTGATCCATACAGTCATCCTCACAATTTGAATCACAATCAGTTATGTAGGAGAAACTCTGCATATCTTCACTATTGGATGGCATGATATCTTCTTTTATTTAAGCTTCTGAAGTATTATTGGTAGTATCCACATACCTTGTCCCAAGAATGGAATCAACAAGTTTATTCACTGCATCCAAGGCACAATGTTTTGATGATTCTAGCCAATAAACTGATTCAGGCTCTTATGCTCTTAAAAGTTCTGCAACAAATGTGGGTCTTTTTGGCCTAAAATGAGGAGGTAATTGCATACAGATGTTTGTCATCCTATTGTACAAAGAGTTTACATCTTCTCCCTTATATCTCCATATGTCAAAAAAGGCATCCACAAGATTTGTGCCTCTCTCTTCAATTTGAATATACTCATCAAAAGTATTTTGCTGTGAATAGAGTACATTACCTTTGTTTCCAAATTTCTTCTGAGTTGTATCATATGGTATTTGTGGTGTCCAAGATCTCCTAGCATTTCTGTCTTCATTCTCACTACATGATGACCCATTCAGTGATGTATCTTGAATACTTTTGACTCCCAATTGCAGAAATTATTGGTTCACTTGTAGCATATGTTGTTCAAATTGTAGCCTTTGTTGTCTCAATTCCTTCAACTCTCTCATTGACTGTTGTCTCCTTTCTTCTACTGTCATATTGACAAAATGTTATTGTCCCACAATATCCATGCATTATATATCAAATTAAAACCGAGTCGCCACCTACTTTTCCAAAAAGTAGGAAAATGAAATGGATTGCTTGGTTTGGCCCCAACAGAATCTCCAAAAAAAAAATGTAAAACTTTGCTGAATTTATAAATGGAAAGGCTGAAAAAATATTCCTGAGTAATTCCTGAGCAGAGTCACCAAATTTTTGTGTGTGTGACTCGGATGGGGAGCTGCAAACAACCCAAGTATGATTCTCTAATTGAAGACCAATTTTGAAATTGTATGACTCTATATGGAAATGCTGGAACCAAATTTTTTGATGTTTGTCCCCAGTAGAGTTGCCAAATTGTTGGGTCTTAAAAATGCAGGTTTGAACCATGAGAGGTTGCCAAGCTCTCACAATGCTTTTGGCCAGCGTACAAGGCCAATTGATGGAATTGAACCTTCTTCTCTTTAGGTTCTGCTAGACCAAGGTGGGTGAACCTATGTGAATGATACAGATTGAAATGTATTTCCTGTGAAACAATCTACCCACAATGGCAAGGGGATGTGGATAGACAAAATCAGTATAACTATACCTACTCCTACTGCACAAAAGAAAGGATTTTGAATAAGGTTTTTGTTTATGAATTTTATCTCTAGGTTGTGGCAGATGAGTGCCTTCTATCCACATGGGTAACGGAGTCAAATATCAAAAATTATGTGCTTCCTTCTCTGGTTTAATTCTAGTTGTTAGGCATTCTGAAAAATGAAATTCCAATTACTGGCATACAACTTCATTTATTTATGTCTTACATAGATAGTGCTGGAAAGTTTCTTAATATGGTTCTTCTTTAACTACCCAAAAGAAATCCTAAAATTGTAGTGACTTACTTAAAGGGATTTAATTCTGACTTACAGACACCAACAAATAAAAATCACACAAAATGGGAATTCATTCTGATAAATCAGAGATTATACTTGATATGCTGATTTAAAAAATTAAAGGATTTCAAGTTGGAGAGAACCAGATAAAAGAATGTAAATTATTGCAACACAACAAATAAAATATAAAGGTTTTCAGCAGTTAAAAACATTAATCTCCATTGCTCTATTTCAAGAAAGATTTGTACATTTTTACATTCCCAATCAGAAAAATCTCTCTCCTACTCTCATTTTTTTTTGCAACTAATTTTTTCAAATATTTATACAATGAATTTCCAAGGGTCACAACCCTTCACTTTTCTATTACATCCATTTGAAATTCATTAACAAACAGAAAATAAAATATTTAATTGGGTTTCCTTTCGTCAAATTAAATGTTTTTAACTATAATCTTGCTTTTGATTTTTTCCTTTATATTTTACCTGCTACGTACATTTCATTTTATATACAGCTCCATCATCTAAGGTATGACCGCAACCTTTGAATCTGATGTCATCATCAACCCCCCTTACCGCTCAATCCCAACCCTTATCTCAACTACCCGCAGTATAGTGGTGTCCATCAATTTTTGTTGCTACTGCCTTACCGCGGCTTAAATTTTACCTCTCCGCGGTATCGTGGTAGCCACCTCTAATAGTTATCTTTGTTGTCCATCACAATCTCTACTTTGACTACCAGTGGTACCACAGTTCCTTCATTCTACCGCTTCCTTCACTGTTGCCGCAGTCACCGTGGTCTCCAATTGAAACCCCTGCGATATCACTATGAGCCTCCTTCTAACTGCTGCCTCATCACTACCTCACTGCCCACCATGATACCGCGGTCAATGTTTTGACCATGCATGGTGTGGCAGTGACTGTTCTCTGATCGCCACCCTTCATTGCCTCGCCACTGCTGATTGCTTACTGTGCTACCATGGTATGTATGTCGACTGACTGTGGTGTAGCGGTGGTTGTTTGATGATTGCCAAGCTTACCCTCCACCACACAACCATGGATTGTTTGATAGTTGTCCATGTTAAGTTGTATGAAATCAAAAGATATAAATTTCAAAGTGTTTAAGGTAGTGGCACAAATGTTCTAGCATTTTGGATGGGGCAAAAAATGAATTTTTATAGAAAGATAGTGAAAATAGACATAAATGAATAAAATCACTTAGGTTTTAATGGAAAGAATGAGGTTTAAATGAGAAAAACCCTTAGGATTTTAAATGGAATTTTTGGTTCTAACAGTGGCTCCTATTGGGGATGAGTGATTTTGCAAATCACTACAAGAATCTAGAATATCTTTGGGAGAGCAGACCAAGAAAAGACATGAAAAAATGAAGGCAATGGCAGATAGAGGGAATGAATAGATGAATGATATGAAAATGGAGCAAAAGGAGAATGGAGAACCCTACATTACTGTACATGGAAGGAAAAAAAAAAATTCAAAAGGGGAACTTCTAGGAATGTTCATGTACTGACAAATCCAAACCCTTCCTAAAATACTGTGCATAGAAAAGAATGTTTAAAAAGGCATTGCTAAAAATTGTCCTGGAAATCCTTAGTCCTTTGTACCTGCCATGGTTCAAAAATTAAACTATAAAGGATGGCCCTAGGCCACCCCAAATAAAAACTTGCACTTTCCTCTGTCATAGATCTTATTCTAAATAGAGCTCATCAGGTATCTTTTGAAACTATCCATTCCACCTGCCCTGCAACATGCACTGTCATTAAAAAATTTCAGGAAATCATTGTGTTCAACTTGATTCACATTGATTTCATCACTCTGCACTTCATCATTCTTATTATCATATGAAAAATATTTATCACCCTCAGTATAAAAAGTGTATCCATATTCAACAAAACATTCGTAGGCATGCTCACTGTCATATGTTGTTGAATGATCGAGCAGCTGCACTGGGACCTAAAAATATGAATGCTTCACATGGGAATCTACAAATTCTATCTCATCAGCATCTTCTGTAATAATCAAATCAAAATTATTTTTCTTTTCTTTTCTATCACCAGTTGGCATCGACACATAAATTTGATCCATACAGTCATCCTCACAATTTGAATCACAATCAGTTATGCAAGAGAAACTCTCCATATCTTCACCATTAGATGGCATGATATCTTCTTTTATTTCAGCTTCTGAAGTATTATTGGTAGTATCCACATACCTTGTCCCAAGGAATCAATAAGTTTATTCACTGCATCCAAGGCACACTGTTTTGATGATTCTAGCCAATAAACTGATTTAGGCTTTGATGCTCTTAGAAGTTGTACAACAAATGTGGATCTTTTTGGCCTAAAATAAGGAGGTAATTGCATACAGATGTCTACCATCCTATTGTATAGAGAGTTTAAATCTTCTCCCTTATATCTACTTATGTTGAAAAAGGCATCCACAGGATTTGTGCCTCTCTCTTCAATTTGAATATACTCATCAAAATTATTTTTCTGTGAATAGAGTACATTACCTTTGTTTCCAAATTTCTTCTTAGTTGTGTCATGTGGTATTGGTTTCCAAGATCTCTTAGAATTTGTGTCTTCATTCTCACTGCATGATAACCCATTCGGTGATGTATCTTGAACACTTTTGACTCCCAATTGCAGAAATTGTTGGTTCACTTGTAGCATATGTTGTTCAAATTGTAGCCTTTGTTGTCTCAATTCCTTCAACTCTCTCATTGACTGTTGTCTCCTTTCTTCTACTGTCATATTGACAAAATTTTACTGTCCCACAATATCCATGCATTATATATCAAATTAAAACAGAGTCGCCACCTACTTTTCCAAAAGTGGTAAAATGAAATGGATTGCTTGGTTTGCCCCAACGGAATCTCCAAAAAAAAATGTAAAACTTTGTTGACTCTATAAATGGAAACGTTGAAAAAATCTTCCTGAGTAATTCCCCAATAGAGTCGCCAAACTATTCTGTGTGTGACTTGGATGGGGAGCTGCAAACTACCCAAGTATGATTCTCTAATTGAAGACCAATTTTGAAACTGTATGACTCTATATGGAAATGCTGGAACCAAATTTTTTGATGTTTGTCCCCAGTAGAGTCACCAAAGTGGTGGTTCTCAAAAATGCAGGTTTGAACCACGAGAGTTTTCCAAGCTCTCACAACGCTTTTGGCCGACGTACAAGGCCAATTGATGGAATTTAACCTTCTTCTCTTTAGGTTCTGCTAGACCAAGGTAGGTGAACCTATGTGAACGATGCAGATTGAACTTTATTTCCTGTGAAACAATCTACCCACAATGGCAAAGGGAGGTGGATAGACAAAATCACTATAACTATACCTACTCCTACTGCAAAAAAGAAAGAATTTTGAATAAGTTGTTTTTTTATGAATTTTATCTCTGGGTTGTGGCAAATCAGTGCCTTCTATCCACATGGGCAATGGAGTCAAATATCAAAAATTATGTGCTTCCTTCTCTAGTTTAATTCTAGTTGTTAGGCATTCTAAATGTGAAATTCTAATTACTGGCATACAACTTCATTTATTTATGTCTTACATAAATAGTGCTGGAAAGTTTCTTAATCTGGTTCTTCTTTAACTACCCAAAATAAATCCTAAAATTGCAGTGACTTACTTGAAGGGATTTAATTTTGACTTACAGACACCAACAAATAAAAATCACACAAAATGGGAATTCATTCTGATAAATCGGAGACTATACTTGATATGCTGATTTAAAAAATTAAAGGATTTCAAGTTTGAGAGAACCAGATAAAAGAATGTAAATTATTGCAACACAAAAAATAAAACATGAAGGTTTTCACCAGTTAAAAACATTAATCTCCATTGCTTTGTTTCAAGAAAGATCTGTACATTTTTACATTCCGAGTCTGAAAATCTATCTCCTACTCTCACTTCTTTTTTTGTAACTGATTTTTTCAAATATTTATACAATGAAATCCCAAGGGTCACGACCCTTAAATTTTATGTTACATCTATTTGATATTCATTAACATACAAAAAATAAAATATTTAATTGGGTTGCCTTTCGGCAAATTAAATGTTTTTAACTATAATCTTGCTTTTGATTTTTTTCTTTATATTTTACCCACTCCATACATTTCATTTTATATACAGCTCCATCATCTATGGTATGACCGCAACCTATGACTCTGACGTCATCATCAATCCCCCTTACCGGTCAACCGCAACCCTTATCTCAACTATCAGCGGTATCACGGTGTCCATCAATTTTTGTTGCTACTGCTTTACTGCGGCTTAACTTTTACCTCTCTATGGTATCGTGGTACCCACCTCTAATAGTTATCTTTGTTGTCCACCGCGGTCTCTGCTTTGGTTGCCAGTGGTACCACGGTGCCTTTATTCTACCGCTTCCTTCACTACTACCGCAGTCACCGCTATCTCTGCTTGAACCCCCTATAGTACCGCGATGAGCCTCCTTCTAACTGCTACCTCATCGCTACCTCACTGCCCACCGCGATACTGTGGTCAATGTTTTGACTGCGTGCAATATGGCAGTGATTGTTCTCTAACCACCACCCTTTGCTGCCTCGCCACTGTTGACTGCTTACCATGCTACCATGGTGTGTATTTCGACTGACCACGATGTAGCGGTGGTTGTTTGATGACCGCCAAGCTTACCCTCCACCGCGAAACCGCAGATTGTTTGATAGCTGTTGGCGGTAAAGTGGTATGAAATGGAAAGATAGAAATTTCAAAGGGTTTAAGGTAGTGGCACAATTTTTTTAGCATTTTGGATGGGGGAAAGAATGAATTTTTATGGAAAGATAGTGAAAATAGACAATGAATAAAATCACTTAGGTTTTAATGGAAAGAATGAGGTTTAAATGAGAAAAACCCTTAGGATTTTAAATGGAATTTTGGGTTCTAACAAAACCTTTGTTGCACATTTTTCCAACACATAAGAGAGTATGCCTTAAACCTTTTACATAATAGACATCATTAGTGTTATGTTTTCCATCAAAGCTAATTGTTCCTTTACCAAAAATCTTAGCACAAAAATCATCTCCTAACATGACTATACCCCCATCATACTTCTCAGGTTTAGTGAACTTACTCTTATCTCTTTTCATATGATTTGAACATCCGCTGTCAATTACCTAAAATTCTTCATCCTGTCTTGCATAAAAAGTAGTTACCAGAGTACCTTCATTCCTCTTACACTCTAGACTAGGTTCTTTTGAACTTTTATTTTCCAAGGCTAGAATAAAAAATTCATCTTTGTCTTCCTCAAGGTTCGATTCATCATCAGAAATTCTTGCATCTTCCTTAACATAATATAGCTTCTTGAACTTCCTATCCTTCTTATCCTTTTAATTATTTTTATTATCCTTATTCTTCTTTTGTGTAGCTCAACTACAATAAATCCCTATGATTTGCTCCATTTTTTTCTCTGTTTCTTCCACCCATTGTTTTAATGTATTTTTTGGAAATTTTTTGAAAACGTCAAAGCTATTTATTAGGATGGCACAATTTATTGAATTTATTATGTCGATCAGTACAAGTCAATGCTAATTTAGGCATGAATTATCACCTAAAGTAACATCGTATTTAGCACCAATATTAACTTCGAGTGTAGCATCGCCTTGCTATCCACCTTTAGCTCCAAGTTTAGCTTTGAGTTTAGTGTTGTGTTTAGCTCCAACTTTAGCTTCGAGTTTAGCTTCGGGTTTACCTTTAGGTTTAGCACCAAATTAGATACCCCTATGTTGAAGAGACTTTTTTATATGTCTCATCGACGATGTAAAATAGTGAATGTCAACAAGATATGGGCATATCGAGGAGAGAATCACTTATGTCACATTGACGAGGTATATCTACAACTGCTTGGAAAAACACAACTCTTGGATATAATGAAGTAATGTCGATGAGACATTGAGATATCAGTAAGATAGATAAGATTGTCTCATCATCAGTCTTCAAGTAATGATCAAAATAATACACCGCTATACCGTTGGGAAGGTGAGAAACATATGCGGTAGAGTGGTGTACACCACAACACCACAACAATAATCCTTGAGCAAGGTGGTAGTTCGGTAAATATCAAAAGGGAAGGAAAAAACACCACTATACCATAGCGATAATCACAAGTCTCCTCAACATGGAAGAGTTACACTGATATATAAATAAAATACCACCGAAGGAAAATATCGATAAGATAATGGCATATCGGCAAGAGATATTAACTTGTCTCATCAACACCGGCAACCAACATTAGAGAAACATAAGATCTAATGTCAATGTGATATTGAGATATCGGTAAAATAAATAAGATTTTCTCATCAACACTTTTCAAGTAATGATCAAAATCATACACCACTATACCGCTAGGAAGGTGAGCAACATATGCAGTAGAGTTGTATACACCACAACCCAGGAACAAGAAGGCTTGAGCAAGGAGGTAGTGCAGTAAACAATAGAAGGGGACGGGAAAAAACTGCCATACCATAGTAGGTATAATAAGAGATGGTGGTAGTATGGTAATTGTGGCATCATTATAATTTATGACAATAAATGTAGAAAATCACATCAATTGCCAAAATTAAATGGTATTAAATTATTAAGAGTTGCCAAAACTAATATGACTAAATATCACACCATCCAAAGATAAGTGAGTTTTCCCAATATCTCAGTCAGTTGCAGTGCACTAGCATGGAAGGAGCTAAGGATACGAGAAGAAGAATTCCTGCAAGCGTGAAATACTTGGGTAAGTGCATGAAAACTCTTTGAAAGAGCTTTATTAATTTAAAAATTCTTTCAAGGTTTTGTCATCTGAAGCCATAGTAGAGAAAATTGAAACATTCCTCCTAAAATAAAATGATCAGAAGTAAAATAAAGTTAGCCTAAAATTAAAGATGAAGAACCTAAAGTAAAGAAGAAAGAACTCCATCCTAAAAAAAAACAATCAGAAGTAAGAGAAAGTCAGCCTAAAATTAAAGATGAAGAACCTAAAGTAAAGAAGAGACCACTCCATTAGTCCATATTATATATACTTCTAGGGTCTACTAAAGAGGGTAATAAGGAGTTTCTCATGGACACCGCAAAAAGTTGTAGGGATGCCCTCATTTCCAAATCTGGATGGGACCTATTTTAGTATTTTTACAGTAAGAGAAATGAGAAGATTCTAGTGTCAAATGCTTGGATGTTGGATATAGCAATGTTGATTGTCCCAAATGTGTTTGTTGATGTAGAATTTATCAGATTTCTAGCCAAACACTATCAGTCAGCTACCAAAATATTAAGGTTTCCAAACGAAACAGTATTGGTAGAAGTAACCAAAAAAGCCATCATTGAGTGTTTTGGCTTAAACAAGCAGGCTCTGACCAAGATAAACCTACAAAAAAGTGAGGAGGATTATGCTAGGTTAAAAAAGACTTATAGAAGTGATGAGGTACCCCTATATATGAAAAGAGGCATTGGTAACAAAACATTCCCCATCTCTACTACAACTACTAAACCATTTAATGTGACAGATTTTCAGGATTACTTTATGAATACATATTTAGCTCTTTGCCAAGTGTTGGGGATAGATTCTCAAGATATTATTCCAATAGGCCTGACGATTATGGCCATGAGAATTCAAAACCCTAAAACTAATATTTAATATGAATTTGCTTCATACCTTGAGAAGGCATTAAATGATGAATTATCCCAAGTTATAGAGGATGGAGCACCGATTACATTCAGACACTACTCCCTACTATGTCATTTAATATTGTACCAAAATAGGAACCATTGGAATAAAAGAATGGACTTGGATACATTAGATGAGTAAGGAAATCCCACACCTATCCAGAAATGGTGCTATATTTGGGACAATCAGTGCAAGAATTCAAGCTTTGTTATATTCTACGAAGACTTTGTACACAAAATCATTCGAGTTCTTGAGTGTGCAATACCAAGATTGTCAACCAAAATGTTGTAACTAGTGATACCTTTGGATTTAAGACCAGAGCAAGGTCATACACAATTTTGGAGATTGGTTCTTTCTCTTGGAAGTTACAATAATAAGAGTTTATGGATGCTCTATTGCTCCACACATACTGCCAAAATTTGTGCCCCTCATATTAGCATTTATTGAATTTATGTGGAAAATGATGTGGATGGAGAAATATGTAATGCACAAGTAGAAGAAAGGAACTTTCTTTCCAAACCAAACCAAGTGTGAAGATTGGACTGTAGGCTCAGACACACTAGAGGAGTTAAAATATTATTTTAAG
The DNA here is from genome assembly GCA_007115665.2 of Sequoiadendron giganteum. Classification (NCBI taxonomy): domain Eukaryota; kingdom Viridiplantae; phylum Streptophyta; class Pinopsida; order Cupressales; family Cupressaceae; genus Sequoiadendron; species Sequoiadendron giganteum. The sequence continues at coordinate 215,299,047 of CM021103.1, forward strand.
AAAACATATGCATTGAAATCTAGAAAAGAAAGAGCTTTTGACCCTTAAAATCATATGAACAACATAAGGCACAATCTTCTTACCAAAATGACAATGCCACACCAAGTGGATTTTGAAGAAGATTTCATAAGGAACTACATTACTTATAATGATGTATTTAGTAGAAGGAAAATATGGGAATATATGAAGACGCTTGGAGAAAGGATGAAGCAGAGGTCCAAGGATTTCCTAGGATACTTTGTTGAGGAAAAGTACCCCATCAAGAGGATATAATTGATAATTGGTAGATTTAAAGACTTGTACAAAAAGAAGGAAGCATATCTCAAAGAACATGATAGTGGTGCAACTACAGAGCATACCCCAGGTGAAATCTCTGAGCCTCCCATGGAGCAGTTACCTCCCAAAAGAAAGAAGATAGGAAGTATTGAACATTTAGTAACTTATGAGGATACTAGAGAGGCTGGAAATATTGAGGAAGTGGCTACAGTGCTGCAATCATTGATAGGTTATATTGAAGTTGATCAGCCCATCCTTGAGACCAGTTCCCATAAACATGAGGAAATGATGGGTGATGTAGAAAAAACAAGTACATAGGTACATGAAGATGAAAGGTAAATTGCAGCCAGGATATTCATAGAAGATGATTAATTCATTAAGACTCCCAAGTTTAAGGATTTCTAGATGCAGATGAAGATAAAATAATTTCAAGAGAGGATGGAATCAATTGAAGCAGGAATTGAAGAACCAGAGAAAAATGAAATGGTAGCACAAAATTTCCAGAAATTAAGAGTTGACAACATTAACATTAGTCCCCAGAAGGCTAGAGAAATGGTCTTGAAGAGAAATATTCTCATTTTCCCTGGCTTGGAATTAAGGAAAATGTTTCTTCTTGATCAAGTGTGGGATCAAAAAGATCCAATGCTAGTTGCAGAATTTGACTCCGATGAAGGTGTGAGTGGAACTGGGTATAACCCAAAGATTGAAACCCTGGCCTTATGGATCAAACAAAAAAATACACAGAATCCAAAATTACTGGATGTAATTCAAGGGATGAAAGGGGTAGCGATGGTAAGGATGATACAAGATACCACCCCTTTGGAGGCAGCCACAATGATCATACATTCAACCATGTTAACTCGAGAAAATATTAAGGGATTAGAAGACAGGTTGAAGGAGTATGAAAATGAACAAAGGTTCGTAAATAATGAAGTTAATAAACTGTTCATGGAGAATTTCAAATTGAAAGAACAATTAAGAAGAGCAGGACCCTCACAAAGCAAGGAGATGGTGTTATACATGCCTCCTATTGCTCCAATGGATATTGTGAAGAACATTTCTACAAAACAGGTAAAAAATCCAGAGAAGGAAGTGGATGATGTAAAGAAGGCTAGCAATCGAAAACAAGATGAAGTGAAAAGATGAATTTGTGAAGTTATGGAAAAGATTCTTGAGCACTTGTAAGATAAAATTAGTTATGGATAAACTAGAGAATGTGCATGATAGCTATAAAACACTTCAATAGGGAATGGATCAAATAAAGACACATATGCTTGTATTAGATGCTTTGTTCAAAAGGTGGTAGCCTATTCACTACACTTTGGCTAAGTTATGCAAAGTTCTACAAAGAAGTCCTGATGCACCCACAACATTAAAGCCAACTAAACAAACTATGAAGATGATTACTGATGAATTTGAGTATGTACAAGGGTTTGATAAAAATATTGTAACACGAATGGATTTATTCCATACTTGGAAATAGTGGTATATACTTGAAATTGTGAGAGATGTTGACCAGTTGAAGGACTTGGATAAGTGGAAGAAAGAATACAGTTAGGTTGTTCAGAAGTGTGTAACTCATATACAGGAGGATGATGATACCAATCTTCCTAGGCTAAATCAAATCATGGATGGGTTGATTGTTCCTGATGCAGGATACCTAAAGTCTATAATGATACAAAGGAATTACTAGATAGTCGATGGAAAACTAATCTTGTAAACATGAAAAAGATCAAGGAATTTAGGTGGCCATCAGATTTTACAATGTATTAGTGGGAGGAAAAGTATTTGGTTTCAGAAGAATACGACACTGAGGTGAGAGCATTTGGATGTTCATCATGGAGAGGAAGACTTTTCTAGATCAATGATCATAGGTCTTCTACGTTGAATAATGGAAGCATATGTCAAAATTTCTTAAGTCTTGTTATTACCTTAATTATGCTAATTAAATAGTTGTTGGTTTCAAAAGAATAGGACACTAAGGCGAGATAATTTGGATGTTCATCATGAAGAGGAAGACTTTGCCAGATCAATGGTCATGAGTCTTCTATGTTGAATAATGGAACCATATGTCAAAATATCTTAAGTCTTGTTATTTCCTTAATTATGCTAATTAAATAGTTGTTAGTAAAAGAAGTATTTATGAAAGGTCGTTTCTTTTTGTAAAAGGCTTGTAGCTTGTTGCTTCCTAAATAAATAGGAAACCAAGGCCTAGTTTTAAATTATCATCATCATTTATCATTTCCATTTTGAAGACTTTTGTTATTAATATATATCAATTGAAGCAATATAATGGAGAACATCTTATTATCAAAGATTCTCCATGACGGTGTTATCATTCTGTATTTTTCTTATGTTTTCCATACTTATTTCTTCTTATATTTGAATGAATTTCAGTTATTGAGCCTCAGTATTGTGCTTATGTGACTGAATATGCCGATACAGTAAATCATTTATTGTGGATGTTGGTAGAGCTACTATTTTTTTTGAAAATTTGAACTTATTTTTCCATGTTACATGTTCAACATAAAAATGGAAACTATTTAAAAATAATAAATTAAACAAAGTTTCTTATTTAAATAATTGTGAGTTACGTGCATTAATATTTTATTAACTTTTGTGTCTTCACGAACATATGTTGATACAAAATGAATGGAAGAAGTATGCAAGTAATCCTAATTTTTTCTGCCAATAATTCACACCAAAGATTGAACAATTTAAGGATATTGCAATAGGTAATTA